>JALMGF010000169.1:652457-1304915 GCA_023333645.1 Sceloporus occidentalis
TTGCCCCCAAAGCCCAGAAGAAGGTCCCAGTTCCAGAGGGGTATGTAGATTTACTTAATACCACCTTAGTTTTGGGATTAGGGCTGTTTAGATGATCAAACCTGTGATACATGGAAGTATTTAAATAGAAATTTGATTTTTTTTTTTGTATGTAAAGAACAGGCCATGATTTGTTTTCAGAATACAAAACACACCAGCTAGAAAACCAATATTCAGACTAATCCATCCTGTACTTCAAAAAAGAATCGTATTACAGACGAAACGCTAAGATATTTTTGTACCCTGAAATACTGGTTGCACTCACTAGACTCGTAGCGTGCAGGAGATTATGGCTTCTCTGAGTGAAGCGAGTTAGGGAAAAACGTCTTTAAATGTTAAATGATATCTACTTATTATTATCAGCCTAGACCTGGACGCGTGGATCAATGAACCACCATCTGATAGTGAATCTGAAGACGAAAAACCCAAGGCCATCTTCCATGAGGAAAAGCAAACGCATGGAAGGTCAACTCGGCCAGAAGTAGATGAGGAAGAGCTCGCACGGGTATGGATTCGTGGAGTATCCCCATCCTATTAACCAGTTGTCCCATCTTGTCAACCTATTACTAAATCCTCACACTTATTGCCTTAAGCATTTTCTTTTACTCATTCTAACCAATGTTTGCCACTATGGTATTGCTTTAATTTAATCTAAATTTTTCAGGTTACATTTACGTTTTGGCAGTGTTCAGGTAGAAATGCCTAGCGTGCCAAATAGATGGTGTATGTAGCCACAATAATCCTAAAGCACCTTAAGGTCGAGGTCTGTCATCTACACATAAGGAAGCATCTGCAGCAATTTTTCTATGCCTTTGTTCAATCTTTTTTAACCCCTGTTTTACGCTTGGGTTCCCACACAAATTATATATTGTTTTCAAAGGGTTTTATTTTGAAACCATATCCATACGTAATATATGTATTGGATCTTATAGCAGAAACATTGAGAACAGGTTTTGTTTTTAGCCATTATAAATTGTACACAGATTAATGGTAATGAGGAAACAAATATCCGTTTAGTTGTTGAGTCTGGGAACTTCTCGTATGCCAAGTGATTTGTTGTCGGGCAAATATTCCCAGGTAATCATCGTGTTCTGTAATCTGTAATTTTCTTTAACAAAATGGGTAATCTTAATTGTGATGAAAAATCACAAAACTATTTTTTTCTGAAAAGTAGAAAACATAAGCTATGTTCATGTAGCTTCTTCTAAAGTGTATAGTAACATATAACATCACTTAACACATGAATTTTGTAAAGGCAAGAATTTTTCCCCCCTGTAGAGACGAGCGGTCCGTAAGGAAGAGCAAGCCAATAATCCATTTTACATCAAGAGTTCTCCGTCCCAACACAAGGTAGTTTGATTGATATATAAACATTGTATGTGTATTGTAGAGATTTCTTACCTATGTTTAAGCAAACAACCTAAAGTGATATTTCAAGATCATATTGTTCTTTCATTTCTCAGCTTTATCAAGAATCTCCTGGTGTTGATCACATCCCTGTGGTACAGATAGATCTCACTGTGCCCCTCAAAGTCCCAGGTATGTTAATACATAGACTGTCTACAAAGCCATCTAAACTACCACCACAGTATTTGTTACATGGGTATGCATACTGTCTGCACACACCAATCTAGTGGTGTATTTGTGAACCTTGACTAGGGCCAGGTGGCGCTTTAATCTGGCTCCATTCTGATGATCCTTGGTGTTCAAGTATTTTTTTTTTAAAGGATGGCTGCTGGACATCAGTCACCTGACTGGTCATATGCTTGTAACGCCTCTTACTTTTCTTGGACAGGACTCCCGATGTCTGATCAGTATGTGAAACTAGAAGAGGAGCGGCGGAGCAAGCAACGTCAAGAGAAGGATAAGAAACGCAAGAAAGAAAAAGAAAAGAAAGGAGGGAAGACAAGGAGACATCGCTCACTGCATACAGAAAGTGATGAGGATATCACCCCTGCCCATCATGTGGACATCCTAACTGAGGAGATGCCCGAGGTCAGACTTTATCTGCTGCCTTTCCCAATTACAATGTGGCGGGAACTGTGTTAGCGCAAACTTTTCCAAGCCACCCCACACAGTTTATGTAAATTATATTGAGCTTTAATGCGATTTTCTTTAAGCTTCATGAAGACTGAATGACTTTAGCTTGGGACATGAGACACATTATGTACACTAGATCGTTGCTTACTACAGCAAAGTGTGGGAACATTTTATTAGAGAATTCCCCAAAAAATATGTATGCTCTTAAGTGGAGTGGGGAAATCATTTGTAGAAATTGGATCCTGTTATCTGAAATCAATAGAATAAATATGGATACCAATTTACCAGACAAACCATTATCTATATGAGTATGACATCTGAAGTTTGTTTTTTTGTTGTTGTGGTTTTTGGGGGGATTTTTTTTGCTAATTGGCTAATAATCCATGAGAGGTGTATTACCGTTTTACGTGACCTCTTGAAAAAAGTTAAAATATTGTCTACAGTACCACAGCTTAACTTGAAATCAATTTAACTTGAGTGATTATGGAACAAGGTAATGTTTTTTGTTTTAGTTTTACTAAATGCAGTGTGCATCAAATTATGAGTCTGTAGTCACATACACTCTAGTCTAGATGATTTATTTCAGTTTGTTCTTGTATTCTACATTTTAATTTTTTTAATGGTCTTCCATAGACGTCTGCGTAATCACGACATTTTTTCTGTTCAGCAGCTGAATATTTATCATTCTATCGTTTCAGAATGCCTTGCCCAGTGATGATGATGATAAGGACCCAAATGACCCTTATAGAGCTCTAGATATAGATTTGGATAAGTAAGTACCCAAATTACATTAATGTTATGTTTCTTTTTCTTTTACATAATCATCCCTGTTACTGTTGGAAAATCAAAACCTGTCTCCAAATGCGTTTATAATATAATATTTTGCCTGGTTTTCTATTTTTCCCAGTAAATGCCTACAGATTTTTGTCATGCATTTTTTTTTTTTTTTTTTTTTAAATTAAAGAAATGATCTGCACCTCTTTAGCTTCTTTTTTTTTATAATAGTTACAAAGGATTGGCCTGCAAATCTTCCAATTGAATAAAAATCATATGCATGACCCACTTTTATGACTTTGAAACATTGGTATTAAATATTCTTGTTAACCCCTGATCATTATTGCGAGGTTTTATGAAGCTTATGACATGATCCACTGTGCTTGGCAGAACCCTAAGAAATATGGGAACGAAAAGTTATGCTTGCCCTACATAAGGGTAATGCTACATATGAATGCTACATGTGCACATAAATATCTAAATGGAGGGAAAAAGTACCCCCCCCCCCGACATTTTATTTATTCACAGAAACATCAGGGATCTCGGATACCTATTTCTTATATTTTCGTATGTATGTATGTATGTATGTATGTATGTGTATCTATGTATGTATGTGTATATATATGTGTGTGTGTGTTCTCTGTGAGGTACTTAACATTGATGGTAGCCGTTGGTACCAGTGTAATTCTGCTGAATGGGCTTACATACCATCAGCCGGAAACAATGCTGAATCAATGGAAATGTATATATTGTGCAAACAAGGACTCCAAAATTGTACAAAAGACAAATTTCGATTTGAACTTTTGCTCGCTTTTGGGATGCTAATTTTTGTTATACTACCTCTCAGGCCTCTAGCAGACACAGAGAAGCTTCCGGTTCAAAGACACAGAAATGCAGAAAGTCTCAAGTCACCGGAAAATGAAACCAATGTGTTAGACCAAAAAACAAAGAAATCCAACAGGAAGGAGAAAAAGCAGTCAGAAACAGACAAAGTGAAGAAAAAAGAAAAGAAAGTAAGTCCGCGATACTGTGCTGAGAAATATAATTTTATATAATGCATTAATAAAGTGTTAAGTATGTATGCAATAATGCATTATTAACATGCTTGCTCAAGATTGTGAAAGCAAGCAGTAATATTTGTGGATCCTACTTTTTTTCTGATAAAGCCATTAAAGAAATTCTAAATTTTGTGTATTTCATAGTGGATACAACATCTCTATCATACAGCTGTGTACCCTGCTGAGATGATCTGTAACTCTTGGAGTGTGCCAGCGACTATTGGCTTTTTGTTCTTGTGGATTGACCAAGACCACAATTTGATTTTAGTCTGAATTTGGTGTCTAGCTCAGCAGAACCGGCAATGAATGTTAATCAAAAAAACTGCTTGAACGTTATAGTTAAGCGTTTTGAGGCATGCATCCATCGACAATAATATTCATCACAACATTACTGTCCTAATCCCGGCTCTTACAAGTTGCGGCTGCATAGTCTTCATCTCTGATTCCCACCATCACAAAGTTAAATGTTGATTTTTTTTTTCCCCACTCCTAACTGAAGTTTTTCCCCTTGCGTTCTCCCGTGTGTGTGTCAAAGCAGAAAAGCAAAGAGAAAGAAGAGAAAATCAAACGCAAGAAATCTGTCCCTAGCAAAGCCAAGGAAGATGAGGTCATTGTGAGGGAAGACGAGGCTATAGAGGAGAAGAAAACAGAAGAGGACCCATCTAATGTAAGCTACTGAAACTTATATGGTCTTTTTAAAAATGTCAGACGATAACAATTGGTTAGTGAAGTGCGGTTTGTTGGCAGTAAGGTATTTGCCCTAGGTTTCTGGACGCTTCTCTCAGTGTCGCTGTGTTATGCTTCCTGCAAGCTGTTGGTTCAGGTTGGTTTCTCAGGGGAATATGAATGTACGGTTAGGGTCAAAAAGAAGCAGAAGGGGATATAGCGCAGTCACATACCTGTTTAAAGTAACAAAATGGGGGGCTGTTGAAAACTGCAATGCAAACATCAGAGATTTCGATATTTCATTGAGAGGGTGTCGCATAAGTAGGGTGATCCATCCTGAACATATGGCATGACCAAGGGGGTCACATTGGCCATTAAATTAGAAAAAAATTTTCTGCTGTCATCTTCCATGTTTTTTTGCATTGTATGACTACAACTTCCTTCTGTATGCAGTCAACCCATTCCTCAGATCTGTCTTTGCCTTTCAGGACATGGATTTCTGGCTTGCTGACACCCAGACACCTGCACAGGCTCAGGTTGGTAGATAGTCATCTGTAGATATTAGTATCAAGGTATCACTCTTAAGATGTATTAATATGAATGACAGACCTGGACTCTCCAATGGTGTAACAATTACTATTTTGAATGCCTTATTGCCTGGGCATTCCCTTCTGGCAGGTGTCAATGCTGACATCTTCTGGCAGCATGGAGGAGAAGAATAGAGAGCCAGATTATGTGGTTTAGCATAACAAAAGCTCTGTAGCAATTTCACAGTTGTATAAATATTAAGCACTCCTTGTCTGTACTCTGGGTATTTTATTTGTACTCTGTATGTAAAAAATATAATATTCCAGCTGCTCTAATGCTATGTATATTTAAGCTGCAGTAACATTAGATATGGTCTAGCTCTGGGGTGGGATGCTGGGGGTCCTGAGCGTACTCTTCTAGGGTCAGGTTATATTGTAAGTCTTCATTTACAGCCTCCTTCTGCCATCAATTCCAAGATAGAGGAACCCCAACATGAAGAGCAAGTAGGTGACGCAAATGAAGAGGAACGGGAAAAAGAAAAGGTAACTTACGCTCCCCACATTATCCTTGATCATATTTTTCTTGATGTTACACACATAAGCTGCATCTCTTACAAGCATGATATGGCTGCATTAGGTCAGAAAACTGAACCACAGCAACAATATTATTCCCATGATTACTAGCGTGAGAACCATTGGAGAATAACATTTATAGTTCAATTAGTTTTGGGATCATCCCACTAATACATGAGATGTGTGTGAACCAAGATATCATTGACCTTTATTACTAAAATACAAGGAAACTGAACTTCTGAGTTTCATAGACTTCACCAGCTGCTACCAAACTGTACCACACTGTATGCAGTTCATACATTAATTTGTTAAACACTGTGAAGTTGGGTCCTAAGATGTGTACTATATACCGCATTTGCTCGATTATAAGACGACCCCCCAAATCTGAATATTAATTTAGGAAAAAAAAGAAAAAGCCTGAATATAAGACGACCCTATAGGAAAAAAGTTTTACTAGTAAATGTTAATTCATCTAAACTATTTTTTTTTTAATAAAAGCTATGATTGAGAAAAATATTTTGTTTTTATTTCCTTCTATTTTCCAACCTGCCCCCCAGTTATGCACATCTGCCCCAGAAATGCCTTATACCCCCTATATGCCACTGTGCCCCATGATATGCCTTTTAACCCTCTAAATGCCACTGTGCCCCATGATATGCCTTTTAACCCTATATGCCACTGTGCCCCATGATATGCCTTTTGACCCCCTATGTGCCACTCTGCCTCCAGAAATGCCTTATACCCCTATATGCCACTCTGGCATTTAGAGGGTTTAAAGGCATATTATGGGGCAGAGTGGCATATAGGGAGGTTTAAGGCATTCAGGAGGCAGAGTGGCGTATAGAGGGTTAAAAAGGCACTTCTGGAGGCAGAGTGGCATTAAGGGGGTTAAAAGGCATTTCACAGAGCACTCTGCCTCCAGAAATGCCTTATGCCCCCATTTAACCCCCCCCCCCAACTTACCGGTGCTTCTGACTTGCCTGTCATGTAGCCGGGGCAGCGTGTAGATTCCACGCAATTACGCTGCAGCCGGAAGGAGGCGTGCGGGGGGAGACAGGAGAATCCAGGTCCCCTGCAGGTGCGGGGGATCTGGATCTTAGTCGTCTCATAGTCGGACCTATTTGAGGTCTGATTATAAAACAACCCCGATTATAAGACGAGGGGTGTTTTTCAGAGCATTTGCTCTGAAAAAACCTCGTCTTATAATCGAGCAAATACGGTATGTTCCTGTGCTACACAATCTCATCCTTGCAGAAATCCCACCGACACAAGAAGAAGCACAAGAAGGAGAAAGATGAGGTGAAGGAGGATAAGAAAGCTCGCAAGAAGAAGCACCATCATCATCACCGCCATTCTCAGGAGGAGCAGACAGAGTCTGTGCAAAATGGAACCCTGGATGAAGAGGAGCCTCTGCCGGTAAGAGAAGTCGGGGATCAACTACTTAAAGGAGGGGGGGGGAGGTTGCTATAATTGTACTTTGAAAGGAAAGAATAAATACTGGTGTGGAGCTACAGGTATTATCTGTTAAGCACCATAATTCCATCTGAAGAAGAGACCTCTGAGGTCCCGAAAGCTTATATAACTTAACATACATTTACTGAGCCAATACCAAAAATAACGGTCTCCATTTTCCGCATTTCTAATATGGCAATATATATTTTTCCTGTTTACCACCCCACACATATAGAGTGGAAGTTGGGGTAAAATGTAAACTCATGCAATTAATAAGAGCGGTTACTTTTTTAAATTTCCAGGGTGCCATTTTTTGTCATTGACATAACCTATATAGGAATCCATTGCCTCTATTCAGTTTGCACAACCAACATTTGATGTTTTTATTGTCTTTTAGCCAATGTCCAGTTATAGAATTTTGGCTGAAAACTCATACATCAAGATGGTGAGTGGTACTTTCATGTATGTATATATTTATTAAGGACTAACAGGTGTACCGGTACATATCATCGTCGTTTAGAGTTAGCGTATAATAAAATGTCAGTCTGTAGACATTACTATATGGCTTATTGTGACATTTCATACATTAAAGTATGATAACACAGAACCAGCAGAAATATAGAATATTCCTAAAATGTCCTGAAATATCAGTGTCAAGAAATTTCCCTTCTCCTGTTTCAGATGTATGATGTTCAAGCAGATCTACAGAAGCAGAGCCAGGTCACAGTTTCCATCATTCTAGAAAATCAAAGTCAGAGCTTCCTAAAGAACATGGAAATTAATGTTCTAGACTCTCTAAATACCAAAATGCTAAGGCCAGAGGGAACCACTGTTCATGATGGGATCCCTGTGCCATTCCAACTGCCCCCAGGTGAGTCTTAGCTAACAAAGTCCAGTCTTGTACTTCTTAAAATGATCCCTAAATATGGTTGTGGCTCGTACTAAGCGTATCTAGAACTGACATACCTTCTGTTGTCTGTCCTGAACTTTCTTTCTCCCTGTGCTAATGGTCTCATTTTGAACTCTCCAGTGAGACCCATGAGAACTGCTTTTGGGCAGTAGCCAAAAAGTCAGTAGACTACCCTTGATATGGATAATTTGTTAGCATTCTGTATTATCATTTTATTAACCCGTTGACCATTAGCATGCCAATCACATGACGGAAATGCTTGCCCTTAAAAACAGTTGATGTGCCTTGCATGTCATGGGGTTAAAAAGGTATAGAAAAACTGAAAACTGCTGCAAAGGCCCCTGTCACTCCACTTAGTGACAGTTGTTGCCCCTCACAATGCAGGTACTGCATTCAACCATGTAAGTCAATAGAGCCCAGCTTAGTGATGAGTAAAATAAAAAACTATAAGGAAAAAAAATAAAAATGGTTAAAATAAAACCAGAATGTGTTAACGTATAAAAATATCTAGTGATGTCACCATCAGGAGACCCACCCTGCTTTTTATGAGCTAAGTTCTAAGTGCTGCATCTTCACAAAAATTCTAGCATAGAAAGAGTTATAAAATACTAGCATTTAAAATCTAAAAGTCTAGTTTTTCAAAAATGTGTGGTTTGGTGGGGGAACTTGAATTGGCTGGCTTCAAAGATGTCACAAATAACACATGGGTGCAGACTGGCCAGATGTCAAAATCCTTCCCCCTTAAAAAAAAAACAACCCCTACGCATGGGTGGTATCGCCGTACTCGGGAGATGGTGAACCGATATTGGGGTGTTTGGCAGTGACACATGTCAGGAACTGACTATTGAAAAACCCTGGGTTGTATAGTTTTTCAAAGTATATAGTTTCATGGGGTAAACAGAATTGGGCAACTTCAAAGATGTCCCAAATAAGACATAGAGGAAGGATGACCAGATTTCCAGAATGAAAAGCTGAATTGCTCATGTCTCAAATGTGGCCTTTTTAGCCCCCAATAACCGGGCCAACCAATAAATAGGAGGTGGTGTTTGACAGTAACACCAAGAGCTGTAAATTTATACCTCTTAAATGTGGCCTTTTAGCCCCCACGAAACTACTACCATCAACTTGGAAAACGTTAAAATAACTGGCATTTGAAATGCCCTGTTGATATGATAAATTTAACTGACCGGCTTCAAAGATGCCTCAAATAGATCATGGGGGCAGAATTACCAGATTTGAAAAATAAATATTAAAATACTACTTGTACTTACTGCCCTACATCTTGCAAAATATTTTTTTTTCTTCAACTTTTGTAGAAGAGTAAAAGGTTTTTCAAATAAGTTTCTAAAAAAAGTCACCATATTTTATAGTAAATTGGATATTAAAATATCAAAAGAAATCCCTTTTTGTCCTGAAAAAAAACATATACCCATATGGGTGGGTACAGTAAATGAGAGAGAACAAATTACAGCTAATAGCGAACACTGTTACAAACAGCCATTGTCCCGAAGGGTGCAGAAAAAAAAAACCTGAAATGAAAGAATCTCTTGTTTTTGCTTGCAGGTGTCTCAAATGAAGCTCAGTTTGTGTTCACAGTCCAGAGTATTATCATGCCCCAAAATCTTAAAGGAACGTTGTCCTTTATAGCAAAGGTGAGGTTTTCTTGTGTAAAAACCCTGGTTTTAAAATTTTTATAGGGCATGTCTGCCCATTCTTTATTTGATTAGTGCGCTCAATTAACAACGCCCCTTTTTATTATTTGTAATGATATTTCTAGAAGTAGGATCATATTTTTCCCCCCCCTGAAATATCTTAATCGCTTAACTCTTATACAGGATGAGGAAGGATCATCCCATGAGAAATTGGACTTCAAGCTGCTCTTCAGCTGTTCCTCTTACCTAATTATGACCCCTTGCTACAGGTGCGTGTTATACATTCATAAACCTCTGAAATAACTCTAAGGCATGGTTTTGTTTTTGTTTTATTTTTAATTTAATTTTGTGTTTTTAAGACCCAAAGGTGTAAAGAGAGGTCAGCAACAGTATAGAAAGAATATAGCAATAGTATACAAAGGTACTAAATAAGCACAACAAAGGTTAATAGAGACTAACTGTGAGCCCTGACTTTTTGGCAAAAAATGTATTTGTGAAGGGAATAAAGGATATAATTAGTGCAGGTAGTATTGCAGATAAATATAATCTATCTTGATTGGCAGCTGCCAACACCAAGGTGCACATCATGACGTCACGATGTCCTACATGTCAACGAGAAACCACATGTGCAATATAATGAGTAAACAAAATAAAATATAAAAAATAGATCAAAGTCTATTACGATGGCATACAGACATGATTAGACATACATCAAAATAATGCAATGTAAATCGTACCGACTCCACATGCACAGCAATTTATTCCTAGAGGTGTGGTTCCAAGGTAATCAGAAATTAAAGATAATCATATAGTTATTTTATATACAGGGAATCACATCCACATTAACTGCTCATACAAGAGCTCCAGTATACCATGTCCAATATACCATTACCAATATTGGCACCCTTGGTAAATATGAGCAAAGAATGCTGTGAAAAGTTTAACCTTTTGATCCAAAAATACACTGCTCCATGATTATCAAACAATTGCACACAGATTTATGCAAGAAAAGAAAAAAAGTTGTGTGGCACAATTATTGGCACCCTTTTAGCCAATCCCTTATGCCAAGATTACAGGTCCGAGTATTTTTCTATACTGCCTGACTGGAGATTACGGGGCAAGGGAGCCAAGACCATTTATTCATACAGAATCTTCTCAGATTCTTTGAATTTTGAGGTCAATGCTGGTGGACTCTCCTCTCCAGTTCACCCCACATGTTTTCTGTGGTGTTCAAGTCAGGGGACTGGGATGGCCATGGTAAGACCTTGATTTTATGGTCAGGTTTATTTTTGAGTTGATTTTGATGTATGTTTTGGATCATTGTTTTGGAAGATCCAACCATGGCATGTTTTACGCTTCCTGGAGGAAGAGGCAGTCAGTTGTTCATTTAATACATGTTGATATTTGGTAGAGTTCATGATGCTATGTATCGTAAGAAAATGTCCAGGTCCCCTGACAGAAAAACTGCCCCAAAACATTAAAGAACCACTACCATATTTAACCATGGGCATGAGGTACATTTCCATATGGCTATTTTACTGTGATCCAAATCCACCTCTGGTGTTCATTGCCAAAAAGCTCTTTTTTGGGTTCCATCTGACCATAGAACATGATTCCATTTGATGTTCCAGTAGTGTCTGGCAATGGAGTTTTTGTTTTTTGGATGAGAGTAGATACTTTTTTTCTTGAAACTCTTTCAAACAACTTGTGGTGATTTTGGTGACGTCGAGTTGTAGTTTTGAAGACTTACTGGCCCTTAGACGCAACTAACTTCAGCAATTTTTCACTCTTGATATTTGGAGATTTTTTGGCCATTGAACCATCCGCCTCATAGTGTCCTCTTCCTGGTTGTTTCATAACATTTCCACTTGACTGGAACTTCTTAATAATTGTCCTGATGGAAATTGGCATTTTTTTCTTATAGCTGCTTCCCATTCTGTGAGGCTCAACAACCTTCTGTCGGACATCACAGCTATATTCCTTGGTCTTACCCGTTGTGACTAAGGGAATTTTACCTAATGTTTATACCCCAGTGAAACAGGAAGTCATGGTTGAACTATTTCCTGTTTCTAGTCACCGAGGTGTACTAAAAATATCAATGGGAATATACTTTTGATGTGAATTAATAGGGGTGCCATTAGTTGTGCCACACATTTAACTTTATCTTTTTGCTAAACCTTTGTTTTGTGTGCAATTGTTTGATATCCATGAGAGCAGAGTATATTTTTTGAGAAGAATGGTTAAACAAAGGTAAATTTTCACTGCCTTTTTTGCACATATTTACCAAGGGTGTCAATATTAGTGGATGGCACTGTATAATGTATAATATATAGTATAGAGCAGACATTAAAGAATCCTATAGTGTTGACCCAGGAGAGTGAAAAAACCCCCCATATTTAAGCAACATTTTAAGACCTATAAATCACTCTCATAAGGATAAGAAAGCAAAGCTATCTATACATACATATCGACTCAATAGGCCTGGTAATAGGAGTATTCCAAGGAGAACATGTACCAGGGGTCTCAGTGAGGAAAATGCCTTGGATTTACATAAGTAGGTCAAACCCAACTCACCGCCTCCACTACTAAGGGCCTCAGAAAATGCAGTATCTGTCCATGAGGGTTTAGGTGTATCTTGCATGAATCCATTGTAGAATCGGTAGGGAAAAGTAAGTCGGTTATTCTCATCAGCAATGCAATAGCCTATTTTCTCTGAACAAAACCCTTAAAACCCTTCAATAAACGATAAGCTAGTGCATTGCTGATAACAATAACCAACTTACTGCCCCCTTCAAATTATTTAGTGGATTAGTTCTCTGAGAAAATGCCAAGAGAAGAAGCACATACAATCAATTCATTGCATTTGACTGTGGTGAAGTGTAAGCAAGTTTTTAAAGGACTGTAGATTACCTTTAGTGAATGCATCTAGTGGCGGTGGAGGCCTGAATTTAGTTGGGTAGCTGTGTAGGCCAATAGATCTAAACTTTTAGGTCTGTTGGGTGTGGAATTTGTAGTCATAAAATGTCCTGCTCTTCCATCCACAGTGATGCATATGCCAAGCTTTTGGAATCAGGAGACCTGAAGATGAACTCTCTCCAAGTTGATTCCACTAGTCTGTCTTTCCACCATCTGCTAGCAAAGATTTGCTTTTATCATCATTTCACAGGTAGCTGTCAGAGGTTTCTGGCAAAAAAAAACCCAACAAAATGTTTTTATTGTTTTAAACCAAAGTTACATCTCACTGTTCTTTTTCTAGTAATTGAGCGAGTTGACTCGTGTGCGTCAATGTACAGCAGGTCTATTCAGGGGCACCACGTTTGTCTACTGGTGAAAAAGGTGAGCAGTCATACTCGTTTAAGTACTAATAACACAAGAGACTTGCAGCTTCAGTTTATTAAGGTGTGACCTACCTTGTCCTTTTGAGGTCTGAATATTAAACTTCAATTTTACTTAGACGCAGGATACTATTTCAGTTACATTACAAAGAATACAAAGGCTTACACTTGTGATGGTATATAGGCATCTCTGAAGGCATTATACTGAAGCTTTGAATGATATGGCCTTCGCTGTTCTTAAGAATGTTTCTTCCAATCCCCCACCCTCCCAAATATCCACATGCTTCATCTACACTGACCTGTTACTTTGCCTTGTATAACCTCTTCTCAGGGCTACCTTTTGGACCTATCTGTCTCCATCCATTCCCTTCCCTTCAAAACAGCCTAGTGCTCTTTGTAAGGAGCGTTATGAGTTTCTCGCCAGATAAAAACCATCAAGTTCAAAATCCTTCAGTCCTGCTTCCTCTAGATTATAAACTGTATGTCCCCATTTTTAATTTCTTTAAGTTGCTGAAGCACATGTTGATGGTATATGAATTACAACCCTCAATAAAAATTTGCAACTGGGCATTTATCAGGATGGCCTGTCAATTCCGTGGATACGCATACTGCGTTTTCATTATAAAGCTATTCTTATCCATTGGTCGCTTGCTTTGTTTTGTTGCTATGTGACTGATCAAGATGAGGTACCAGTGATGCATTTTCTGCACTGATAGCACAAGCGAGCCTTGTTTGCTCATTTCTTTATGTTGATTACTTTTTCTCATGTCTTTAAAGGATGAGAAGTCAATATCCATTGATGGGAAATGCAATGAAGCATCTCTACTAAGCAGCCTTCTCAGCGAAATCAAAGCGACACTGATAGAATCTTGAACAGAAGGATCTCTCTTGTTTTACCGCCTCTCTTCTCTGCATCTCCTGCCAGAAGCACTCAATAGAACAGAAAGTCGAAAGACCCAAAAATATTAATGTAATTGTTCTGATCCAAATGCATGTTTGTCTCTGCAGCTCTATGCAGCAGGAGGCCCAAATATGATTCTGTCCCCCTGAAAGTGGATTCTAATTCTATTTTTTTCTTTCCTCGCCCCTACCCCTTTTTTAAGATCTCAATGTTAACCCCACATTGCCTAGTGGGTGCTGTTTTAATTACAATCCCATTCATTTAACTTTTTTTGCTGCCGTATAGGAGCTGTACTTGACCGCGAAATTGTTAACTCTGCTTTTATTATGGATTGTGAACTTGCAGTGAAGCTCACTGGGCCCTCCTACATATGAAACGATGACCTGCAATATGCAAAGGCTGCTATCCTTTTTTTAAGAAAGAAAAAAAACAACAACTGTGCAGCTATGATTTGGATAGAAGGCATATATTTAAACCTATATATGAAGTGTCTACCAATGTTGAGGAGGAGCTCAGTAGAAGTGTTCACAATGCAACAAGAAACTTCCCTCAACTTGTCTTGCAGTTTTCCGTGTCATACACGAACTGCTTGTAGGAAAAAGAATACTGCATTATGTTACTGTTTATTTTCCTTCCTTTATTTGCCACAAGCCTTGCACCCTCTCTTGTGCTCTATGTTCCCTCTGTATTAGATGGCCTCCCTAAAGTAAGAAGGTCAACAAGACATTCCTTTAAGGGGAACTTTTACCTCCAGTAACTGGAAACCCATATCTCAGTTATTTTTGAGTGTCTTATTTGTGTGATTTTGTTGGGTTTTTTTGTGTGTTGATTCTTGTTCTTTTGTTTTTGTGTGCTCTCACTTTTGCTATTCTCCTTAAGTCCAACTATATATTTGGAAAATACTATAGTCTGTGTTGTACAGTCCGAGTATCATTAAATTAATGGTTCTACACTTTTTTTGCTTTTAAATTGGCATTCGGCAATCCATTCTTAAGCAAGTTGCAGGTCTTTTAACTGCAAAACTAGTAATCATGTGAATTCTGGGGAAATCTAACTGGTGGTGCCTTAATGTAACTCCTAATCATCTTTTCAGATGGACTAAGTGCACTACAGTAATGTGTAACCTTTATTAAATTCTTTATTCAAGAGTTCTGTGACCCAGGCGTGACAGTGCAACAAGGACAGCACTCTTGGATCGTGAGACCAATATTCAATTATTTATTGACAATAAATGGCTATGGAAATGTTACATGTTCAGTGCATCAAAGAATAGAAGTTGGAGTAGCTTGCTGGTCCCAAAAGTTCCCTTCAATTAAAAGAATTGTGCTCTGATTCCTGGGTTATTTACCTGTACAATCACTGCACATTGAGCATAACAGTGGACACAGGGAGAATCTGTCAGTGTGCAATAGAAAAGGTGAATACTGTATACTTAGAAACACTAAAGCCCTGCTTTCCAGTAAAGGCTAATGCATCTTCAGGCGACCCAACAAGTTCTACTGTGTATTGGGGACATTTGTGAAGGTGTGTGTCTTAATCTCTCTAGACATTTTCAAGGTATGTCTTTAGGTGGAGCATTAATGTCTATAAACGTAACAAAAATTAAGACTTGGAGCTTTACATTCCTTACAGAGAGAGTTTTATTTGAAGACAAAATTGCAAAATAGAAATAAAATGATAGATGCTGAGGACTGATAGGTCGAACAGGGTCATAGATCTACGCTAAATATAATTCAGTATTGTAGCAATCTCCATATATCATCCATCTTGTACACAAGCCATCTAAAATGGCCAGATAATACTGTATCCCTCCCTAGTACACTTCATCTGACATCAGTAACATATGGTTTTCTTAGTTTTGCCCACTCTATTATCTTGTCTTAGATTTCAAACATGTCACAAAATGTCTATTTTGTTTTGCCACTCTTTGGTTGGTTACATTCGCATGTAAAATATGTTCTTTCCCAGAACCCCGTGTGGTGAACTAGAAGTTTGCAGTCTGTATGTGTTTAAAAAATAAAATAAAAAATGTTTTCAACATTCCCTTGAAGGACAGAAATGGTACCACTAAAGCTGCTGTAATTGTATCAAGATGATCCACAATAAAGTATCACAATGTTCAAGTTTTTTTTCTTTCCTCATTATGGGTATTTTGCATACCTTTTTATATTGTTATATAAAAAATATATATATAAAAGAAACCCCAGTGATACATTGGTATCTAGTCAAGAGATTAAGCACCTATTTACTTGAATGCATTTCCACAAGAACCACCCCTGTCTCAAGATATAAATGCATTGTGACATTACAACTGACATGTATATTTTAAATTGGATTCATGCCAGATTAAAACCAGGTCCAACCAGTTATTGGTCGGCACTGGCAAACCAGAAGTGAAAGTAAGAAATTGGTTAAGAGTCAATCCGTTCCAGAACACCAAGGCAAGTGATAATCCAGGAGCCAGGTCTGAACCAGTTATCAACAGAGTCCAAGCAAACAATCCAGATGGGTTATGCAAGAAACAGAACAAAAAATACAGGTCAAACTGGGTAACAGGAGCATGCAGATAATCTAGGAGCACAAGACATCTGACAAACTGAATGAGTTTCAATACCTGGGCGTGCCATGTTCTTAATTTGATGAAAGTTGCAAAGGAGCCAATCCTGAGAGACCAATACCAAGGGGGGAACGGACCCATCAACCACATTGGAGCCAAGCCCTCTCATCCAACATCAGAGCCTGACCAGACACGTGTGTGTGTGTGTGTATATATATATATATATATATATATATATATATATATATATATATATATATATATATACACACACACACACACTCTCACTCACTGGCCACTTTATTAGATACACCTTCCTAGTACTGGGTTGGACCCCCTTTTGCCTTCAGAACTGCCTTCATTCCTCGTGGCATACTTTCTACAGGGTGCTGGAAACATTCCTCAGAAATTTTGGTCCATATGGACATGATGGCATCACGCAGTTGCTGCAGATTTGTCAGCTGTACATCCATGATGCGAATCTCCAGTCCCATTGGATTAAGAACTGGTGACTGTGGAGGCCATTGGAGTACAGTGAACTCATTGTTATGTTCAAGAAACCAGTTTGAGATGATGTGAGCTTTGTGACATGGACATGGTCAGCAACTATACTCAGGCTGCTGTGTTTAAATGATGCTCAATTAGTACTAAGGGGCCCAAAGTGTGCCAAGAAACTGTCCCCCACACCATTACACCACCACCACCACGAGACTGAACCGTTGATACAAGACAGGATGGATCCATGCTTTCATGTTGTTTATGCCAAACTCTGACCCTTCCATCTGAATCGAGACTCTACAGACCAGGCAAAGTTCTTTCAGTCTTCCATTGCCCAATTTTGATGAGCCTGTGCGAATTGTAGCCTCAGTTTCCTGTTCTTAGCTGACAGGAGAGTGGCACCCGGTGTGGCTTGCTCCTGTAGCCCATCTGCTTCAAGGTTCAACGTGCGCTCAGAGATGGTGTTCTGTATTCCTTGGTTGTAATGAGTGGTTATTTGAGTTGCTGTTGCCTTTCTGCCATCTCGAACCATTCTCCCCTGACCTCAGACATCGACTGCTGTCCACACAAATGCTGCTGACTAGATATTTTCTCTTTTTCTGACCATTCTCTGTAAACCCCAGAGATGGTTGTGCGTAAAAATTCCAGTATATCAGCGGTTTCTGAAATACTCAGACCAGCCCGTCTGGCACCAACAAAATGCCACATTCAAAGTCACTTAAATCCCCTTTCTTCCCATTCTGATGCTTGGTTTGAACTTCAGCAAATTTTCTTAGCCATGTCTGCATGTCTAAATGCATTGAGTTGCTGCCATGTGATTGGCTGATTAGCTATTTGTGTTAACAAGCAATTGAACAGGTGTAGCTAATAAAGTGGCCAGTCAGTGTATAAATATATATATAACTCAAAATGATAAAGGGAACACTTAAACAACACAATGTAACTCAAAGTCAATCACACTTCTGTGAAATCGCACTGTCCACTCAGGAAGCAACACTGATGGACAATCAATTTCACATGCTGTTGTGCAAATGAAACAGACAACAGGTGGAAATTCTAGGCAATTAGCAAGACCCCAATAAAGGAGTGGTTCTGCAGGTGGTGACCACAGACCACTTGTCAGTTCCTATGCTTCCTGGCTGATGTTTTGGTCACTTTTGAATGCTGGCGGTGCTTTCACTCTAGTGGTAGCATGAGACGGAGTCTACAACCCACACAAGGGGCTCAGGTAGTGCAGCTCATCCAGGATGGCACATCAATGCGAGCTGTGGCAAGAAGGTTTGCTGTGTCTGTCAGCGTAGTGTCCAGAGCATGGAGGCGCTACCAGGAGACAGGCCAGTACACCAGGAGACGTGGAGGAGGCCGTAGGAGGGCAACAACACAGCAGCAGGACGGCTACCTCGGCCTTTGTGCAAGGAGGAGCAGGAGGAGCACTGCCAGAGCCCTGCAAAATGACCTCCAGCAGGCCACAAATGTGCATGTGTCCACTCAAACGGTCAGAAACAGACTCCATGAGAGTGGTATGAGGGCCCGACATCCACAGGTGGGGGTTGTGCTTACAGCCCAACACCGTGCAGGACGTTTGGCATTTGGCAGAGAACACCAGGATTGGCATATTCGCCACTGGCGCCCTGTGCTCTTCACAGATGAAAGCAGGTTCACACTGAGCACATGTGACAGACGTGACAGAGTCTGGAGACGCCGTGGAAAACGTTCTGCTGCCTGCAACATCCTCCAGCATGACCGGTTTGGCGGTGGGTCAGTAATGGTGTGGGGTGGCATTTCTTGGGGGGCCGCACAGCCCTCCATGTGCTTGCCAGAGGTAGCCTGACTGCCATTAGGTACCGAGATGGGATCCTCAGACCCTTTGTGAGACCATATGCTGGTGCGGTTGGCCCTGGGTTCCTCCTAATGCAAGACAATGCTAGACCTCATGTGGCTGGAGTGTGTCAGCAGTTCCTGCAAGAGGAAGGAATTGATGCTATGGACTGGCCCGCCGGTTCCCCAAACCTGAATCCGATTAAGCACATCTGAGACATCATGTCTCGCTCCATCCACCAACGCCACGTTGCACCACAGACTGTCCAGGAGTTGACGGATGCTTTAGTCCAGGTCTGGGAGTACATCCCTCAGGAGACCATCCGCAACCTCATCAGGAGCATGCCCAGGCGTTGTAGGGAGGTCATATGGGCACGTGGAGGCCACACACACTACTGAGCCTCATTGTGACTTGTTTTTAGGACATTACATCAAAGTTGGATCAGCCTGTAGTGTGGTTTTCCATTTTGATTTTGAATGTGACTCCATATCCAGACCTCCATGGGTTGATAAATTTGATTTCCATTGAGAATTTTTGTGTGATTTTGTTGTCAGCACATTCAACTATGTAAAGACGAAAGTATGTCAAACGATTCGTTCATTCATTTAGATCTAGGATGTGTAATCTTAGTGCTCCCTTTATTATTTTAAGCAGTATATATATATATATATATATATATATATATATATATATATATGTATATACACACACATGCACCATCACACTCGCAGAAATGATCTTCCCTCACTGACGCTACACACTGAGAAGTAATTTCCAGGTGCACAGTGTCGGTTAGGGAGGGTGACTGCTGCAGCTCACAAAACCCGATCGTCGCTTTGTGGAATAGTTGAGGTGTATGGACCTGTCAGGACTGACGCTGGCCCTGGAGCAATTGGTGGAGAAATATATAAGATCACGCCTGGGAACTTTCTGGCTCCGGCTACCCGGATCCCCCCTCCTCTTAGTTTTCACTTACAAGTTTTCATTTATACCAAGGCTTAGAATTTACCTTGCTGTGCAGTTAAAAAAGCGGGGACTAATGGAACATATTCACTAAATGGAATGAGGAGCTCCTGTTTGGACTCGCAAACACTAGAGGAAATCTATTTAGTTCCCCTCTACCAAAATAGTTAAAAACATTTCCTGCCCCCAGCTGTCTTGGCCGTGAGATGCAAGTCCTGATGGGCTCCTAAGCCTGTAAAGGGTGATCTTGCTAACCAAGATGGGGGGTGCAACTTTGCTTTTGGTGGGACAAATGATGTTCGTATCAACGCAGTTCCAATTGTCAGGCATCACCGCGGTTCCTAATCGCTGTACGGTTCCACATCGGCCGTTTCTGCCCATACAGAGCCCCCATAGCCGGCTAGTCCATGAGAGTCTGGTTCCGACAGATTCATGGGGAAACTCCTTGCTTGTGCCCCCCAATGAGCACAGGGTGATTTAGACATAAGAGGGGACTGGGCAGGCAGGCAAGGAGTTTCCCCATGAATCCATCAGTGCCCCCCTCCTAAACTCAAACCTACCCCCATGTGTCCTCAGGGGTTTACATGTTCATTTGTGGTTTTCAAACAGTGTGGAAGTGGCTAGTTAACATGATAGTGTATGAATAATTAACGTTTTGCTAATGGAAAGAATTCAATGTGTAGAAATTCTAGCAGATCTCTGTATGATGTCACAACTCCTGTTAGTGGATAACACCCAGAACATTTCCGTTTAAACCTGTAAAACGACCTTATGTCAGTTCATAAACACAAGAAACATATTTTCTGCCTACAACCATGAAATAGAAATGATTTTCCATTTTCAGAGAGTTATTTGTGGCAGATACAATAGCGATAAACAACTAGATTCTTATTTTGAAGCAAATTGTGGCAAGTGAAAATGCAATTTATTATCATCAGTTATTTCACGGCGCCAGTAGTGTATCAAGAAACCACATGGCCCTGGTGCAAAAAATGCCCAGGGGTCACCTAACTTCAACAGATGGTCTGTGCCCTTACAAGCACTGTGCGTCGGGAGCTTTATGAAATGGGTTTCCATGGCCAGGCAGGTGCACACAAGCCGAATATGCTCAATGCCAATTGTCGGCTGGAGTTGGCACACTGCCATAGGACTCTGGAGCAGTGGAAATGTGTTCTCTGGCATGATCAATCATGTTGCACTGGAAATCTGATGAACAAAGCTAGGTATAGCAGATGCCCAGATGCTACCTAATAGAATGCAGAGAGCCTACTGTAGAGTTTTGAGGATAGATAATTGCTGGGGACTGTGTTTCAGGGTTTGGGCTTGGTTCTTTTGTTTTAATGAAGAGTAATGTTAATCCTACAGGATACAAAGACATTTTAGACAATTGTATGCTTCCAACTTTGCAGCACCAGTTTGGAGAAGCCCGTTTCCTGTTCCAGCAACTGTGTCCCTGTGCACAAAGCAGGGCAAATAAAGACATGGTTTAACGTGTTTGACGTGCAGGAACTGGAGTGGCCGGACCTTATCCCCATTGTACATATTTGGGATGACTTGTAACACTGATTGTGAGCCATACCTTCTCACCCAACATCAGACATACTCCAAAATCTTGTGGAAAATTTTCCCAGAATACTATAGCCCCAAAGTGGGGGAAAACTCTTTAGTGATGCTCATGGTTTTTGAATGGGATGTCCAGCAAGCTCATATATGGATGATGGTCAGGTTTCCACATGCTTTTGGTCATATAATGTATGATAGCATTTACTCCCCCCAAACGTGACATCACATTACATCAACCTCATTTTGTGTCTCTAAGTGGCTGAGACTAAACAATGAAGAAATATAGGTTGTATTACACAGTTTGTTCTCACTGTAAATAATAATGGGCAGGCATTGCTAGGGACAAAACAATGTGAAGGAAGGAGGTCCCAGATATATTTTTTTATATTCTCATGTTTATTGGTTTATTTAAAACAGAAAAATGGAGACTCAAAAAAGAATAAGGGAGAAAAAAGGGCAAGAGGGGAACTGTTGATGAAACCAGTTAGAGGCCACCAGACTGAGGGGTACTTCATAAGGCCTTAGAGGCCTGGATAGTTCTCAGTTGGCCTGAGCAATATTATTTTTTTCTGAAAATATGTTCATAGAATGGATTTCAGAGCCTCAGTTGTCATGAAGGCATTCCAGTAAAACCATTTATTTCATGTTGAGCCCCTCGAGCCTGAGCGGTGTGTACCATGTTTTTAATGAACTCGACCGTACCTAACCAATGTTGGAAGGAAGGCATGATATTTTGTTTCCAATACACTGGTATGTCATCGTTCGTGGCTTTTGGTAGGTGATTTATCAGGGATTTTTTTTACTTAGAGATAGAGTGCAGTGGAGTAAAATCCCGGTTGGCGAGTTATCTAAAGAGGAGTCACCTACTGTCAGGACTGTCCTAAAATGGGGAAAGCAAGGGGCTGCCAAATTTGGATAAGATCTCCATGTGACGCCTGGCATCTCCAGCACCAATCCAAGACACATGGGGAGAATGTGCAGATGTGCGATACCTTCTGGTAAGGAGTTTGTATGAAGCCTCCTGTATCTTGCTGAAGATAGAACACTTTAGAGTAAGTATTAATACCTTGCGCCATTGGTTGGTAGAAAGGTGATCTTTAAGTCACCTTCCCAAAGCCATAAGTAGAAATGTTTTGAGTCGGAGGCAGTAAGTAGAGTGTGTATCTGTGAGAGCAGATGTCATTGTGGGCCCTTTAACAGACACAGCTCCTCATACGCAGTGGAAGTGGGGTAGGATGATGCCAGAGTGACTCTATTGGTTGCCAGCAGGGGCCTCTTCTGGCATCAACCAATGAAGGGCAGCTACCTAATAGAGTCGTTCTTATGGACCTTTAACTCCTGGCACGATCCTATTGATTCCTGTTAACCCCTGCGATTCTACGAAGACTTAAGGTAGGCTAGAGGCAGTGACTTGTATGGGGGGAAGGCACCAGGGAGATTAGCTAGGAAATATTTAGGAAGACGATTCTTTGTGTTCTTCTTCGTCGATATTCGTGTTCATTTTCATGTTCTCCCAAATACAAATGCGCAAGTCTAATTTTTATTATGTTTACTGTGCTCTGTACAGTGGAGGACTTTTGTCACTTTTCTGCTTACCATATGCATATAGAATTATCGTGTAGACATCAGTGTAAGATTCACTTGCAAGGGCCAAAACGTTCGTTATTTAGCACTCATGAGATCAAAACCGCTATATGCAGAATAGTGATATACCTTGTGTCTTTACATATCCCGAATATGTTCATATTGGAGTAAGTGTATTTTCACTTTGTTTGGGGGGAGGGTTGTATCATTCGTGACAATGTTTAAACATTTCCGCTGTGTGTGTTTAGCTGTAACGTTCTTCATGAAAAAAAAGGCAATTTATAATATGGGTACATTGAATGAGAAAATTCAATGTACCCATATTATAAATTGCCTTTTTTCAGGACATGAACGACTTTCTTTAGATGCTATTATTTTGGTCATATCTAATTTACTATAAAAAAAATATTAAATATAGTAAAAAAAATTAAAAAGTACTTTTTCTGACTCCTATTTGACAAATCTTTTACGCATCTATAAAAGCTAATGAAAAAACCCTACTATTTTTGTGTCTGTTTTTTTTCACACAAATTGTACTTCAGGTAACTATTCTTTTCGTGCCAGGATTTTTGTGAGGATACAGCACTAATTTTAGGGCCTGCTCATTGAAAGAAACTTTTTCATTTTATATATATCGCAAGTTTTATATTTAAAAAAAAAAAGAGAATCTCATAATTAAACTGGATCGCCAATTGACTCTGTCTTCATACTTGGCGAAGTGACATGGATGAGGCAGGAAGAAGTACCGGACACTGTCCCCCGCCCTCCCATCAGTAAGGGGCAGATCCCGGGGCGGAAGCCGCTCTCCCCTCCCTCACTCGTCTCCTCCTCGCAGTTCCCGGCAGCGGAGGGGCCCTGAGCACAGGATACGCGAGAGCCGCAACCGTGACACTGACACTTTGGGCGGGAGAACGCGTTTAAAGAAGGCAGACGCGGACAGGGCGCGATACACCCAGGCCGGCGGCGGAGCGGAGAGACTAAAGCATCCGTGCGCTGGAAAACGGAAGCTGCGGTCACAGAGGGAGGCGAGTCGTAGGTGAGGACACACGGTGTGTGTCGCAATAGTTCGAAGGCATCTTAAATCATGTTATTTGCGGCGGTAGGAGCTTTATAAATACCCCAGTGCGAGCGTTTAATGGGGAATCCTCCGAGCGTGCGTGTTAGGTCTTTATAGGATGGGGTGGGGACACGGAAATGCCCGTTCCGTTAGCTGGTTTGAATGTGTTTGCTGTACTCCGGAAGATGCTTGTTTCCCTCTCTTGACTCTTTTTCCGCTGTCTCCCGCGAGGGCCCCGTCCCCACCTCGCTCCCCGTCCCCACCTCGCTCCCCGTCCCCACCTCGCTCCCCTGCCTGCTGGCTGACCCAGGCCCTCTCCCTGTTGGGAAGGGGGCAGCCCCAGTCTCCGGCCCCTGACATGCTCTGGTAGGGAGGAGCTGCCTGTATGATATGACAGCAGCTGCTATACCTGTGTGCAAGCTAACAAAGCCATTAATAAATCAGTAGGAAAGGCTCAGAATTTGCTCCGCCGCCCATCATTCAGTGGGGTCAATTTAAATAAAGAAGCAGATTCCAGGTGCTTTCCGTTCTTTGGCGCAGGAGAGATTTAATAAGAAGTTCTTGTGCTTTCGCTTTCAGTGAAGCTTATGCTTGTGACACGCTGCGCTTAGTGTGTTGGTTTGTGTCGCTGTTCAATGACTACGGTTGTTGCGGGTTGGAATTGTGACATTTAATTAATCGATAGTCAAAGATAATGTAGCTGCAAAGGAGGTGGAGATGTGCTTCGTGCCTTTATACCTGGAGTCATTTGTGCTGGCGCAGGAATAGAGCTGCTAATTGCGTATTAATTACACTGATGAGCAAAATATTAGCGTTTTGGCTCATTTGTCTATAAGAGTAACAAAAATGATCAATGGAAAACTAATACTGTACACGGTACATGGTTTCTTTTACGTTGTAACACTTACGTCACTAGATATAGTGCGCGTGTTCTGCAAATAAGTTGAATTTGTGCATTCTGTCTACAATGTGTTGCACATTAAACAAGCCGGTCAAGCTTTATTTGATGTGAAGTAAGAAAAATCCTAATGTATTACTTTGGGCTTCCAGCTTTAAATGTGCTTTTTTTTTTCATTTTTTTTATGTCTGTGGGTCTGGACTATGTAACTTTAGCATATCAGTGGAACAGTTTTAATACTGCATATCCTGTCGCTTGTTTCCGGCTGTCATCTGGCTTCCCTTTTTTGCATCCTGCATGGGATTGTTCGTCTTCCTTGGAGACAATATATCGGCTTGTTCTAAATCCAACATATTCTACAGTCACTAGGGTTGCCTCTAAGCCGTGCTGGCATTTTAGCATTCTTTATCCTTTTATCTAACCATTATTCCTGACAGAAGCTTTCACTTTGCCCATGGAAAAATAATATATTTTATATATTTTTTTTTATTTTTTTTTTAGTCGAATTTTGCATCATGGGACAAAAGTATCCCAGCATCTTGCTTTTGTGGGCTACATCTCATTACGCTTATCAGCTTGGCTGATGGTGATGGGAGTGGTAATCCACCAAAGCAGTTGCATAAGAAAAGCAAAAGGCATCAGCCCGTTCTATAAAAATAAATAAAATATGTGGGTGTTAGGATATTTTTATGTGTTTGTAAATGTTATTGATTTTATTTATGGCTGTTCTCACAAAGTTGGAAGCACAGCATTGTCCAGAATGTCTTGGAATGCATGGTATTAAGATTTCCCTTCACTGTCTGAATTGTACACCAAAAAAAGCTTTGTTCTTTGTCTTAAATAGTGTAGTGTCATCGTTGACTTTTGCACAGATATAAAGTTTATATAACAAGTTTTTTTGTTTTTTTTTATTACAGGTTTGATTCCATCTAGAGTCTACATGATACTGTTCCATCTTGTTCAAATTACAGTGTTAACGAATTTGGATATTATCATTCACCAAAACCTAAAAGAAAAAAGGGTACGTTTTCTCTGCTTCCATCATGTCTAACCCACTAAAGCAAGTGTTCAACAAGGACAGAACCTTCCGTCCAAAACGGAAATTTGAGCCTGGTACACAGCGCTTTGAACTGCATAAGAAAGCTCAAGCATCCCTCAATGCTGGACTTGATTTAAAGGTGGCCGTCCAGCTGCCACACGGGGAGGACCAGAATGATTGGGTGGCAGTCCATGTAGTTGACTTCTTTAACCGCATCAATCTGATCTATGGTACAATCAGTGATAGTTGCACAGAGCAATCTTGTCCTGTCATGTCTGGTGGTCCAAAGTATGAATACAGATGGCAAGACGATAACCGGTACCGAAAACCCACTGCTCTGTCTGCTCCGAAATACATGAATCTTCTGATGGACTGGATAGAAGTTCAAATAAACAACGAAGGAATATTCCCTACAAATGTTGGTGAGTTTTGGGGGGGTTTTTGTACTACATTTTGTCCCACTGGAGGGGAAAATAATCCTGCTCTTTAAAACTTGTTGGTTGCCCTAAATTTTTTTTTTAACTTTCTGACCTATTGTTGTCCTCTGCATGGGGTTGTTTTTAAGAAGTGCCATGTCTGCTTTTCATATCTTTTGTGACTAAAGTATTGATTATAGTTACGATTATCAAGCTTGGCATATGTTTATATTCGAAGAAATAGTTTACATGCAAACTAAATAAATTAACATTAAAAAGCAGTTTTTTCCCCCACTCCCCAAATCTTTGCTGTCTTCAGGGTTTTAATGCTAAGAAAAGGAAAATATTCTGCAAAAACTAAGGCGAGGGTATTGGATTTCATGTTGCTTGGTATTCCAGAACTAAATTGAATATTTTTATAGCGAGCTTGTCTGTTACTTATTGGTCGTACTTTTATAAAATCTCTCTTAACCTAACAGGTACCCCCTTCCCAAAGAACTTCCTGCAGGTAGTGAAAAAGATTCTATCCAGGCTGTTCCGGGTATTTGTCCATGTCTACATTCACCATTTTGACAGAATCATCCAGATGGGAGCAGAGGCACATGTGAACACCTGCTACAAGCATTTTTATTACTTTGTCACAGAATTTAATCTTATTGACACAAAGGAACTTGAGCCATTGGTGAGTATGCAATATATGGACAATAATGCATTACGTGGCAATCAGATCACTTGTTTCCTCCCCTGTAAAATTTAGTAATCTAGGTGTAGTATTGACAGAATGAAGTGGTCAAATTCCAGGTGGCCACAAAATAACGGTCTGTAGACGTTTGGGATTAACTTAATTTTGCACAGACTGATTTTTGACGCATTTTGGATAAATCTCACTGCTTCTGTCAGAAGGCAATGTTATTTTAATCCTCTCTCTGGTATGAAGAATGATCATTGTGTTTACCCTCAAGTGCAGTGTTTGGTCGTGCTGACCTTTGGAGGATGAAATTCAAAATTTGCTCCAGGTCATCGCCTGATCATAAATGTGTGTTCTTAATATAGCCCAAATTAAGGTGATATCTAGAATGTTTTAATTGAAAATAAACGACCTATTTTTCCCCCGCTATTAACCACCCTTTTGTGTTGTATTATTCACAGAAAGAAATGACATCGAAGATGTGCCACTGAGGTGGGGTGTCCTTCCCCTCACTTAATGTTTGCCTGTGGAGCCTGTCGGTCAACTGCTGAATGTGTACCTGCCTGATGCCAGGAAGGTCACACGGGATAAGACACTTTGCGTTTTTCATAAGCATAGATGTTTTATTTTTAAAATCTATTTTTCCAATAGCTAGCACTTCGTCCAAGCTGTGATACTTCTAGAAAAGAAACTTTTTTTTTTTTCCTATACTGTTTACAAAAATGTATCGGTTTCTAAATATATTTTTGTAACTTCATCTTTCTTATATCTTTTATCTGCCACCTAAATTCCAGAAGTACTTCTTTCCAGTTCACTATGGTACATTCATTATAATACAGCCAGTGTTTGTGTAGGCAAAAAGGGTTAATGCACTGAAGAGCAACTTTACTCCTTTATTCGTGAGGTGGAATGTTTTAATCCCACCAACTTCACCATGGCTTGCGAAGTTCCAACACCACCTAGTTCTTCCTGTGAGAAGAACCTGTTAAAAAAAAAAAAAAATAAAAAAAAAAAATGAATGTTTAAACTTCTGAGATTCAATTTAAAGAGGTCTTAGATATTTGTGTAGGATTGGAGGAATGCCGTCAGATATAAAAAGATTGTATGCTCTGCAATTCATCTTATACCATCGTTGGATGTTCACCAGAGAGTGGCCATGGCAGCTCTGTATATAAATTTGCTGCAGCATTTAACAAGCACCTTAAGCTTTGTTCCTAGTCATTTAGCACTGTACATCCAAGTGACCTGAAAGCTTCATGTAGGCTTGCCATGCTGTTGTCACGGAAACCACACATACACGGCTTCATCTCTGACTGCACCGTCGTTCCTATTTTTTCCTAGTTCATGATCGGAGGCACATTCCTCTGGACGGTTAGCTAATATGAGGTTTTGTAGGATTCTTTAGTAATCTTTACTGTCTTGCGGTGTTTATGGCAGATTAAAACTGCTTGTCATGGATCTTGGTTGTTTTATTTTTAAAGCTGTTGTACAGAAACGAAACAAAATACTATTTAAAAGCATCCCGAAGAGCGGTACGCTATTTTGCATTGCTTTTTATTCATGTGTCCGAATTCTTACAAAAATAGCTTGTACTTTTAAGGTCCTCGTGAAAGCTTGTAGGCGCAGTGAGAAACGATCACCAGCAGCGTGGGAATCCTTAGCTGAGAGAGTACCAGGCACTCCACAATGTCACGCTAATAACTTCCTTAAGTATCCCATCTCTAAAATAACATCCTTCCTATCCTTTTATTTAAAAAATCAGTTAAAGAAAAGGGTGCTGACGACTATTCCCTTAGATTTCATTGGGACAATTATACATTTATACTAATTTGTGGAAACAGCAAAACATTCTTGTGTTTAGATACTTTATCTGCCTTTAACCAGATGTACATTGTGATTCATAAATGCTAGCGCATAGATTGAAAAAATGCATTTTCAAACGCAGAGCATCATTCCTTCCGATCCCTTAAAAACCTAACGATGCGCAATCCCTGTAACTACAGAACTGTTGTAATGCATTGAAAGTTATTAAATTATATTAAAGGGATTTGCCTTTAATGGAACGTGGTTTAGCTCAAACGAGTTACTTTTTAAGTCATGTGCTTGCAAATACAGTACATTTTATTGATGTCATACTAGCATTTCCTGGTCTTATTTGTCTCACTTCATTTGTTGTGGCCTACAAATGTATATAAGATGTCTATAGTCTTGAATTAACTTGTATATATATCTTGGAAAGCTAGTAAAGAATAACATTTAGTCCAAGAATATATGCCGGAAAAAATGCTTCCAAATCAAGTGCTGGGGAACATACAAATGTGTTTGAACACCCAATCTGTAACTCCACCAGTTAAGGCTCTACAACTACAACAGAGCTTGGCCACAATACACACCGGAAAACTACCTATAGGCAGCCGGTATGTTTAATCACGTTCATATTATATACACATTCCCACAGACGTAAATCACACCACTGGCTTAGGCACGGTTATTACTTCATTGCACTCTCTAGTAGAACCACTAATCCCATGCCTTTGTTTTTGAAGTGTAGCACAAAATGTTTACATAATAAATGTAAAAAATGTATGTATGAAATGATTCACTGTATGAGAAGTTCATGCACAATTAATAGACTTATGAATAGTTGTGTAAAATAGCTACATCATTCCCACTTTTTATGCCCGTTAGAAAGCTTGTTTAATTTATTTTTGTATTTTGTCCTTCTTATCTTGATCTACTTCATGCAAAATATATATATTTCTATTTTCATACATAGAGAAAATAATTCAAGTGCCTATATTTTGTTTTCCTAGTCACATTTCTAACCTCGCATTGAATGTCATTGTTTACCTGCCTGGCTCACCTTTTTGTATGGAGAGTGTGTGTGTGTACCATGCACAATATGATACAATAAAACATCTTTTTCTGATCTATGTTTTCTTCTTCTTTATTTGTTTTATTTTTCCTGAAAGCACTCTTCGCTGTTCATTTCACTGAAAGACAGGATCATCCAAGAAACTGCTTCTTTGCTTATTTATGGAAAATGGTCAAAACTGTTCCTATGTTCCAGTATGCAGGAGCTGAAGTCGGTGAACGTCTGCGCGATATGCGTAGGCAACCTCCGCTGCCGGCACTTCTATGGTGTAGCACCGGAAGGTTATGTCATGCCGGTGCTCCACCATAGAAGCCCTGGCAGAAGTTCCGGCAGCGGAGGTTTTCTTACGCGCAGACGTCTACGGCAGTGCTGCGGGGGATCTGGAGCCTAACCCTGCTGCTTACCTGCTAAATGGAAACGAAAAAAAAAACACCCAACATGCTGTCCCGGGCGATACGAAGTGCGCATCCCTGCGCTAAACCCTAAAGTGGAGGCCTATATTCGGGCCAATTTAGAATACAGCGTCATAAAAGTCCCTGCCGGCGTAATGGTCATGTGTCCCAATACTGTTGTCTATATAGCTTGTGTATATATTTTAGGACAACATAGAACAATAGAATTTGATGCAAGATAACAAACATTCAGCCAAAATTAGTCTGCTCCTTATGTCCTGGTTTAAAGACTCAAACCTTGTTTAAAAATGTTTTTTCCTTTTTTAAGATTTTTAAAAAGTTTTTTTCATTCTTGATCATTGCTTTATTTAGAACTTCCTAAATATAAAAAATACAGCTATACAAATGTAAGCAAATAAGAGTATTTTACCAAATTTGTCTTTAGGAATAACCCCCCTGTAGTTGTGTCCTACAAGAGTTGTACAAAATAGTTTGAATGTCAGAGGTTGCACATGATTCAGCCTGATCACAGAATCCACATGGGCGCTGAAACATGATGACACTAGATGGAGCGCTTCCACAGCTTTACACATATTCCATGTCTTCCAAGAAGCAAATCTATATTGCTACGTGTTACTAAATCACATGGATAATAGATTATGGTTTAAGAAAACTTCAAACAAACTAATACAATTGTTATCAATTTCCCAGTAATTTCATTTCCTAGAAGTCTTACATGTGTCTTTTGTATCTCAATAGAAATGTGATGTTTGGGTTACCTTGGCCCTCTCTTTTTGGAGGGGCAATCCCTTCTTGAGACCTAAATCTCTGCCCAGCGTTCATAAATATATTATTGGGTATGGATATATCACAGTGTATATAACTCCATTCACAATAAAGTGTTTACAAATGGCAGGAAATGTTCATAAATAGTGAATGTATGTCAAAAGCCTTTCCAACTACCTACACCTTAAATATATGTATACTGTGTAATTCCTGATATATATACATATTAATACGTTGGTTTTATATATATATATTTTATAATGTATTTTATATAAATTATTGATCTATTATATAGTTATCTTACAGAACTACTATTTATGATAATGTATATTTATTCCCTTATAGTATTAATGATAAAGACCTACATTCTAAAATACAATTAAGAACTGTTTCAAATATAATTAAGGATTGTTTTAAATATATCTAAGGACAATTTTAATATGATTCTATATTGTGATCTTGTTTAATTAATTTACCAAATGCATATACTTTAATTATAATGAAGAACCCAATTATGGACAATTGACAAATCTATCTGGACAATTTACTACTGATCTAATTAATCAAAGACGGATAAAAAAGGAGCACAGAAAGGGATCTACCAACGTACCTGAGGAAGTATAGCACGCAACCCGCCGTACGTTGTGACAGAGGAGAAGGAGGACGTGACTTTTATTTGCGGATATACATTCGGTTGTGCAGCAGTGGATGAACGCGGGACGCCGTGATTTTGAAAACTGCCGCTAGTCCGATTATTTATTTTATATATTAAAGTATTCATCTTTATATCATCCTCGCCTCCGGGTCTGTGCTTTGAAGAATTAGGGAGTAGTTACCTCGATTTTTCGTTCTCTTTCCGAGATCACGAAATTTTGAATAATTCCACGGTGGAGAGTGAAATCTATTCGGGAGACGAACAATCCCTCCTGCTCACCCCCCCCTACGCGATTTATGGGCTTGAATAAGCCCCACCAAACGTAAGGGTCCAATTTGCCTGTTAGATATATATATATATATATACAATTATTTTGATGAACTACACTATGATGTTTTTTCTTTTCTTTCTGTTCTATGATTGAAGCTTACATACTGCTCGGATTTCCTTGAAGCTACATTGAATTGGTATTATTTGCATTATTTATACTCACTTGGTGTGAGGGGTGCGGTCACCTATATATATATATATATATATATATACTGTATATACACTACAGTGTAGCTTAAATTGTTGATGTATTTGTTATGACCTATTATTAAAAAGTAAGTTTTTATTTGCAAAGAGTCTTGTGCTCTCTTGGCTTTTCAATGATCTTTGCCAGACTTTTTCTTTTCCATCAAAGCTGCCAACATAGAGGCCCACATCCTGTAACCGCCGCTACTACTGTAGTGTTCAGCTGTGTTTGGAGGAGGCGCCTCAGCTGTTTGCCATGTGCATGTGACTTTTGAAGACCTCTGGAAATCTGATTGGGTGTGAAGACTTTAAAAGTTAATATCTCTTTATCCTTGCATGATCTTAACCGTGTTACGCAACAGATGTCAATTATATCACCCTGTTCTTTTTGAATAGTATTGCTCTTATTGTGTATCAATGCCTAACTTATACAATAACTGAAATTCTTTGTTTTTAATTTTTAAGTGCTGGGGCTCAGCATATGTTTTTCACCCATGGAGACGAGGATGATTCTTGTAGTTTTAGTATAGTTAGATTTGGGCAAAATCTTATATAATTGGCTCACACTTTACCTGCCAATAGTAAAAGCAATGAACACTATATTTTCTTAAACTCCACCCCTTAGTAAATTTACTAATTACGTGATTGTGCATACATATAGATTCCACACTAAACCCAAATACGTTACAGTATATAAAATGGGGACAAACTAAATACCCTAAATACCCTTTTTAAACCACTGGTAAACCCACTGTTGCGGACTCCAGCCCCTGTGACCATCATCATTCTGGCTAATGTTTATGGGAGTTGTAGTCCACAAAGGTTGTCTTATTTTTTTTGTGTGTGTAAATTAAAAAAATGTTTAATGTCATTCGTGTTTATGGTCCTTTTTAAATTGTCTTTTTTAAAATTTGATGGGAAGGGGGGCCACATTTAAGGGCTTGGTTCCTGCAGGGAATCAGGAGGGATCAGCCAGTTGAGAGGGGGGGTGAGTCTCACAAGCCCACAACTCATGACAAAAACCCATGAGCCCAATTTTTTGTATGTAAAATACAAAAAAATGTTTTTTTGAAATAAAATATTTTGTCATGTCTATTTTATCTTTTTGTTAATTTTTTTGTTTTGATGAAAGACATAGCATTGTGACTTTGCAATCCTTGATTCCTTTAGGGCCCAGGATTTTGTTTTATCAGCCAACTGATCCTACAACACATTAGCATGCTGGCACTTTTATTTTAGTTTTTTTAAATGATTACCATGGTAGCGAGCAGCCATATATAGGATGGTTGGTTGGCCTTCAGTAATTAACTGTGAGCCGCAACAATTTTGACATTATGGTGATGTTGCTGTATGAGAGCTATAGCAACATGAAGTGAGTGGCAACATGATGCCCCTTCCCAACATGAGCTGCCACACAGCACCTGCAGCCCCCTGATAGAGCAGCTCAATCTGCCAGCTGCATGCTTCCATTCTGCACTGTATAGATACACTTTGAGTGAGACTATATGAAATTTGCTATCGACCAGAAAAAGAAATGAAACGTGTAATGACACTTACTGTGTTAGGCTGATGGAACTCACAGTGGGTCAATCAAAGCAACGCTTACATACACCCTTATTTCCTGCAAGAATTGGGACAGACACTACTTCTACAAGAGTGTAAGATAAATCAGTAGGCAGGTCAGATTCTAATTCCTCCTTAACATGTCCATGACACAAGGTTGATAAAAAGGACACAGGATGCTAGCCACTTAGTCACGGAAAGCAATAACAGAGAACTAAAAAACTTTCTGTCCTGTAGAGCACTCCTGATCCATTGTTAGATTAACTAGCTAATCCCTGTTAACGTGTCCTCCTTCTCTAAACCCTCAATAAAAACAATGTAAACAAATAGCACTGAAACATTAATTTATGTAAATATGTAAAAAAAAAAAATAGTGCAGCTGAGATTTTGTGGACCACAATTCAAATCACGCTCACCATAACACATAACACTCTCATAAGTGGGTGCATCTCTGTGTAAAACATGAGGACATGTTTACTTTCTACATAGGGTTTGTTTCTAAGGAATGATCGTGTAACTTATCCCCATCTCATGTGCATATCATGTAATATTTTGTATACTCCCACCTCCATGAGCTGTACTGTGCAAAAAATTTAGGCATGTGTGAAAAAATGCTATAAAGTAAGAATGCTTTCAAAAACAATAATGTTATATATAACTGTATTTTTATCATTTAACAAAGTGCAAAGTGAGCGACCAGAAGAAAATCTAAATCAAATCAATATTTGGTGTGACCACCCTTTGTCTTCAAAACAGTGTCAATTATTGTAGGTACACTTGGATACAGTTTTTTGAAGTACCTTGGCAGGAACTTCAAACATCTTAAAAAACTAACCACAGTTCTGTGGATTTAGGCAGCCTCAGTTACTTCTCCCTCCTTGTAATCCCAGACAGACTCAATTATGTTCAAATCAGGCCTATGTGGCTTCTAGGACTCATAGTTCGTTCTTTATGCTGAAGATTGTGCTTAATGACTTTGGCTATATTTGAGGGGTCATTTTCATGCTACAGATTAAATTTGGAGTCAATCAAATGCCTCCATGATTGCATGATGGATAAGTATCTGCCTGTACTTCTCAGCATTAAGAAGATGATTATTTTTGCCCAAATCGCCAACTCCATTTGCAGAAATGCAGCCCCAAACTTCCTCGGACCGCGGGTCGGATGTCTGCCGCGGCCGCGATGACGTCACAAGGCGCATGCCACGAACGCCGCGCATGCCACGAACGCCGCGCACGCCACGCACGCCACGCCGCGGCCTAACTGTGAGTACCTTCTCCTATTTAAACGCCATTTGTTTTCCTTTTCTTTACCCGTTCAAAGTGTATTGCTTTTTGGGTGTGCTGTTCCTTGATATATCTCTATTGCCTTGTGTACCGACCTTTGCCTGTTTTTTGACTACGACTCTGTTTGCCGTTGCCCTTTGACCGGACTGTTTACTGGACTGCGCTACGTCCATATATCTGCATAGTCGGATCCATCTTCGCCTACCTGACCCCGTGACAATTTTGAACGGGTCATAACATGGATCCCGCGGATATGGCATGGCTGCAAGCACGGCAGGACCTCCAAGACCAGCGTCTCGCCGCGCAGGCCGCTCAACTCCAATCCCTGGAACAAAAGGTCGACGCCATGATGGACCTGCTGCGTTCCTTGACATCGCTTCCTACCGTGAGTTCTCCCCATCGCAGGGACGCCTCACACGAGGACACGGGGGCCGTCGCACGGTTTCCTCTACCTGAAAAATATTCCGGGGATCCGAAGGAGTGCCGTGGCTTCCTCAATCAATGTATGCTCCACTTCCGTAACCATCCCCAAGCGTTCCAGACGTCCTCCAAAAGGGTCTCGTTTATTATTTCGCTACTGAAAGGAGAAGCATTGCTGTGGGCATCTCCCCTTGTGGAGCAAGAATCGTACCTCCTTGAGGACTGCCCCGCTTTTATGGAAGCCATTTGAACCGTCTTTGACGCTCCAGGTCGTAAAGAGACCGCAGAGTCCTCGCTGCTTGAACTCCACCAAGGCCGCAAAACCTTGGCTCAGTACACCGTGGAGTTCCGCACCCTAGCCCATGAGACCAACTGGGAGGAGGGCGCTCTCAAAGCCGCCTTCAAACGAGGCCTCAATGAGAAGATCAAAGACGCCCCCGTCTTCCACGATACTCCCACGGATCTCGAGGACCTCATAGCCCTGTGTCTACGAGTGGATAAACGTATCCAAGAAAGGATGAATGAACACAACAGTGGAAGAAAAACAGGACTATTCACCTCCGGTCTCGCAAGATCTCCGTCTACTACTTCCCCCTCGTCCGTTGCCGATGAACCCATGGAGATCGGGACCGTTCGTCGACTCTCCGAGGCTGAAAAGAAACACAGACGGACACAGGGGCTATGTCTGTACTGTGGTCAAGCCGACCATCTTTTGCCCTCCTGCCCCACCAGGCCGGTAAAAGACAACGCTTAGGTTGTACCGGAGAAGGCACCCTAAGCACATATCGTGTTACTTCTCCTCCCGCTACTCGCTTGACGGTGCCCATCTCCATCCGCTGGGAGGATCTCGTAGTGACCACCCGCACCTTCATGGATTCTGGAGCTGCGGGCATGTTCATGGATCTCCAGTGGGCTAAGGAACACCACATACCGCTTTGCACCAAAGAAGCGCCTTCTCTGGTGGCCTCCGTTGACGGCTCTCTTCTGGGATCAGGACTTGTGACACAGGAAACCAAACCCCTGACCCTACTGGTGGGGGTAACCCACCAGGAACAGCTCACGTTCGAGATAATAAAGTCTCCTCATGCCTCTCTCATGCTGGGTCATCCCTGGCTACGTCAGCACAACCCACGCATCGAGTGGGAAAAAGGAGACATACTGCCATAGAGCAACCGATGCCAAGAGTCTTGTGTCGTGCCCTGTCGCCGACTCAATCTCGTCCTTGAGATCACACCCACAGACCCCAGAACCCTGGTACCAAAACACTACTGGGACTATTTGGATGTGTTTTCCAAAAAAGATGCAGAGAAACTACCACCACATCGGCCCTACGATTGTGCCATCGAACTGTTGCCTGGGTCCAACACACCAAGGGGATGTACGTACCCTCTCTCCGAACCGGAAAACAAAGCCCTAGAAAGATACATCAAAGAAAGTCTGGACAAAGGCTTCATTCGCCCGTCCTCTTCACCTGCCGGGGCTGGATTTTTCTTCGTGGCCAAGAAAGAAGGCTCCTTAAGGCCATGCATCGATTACAGGGGTTTAAACCGTATCACAGAGATCTACGACCTCCTGAAAGGGGCTACTTATTTCACCAAATAGGATCTCAGGGGCGCCTACAATCTGATTCGCGTCAAGTCCGGGGACGAGTGGAAGATGGCCTTCAACACTCGCTTCGGGCACTATGAATACAGGGTCATGCCCTTCGGGTTGTGAAACGCTCCTGCGGTCTTCCAGGCCTTCATTAACGACGTCTTCAGGGATATGCTCTTGTCCCACGTCATTGTATACTTGGACGACATCCTCGTCTATTCCCCTAAAGGCTGTTCTGCAGAGGCTACGGGAGAACGGTTTGTACGCCAAGGCCGAAAAATGCGTCTTCGAGAAGACCCGTTTGCCCTCCCTTGGGTACATCGTCTCCTCCGAAGGTCTTCACATGGACCCTGCTAAACTCGAGGCCCCTCCCGTTAACACTCAAAGCCATCCAACATTTCCTGGGCTTTGCCAATTATTACAGACGCTTCATCAGTAACTAAAAAAGGAGTTGACCCGTCTCTGTGGACCACACACGCCGACAGGCGTTCGACCGTCTAAAACAAGCCTTCGTCTCAGCCCCCATATTATGACGGCCAGATCGTTTCAAACAGTATCTCCTAGAGGTTGATGCCTCCGAAACCGGGGCAGGGGCTGTGTTATCGCAACGAAATGACCAAACCACGCAATACCATCCCTGTGCCTTCTTTTCGAAAGGTTTCTCCGCGGCCGAACGGAATTACGACGTTGGTAACCGCGAACTCCTAGCCATCAAAATGGCATTCGAACAGTGGCGCCACCTGTTAGAAGGCACGGAACAACCCGTAGTCGTCATGACAGACCACAAGAACCTGTTGTACATAGAGAGCGCTAAGAGGTTAAGTCCTCGATAAGCACGGTGGTCGCTGTTTTTTAACCGGTTTAATTTCTACATCACTTACAGACCGGGCTCCAAAAACATCAAGGCCGACACACTCTCTAGACAACATGACAACCACAGAGACCAACAAACCAACGAGCCCATCATACCATCCACACGCCTTATCGCCGGACTGTCCCTCCGCACGATGAGCAAAATCCGCATGTACCAAGGTGCCATCCCGTCTTCCGGACGTCCTCCTCCGGGTCGTCTTTACGTCCCTCCCAGTCTCCGTACGGACGTCCTTTACTGGGGACATAAGTCCTTTCTCGCAGGTCACTCTGGTTTTGGAAGACAGACTACCTCATTCGGAGATCGTTCTGGTGGCCATCCCTTGCCAAAGACATCCGAGCGTACCTTGCAGCCTGTCACACCTGCGCATGCCAGAAGACCTCTCGGAGGTGCCCTCAAGGTCTCCTTCATCCGCTTCCCATTCCCACGGTCCCATGGACACGTGTCAATGGACTTCATCGTGGATCTACCCAAGTCGCAAGGTAACACCACCGTCTTGGTGGTTGTCGACCGCTTCTCCAAACAAGCGCACTTCATCGCCTTACTGCGCTTACCTTCGTCTCTGCAACTGGCCGACGTCTTCCTCAACCACGTCGTCCGTCTTCACGGTCTCCCTCTCCACGTGGTGTCTGATCGAGGTACACAATTCATATCCCGCTACTGGAGACACCTCTGCCATAAACTCGGCATACAGCTCCATTTATCGTCAGCATATCACCCTCAGACCAATGGACAGACTGAAAAAACAAACCAAACACTCAAACAATACCTGAGGATGTTCAGTAACGAACACCAAAACAACTGGTCTTCTCTCCTCCCGCTCGCAGAAATGACATACAACGGTTCTCTTCATGAGTCCATCGGCTGTACCCCGTTCTTTGCTGCCTTGGGCTATCACCCTGTCGTGTTGCCGCCTCCGTCTTCTAGTTCCTCCTCCTCGGTGCCAGCAGTCGACAGTCGTGTGTCTGACATGGACAAACATTGGCAGTACCTCCGGGATGTTCTCCTGAAAGCCCAACATCGCCATAAACGGTGTGCTGACTCCAAGAGAACACCTCCTCCGGATTACCAAGTGGGTGACCGTGTATGGTTGTCAACGTGACACATTCGTTTACGCCAACCGTCCAGGTCTCTAGGTCCCCGTTTTATTGGTCCTTTCTGCATCCGTGCCAAGCTCAACGACGTGACGGTGTCCCTTGATCTGCCACCTACCATGAAAATACCTAGTTCCTTCCACGTCTCTTTGTTGAAACCGTGTGTGACCAACCGGTTCACCGTTCCCATTAAGACTCCTGCTCCCCTCGACGTCCAGGGTCATGAGGAGTACATCGTTGACAGGATCCTTGATTCCCGTAGGGTTCGCAACGGCTTACAGTACCTTGTGGCCTGGAAGGGGTACGGTCCTGAGGAGCGGATTTGGGTGCCGGCTCGCTTCGTGCATGCTCCCCGTTGTGTCGCCCGTTTCCACGCGCTGTTTCCCTTGCGTCCGGCTCCGTCGCGCTTGGGGGGGCGCTCCTGGAGGGGGGGTACTGTCACGCGCGCTGCCGCGGCACGTACCTCGGGTGCTCGCGGCGGCTCACTCCTCCCTGCCGCTGACGCTGTGCAGTCACGTCGGGGTCGCGGCTCCGCCCCCGCCGTGACCCGACGTCGGATGAACGTCACACGCGCCGCGGCGGCACGCACCTCAGGGGATCGCGGCGGCGCGCCCGTCACTGCCGCCGGCGCCGTAAGGTCACGTCGGTGTCGCGGCTCCACCTCCGCCGCGACCCGACGTCAGCAGGGTAGTCCTGCCTCCACACCCTCGATCGGGCTTGTGCCTGCACGCCGAGGACGTGCAGGCACATCACCTCCTCGGACCGTGGGTCGGATGTCTGCCGCGGCCGCGATGACGTCACGCGGCGCACGCCACGCACGCCACGCCGCGGCCTAACTGTGAGTACCTTCTCCTATTTAAACGCCATTTGTTTTCCTTTTCTTTACCCTTTCAAAGTGTATTGCTTTTTGGGTGTGCTGTTCCTTGATATATCTCTATTGCCTTGTGTACCGACCTTTGCCTGTTTTTTGACTACGACTCTGCGCTGCCTGCCTACGATCTCGGACCTGTTTATATCGTTTATGCTTTTGATCTGCCTGCCTCGACCTCGGATACGTTTTTGACCTCGCTGTTTGCCGTTGCCCTTTGACCGGGCTGTTTACTGGACTGCGCTACGTCCATATATCTGCATAGTCGGATCCTCCTTCGCCTACCTGACCCCATGACACTTAGGCGATTAAGCCTCCTGTGTCTTTCTGCTCAATTGGTCGGCTACAGGGGAGATCTTTTGATTTTGTTACTTTTACAATTTGGTATGCATGGTAAACAATAGGGATTTTTTTATTTTTCGTTTCAATGATATACTAGATACACTAGAAATCCTTGAATAGCTTAACTTGTTCTTAGGAAAATTGTAATAACAAAACTGCGAAAACCATCCCAACCTCCCATCTACCATACCTGATGGGGCTTAATTTCATATTTGTGCTAATTAGTAAAAATTACAGGTGCACCAGTACCCGTTTTTGCACCTTTGGTGCACCGGCTTTTGAGGATACAACCTCCATCAACATAGTTATTGTTCTGGTTGATGATGATGATTTATTTATTTCCTGTTGGTAAGAGGGGGATTTAGAGTGTGGGGGTCAACGCAGACATAACAATCAAAGATCCCTGCATTGTAGCAGTTATCAAGTTTTTTTTTTACCAGCATGTTAGCTAGTTGATCTCACAATATATCAACTGGCAGCATGCTGGCACTTTTATTTTAAAACTGTTACCATGGAAACAAGCATTCATATTAGGTACCTGCTGAATGGACTGACATTTTTATTCCTAAAGAAGCTGTGGATCAGTCTGTGACCCTGGATCCTGTATTGTAATTGTTTTGGGGGGGTTTTCCTTCTTGATTTTGCTGTAAAATAATGATGTTACAACCACCTTTTGATATTAGAAGGTGACATATTCTGTAGCTAGAATGCAAGTAGATTAAAGAGAGTACTGAGCCAGGCTTAAAGACAAGATTAAAAGGATACCTTTCTTTTCGCATGTCAAACATGGACATATTGCATCATATGGCCAACTCTCCATACCTTGGTGTACTGCAGATGGAAATGTTTTTCAAGTATCAGTAGTCAACAGCGAGCGTCTGTGCAGGAATTTTACCTCAGATAAGAAAGCAGAGATAAAGTACGCTATTCTCCTGTTTGTAGAGAAAGCTGTACAGATGGCTAATGCCGCTCTTCATTCCTTGTTATTATTTTTGAATTTGGTTAATTGAAATATTGTTCTGGAAACAATTATCTTTTGGTGGCACAATCTTAATATTTATTTTTCTACAAAATCATGGTTATGTATTAAAAAACAAGAGTTTGGCTAGTGGTCCCATCAGCAAACCATTGAGTGCTCCTGCCAATTTGGTTGTGTCCCTTATTGCTATGGTGATAAGACCACCTTTCAAACTTTGCTTCAAAACTGTTTTTTATATAATCCTCACATCCCTCATTAAAAAATGAGGTGACCCTCTTAAAATGTTAACCTGTTAGTAGTCCATCACCCAGGTTCTATTATGGTCATTAGATAATGGTGACAGCCAAATGGTTCCAATAATGGCTCTTATGAACGTTATCATTTTCCTGGAGATATTCTGAATGAAGTCACCCCTTTTCTGGTTTTGAAGAATTTATTCTCACAGAGTACTTTAATATGTATTATTTTTAATAAGGGTGTCATGGATATTAAACTGTCCCTTTAAATGACAGCACAGCACCTGTTGAAGGACATGGTTTGCAATGTACTATTGCCACCTGTTTAGCAGAACTCCATATTCTAATCTTTCGGGATTCTTTTCTTTCAGGAATTGTACCAGAGGATTGGAGGAAGGCAGATGTGGTCCCTATTTTCAAAAAGGGTTCAAACTCTGTGCCCGGAAATTATAGACCTGTGAGCTTAACTTCTGTGGCTGGGAAAGTATTTGTAGGGCTGTTTAGGGATAATATTGAAGAATTCATTGGGAAGTATTATTGGCAAAAATCAGCATGGTTTTATGAAACATAGGTCCTGTCGAACTAATTTAATTGCATTCTATGAAGAAGTAAGTAGAAGTGTAGATCAGGGTGTGGCAGTGGATGTAATTTACTTGGAGTTTGCCAAGGCGTTTGACACGGTTCCACACAATAGGTTAGTATTCAAACTGAAGGAAATTGGTCTGGATGCAAATTCTTGTTCTTGGGTAGAACATTGGCTTAGAGATAGAGAACATAGAGTTGTTATAAATGGTACATTTTCAAGCTGGTCAAAAGTGGTAAGTGGTGTCCCTCAGGGTTCTGTTCTGGGGCCAATTTTATTCCACATATTTATAAATGACCTGGCAGTAGGCGTTGAAAGTCATGTTTCTGTGTTTGCAGATGACACTAAACTAGGTAAAGTAATACAGGACGAGCGGGATATTACAGTGCTGCAGAGGGATCTAGATAGACTGGGGGACTGGGCACACACAGATGAAATTCAATGTAGATAAATGTAAAGTTATGTACTTCGGGGTACGGAACGCAAAAGCAACCTACACCCTAAACAGTAGTGAATTAGGGGTAACGACAAATGAGAAGGATTTGGGAATTGTTATAGACAACAAACTAGGCAACAATGTGCAATGTCAGTCTGTGGTTGCTAAGGCCAGTAAGGTATTGTCGTGTATAAAAAGGGGCATCAAGTCGAGGGATAAAAATATAATTTTGCCTCTGTATAAATCAATGGTAAGACCACACCTTGAATATGCTGGTCAATTTTGGGCACCTATTCTAAAGAAGGATATCATAGCACTAGAAAGGGTGCAGAGGTGGGCTACAAAATTAATAAAAGGAATGGAGCACTTTAGTTATGAAGAAAGGTTAACAAATTAAAATCTGTTAAGTTTAGAAAAACGGCGCCTCAGAGAGGATATGATAGCATTATATAAATATATTCAGGGCCAATACAAACCATTGTGTGGAAATCTGTTCATAAACAGGACTAAATGAGATTTAGTCTAAGGCATAGGAAAGGGTTTTTTACAGTAAGGACTATAATGATGTGGAATTCTCTGCCTGCAGAGGTAGTTTTATCGGAGTCTGTACAGACGTTTAAACAGCAACTGGATGGATACTTGGAAAAACATAATATTCGGGGATATAATCTTTAATTATGGGTAAACAGCTTATTGATCCAAGGAGAAATCTGACTGCCATTTTGGGGTCAAGAAGGAATTTTTTTCCCTGGTTAGTGCAAAATTGGAAAGAGCCAAACTGGGGGTTTTTGCCTTCTTTTGGATCAACAAACAAATTAACAGATATAGGAAAGGCTGAACTTGATGGACGCATGTCGTTTTTCAGCCTATATAACTATGTATATGGCATCTGGGACTAGTGGAGCTTGTTGGGTGGGTATGACTAGCAGTGGGGGAAGGAATATTGGAGAAATTTGTTGGTGAGTGGATGTGGTTAAATGTTACTGTGTCCTTATGAAGAAATGTGTTGGTGAGTAGGTGTCCCTCATGCTGCCTATAACGGTTACAGCACAGGCCTCCATCACATAGCTCAACATGGCTAGCTTATGACGGATCTTCAGTAACCAGTCTTAGTCGCCCCAGAAACTGCTCCAAATATATGAGTTTGGTACCCGAGTATAAAGAAAAGCATGGTGCGTGCTGTGGGGTGACAAAGGGGCTTCTTGCCTGGGATGTTATTTTTTTTCTGTTTGTGAGGTCCCTTCAGATTCTTCCCGGCTCCTAGTTTAGTATGTCAGTATAATAATCCCGCTCTTGTTGACATAAGGTGTGTGTGTCAGTGCTAGTGGAGAACAATCTGTACTAGTCCAAGGTTTTAAAGAACAGATAAGCCAAACTCTCTTGTGCTGTGGGACAGATTGTGCTTCACTTGTGTATAAATTATAGTAAAAAAAATCAAAGGCTGTTAGTAACCTGTATGTTATCAGGAAAAGCCTGCATCACACTAATTAACTATTAAATATATCATAAAAAAATGAACATGCTTAATATTTAGCAATGGAACAAAGCTGTTTTCCAGCCTGTGTGTCCTTTAAGTGCCATGACTGGTGGACCGTCTGAGGGCATTTGCACACACCAATAAAGAAAATGCACAAAATGTATTATTTTAAAAAATATATATATTTTTTTGGCTGGAGGAAATAATTGGCCACGGTGGTCAAACTTTTAATACAACATGATACTCCATGTAGTTCGTTATGGTGACCAACAAGCACTCCAAACAATATTATATGTATTAAGTGTATTACATCCAAAACCATACAAAACCACACATGCCTTAAGTGTGAATTTAAAATCACCCAAAGTATACCATTCAAATAAACGCTTTATAACCAAATCAACGCTGATATAGACGTACACCCACAATACTTTAATTGCTGAAGACACAGATGTCCCCCACTAGCACAGTGACTACTGAGCTGCTATGTCCGGGGCAAAAAGTCCTTGTTTGTTTAGGGGACCACCTGTGACACTAGAGTGTCCCTTTAAAATCTAAAGAAGAAATCATGATACGTCTGTCCGTTTATTGTCCTATGAACACACAGCAGTCAGGTAGCTTAGTGAAATCTTCCGCAAAGTATTTTCTGTCATAATGCATTTGCGGTTTACCTCTAGCCCAACCCTTACACATATCTCAGGAGTGTCCCAGGTAAATAACATGATTCAAAGAAACCAATAGCAAAACAGCGTGCAGTCAGACCAGCTTCTAAATAGGTCACATCAGCACGTGAAAACAGGTGACACGGCTCCTTTTAATCCCTTGTACAGGATCTTACACATTCTTCCCCGTTGTCACTCTGTTACAGCACAGGATTTTCATTGTAAACTCATCAGGTAACACTATCACATGCTTCGAATGATTCAACAGTGCAAAAGCACCAAAACACTTCTATGGCAGTAAGGGAATTAAAAAGATAATTGAGCTTTACATAAATATTATGTACGTATACTTTTGAAATTATTATTAAAGATGTTTTTTTAATAAGTGATCACTTCGGTTAGGCATTGTGCTAATATTAGTGATGTAATTATATTTTTACGTTATATTTTATATTATTTATATTTTAGTTATTAATAATAACTAATGTTTTTATTAATTAATTGTTGCTGTAGAGATGACAGATACTAGTGTAATATAACTCTAACTCTATAATTACTTTAAAGTACCCTGTACATTTCTCTTCACTAAAAAGCTATCCACAGAAACATAGAATCTGACAGCAGACAAGAGCTATTCAGTCCATCTAATTTGCCCATTTTCCTTGGTGTCATCTTAAGTTTAGGATTGCCTTATGCTTATCCAATGCATGTTTAAAATGTCATACTTTATTATCCATTACCATTTCTGCTGGGAGGCTGTTCTGTTTATCTACCACTTTCTCAGTAAAGTGCATTAATGCAGTGCAGTAAGGTAAACAATGCTTGGCCTGATAAGCAACCTCTCCTTACTGACATATTATGTATATGAGCAGCCTCCAGACTGTCATCTGTTAAAAAAAAAATCTTTGCAGAAACATTAAAGTCACATATTAGCTATTGTTTGTTTAACAAAGACAAGTTTAAGATTGTAAGCTTGCAATTAGGACTCTCTCCACTTAATGTATCGGTTTGTCTTAGTCTGTCAATTCTAGACTTGTCATACCCCTTGAATATATGTATTGTATTAAGCGCTGCATAAAATGTTGGCGCTATATAAATAATAATAATAATAATAATAAAATTAGCAGGCTAGCACATAAGAGCCCTATAATTTGGAAAAATTTGCTATTACATGTAAATACTGTTTAGCCATTCTTCCCTAATCTTGGTGCACAAATGCTGAAATATTAAACTGTATCTATATCAACAACACATTTTTTACAAACATTTTTTCTAATATACAATGTAATAAGCAACTCGGGGAATCTGGATCACTCCAGCCCATTTTTACACATACAGTAACATACTAAAATACTTAACATATTTATATGCACACAGTAACATACTAAAATAGACACACATTAATGCACACACAGAGTAACATACCTATACACATACACACATGTACAAAATAACATATACTTTAACATATTTATACACATATACAAAGTGACATACAAACATAACATACACATAGTAGCATACTTACACCCATGCTAGCATACTTAAAAACACAAACACACTGCCATATTTTCAGAAATATTAATATATATTACACACAGTAACATGCGCACACACTAACACACTTACATAATACACACTAGCATACTTAAGCACTTGCGCCATAACCCTCCCCACCTTTGTTGTAGACCGGCAGCGAGAGTGCCTCTGCTCTATCATGGTCCTCACACATTGGCTACGCCTGAGCGCCAGGAAATGACATCATATCCTAGCGATCAGTCTCAGTGTGTTGGGACTGACGAAGTAGAGCTCTCTGGCCCAGCAGCATGCACAGCCTTGTGGTGGAGAGGAGTTTGGCGAGGCTTGGCTGGCGTTGGAAGCCCCCTGGACAGCTGCAGGGGCCCTCTGTTACCCCAGTGAGTCCATCGTACATTAACTCTTACGCATTTTACTGTATTGGTGTTGAAAATTAGGCTTTCTTCTCTTTCTGGCTTCCTCTCCAAGGTAAGTGGTAGGTAAGTAAGTTTGTTTCCAAGTCTTCATTTCCCCAGGGCCATGATTTAAGCACTCTCAGTTAGCTGTGATACTAGAGTACATGACCAATGATGCGTTTTCGTTTAGTTCTCCTTTTTAAAGTAAGTCTGGTTTGGGAACCACTGCATTTCTTGGTGAAGGATGGAAACAATAACACCCCTCATGCCTCAGAACCACAGATGCCCCTTGTCAACTCTTGGCACGTGTAGGGATTTTTATCTGCTGCTTAGTGTTAAAGACTGGCAGCTGGCACATTGTATCTGTATTCTGCATCATACAAAGCTCCTTTGTTACCATCCATCCTGCTCTTGTTACAACTGGAACATTCCCAATATAGGGCCCCTCCTGCTGATATTTGGTTTCTGAAGGATTACCCTCCCTCCAATAAATAGTCTTGTCTTAGTTCCAGTATTTTTAAAGCAAAGACCAATGATTTTTAGATGTTTCGTTAAGTTCCCAAAATCATTTATTTCAAAAGAATAAAGTGGATTTGCCATTGTACTAAACAAACTTAAGTATTGCTATCTGGAGCGGCAAATGTACGAGGTGATGTCGACCCACTAGGCACTTTCTGGGTGTTGCAGATGACCAGTCTGGGCCTGAGTGTATGTGTGTGCTAGGACTCCACCTTATGCGTATGCCATTGGGGCTGCTTATTATCAGGATCTACATGATAATTCCTCCCCATAATTCATATAAATGCAAAACATCTAGCGTTCAGCTAGCATACATGTAATTGACTGGTACTGCTCCCATTGATTTCAATAACGGCTCAGCTTCGTTTGACTTAAATTGCAGTGGAACAGAATGAAATGTTATGAAATGTTATGTCCGTTTCTTCCCAGAGCTGTACATAGCTGCAGAATGACAGCACAGTATAAACTGATTAATAATAATAATAATAATAATAATCACTCATTAAAGGAGAAAAGAAAAAAAATGTTCTGCCCGTCCCCCTTCCATACCAAGAAAGAATAACTCTGTGTAAAGGGGGCAGACTGAGATATCCGTCTCTGAGGTTCCAAATGACAGAGCGAATGTTAATAGTTAATAAGTATACAAATAGTTAATAAAGAATTGTGCAAGTCTGTCTGTAGTGCCCTGGAATCTCTAGCTGGTGTGCTGCCAAATGCTTGGGAGCCGTTTCTCCATAAAGCGATGCTCTAATTCCACTGTCTGGTTATTATCATATTTCACCACCTGATGTAACAAACTAGAATGTGATATCTCCCTTTTTCTCACCCTAATCTGTGTCAAGCGTGGACTGCCATAGGGCATGTAGGGCAATTATTAAAATTGTGCAGAGCCTGCAATTAATTAACCCTTAGGGTGCCAGTTATGTACATTGGGGGAATTAATATAAAACTGCTTTTACTGCTGTGGTAAGGCTCAGCAAACGTGTAAGTGGTACTTTAAAAAAGAAAAGCATTACGTACACAGCTAGAACACACAAAATGCCTTTTTATATTTATCTATATTGTAGTTTAGAGAACTGAATGGTGATAGGGGGAAATGGGAGTTGTAGCCTTCAAAAGCTGACGGTGCAAATCTTAATACAGTTAAAAGCTTTATTAGTTACAAATAATATTTACGATGCCCTTAAACATATTTTCTGTTATATATATTTTGCTTATTTTCTTAATGGTGATGTGCCCAAAAGAACATCCAAATTGATAATTCAATACAATGCAAGAGAATCAATATAGAGTTACAAAATAAGGTTTAGGTAACAGACAGCACCAGACAAAGTTATGATATTATGCTTGATCTGGTTCCTGGTAAGTTGTTATATAATAAAATGCACCGGAAACATAACCCCTGCAACACCTGAGTACTTTATGCAATGCAAGGGTTAAAGGCACATCCAATGTTTAGAACTATAGGAAATTCAAGGCGAAAATGTACAGATAAAGAACAAAGTAACCAAATATACTGTATACCTTTTCATAATAGTCAGGCATTGTTCAGAAAATATGTCCCATTTCATCATTTTGGCCCCAAACCATGTTGTCTGTGTAAGTACCTTACTGTGTGTGTGTGAGTATGTTAGTGTGTGTGGATCTAGGTATATTAGTATGTTGGTCTGTGTATATTAGTGTGTGGGTTTGGGTATATTAGCACAAATGTGTGTGTGTGTGTGTCTGTGCATTATGTTAGTGTGTGGGAAGGTATGGGTATGTTAGCATATGTGGGTGGATCTGGGTATGTTAGCATGTGTGTGTATAAGCGTGAGTGCCTTCACGTGATAGTGTGAGATAGTATGTGTTAGGGTGAGCTTGTGACCATGCTAGTGTGAGTGTCGATGTGTGCTAGTATGAGTGCCTGGGTGTGAGTGCCCCTTCCGAGATCAGACTCTGGTAGGTATGAGGAGCTTGCTACCCAGCATTAGCAATGAGGGATGCATGCATGGATAATCTCCCCATTACCCTTGTTTAAAGTTCTCTGTATAAAAGGAATTTAATGGATTTCTTAGACAACTATGTAAGAGTTATGTTACGTGTGCTCATCAGTATAATCTACCATTGGCATATTCATTTGGTAGGAGCAAGCACATCGAGGGACCTATTTCATTTATGTCCTTGGAGTAAACAAACTTCTTTCAGTGCCAGATTTTGCCTTGCTAAATGATCTCATTTATTGTGTGTATAGGGTGGCCGTTCAATCTTTGTAGACAGCCTGTGTGAGCAAGCACCATATAATGCCAAAGCAACCTCAGGTAGCTATAATGCCTTATTAGAGATTACTAGGCCACCTAAACTGTCCTATATGGTTCAATTGGACAGCTAGCTTTAACATGGAGATTTGAAAGGCCAAGTTACCTAGGTGCACCAACTACTCACAAATAGCAAGTAGAGTTGATGCTCCTTTTATTATTTTGTTATTTTCGTTAGCCCTGAGACCTAATTGTTCTTCTGATAAAAAAAGACAACAATATATACCGTATTTGCGCGATTATAAGACAAACCTGATTATAAGACGACCCCCCAAAATCTGAATATTAACTTAGGAAAAAAAGAAAAAGCCTGAATATAAGACGACCCTAAAGGAAAAAAGTTTTACCAGTAAATGTTAATTCATGTAAACTATTTTTTTTAAATAAAAGCTATGATTGAGAAAAATATTTTTTTTGTTTTTATTTCCTTGTATTTTCCAACCTGTCCCCCAGTTACGCACATCTGCCCCCAAGCTTGCCACACCAATATGGCACTGTGGCCCATGATATTCCTTTTAACCCTCTATATGCCACTGTGCCCCATGGTATGCCTTTTGACCCCCTCTGTGCCACTCTGCCTCCAGAAATGCCTTATACCCCTTTATCCCATTCTGGCATTTAGGGGGTTAAAATGCATATTATGGGGCAGAGTGGCATATAGGGAGGTATAAGGCATTCCAGGAGGCAGAGTGGCATTAAGGGAGTTAAAAGGCATTGTATAGAGCACTCTGCCTCCAGAAATGCCTTATACCCCTATATGCCACTGGCATTTAGGGGGTTAAAAGGCATATTATGGGGCAGAGTGCTCTATTAAATGCCCCTTTAACGCCACTCTTCCTCCTGAAATGCCTTATACCTCCCTATATGCCACTCTGCCCCATAATATGCCTTTTAACCCCCTAAGTGCCAGAGTGGCATATAGGGGCATAAGGCATTCCAGAAATGCCCTATGCCCCCATTTAACACACACAAACACACACACACACTTACCGGTGCTTCCAATTTGTTGCTGTATTGCCGGGGCAGCGGGTTGACGTCTCCTTCCGCTGCAGCCGGAAGGAGGTGGAGTTGGCAGCGGGGGTTTGTCTGCGTCCGTCGCGGATACCTTCCCTGACTGTCAGAGATCAGAGTTCCCCGCACCGGTGCGGGGAACTCTGATCTCTGACAGTCGGGGAAGGTATCCGCGACGGACGCAGACAACCCCCGCTGCTAGCCACACCTCCTTCCGGCTGCAGCGGACGTTGTCTACGCGGATCGCGTAGACGTCAACCCGCTGCCCCGGCAATACAGCAGGAAGCACCGGTAAGTGTGTGGGGGGGGGGGACAGGAGGATCCAGGTCCCCTGCAGCGGTGCAGGGGATCTGGATCTTAGTCTCATAATCAGACCTCTATTTGAGGTCTGATTAGAAGACGACCCCGATTAGAAGACGAGGGGTATTTTTCAGAGCATTTGCTCTGAAAAAAACCTCGTCTTATAATCGAGCAAATACGGTATATATTTATTGACAGATGTGCATCTTGCATAGGCCTGTGTCAGACTTTTGTTCTTTTCTCATTTTATATGCTGTATTAGTATCGTGGGAACAATGTACTATGCTTGGATACATTTAATTTGAATCCTGTGATTTTAGTTTTTTTGGTTTTTTTTTTAAGTATAATGCTAACAGCATGTGAACTTGTGAAATGATGTGAATGATGTTTCTTGGGGCATGTGGGGGGGTGAAGGTTCTTGTAAAACACTGGTCGTCAGCATGCATGATTAAGGTGTTACTAAATTCTCTGTGTGTTCATGTTCCTTCATATTGGTGGGCTGGATACTTGGTGGTTGCTCTTCTTCAGCTCCTATTACACACAAAATATTCCAGGCACTCTCTGGACGTGGGCGACGTGTGAGGACGAGAGATTGTGCTAATATGATTGGGAAAGTGTTGGATGAAAAACATGAGGAGTACAGGTATAAACAAGCAAGACACGTAATAAAAATAAGAAAGATCAAATAAAACAGTGAAGCATGGATACCTAAACAGGGGATGAGGAATAACGATGTATTAGAAGTGGAACAATGCCCGAGATTATAGAGGAGAAAGAAAAAAAAGAGAATAAATATGATGGTGTACTAAAGGTCTAATTTCTGACATTTTACTATTATATTTTAAAAATGTGATACTGTAAATTGTTATGTTACCATGATGACAAATACAAAAAAAATAAAGTAATATTTTGTACACTTGAGGCTTGGTTTAGTGCTTCACAGAGATAGTTACATACTCACAGGATGGTATGATGGGCACTAGGATTGTACACCATAGGTGACAATGGGTCATTTTGAATATCTTCTACTAGCAATTACATCTTCATTGCTTACAGTGGGGTCCTCACATAGTTTTGTGTCCAAAGATTGTAATCTTGTTTGGGCGGGACCTCCCTTAAGTTTTATGTCTGTAAGTTATTATTACTTTATGCACTACTTGTTATTTCATGTTTATCAGTTGTACAGCGCTGCTGAAGTTGATGGCATTATATAAATCAATACATAATGATAATAAACAGAAACATGCCTAACCTAAAAAATCCCCCTGTGCCAGTTTCGTTCATTTATGCCTGATGTGATTTTTGTCTCAATTTGTCTTCGGATCATGTTTGCTATCAACCTGCCCCGACCTGTTGGCACTGCTTGGAATGCTCTTGGTCTACTGGTACTGCTTACTTGGTATATTCGCTTTGCCAACACTGTAAGACATATTTCCAGAGACTTTTTCTGTAGAAGAGCAAGAGAGTTCTGCTTATAGAGTACCAGTATATTCCATAACGTTATTATGATAGGGGGACAGTGAAAAATAAGAGTGACATTAAAAATCAGTGTCAGGAACTGGGTCCATACAGACGACTGTAACGACCCAGAGCGCCCAAAGATGATGTTCATGAGTTACAGGGCCCTGACATAGCAGCTGATGTTGTCCAGAACAAAGCAGAACTTGGAAATATCCTGCAGGCACCCTGGAGCAGGCATGAGACATAGCTCTACAGACGAATGTACAGGATGCTGCAAGCTGGGAGTAGGGAAGCTAAGCAGAGTAACAGCTGAAACATACAAAGCAAGGGGGACAGAGCAAGTAAGGGACAGGGAGACCGAGCAAGAAACAGCCAGACAAGACATACATGTACAGGACACAACAAAGGACAAGGAACAAGGAACACAAGGGATGGAGTGAGGAGCCGGAATCCTCGGACGTTTCTCCTTTAAGCAAGGATAGGACATCTTAACTGGGACATGGGGAGAGGAGAGAGGAACCGAAATCCTCAGATGATTCAGGGTAGGAGGGCAAAGGTACATAAGAGACATACAAACATGAACACAGGAACTAGCCTAGGACTATGTGAAAACTATTGCAGGTTCCGTCACATCATGTGGCCATGGTATGCTTAGCCCACCACTATGCCAAAGTACTCCAATATTCGGTGGTTCCTAACACTAAACCCTGCCTACTGAATTACTAACAAACTGAAACTAAACATTGAATCTAAACACAAAACCAAGAAGGACATACCTTTAGACTGCTGACTAAGACAAACATAACAAATGGGTGGGGCACACCTTATAAAGGAAACAGGGCTGAAGCAAAGAGCAGAACTGGAATCAAGGAAACAGAAGCACAGAACAGAGCATATGGAAATCCAGGAATGGATTACAGCAAAGACAGAACTGTAGTGAGACAGGTAAAATCAGAGATATGCAGCTGCACAGCCTGGATGGACCCTGACAATCAGAATATATAATGTGACAATAGTATTACCTTGCTTGGGTCAAGATGACTTCATTGTAGTGAGGGTGATGTGGAGTCAGTTGCATGATGAGTTGTATAAACAAGTTTACCAAGGGATTGATTCCACTGCATACTCTGTTGATACTCATTCCATACACACCACCACAAACAAATTTGTCATCTCGCTACGGGTATTCCACTTCTTTTCATCTGCATTGTTGTTGGCTGTCCTGATTAATTACTGTATTTGCTTGATTATAAGACGACCACCGGCTGCCGGAGAGGACGATCCAGGTCCCCTGCAGCGTTGCGGGGGATCTAGATCTTAGTCTTGTAGTCAGACCTCTATTTGAGTATAAGGCGATGGTTATTTGCTCTGAAAAAAACCTTGTCTTATAATCGAGCAAATACAGTACTTTTTTTTTAATCATTCCTTTGGTTTGTCCTTTGATTTGTCCATATTGAATTATTAGTAGCTGTGCTGAGCCTTATGAATATGCATAAGGGTCAGATAACAGGAAGTGACATCTGCCTCAGCAAGAGCCAGAACTGCAGACACCCAGAGTAGAGTGCAAAGCAAGCACCTAATGTGTCATGATACAGTACTGGAATCAGGGCCGGCCCGACAATGGAGCCGAGTGGGGCAACTGCTTTTTTTTTTTTTAAAGCGAAAGTCTACGGCGAGTCTCCCTGTTCGGTCTCGGTGCCAGCTTGTAATGCTGAGTGCCGGAAGATTACCTCATTTCTGGCGCTCAGCATTACAAGCCGGCACCGAGACCGAACAGGGAGACACGCCGCAGGACTGCTGAAAGGTAAGTACAAGGAGGGGGGGTAAGGGTAGATAATGGGGGGGCGGTAGGGACGGAGGGAGAGAAAGGGTAGATAAGGGGGGGCGGCATTTTAAAATTCGCCCCAGGCGGCATTTTGCCTTGGGCCGGCCCTGACTGGAATAAATAAATGTTGACTTAACAGAACCTTTGTGGATCATTCTTCATACCAAAAAGGGTGAACAACACATGGTACCAGAAGTGGGGTTCTCCAGGTAAAAGCAACAAATAAAGAAGCATTGATCTGCAACAAAGAGCAGAAATGAGTCTCATACCTCATGGCCAGCAAACCTCACAGAGTTTACCAGTGAGAACAGATAGTCTGAAGCCACCTCCTGAAATCAGGTTTGTGGGTAATCTGGAAGAAGTGTGGAGATCATTCAAGCAAAGATTTAGCCTGTATACGAAAGCAACAAACACAAGCACTTTGCCAAGTGATCAGAAAGTAGCATTGCTTTTAACTGTTGCTGGTGCAGAAGCTTTGGACATATATAACAGTTTTCAATTATCTGAAACCGATAGTGAGAACTATGAAATAGTTATGGAAAGATTTTCTGCATATTGTACACCAAAGAAAAATGAGACATATGAACGTTTTGTGTTTAACTCCAGGGTTCAGCAACCACACGAGACAGTGGAGGAGTTTCTCACTGACCTCAAATTAAAAAGCAGGTCTTGTAACTATGGCACTCTGCAAGAATCTTTAATCAGAGATAGGCTTGTGATAGGCTGCTACAGTAATAAAACACGTGAGTGGCTACTAAGGGATTGTGATTTGACTCTGCAAAAAGCTGTGTTCATTTGTCAGTCTGCAGAGCAGTCCCGAAAACAACTAGGTGTCTTATGTAAGCAAGATAGTCAGGACATGGTTAGTGATGTAAGAACACACAGACCTACATATTCAAGAGGATTGTCCACTCGACACCTGTCAGAGAGGAGACAGAGGAATAAAGTGGATATACAAGATGCAAAGCACAGAGATATGTCATGTGGGAAATGTGGCAAAAATCATGAGCCTCGCAAATGTCCAGCATATGGACAGAAATGTAGGATCTGCAAAAAATATAATCACTTTGCCTCACAGTGTAAGCAAGCTACACAGCTACATGCTGTTAAAACATATACCTCTGACTCTAGTGATGAAGATCTTTTTGTGGACATGTTCAAACAACTGCCTATGCCAGCTAAAGAATGGATTATAGAGGTGGAAGCACATGGTACACTGATACCATTTAAAGTAGATACTGGAGCAGATCCCAATGTTATTCCAGAGGCTCTATGGAAAAAACTACAACCTAGACCTAAACTTCAGAAACAAACTAAAGTACTGAAGGCATATAATGGACTTGACATTCCAACTGTGGGTCAATGCATACTTACCCTGAAGCATAACTCTTCAGTCACAAAACACCCGTTTGTTGTGGTTCCTGGTGAAAAGGTTCCTTTGCTTGGATTACAGTCTATACAACAGTTAGGACTGCTCACCAAGCTCTTTGAGATTACAGAACTGAAACACAAGAGCATCGCTACCTTACTTGTAAAGTATAAGGATGTTTTCAGTGGACTTGAAAAACTTCCCATTAAATATAAAATTGCCTTAAAGACTGGTGACGCCGGTGATTCATGCTCCTCGCAAAGTGTCAGTAGCCCTACGACACAAACTTAAAAAAGAGCTACAGCGCTTGATAAAGATGGATGTCCTAGAACAGGTACATGAACCAACGGAGTGGGTTCATTCTTTGGTTATTGTGGCAAAAAAGGATGGTTCCCTAAGGTTGTGTCTGGACCCCAAAGAGTTAAATGCCAGTATTAAAAGGGAGCATTACCAAATCCCCACAAGAAATTAAATCCTAGGGGAGATGGCAGGTGCCCAGCTGTTTACAGTTCTCAATGTCTCCAATGGATTTTGGCAGGTCCCTCTGGAGAAAGGAAGCAGGCGCATATGTAGTTTCAATACACCTTTTGGAAGGCACTGTTTCAAGCGTCTTCCGTTTGGTCTGTGTTCAGCGCCCGAAATATTTCACCGAACCATTCAACAACTGTTTGATGGGGTAGAAGGTGTCAAAGTATACATTGATGACATTCTGATTTGGGGTACTAATGAAGCTTAATGAACGACTTGAGAAAGTACTACAGATTGCACATGAAAAGGGATTAAAGTTAAACCAAACAAAGTGTAGATTTCTCCAATCAGAGATTCTTTACCTGGGAGAGATCATCTCAAGTTCTGGAGTGAAGCCTGACCCTACCAAGGTCAAGGCTATTGAAAACATGCCAAGTCCTGTAAACAAGAAAGATTTACAAAGATTCCTGGGAATGGTAACCTACTTGGGCAAGTTCATTGCCAATCTATCAGACAAAACTAAACACATGAGAGGTTTACTAGTAAAAGCTGTTGAGTGGCACTGGGGAAAAGAGCATGAGGCTGAATTTGTATTATTAAAGGAATTGCTAATGACAGCTCCTACGCTACAGTTTTTTGATGCCTCACTTAAAACAAAAATCTCCACAGATGCATCGAAAGATGGACTTGGTGCTGTTCTGTTACAAAATGATGGCACAGGGTGGAGGCCTATTGCATACGCTGCCAGGGCTTTCACAGAAACTGAATACAAGTATCCCCAGATAGAAAAAGAGACGCTTGGCATAGCATTTGCCTGTGAAGCCTTTCACAATTTTGTTTATGGCACTTCCTTTACAATTGAAACGGATCATAAACCCTTAATCACAATTTCTCACAAGGAATTATGGAAAGCTCCACCTAGAATTCAGAGACTGCTGCTCAAGCTGCAAAAATATGACTATACATTGGAGTTCTTTCCTGGCAGACATCTTTTAATTGCATATACCCTGTCTAGGATTTGGTCTGAACGAACCAGGTCTCCTGATGATGGAATTGATACTGATGTGGATGTTCATATTAACAGCGTTGTGATGTCTGGAGTGATTTCACCAGTAATGTGGAAAAAATTGCAAAAGGCAACTGCAGAGGATGAAACACTTCAAAATGTGATACAAGCCATACATTCGACAAATAAGAAAATATACATGCCTAAACAATACTTGGCACACAGGGATGAACTATCAGTGCTTGACAATGTACTCTTGAAAGGCAGGAGATTGGTAATTCCAGTTTCTCTCAGGCGTGACCTGCTACAAAAAATACATGAAGGACATTTAGGGATACAAAAATGCAAGAGGAGAGCAAGGGAAGTTCTTTTCTGGCCTTCAATGATGATTGATATAGCAGCCCTAGTCTCTTCATGTCACACTTGTCAGTCATTTCAGCCTGCCAGTCCTAAAGAACCTCTACTGCAAGAAGATATGGTGAAGATTCCATGGCATACGGTGGGAGTGGATTTGTTTTAACCCGATGGACACGATTACCTAGCTATGCTGGACTCCTACTCATCGTACCCAGAGGTTGCCAAACTCAGGAATACATCATCAGAGTATGTATGCAGGAAATTACGAGCTATATTTTCACGGTTTGGCATCCCTACAATTATAAAAACAGACAACGGACCACAGTTCTCATGCAGGTACTTTATGGCATTTTCTGAGGAGTTTGGATTTCTTCACAAAACATCAAGTCCCAAATATCCTCAAATTAATGGATTAGCTTAAACGATTACTTACAAAGGCTAGTCACTCAGGTGAAGACCCACAAGTAGCTTTGCTTAATTATCAAGCTACACCTTTGGAGGGGGGAAAATCTCCTGCGGAACTGTTTTTTGGGCGTCAGATAAAGACAAAGCTACCACAATTGAATTTGACTCAGTATCATTTCTAACAGACACTTGCACACTTCCTACATAGCAAAGAAGGAAGAAATCAGGGAACGTCAGAAAAAGAACTGACAAAAGTGCAAAGAATGTACAAATGCTGCACATTGGGGACACTGTAAAGATCTGGACAGGGCAACGTTGGATGAATAAAGCTGTAGTACTGCGTCAAGTCTCAGACAGGTCCTTTGAAGTAAAGACAGATAACGGAGTGATTTTGAGACGTAATCGGAAACATTTATTGAAGATACCAAATCATTCTCTGGACCAAACACAGTCACTGGATATGGATTTGTTAAGCAATCCCGAGGATTCAGAAAAGGATTGTCCTGAAATACAACATGAGCAGAATGTAATTGATCGTGATCCATCTTTTGAGGATACTGACAATCAGGCCCGGTGGGCCGGGCCGGATTGACTTAGGGGCTGATGGAGCTGCAGCTCCAGGCCCCTACCTTAAAACTGGCCCAGTCAGGACCGAACTGACTGGGCCTATGCGGCCTCTACGGCCGCATTAACGCAGGGCATAAGGGGCACCTGCCCCTTAAGCCCGCCGCAACTGCGACCGGGTCCACCACTCTATGGAGTCGGGAAGCCCCCACCAGGGCCCGCCTTACGGGTGTGCGGCCGCACAGGGTTTAAATTAAAACATCGGGGTTTTTTTTTTTACTTTATTTAACATCCTCCATGTTAAATAAAGTTTTTGTTAACTTTATTTAACATGGAGGATGTTAAATAAAGTTAAAACCCCCCCCGATGTTTTAATGTAAGCCCGCAGACCCCTAATGCCGGCCCTGGTGGGGGCTTCCCAGCCATTTAGAGTGGCGGACCCGGTCGCAGTTGCGGCGGGCTTAAGGGGCAGGTGCCCCTTATGCCCTGCGTTAATGCGGCCGTAGAGGCCGCATAGGCACAGTTAGTCCGGTCCTGCCGCGGGCCCGGCCGCAGATGCTGCTTGCTCCGGCAACAAGGTAAGTAGGGTGAGGGAGGGGGGTGCAGTGAGAAGGAGCAGAGGGGGGTTATATAGTGAGAAATGGGGAGAGGGGATAGATAGTGAGAGGGGGTACATAGTGAAAAGGGGGAACATAGTGAGAAGGGGCAGATAAGATGGGGAGAGGGGGTAGTGTGAATGCGTATGAGAATGAATGAATAAATGTGTAGATGAATTGTGTGAATGCGTATGACAATTAATGAATTCATGTGTGGATGAATTGCTTGAATGATTTCTGAGACTGCATTAATGAATGTGTTAATGATTTGTGTGAATGAGTAAATGCAAAGATGGTACATGAAGGGTGGGCTTTAACAATAAATAAATAAATAAATATGGGCTGCTCAGGCTTAAATGCCCGGGCCTATTTTTTGTCCCAGTCCGGGCCTGCTGACAATGCAGAGGGCATTCATGCCCCAGAACAATATACAGGTGGAACTCTACCACAGTCTTCACAGGAGAACCAACATACATCAAGTGGCAGAGTGATCAGAAGGCCACAAAGACTCATTGAAGAATGTTAACTGCAAACTGACCCTAAACTCATTTTGACTTCATTTTGTGTTATACTCAGTTTATGTGTTATATGTTGATTGACGTGTCAGAAAATGTAGACATCTTGTTTTGCAACAATAGTTCTTTTATTATGAATGTTTTTGTTGTTGTTGTTTTGTTTAGAAAAGGAAGGATGTGCCGAGCTGAGCCTTATAAATATGCATAAGGGTCAGATAAAAGGAAGTGACATCTGCCTCAGCAAGAGCCAGAACTGCAGACACCCAGCGTACAGTGCAAAGCAAGCACCTAATGTGTCATGATACAGTACTGGAATAAATACATGTTGACTTAACAGAACCTTTGTGGATAATTCTTCATACCAAAAAGGGTGAACAACACAGTAGCTATAGGCTATCCTCCCCTCTCCCCTATGTGTATGTGATTTTATTGTGGTGTAATTAATCAGTTGGTACAACACGCAGCCATCTGTTATATCCAAGCTGACATTGGAGGCCACTTTCCATCCGTGTGCCAGTTTCCAAACTGCCGCTAAAAGGTTCACCAAGAAGGCAGCAAGGAAGCACCCCTTCATACTTCATACTTGATACTCCACTGATCCTTTATGAACTGCTACCATACTGGCTGAATGTGTTTGTCCATGAACTATAATTTCTGCCACCACTTCTCTTCCACTCCCATCGCATGATTCTCTAAGCACCATGTTCACAATCCTCTTGTTGTTATGCTCAATCTCCTCTATTATGAATAGAACATTTCTCTGTCTCCAGCTACCAGCACCATCACACTATATTTTTACTGCTCCATCATTACTTTCGTCTCCCCTTCTCTCATCCCAGGTATTTTTCACTTTCACTAGCTCTCTCTCCCCCCAACCCCCCCATTCTCATCAATCTCCCTGCTCCTACAAGTCTCATTCTTACCTTCGCTCACTCTTTTCCTTCTACCACTCAATGTCCTAGAAACCGCAATAATCTTATCAATTTCTTTGCCACTCCTCTTGCCATGCTTTTAACTATGCTCTCTGGAATGCATGTTCTGTGTGTAGCAAACTAACAGCCATGCATGACCACTTCACCTCTAGTTCTCAATACTTTCTTGTTCTAGCTGAAACCTAGCCAACACTGCTTTTCCCACTGTTCCCTCCTGTGGCGGCCTCCACCTCATGCACTCAGACATTACGACGGAAAGGGTGGTGGTGTAGGCTTCCTGCTTGTCCGAACTTGCACTTTTTATCCTATTCTGTGTGCTCTATCACTCTGTTTCTCCTCATTTAAGGTTCATGCTATCCGGCAATTCAATCCCTTTACATATTGTTGTTGCATACAGGTATATATTCTACTTCTCACTAAATGAATCCACGCTGAAACGTTGAGGGTAAGATCTCATGGGTACAGCCTATTTGAATTGTGCAGTGCACTTTGATATACAGTACGTATACTTATTTGTGCTGTAATCTGGGGCAGATCCAGAGCCTGACCACTAATGCACACACACATCCACTAACACACACACATCCAGACACTCGCACTAACACACCGACACTCGCACCTAGACATGCAACACTAACGCACCTAGATACACGCTAACATATCCAAAATTGTCAGGAACTACTGATCCTGAGCATGGCGTTCACCACCAGGAGGCACAATGCTCGCTAGGTCCCTGTCCAACTTGTCGCCAGTTCCTGGCACACCTGAGGCCTGTCAGGCAATTATGGGTCTTTATATACCTGAACTGCTCCCAGGCTACCTTGCTGGAGCATTGTCCTTTCTGGCCCTGCAGTACTGTGAGATTGCTTGATCTGGTTTTGACCTCTTGCCTTGGTCTTTGACGATGTTCCTGTTTTTGCTCTTGCACCTCACCTAATTGTGGTTATCTGTATTTCTGCCAGTCTACTCAGACATCGCTGTCATCTTCCAGTCTCCCCAGACTCCGCTCCCCTCTGCCAGTTTCCTCAGTCTGTCTGCTGCCAGTTCCACAGTCTGTTGGGTCCTTAGCTGGCCTCCCTTATACCTGTCATTGCCCCTTTAAATCCATCATGAAAGCTGCTGCCAGACTTATCTTCCCCATTGCTTCACTGGTTGGCTGTACACTTCAAAATTATTTTCTAAATCTTGACTTACTTTCAAAGCTCTTCAAAACAGTTCACCTACTTACATTTCCTTACTGGCACAGACACACTTTTTAGGGGCAGAGATGGAACAGCCAAGCTGTGTACGGGGCAGATGTGGAACAGGCAGGCTGTTTTGTGGGCACAGACATGCTGCTTGGGGGCAAAGTTGGCACAGACATGTTTGGGGGAACAGATAGCATAGACAAGCTGTTTGGGTGCAAAGGTGACACTGTGGGACATGTTGCTTTTGAAGTAGAGGTGCCCCAGGCAATTTTTGCACTGGGGCCCTGTAGTTTCTAGTTACGACCCTGGTGTGGTGTGTGGGCACATGAGCTTGACCACACGATTAAATATATGGAGCTTATGTCCAAATATTTCCAGGGTTGCTTTTCATTCCCAGTCTGGCCTTGCCTGTGCTCAGATTTCTAGTTCTCATATGTGCTTACAAGGTTTCTCAAGGGCTACCCCCCAGTCTCTAAAATGCCCTTCCCCGGCTTATCCATCTTTGTCACTGACTTCAGCTCTTCAAAAAAAAAAAAATTCACGCAAGACCCATTTCTTTTAGGACATTTTTGAACTTACACATTTACCCATTATACAGTGCTGATGGTGCTATATAAAACAAAATAAGATCTTAAAGAAGGTATGGGTTCTTCAGAATGCACGTTGGGGATATTAGGAAGTTACATTGTATGCTTCTCTGAATTAGGTGGGTTTTTAGTGTGCATTTAAGTTTAGAATAAGTAGGAATATGATAAATCCTGGATATGCAAGAGGGAAGAGGTGATAATGTTAGAAGAGGGACACAAGTCGTGTGAAGGATAAAGAGGGTGATTAGAACTGAAATATAGTGTGGACAAGCTTCATGAGTTTTATTACAAAAATGATAGGCTAGAAAAGCAGTTTTTAATGGATTTAACATCAGTATTGTTTAAGATGATGCCCCATAAACCTCATAATTGACGCTTACAATGCAGCATGATTGTCCTGTGAAAAGGATCCTGCCAAAAGTAAGTCTAGTGACTCAAAACATTTTTGCCATCTTTTATGATTACTTTAATTCTATGTTGTTTTGTATTGTATCGTATGTTACATTTTTAAAGGGACACTAGAGTCTCACTGCAAATGAACCTCTTACAATTATTGCTGGATTTATATATTCTTATTTTCTTTAAACATAAGTCTGGGTCTCTAAGAGAGCAGCTTACATTATTAACATGATAAATACAGGACAAATCCAGATGACAAAAAGACCCTTTCATTTTGGGGTTTGGACTCTCTTTGGTGCCTCTTCAACCTAATTTGAAGTTAATGAAGACCACTCATATACCTAATCTAAAATATATATATTCCAATTTTTGTGCATAGCAGACATATACAAGTCAAAACAAAGCAAAGGTGTTATAGCTTAACATACAGATACTGCGACTGATGATATTAACATAAAAAAGTATCCTTGTACTTGGGAGCAGTGTTCCCTCTAAGCTGTGCGCTTGTGCGCGCGCACATAGCTTTAAGAGGGTGCGCACACGAACAAAAATTGTGCTCACAACCAGTAGAGTACCGAACGGGGGGGGGGGGGGTCTGCTACTGGTTGTGTGCACGGCACCCCTCCAGAGACGGACAGTAATGTCCACCGCTAGAGGTGCAGGCTCGGTTAGAGGGAGATCAAGGATCTCCCTCTAACCGTCTTAAAAAAAATCAAAGGTAGGAAAACATTCTGTGAGAGTGAATTAGTAAGTGTGTGAGAGTGATGGGTGTTATGGTGTAGTTTAAACTGAATGTTTGTGAATAAGTGTGTGTGTGTGTGTGTGTGATAGCATGGATGTGTACGTGTGTGGGGGGGATAGCATGACATGTTCAATTTTGGTGTGTTAACCGCACCTTTATTAAAAGTAAGTAACAAATCAAAATTGGACAGAAAAATAGTACATGCTAGAACCTGGGCATGATAGGAGTGTGATTGCTGTTTATCATATATATATATATATATATATATTGTTGTTTATTTTTTTGTCTAATTTTGGTGTGTTACTTTAAATAAGTGTTTTTTTTGTTTTTGTTTTTAAAGGTGTGTGGGGGGGGGTCATTTTCGGTTTCAGTCAAGTGAATGCAAAATTTTCAGGTCCAGAATTTTCATTTCGGTGCATATATATATATAAGTGGTAGGCCTACACCACATCAATGTTTGGCTTAGTATATATTGATTGTGGTTATGCTGCATTATTGTCAATGCCTGGCTCAATGTATAGTGATAGGTGTTGTGTTGTACCACGGTCAATGTGTGCCTCTGTATATAGTGATAGGTGTTATGCTGTACCACCGTCAGTGCGTGCCTCAGTATATAGTGATAGATGTTCCGCTGTACCACTGACAGTGTTTGCCTCAGTATATAATGATAGCAGTTATGCTGTACCACCCTCAATGTTTTCCTCCGTATATAGTGATAGCAGTTATGCTGTACCACTGTCAATGTTTGCCTCACTAGATAATGTTAGCAGTTATGCTGTACCACCGTCAATGTTTGCCTTAGTATATAATGATAGCAGTTATGCTGTACCCCCGTCAATGTTTGCCTTAATATAAAATGATAGCAGTTATGCTGTAACACGGTCAATGTCTGCTTTAGAATATAGTGATAGGTGTTATGTTGTACCACCGTCAATGTCTGCCTTAGTAAATAATGATAACAGTTATGCTGTACCCCTGTCAATGTTTGCCTAACGATAGAAGCTATGCTGTTTTAAAGTGTGTGTGTGTGGGGGGGGGTCCTACGTACAGGATCCGCCCCAGGTGCCAAATACTCTAGGTACGCCCCTGCGCACAACAGTTTTTCCCAATTTTTTCTTTTATCCTTTATGCGGCCTGGAGTCTCCGCTCGTGATTCGCTCATAATTTACTTATGCAGTGAGAATTTCACCTTTAAAAAAAACATTACAGTAAGTAATACTGTTGTGTAACTAATACTACATTATCACACTATAATGTAGTATTATTAACCATGAGCGAGCTATACCAAAAATATAGAATAACAATTTAAATTTAACGTTTGCAGAAGCATATTGTGCGCACAAAATTTTGGCTCTGGGAAAATTTTTGCACAAGAGAAATTTTCTGCGCACACCACCTAAGAAAAATTAGAGGGAACTGTCACGGACTGGGTCCAAACAGATGACTAAAAGACCCAGCGCGCCCAAAGATTGTGTGCAGGAGTTACGGTGCAGTAGTGGAGTTGATCTAGGGATGTGCAGCCAAACACCAGCGCCCTGATATAGCAGCGGATGTAGTCCAGAACAAAGTGAAATCCTGCAGGGCTCCCTGGAACAGGCATGAGACATCACACAAGAATCACGTGCAGGATGCTGCAGGCTGGGAGTATGGAAGCTAAGCAGAGAAATATAGCAGACACATAACAAGCAAGGGACAGGGAGACCAAGCACGAAACATAACCGGACAAGATATACATATTACTGAGCACAACAGGGAACAAGACAGGACACCCCGCTGCCGGGGATACAGGACAGGACACCCCGCTGCCGGGGATACAGGACAGGCTGACACACATAAATACAGAAACTAGCCTAGGACTGTATGATAACTATTGGAGATTCCGTCACATCTTATGGCCATAGTATGCTTAGCCCACCACTACGCCAAAGTACTCCAATGACGGTGGTTCCTAACGCTAATCCCTGCTGACAGTGGTAGGAAACAAACCAAACATGTAAACCAAACACATAGCACTGAGACATACCTTTAGACTGAAGACTGAGACAAACAGAACAAACTGGTGGGACACACTTTATAAATGAAAACAGAGCTGAAGCAAAGAGCAGAACTAGAAGCCAGGAATGAAAGATCAGAACTGCATACGGAAATCCAGGAATGGATTAAAGCAAAACAGAAAAACTGAAGCAAGATACATATGCAGCTCCGCAGCCTGGGTAGAACGTGACAGTCTCCCCCTCCAAATAAGCGGCCTCCGGACGCGAACAGGAACATGAACAGAAGAACTGCGTAGACAAGGCAACCCAGGAACCTGCATACTCAGGAATCTGAAATCACTTAGGAGTCCTTTGATGACCAGCACTGCCGCTTAGCAGATCAATCTCCTCCAAAACAGGAATCAGCATATCTGATCAGGAATGAGGAAGCCGCTTCTTGCGCACTCTCCTCCGAAACAGGAATCAGCATATCTGAACAGGAATGAGGAAGTTGTCTCTAGCGGACTTTTAGGTCCAGGCGAAGGCAAGGTAGATCAGGTAACCCACTTGCTGGGCAGACACGACAGGTAACCCGCTTGCTGGGCAGACACGACAGGTAACCCGCTTGCTGGGCAGACACGACAGGTAACCCACTTGCTGGGCAGACACGACAGGTAACCCACTTGCTGGGCAGACACGACAGGAAACCCACTTGCTGGGCAGACACGACAGGAAACCCACTTGCTGGGCAGACGACAGGAAACCCCTTTGGTGGGGTGCACACGACAGGAAACCCCTTTGGTGGGGTGCACACGACAGGAAACCCCTTTGGTGGGGTGCACACGACAGGAAACCCCTTTGGTGGGGTGCACACAACAGGAAACCCCTTTGGTGGGGTGCACACAACAGGAAACCCCTTTGGTGGGGTGCACACGACAGGAAACCCCTTTGGTGGGGTGCACACGACAGGAAACCCCTTTGGTGGGGTGCACAGCTGCAGACTCCACTCCGCGAACTCCTGGCCGTTTGCCTGTGGCCATGTGTCATGGACTGGGTCCAAACAGATGACTAAAAGACCCAGCGCGCCCAAAGATTGTGTGCAGGAGTTACGGTGCAGTAGTGGAGTTGATCTAGGGATGTGCAGCCAAACACCAGCGCCCTGATATGGCAGCGGATGTAGTCCAGAACAAAGTGAAATCCTGCAGGGCACCCTGGAACAGGCATGAGACATCACACAAGAATCACGTGCAGGATGCTGCAGGCTGGGAGTATGGAAGCTAAGCAGAGAAATATAGCAGACACATAACAAGCAAGGGACAGGGAGACCAAGCACGAAACATAACCAGACAAGATATACATATTACTGAGCACAACAGGGAACAAGACAGGACACCCCGCTGCCGGGGATACAGGACAGGACACCCCGCTGCCGGGGATACAGGACAGGCTGACACACATAAATACAGAAACTAGCCTAGGACTGTATGATAACTATTGGAGATTCCGTCACATCTTATGGCCATAGTATGCTTAGCCCACCACTACGCCAAAGTACTCCAATGACGGTGGTTCCTAACGCTAATCCCTGCTGACAGTGGTACGAAACAAACCAAACATGTAAACCAAACACATAGCACTGAGACATACCTTTAGACTGAAGACTGAGAAAACAGAACAAACGGGTGGGACACACTTTATAAAGGAAACAGAGCTGAAGCAAAGAGCAGAACTAGAAGCCAGGAATGAAAGATCAGAACTGCATACGGAAATCTAGGAATGGATTAAAGCAAAACAGAAAAACTGAAGCAAGATAGAACGTGACAGGAACATTGCTTGGGAGGTATTGTATTTTGAGACCTGCATTGGTTTTAGGTAAAACTTTATCACAATCCTCCAAGCAGGCTTTATATTTAATATGTCCTATACCTGGGGACCAAATATTAAAGAGGAAGTCTCATGGAGACAAAATGTACATAAAGCATTGCCAAAAGCTCGTTTTTATTTCACTTTGTTTCAATAACTTCCTTTACCTGCAGACATTGAAGCTGTCATTGTCGTTAGTCATGTGATAAGTTGGATGCACTTCCCTGCTCAAACACCACACTCTTGGTGATTCTTTATGGCAATGCTAATGAAGTCTTTTCCACCTTTAGTCAGAGTGTCCAGCCGGGTGATTAACAATGCACCATTGTATCGTTTACCACAGGCAATATGATAAGGAGTCTGGGTGTTTGTGTACTAGATTGGACTAAGATAAAAGAAACACTAATTATACAAAAGGCTAATATACTGCTGTCTGAAAACACAGTAAGTTAACACCTAGAACTGTTTTTGGAGAAGGGGTTGTATAATAAAAGCTTCATCACTTTCATCGTTTCACCGTTTTCATTTTTATTCTTCCCTTTACATTTTAGCCTCATTTCTCATTCCTTATTCTTATTTGTTTCATTCTTCTTCTTTCCATTGATTTCATATGGCCTTGAATGGCATAAATACTGTGGGCATTTCTGTAGCCAAATTTTCTAAATGCGTCAGTCTTTTTCCCTGTCTGCAGACCTAAGCAAGTATACTGGTATGATAAGATATATATATAAGCATGTATAATGCATAACATTCTGCATTCCTTCTTTCTGTACGATTACTCTGATAGAAAACAGATGAGCCTTTTCAGAACTTTTGGCAAAATATTTCTTTTATTTATATTAACACGTCTAAGCCAGATGAAAAACAACGACAGAAAAGCATTTTTCCAGGTCCCGCAAGCCAGGTCAGACCAGCTACACATATGAGCCCATCGTCCAAACTAGACTGCCAAATCCCATGCATCCTCCACCCTCTGTTTTTACGGTAGATTACTTGACCAGCATCTGGTAGATCTATCTGAATAGCGCTGTTTGATCGGATGGTAGGTAAACGTCTACCTGAAGCTTCCAGGCATTCCAGATTATACTGCGTCTGGTTGTTGGATAAGAATTTTTCATAGAATCAGACGTTCTCAGGCATGTGATGAAAATGTCCGTGGTATAAGAACTGAAGCACAAGAGAATACGTTTTTACACCTATAAACGGCTAGAGCCAACACCTTTGCCTTTAGATCCATTTCAAATCTTTAGTACACTCTGTACATTGTTTAAAATCTGCAGTTGGACTATAGTGCCAGAGTAGCAGCAAAAGTGAATCTGTTTTAGCAGTAACTAGCTGGTGCTTTCTCCTGTCGAAACAGATCTATATACGTGTTTGGCCACAGGCAAAAAAAGCTGGCTGTCACACACACACTGGTTAAGCAGGTACGTCACATTCAAAACTTTACATCATAGCTTTTACATTTTATTTACATTTATTTTGGAGGCTACTGCTGTACTACATGAACAATGGAGATATATGCTTTACATATAAATATGTCAAAGTCTGTCTTTTACTACTTTTTCCATAATTGAAGAATATTATTAAGTATCCAAAAAGAAAAAAACCCACAGGATATACTACATGGTATACTGTACGTTGTTGTAAAATTTTTGATCAAAGTAATTTTTTTTGGTTTATGGGAACTACTTACAGTTTTTCTTTGCTTTCACTGAAGTGCATCTGCCACTTTCTATAAAGGAAAGCGTTTATGTCCCCGACAGCCTCACCAAAGAAGAATGCATATTAAAGTACTTCATGGGTTTTATATGCATTTCTTAAGATTAAAAAAAAGTAATAAAATAAAAGCACTTTCAGCAGAAGCTGCAGCTTCCCCCTCCTCCGGTCGAATCAGTGACAGGAAAGCAGTCCCATTGAAATCAAAGGAAGAGTTTCTCACAAATGTGCATGGGAGGGGGTCTAATTACCCCCTTAGGCAATGTTTGTTGAACCAGTACTTGAGCTGACCCACGGTTAGTATATCACATGTCAGGAGATGTGTTCGGCCCTGCACGGAAAATGACTGTGGATGGGAAAAGGGGCAAATACATATGGGGGATTCTGCGGAATTTCTCCATTTGCGTGCAAGGGGACACTATGTCAATGTAAAGGGACCTCTAAGCTATGAGATGCATTAAAGTGCTTCATGAAGTAGCCAAAGCTCAGAGCAGCCCAGGGATAAATTGCCCACATAACTCCTATGGCAGCCCCCCACTTCCCAGGTGAATAGGCAGATGCCCTGGGAGTGACAAAGGGTACATCTATGAAGATATTCCATAAAAAATCAGCTGTTTCCAGCTACAACATTAACAACGTCTACCTTGTATTTCTGATCCATTTACTGGTTTTTTTTTTAATAGACAAAATTAGCTTTTACCAAAAACAAGGACATTTTTAAGTCACCCCAAATGATTGAACGGTAGCATATATATATATATCAGAGTTTCTACTAGTGTAGTTTTCCCCGCTTGGTCACTGCAACCATCAGTGAGTCACTAAATGTATTGAAAGGGTTAGTACTTTGAAGTGTCTCCGATTAAGCTCATTTTGAGAGCTCCTGTGCGTGTTTATTAAAGAATGACTCTTCACTTGATATTTTGGCAATTTTTTATTTTTTTAAGAAGGATTATGAAATGTGATGTCAATCAAAATGGATGAGCCTGACAAAAGCAAACAAGTTCTGAAACTGCCGAGCTACATTCCAGAAATGCGTATCACTCATCAAAAGCTGAGTATAGGTGTTCTAAAACCACATTACAATAGCAAGTCAAGTGAACAGGAAAAATATAAATCTAATTGCTTCTGCAATTTTCCGGCTCCTTGAAGTACTTCCGCAAAAGGGCGGAGCCATGGCACACATCACAGGGAGGCCTTGTCAACGGAGCTGATCCCAGAAGAAAGAAGATAGAGGAAAGAAGACAGAAGAAAAAGAAGACGCAAGAAAATAAGCAGAGTTGTGGGAAAGGAGACAGGGAAGCGGAAGTGGTAGACGGAGAAGGAAGGAGACATTGAGTCGTCAGGGGGGCAGGAGAAACAGTCAAATTTCCAGGAGATTTGGGACCTCTGCTTTCCATGTCCACTTACAGCTATGCCTGAGGCAAGTACCTCACTCGCCTCCCCCTTACTACAGCTCTGACACAGAACTTCAAAAGAGAGAGTGGATGGACACTTCAGCCATCATATGCATTTAAACATATGATACTTGAGTTGCCCCTTAAAAAGTCTCCCTTTGAAATGCATGGGGTATTCTGCATTTGCCTCTTTCCTTGACCATTCCAGCAGTGGTGCTTACAATTTAATTTTCATATGCAATTACTGACCAAGTGTGAGATCAGTAATTAGCTGCTGGATACTTAGTAGTTGTATGCTAATTATGGTGTTGTCCCCTTTCCATGCTCCCTCTCCTCAAATTCCATTAAAACATCTGTGGTTAGGTGCAAAACGTAGAAAATCACAATATGACCACACGGTTTGCTTCCTAAAATGCCTAATAATGCATAATAGCACTTATTTGTGCCACTTAATCTAAATACTGTTTTTACCGTTGTCATGATTACTGCTGCTGCTTTGTACTATTTTGTACTATGTATGAGAATGCCTTATGTACAATATGAACGTTCTACCTGTTTCTATTTCCACAGCGCAGTGTAAGCCATTTGTTCAGGATCCTTATAAAATCCTGCAGAAACATACTATGGCCTAGGTTGGCACATGATGACATAGAGAGAAACTGGCCACTTTGCTTATTATTGTAATGTAAACATTGCATCATAACTCAAACAAAAGAATGTTCTTAATCTAGCAATTTAACTTTACACTGAAAAAAGCTTCCTGTAGGAATGGCTTTTAGATACAATAACATTCTGGTAATATTAAGAATACTATTTGGGCTGTTAAAGGACAAACCTACATCTATTCTTGTGGTATTAATCATCAATTTGGGATTAATGTAAATCCTTGTCACTTTTTGGTATAACCTCTGGTTGTATGCTTTCAGTGCTCCATTTATTGGTTTTCTGTCCAAACCTTTTATCGCCATTGGGTTTTGTCAGCACATTTAGTTTATTATCTGCCAAATATTCCCTGGGCTGCTTTATTACTGGACCATTTGGCCAGACAGGGCAAATGCAGTCAGCCCTCCCTTGTCTGCAATGTATTGGTTTTAGAATAATACGTAAATAATTATATATATGTAAAATATATACTTCATGGATTATTTATTCGTTTTTTGGTTATCATTTATTATTTTATATAGTGCCAATGAATTCCGTTGCGCTGTACAAAGGGTAGACAGGACATAACACGTAGTATATAATGTAACAATTAGACAGAAGCAACAGGTGAGGTGGTTAAATTTTACCAGTATACTGACTACAAAACATAACATTCTTAGCTGGTTAATGTCAAATGGATTGAGTCCGAAAAACATTTACTGTCATGTGTGGCATGAGGCATTAACCCTAACGTTCACGCTATCACTGAGAACAGCCCCGCCGGCAGAGTTTCATCTACGAACCCATCTAAAAACATTATTTGCCTTACAATATCGCAGCGTTGTGTTTCATTTTATGTGATTACATTTGTATTTCTGCACAAGAGATCCCTTCCAAGAATGCAGTGAGTTAAAAGTCAGGATAGAAGGCGTTTAAAGCAAACAAGGAGGGCGCTTAGCTGGGACGCTTTCCAGGAAAAAGAAAAAAAAAAAAAAAACTAAACTGATGACCTCGTGATGTAACATTGCCGTCTGTGATTAGGAACGGTATGTACAAAAGAGAAAGGGGCGGAACATGCATTATAAACATTTCATGGAACATTCACTGTATTCCAGTGTCCCAGGAGGGGCGCCCCGCCTGAGGCTTTCTGTGTTTACATTCTAAGTGCTAATGTAAATGCAGCCACCATAGTCTCCTTCCTTCAAAAGTTTCGGATCTGTATATGGTATTTGTATGGGGGAAGGTGCTGCTTACACGCTCTGTCGTTGCGCAACATTAAATAATTCAAGCAAAGCTTAGTTAAATGTAATAATAATTGAGATCTGTTTTGGGCATTGAAAAATGGGGAGGTGAACTGTCATTGATAAAACAGATTCCCACATGGATTTACTGTGTGTTTCGACATCAAAAAGTTCTGAGAAATGCCGCAGATGTGTTTTTGCTAACAAACAAAAGAATGTTCTTAATCTAGCAATTTAACTTTACACTGAAAAAAGCTTCCTGTAGGAATGGCTTTTAGATACAATAACATTGAGGTAATATTAAGATTACTCTTTGGACTGTTAACAAACAAACCTATATCTATTCTTGTGGGATTAATCATCAATTTGGGATTAATGTAAATCCTTGTAACTTTTTGGTATAACCTCTGACTGTATGCTTTCAGTGCCCCATTTATTGGTCTTCTATCCAAACCTTTTATCGCCATTGGGTTTTGTCAGCACATTTAGTTTATTACCTGTCAAATATGCCTTGGGCTGCTTTATTACTGGACCTTTTGGCCAGACAGGGCAAATGTTGTCAGCCTTGCCTTGCCTGCATGAGAATAGAATTTATTGGTTTTAGAATAATACGTAAATAATCAGCTATGTATTGTAGCAATAAAAAAACCAGCAGCTTGTATAGCTGTCCACCCCCAGCAGCTCGGATAGTTAAAAGGACACACCAGCCATCATATACGCGGTCCCTTTAAATTTCATTGTGGTCAAATTTATGGGGGGGGCATTTCTGCAAAATCCCCCATATGCATTTGCCCCCTTTCCCAGTTCCTTAGTTATTTGCTATGAAGGAGATTTTGGTTGTGCAGGGGGGTCTAACGCAAAGTGCTCCCATTGATTTCACTTAAGAGCGTTTTCCTGCCATGGGTTGGCAGCCAATCAGTGGCACAAAACCACGGAGGGGGTGTTCCTGCGCAGCTCCGACTCCCAAGATTCTACAAAAGGTGATTGTTTTCTCACCACATATTGACGAAGGCATTTTAACCCTTTGGAACATCATGTCTTCCGTATGTTCATCCCTGCTCACTGCTACTTGATGGTCCCCGTTGCAGGGAACAACTCCTGGATACGACCGTATATTCAGAGAGAAAAAGAATTGACTTTTGTGTGCTATAACTCCCATCACGCTCAGCCAAAATGATGGTGAGCTTGGTGGGAGTTGCAGTCCACAAAAGCGGCTGCACCAGAGGCTTAAAAAAAAAAAAAAAAACGCGTTAGCAAGGAGCTGGGGAAGGGAAAGAGTGCAAATGCATACAGGGAATACTCTTGAATCTCTCTATGCATTTGCAAGGGAAAAATGAAAAAGTTAAATGGTCACTCGACGTCATTTGCAATTTAATGCATACATTAATGCATACATTAAAGCTGCAAGGTCCCTTTAAATTTTTGTGGCGTTCCCCTTGCATTTAAACACTCTCCGTTAGTTGGCTTGCACTATGTCTGTTCGGCCGAACGCATCTCCATACAAGTGATATACTTACCGCTAGTCATCTCCGATGCTTGCTCAGGGAAACACTGCGGGTGGGGGGTCCGTTTAGTTCAATGGGAGCGCTTCTTCAAGCAGCCAAACAGTGGCAAGAATCATCAGACCATGGAGGAGGGCAGCTGCACTTTCTACCTAAGGTAGGTTCTTTTATGTTTTGTTTTTTCTTTTTAGTACTTTTTAGTTAATATGCATTCTTGCCAGGGATGCTCAGCATATGATGGCTGGAGTGTCCCTTTAAATATCCTACCGCCTGTCAATGATGTCCACCCACTTGTAATAGGTATTTATGATCTATGCTGGCACACCTATGGCCCTGACCTCAATCAGACCAGGTTTTGTTGTCTGATTAAAAAAAATGCTCTGTACAACACCTAGCTTGCAAGCCTAGTTCCATTACATATAAGGTTACCCAGAGATCTATGGAAAAATAAATCATCTCACCTTAGTGATTTGAATTTGCTCCAATTTTTTTTCCTTGTGGGTTTTTAGAAATACCCATTTTATTCAAATGCCTTATTACACAATAACACAGCTGCATGTCAGCTTGGGCCAGTTCAAAAAAAAGTTATTAAAATGGGCAGGATCCAGTCGGCATCCAATCCCATATAGAGAACCTCATCCACCCCTTGTTACGTACACACTAATCATGAGTATGTGGTAAGCGTGAGTGAATGGGCTCAGTCAAAGAGAAGGCTGGATAATCTCTACACCTTTATTTATTTATTTAAGACCAAATATTTATATGGGCCGAACATCTAAGGATATCTTTTAGCTCGCCAGAAACAAAATAGCTGAAAAGTGAAAACATTGTATTTTTGCTTCCTTAGAAGTTATGTAAAACATTTTAACAGCCAAACATGATGTTTGTTCCCTTTCGGTGGGGTAGTAATTCTTTGATTAGACTGCATACCTCTCTTTAGAGGTGACCATTCCGCTTTTCTATCTATATGATAATGTGCATTTAGTGACTGGCTTAGTTGCCAATTGGGCAATGCACCTTTGAAAATGTTGGACAGGCAATGCTGTCCCCATGAGATCTACCGTCCTAGTATTAGACAGCCTACCCTTACAAAAAATTACTGTAGTTTTTCTGAAGTAATACTGCAGTTTTTTGGACATGAAAAAACTGCAATACTGCACTTTTACTGCAGTATTACTGCACATTTACTGCAGTTGTACTGCATTTGTACTTCACTGTACTACATTTTTTTTGTAAGGGTAGGCCAAAATACTCCTCTGATCACCCAACATTCCATCCCCAGAATCCCCATTTATCTGTCCATTTCGATTGCACAGTGCCAAGTTGTACAGGTTAGCCCGCCTTACCCTAAAGAACCATATTGCGGCAAACCAGTAGCACCGACAATTAATTTTAACGCTCCCTGCGCCAGTCAAGGGAGATCAGAGGAGATCCCCAACCAGCCCATGATCCACACTGCCTGCAAAAACAAAAACAGGACAGTGAGGCAGCTTTGCACGAAAATCCCCCAAAATCAAAACTGTCCTGTGAAAACCACAGCTGTTGATCAGCTGGCTTTAAAATGCTCCAGTTTCCCACAGCAGAAACTTTTTCTTTTTATAATATTGTTTTTAGTACTTTTTCACAAATAGATATGTAAAACTACAAGGGAAACATGCCACTGCTAAGACAGTGTGCAGTTTGAATATCTATGTATATATACATCAATAAACACGTTTGCACAGATTAGATGCAGAGAATGTTTTCCAGAAAACAGCCAGTTGACAATTGTACACGCAGCAAAAAGGATTGTACTGATCTATAGTAGACAACTGTTGGCATTGCATACAACGCCTTGAACCTTGAAAGAGTCCTTTGAAAAGTAAGGCGCAATCTGCAGTGGAGGAGGAAGGAACTTGTTTTTTTTCTAAATGCCTGTTTTGCCAATGATAGAGATTAATGTAACAAAGCTTAAATCTGCAAGGTCCTGGATGGCTTGATTTACACAGTTGGTGGCCCCACACAAAGGGTTAATGACATCTGGGTGAAGTATTTCTTCCGCTATCCCTCCATAAAACTAAAACTCATGCACATACTAACATACAAACTTGCTCTAACACCCACTCACTCTAACGCAATACACTTATAAATATACACTATATATGCACACGCTCTCTTCTCTCCCTCTCTCTACTAACTATTGGGTCACCCCTCACACTACCACACAGATGCTGACACACAAACCCTTATGTGAATACCATACACTAATACCCACCCACACACATGCTGACACCAAATACCAACACATACACTAACACACACACACTCTAACACCATACAGTAAAACAGTCATGCATGCTCGCACATACAAACATATACTCTTAGACTAACACCATACACCAACATATAAACTCTTTCACCATCTATACCCACACTCATTCTAACACCATACACTTACACATACATACCTCATGCTGAGCCTCATCTTAATATCATAGGGTCATGTAACGCACCCGCCATTGAGTGCCTCTGTCACAAAATGTGCATTATGTGAACCCACTTCACCCATAAAAAGCTGGCATAAGGCCTGGGGATCCATTAACCCCTCTGTATGCCCCAGGCCAATCCATGCCTGACTTCAGCCAAAACCACAGGCACTTAGTGGATGTAGGCAGGACATATCCGTTTTCCTCCAATTCTCCTGACCACATATCTAGTCTGCTTAGTAAGAAGTAAATGCAAATACACCATATTTTAGTGTGTTATTTGCCTATGTGCTAACTAGAAAACTCATAAAACTGAGACAGGAGTTAGACAACACTGTGTTAACTTGCATATGCACTACAAGTTTATAGCATTATGCAGTTTTACAGATGTCCCATGCTGTCAATCAGGCTATTGTATTAAATTGGAAGCCCGTTTGAGCAGGGCCAGTCCCACCTTTTTTATTCAGTCCAAACTGTTATGTTCTGTTTATCCATTGCACAGGTCATCATGAGAAGTCATATGCTGGCACTATATCATTCAATAAATAATAAATGACTGCCAGTAATGCCCTATTTTTATCTCATGGATAGCTATGCAAATGGAACCATTGTGATGGCTCAGTACTTATTATGGGTGGGGCAACATGGATCTGTAATGTTTGATACAGAAAACTTCTGGAGAGCAAGGGCATGCCTAGAGGACTGATACATTAAAGGGACAGTTAAAAAATGTTAAAATGCATTCTTCCAAAATAAAAGCTTTGCAGCTGCCCTTCTTCTCTATGGCCCAACTATTCTTGCCACTGATTTGCTGCTTAATTTCAATGAAAACTCTTTCCGCACATGCGTGTGACGGTCTGGATAGACACATCGCTGCAGCTGACTGGCAGTAAATATACCGCTTGCATGGACATGTGTTCAAGGGTAACACATCCCCTGCACAGAAAATAGTTGGGGTTTGGGCAAAGGGGGAAACGCATCTGGGAAGATTCTGCAGAACCTCCCATGCATTTGCAAGGGAAACACAATACAAATTTTAGGGGGCCACACCACTATGGAACCTATTAAAGTGTATATTATGGCTGGAGCATCTTTTTTAATTTACAAAAAAAAAATCAGACTGTTCCTTTAAAGTAGCTGTGTGTAAAACTATTTGTGAGTTTGGCCAGCAGACTTGGGCTCTTCATTCTTTAAGATAAGGGTTAATAAGTATTCAGCAGCTAAGGGACCTCTACCCTCCCCCACTGTATGTTAGCGTAAACAAGCCATTATACTAGCCACATCCCAGATCACCACTCTATTCATCTCTGTTCCTCTGTGTTCCAGTTTTAGCTGGAGCCGCTTAACCCCCCAGACATGCTGCCCCACTGACATTGTCTTGTATGAATTCCTGCACTGGTGCATTAAACACGATCGGGGGGGAAAAAGCAGATTGCACATTTAGTGGAACATTTGTAACATGTCTTCATAAGCAGTTTTCAGAGCAACACTAGGTTCTATTCACTTCTACGTGTGTATAAATAAAATTAGGGTTTTTTTGTTTTTATTTATTTTTTTACCGATATCTCATGTTATCTGATGCACAGGTTGGCGCATCTATACATACATTAAAGAAACGTTATGCATATGTTCACTTTTGTTTTTAAACAAGACATCTAGTTATCCAATATCATATCTTACATTTGATAAATTCAAAAGGTGCTGAGGGGTCTGCTAGTGGAAACGTAAGGATTCTGGAGCATCTGAACGCTAAACCTCCCTTAATGTGTCAGTAAACATCTAAAACATCTTTGGCCTTTTTGATAGAAGCCAAAATGTATTTTTCATTTCTTTTTGGAATTCTCGGAAATAACGTAGCTACTGAGATACACCTCATTTTTTACAGATGTCCGACCGAAAGCTGATGGGCTGCCAATGCAGCCAATCACGGCAGGTGCTGATGGAGCGATCTTCTCTCGCTTCTCCAGAAGTTCGGATCCATTGATTTGGCTCACAAACTGTAGAAGGGATCTAGTTAAGATTCCCTCTGTGAACCTAGTTAAGAATTGTGTCTTGTGAGTGACCAGATCACTCTCTGCAAGCAGATCACCATGAGAAGTGTCTGGTAATGCCTAGAACACACAACTTTTCCAAATAAAGGTTTACTGTCAGTTTAATTCCCCTATGCAGAGAATAGAGTTCAAGACCCTTTTGTATACTTGTATACCCAGTTGTGTGCATGAATCTATATTATATAAAATATATATATATATATATATATATATATATATATATATATATATAGTGTGTGTGTGTGTGTATATGTGACGCTCCATTAATTCCCTTAGTGTCGTATAATTGGGGTATGATAGACAGGGCAATTCAATGAGCCTGGTCCTGTGGCAGAAGGCATGTTGCAGCATGTATTTCAGATGCATGTTGTACTGTTTTTAGATGTTCCTCTTCTATATTGAAAACACAAAACTAATTTTTTTACCCCATACAGCTTAGAACAACCAGACAGGAATGCCGTCCAGCAGAGAAGGTGTTAATGTCTGATGGCGATGTGATGATTTTATCTATTGTCATCTGTTTATCTGTGTTGGGGACACAGACGGTTAGGGACGCTGTGTCAGCTCCCCATACCCTCCCTATTTTGGCAGAGAGAGTTCAACACTCTGTACAGGGGTGGAGAAACTCTCTCTTATATCAAAGGCCACTGGCTTATAGAACTAAAATCAATTACAGGCCACAGGCATGCTAGAAAAAAACAACAACAACAATTATTTTAATGTATTTTTCTTCGAGAGACATTGTAATATTTTAGCGCGGTAGCTGAATGTTAGGGTCTACAACCAATCTGTCTGCTTCATACAACATTACTTTGTGATGTACAACTAATTACTCTTATCTATATTCTTGCAGCTTGAAAATTGTCTTGTATTTTTCTAACAGTCAACATGCGCCCGTACACACACACACACACACACATACACACACACACACTTAAAGCGGTAGTTTTGTGCAGCCTCACCAACAAAGAATGCATATTAAAGTACTTTGTAGTTTAATATGCATTCTTTACCGTTTTTTCTGTTTGTAAAAGCACATACTTGTAGGAGAAGCTGCAGTGCCAAGGTAGCAGTGGAAATGAAACACGACTTGTTCGTTTACATAACCACAGCCCTCGTTGTGGTTCATGTTATGTAGTTTTCCCTGTATTCTACAACACTGCAGAACCTCGATATAAATAATTTTTGTAGAAACCAATAATTTTTGCTTTCCTTAGCAAGTTTCCACAAAGGCAGCTTAAATGGCAACTCCCATGGAAAAATTTATTTTTTCAATCTGAGCATTTATACTTTATACTGCAACATGGGTTACAATTAATGAAATAACCTTGTTTTATCTGTTTTTTTCCCCAATAAACTTTACTGTAGAACTGAAGGCTGCCATTGTCATGTGATAATTTAAGTGCCCTGCTCTGCATAATTACCACACAGAGTTAATTCTTTATGGCTACGCTAATGTGGTCCCTTCTTACATAGACGTTCATTGGTTAGAATGTCTGCCTATGTGATTAACAATGAGCCAGAGGCAATATGATAAGGAGTCAGGGCGCTCCCTTTTGATTGGCCTAAAATAGCATATCTGAAAAAGGATATAATGCAAAAACTAGAACTATTAAAATGTTACTTTGAATATTACTTTGAATATTACTTTTAATATTCCCCTGAAACAAATTTTTTGGACAGCAACTTTAACTATTGGGTTAAAATGTGACCTTGAATTTCTTTTCTTTTTTTTGAAGGGTATGATTGCAACCCCACAGGGAGGCTGATCACTGATTGGTCATATTTGTTTACAAGATGCCATTATCAAAATCATTTCCACTATAAATCAAATGTTCCTTGTGTATAATATAGAATCATATAATAACTAATACAAAGTGACTGCCTACGTTTTGATTGTAAGCTCGTTTGAGCAGGGCCCTCCTTACCTGTTGTCTCTGTTAGTTAATTTGTTATATTACATGCTACTTGTTATGTCCTGTCTACCCATTGTACAGCGCTACAGAATTTGATGGCGCTATATAAAACAATAAATAATAGTAATAGGTACAGCCAAGTGGCAGAATTAGAGTCAAGGGTTCCAGTACTCCCAACTAACCTTCCATCTATATTTTTATAGTATTCATTTCCCACTGAATTTTGGGGGTTGCAGTGACAATGTCATGCGCGCCGCCGCGGCACATACCTTTGGCGCTCGCGGCGGCTCGCCAGTTCCCGGCACCTCCGTCACTGCCGCCGACACCTTGCGCACACGTCGGTGTCGCGGCTCTGCCGTGATCCGACGTCGGCAGGGCAGCCCTGCCTCCACACCCTCGGCCGGGATCGCGCCTCCACGTACCTCCGGGACCGCGGTTATGACGCGTCGTAGGTCCGCGTCGGCCGCGACGACGTCACGCGACGGACGCAACCATCTCCTATTTAAGCCCCATTTGTATCACAAGTCTTTACCCGTTCAAAGTGTTATGCTTTTTGGGTGTGCTGTTTCCTGCTATTTCTATATTGCCTTGTGTACCGACCTTTGCCTGTTATTTGACCACAATTCTACGCTGCCTGCCTACGACCCCAGACCTGTTTAACCGTTTATGCTTCTGATCTGCCTGCCTTGACCTCGGATATGTTTGACCTCGCTGCCTGCCGTTGCCCTTGATCACGGACTGTTTACTGGACTTCTCTATCAGCCTCCTTGGCTACCTGACCCCGTGACAGACAACAGTCCCAAGCTTCAGGTGAAACTTTTCAATGTGAAACAGCCTTGTAGTTACCCCTCATATCACATGTCCTGTGAATGAACCTGGTCAGTGAGAAAAACCAGCAATGATAGCATGCGTCCTCTCGTTGGGCTAACGGACAACCGGAGATCCGGTTTTTCTGGATGGCGTAGTAAGGGACAGGTCACAGATCTCTCTCCTTCTGCTCACTGCGCACGTATCGCAGAGAAACATTGTGACCTGGAATCACATCACATCTGATGGGCCATGAGTGACTCCATTCTTAGCTGAAGATAGTCAGCACCCTAAGGACACCTACTGTATCTAATCTACAAGCCAACCATTGAGGATTTTGCCAAACAAGGCTGCGACAGAGTCTTTATATTCATTTATATTCATTCTAAACCCAAACTATACCCAAAATGTTAAGAGAAAGTGAAACACCACTAGAAGTAATACGACATTTTTGAAATCTTTGGGTTTTTGTGTTTGACGTACTCTCACAATTTTCGGTACAGTTTGGGTACTTTTTCTGGAGTTTTGAGGAATTAACCATTATGATTAAGGGACATTATCTGTTCATTTCGTTAAAACAAATAATTAATTTAGATTTAGCATTTGGATCGGTCTTAAGTTCAGCTAATTTCAACAATTCCCAAACAAACTCTTAGGAAAGTGTGATCAGGCCAACTCAGAGAGAATTCTGAATAAAGATATCAGGAAACATTGGGGAAAAATCACTCAGAATTGTGATTGCATCAATCTATAAACGGCTTGGGGGCGACATGTTTACCGCATGCGACAATCGCACATAAAGCAAACGAGGGAACACAAAGGCACGCAATCCACGGACTATAAATTGAAGGCCATCTCATGTAAATTTCAAAGGGGTCTTTTCAGAGAGTACTGATTTAAGCTCTCACTTGGCTGGCAAGTTCTCCCATTGTGAATGACTGAGCTGGACCTGCGTAATGCATAACTTAGCGGGCGAGGAGACGTTAAAGAAACGGCACTGATATGACAATACATTGCACAGGGCTAGCCAAAGTGCTTCTTGTAGCTCATGCTTAACGGGGATGGTCCTTCTTCATGGAGCGTGAAGTCAAGGTGCTGAACATAAGGCTCCCTTTACAGGATAGACCCCCGATATGTAGTATTGCGTATGCATGCATAAGGGCTGTTAAGTGCGATCGGGGATATAGTAATGCATCTGTTACTTTTAGGTATTGTCACTTTCTTAGTCGCTATGCATGCTGGCTTTACAGACTAAATGACAGAACACTCCGGACCTTTCCCGTCAGCCCCAGCATTCTTTAGCACTGCATGCTGCGCCATGCACAATAACACGCGCACTCATGGAAGAAAGGAAATGAATGTTGTTGCAGGAGGTTGCATCATTCACAATACACGGTCCCTGCCTCTAACCCTGCTAGCTGAATAGGATATCATGAGGCAGGGAGAGGGGGGGGGTGTAATAGTTATCTGCATGCAGCAGCCTGTTAACCCCTTCGGCACCACAGAAAGAGGCTTCTGTTCCTGGGCCATAAAGGAGCACGCAGTGCTGAGGCAGAATTTCTAGAAGCGATACTTGACACCATCATATCTCGCCCTGCGCTGGCTGCGTGATGCAATGTGTTTTGAAGCGAGGAAAGGGAGGAGCGTGTGCACAAGTTGGCTGGAACTGGTCTAGGAACAACAGGCAGACTGGGAGTCAGTGGGAGAGACAGAGGCAGTGATTAGCAGCACGTACAGAGGGGGAAGGCCCCTCCATCATGTGAGCGCCGAGCCCTGCCAGCTCCGAGCGCTGCATCTGCCGTCATGTGAGTGAGAGGCACGCCCCCTCTGGGACAGGCTATATAAGTGGCAGCGGCTGCGTGCACAGGCAGCCCTCTCATGTGAACAGCAGTAGGTGTCTCAGAGGCTGAGAGCAGTGTCACTGCAGAGCCCTCCAGGTAAGTAGTCCCGCTGATGGTGGGGGGTGCGTGTGCGAGAGAGTAGAAAGTGGGCTTCCCTTCTGCTTCTTTTGGGGGTTCTGTTCTGTCACCGGCCTGCAAAGCTTGTAATAGAGATGCATTAAAAAAGACGTCACTGGCGCACGGTTAAGCTGCATTGGGTTTTCTGTTGGGGACAAAGGCTGTCTGTAGAGGTTTCCACTCAACCTGAAGAGAAGACGTGGTTTTTCTGAGTGGACATGTGCATTTCTAAAGGGATCCAAGGATATATAACTGAGGAAAACAATACCACTTCTTCTAAAAGACTACTTTGTTACTATGTTTTTATTAACATTTCCAAAGGGACGCCATCAAATGAATCAATGCAGGTGATGCTGTTGCTAATAATTAATAGTAGTGTTTTTAATATATATATTTTTTTCATATTCATGGAATCTTGCGGATTGTAAGCTTGTTTTCAGTAGAGTCCACCTCGTGTTCTGTCTCTGTAAATCCAAATTGTTGTGCGATGCACAACTTATGTCTTGTTTATCATTGTACAGCGCTGCAGAATATGATGGCGCTACATAAATCAATAAATATGAGTGTGCATCATGGGTTTTGTGGTTTGTCAGGCTTAGAAAGTAAAACTTTTTTTATTCTATAAAGAACATGTTAAGGCAGAGTTCCTGTTTGCTGTTGAGCTACAAAGGTTAGGGTTGTAAAGGGCTACTGATGGAAGAATAGCCTAGAACTAGTGATCGCATTTGCAATTGATCCCTGTGTGTTTTCTTTGAAGGCTTTGCCTCTTCAGATGGCTTTGTCCGGGTTGAGTGTTATACAGGGTGATGCTGTCACACCGTTCATTCCTTTGCAGATGCAGCGTATGAGGTCATTTTATTGTGGCTGTTGACTACTGTTGGTTATGCGTTTCCTCCCTTTCTAAAACCCAAGGATCTTTAACGTGCGTCCAGAAAGGAGATCTTTACAAAGCCGCCGAGAGCGTTTGCACAGAAACGCAAAACTGATTTACTAAAATTTTAAATATAAACACCGAAGGGGTGGCGTCGTAGCCAAAAGGCCTTCCGGGTGTAGTTACGACATCCTTGCATGTGGGATTTCTTAATACCAATTTTTCCCAAAGCGATAAGAAGAAAAAAAAAACCATAATAGAAGAGCCCCTGTGCTTGAGCAAACCATACCTTTGGTGAATAGGCTTTTGGTTGAGACCAAAGGCTTCCTTCAATTTCTGATGGAAATTTCTGTGGATGTCTAACTTTATGGATTATGTGAAGTAGCCCTCTAATACAGTATGGGCGCATGTGCTCATTCTTGGACATTGGCACCTGGATGTGTTAAGCAGCCATTTTTTCTTCTTTACCACTTCCTGCCAACATTCTTGCACTCATGCACATGGTTATATACCACGTGACATTGACTTCCTTTTGGCCCACATCTGTCGCTTCAATGGGCGTTTTCTGGTATTGCTACACAGACAACTATTCTGCACATTTACATGAAACTTGTTTTGGTAACCTTGTATTACAAAGTGATACATCTTAGAGGAGATCTACTATTGTCTCAGAGATTGATTATCCCTTTTAACTAAAATATATATATATATATATATATATATATATATATATATCAGCTAGTTTGAAGGACAACCCCTCATCCCATAATGATGTAACTGGTAGAGTGAAGTGGTCTTTCCTTGGGTGCGTTTTTACAGGAACTCAAGATGTATGGGATCAAGATGGTGTTTAGCACTAATTTTTTTTTAAAAAAGGTGTACCACAAAGCCATAAACACTACTTAAGAACTTCTGTAGGACCCTTGTTTTATTATCCTCTTGATCACTGCGGTAGTGTGAAGACCACTTTAATATTTCCCTGATGCCCTTGGTGCAACGACTTGGCCGTGTTGGGTCTCCTTAAAAAAAAAAAATTGGGGGACTTAATTTTCCCCAAGCTTAAGATACAATCATACAGCACATCAAGAATTAAAACATTTTACATGTCTCTACTTCTTCAGGAAGTATATCTCCAGATTGCATCAGAAAGTGCTTGAACATTTTCAAAGCCAAGAAATTGTGGTTCTTTCCACAGGAGAAGGTTAGTGACCAAGGTATAGGTCACTATATGTCATGTATTCAAGTGGCAACAATTTTACATTGAGGGTTATTTTTTCACGTTAAGAAGCCACTACTAATTGTCATGGACAGCTAGCCACAGTTGGCTATACTGAAAAAGATTATAGAAAGTGTATTCTCCCAAAATGTATAGCTCTGTTTTATGAAAAGGGGTTAATAGCGTGATCTAATATAACTTTAAAGGCCGTGGTTTTTTTTTTTTAGATGTGTTTAAACCTACAGAATCCTCAAGTTTAGTTTTACTTTCATATGACATACGCGGTTGCAATTGAAGGAGCAATGATTTGGTGACTTGAGGACTAAATAAATGTTGGCTATTAAGGTGTAAGGTTTTTGGATTTGTACCAGTGGACCATCTCTTTCTTACAAGCTAGTTTAAGTAAAATGACCCAAGAAATGTATTAATGTGTGTAATATTTAAAGCTGCCCCTCCTCCACTTCTCACACATTTCCAACTTAAAAAAAAAAAAAAAGTACTTCACTCAAAGGGGAGGGCAAGACTTCTCCATGATATAGCATTTAACCCTTTGGGGCCAGCCAGTAAAGCACATGGCAAATGTAAATGTTTTTGTGCACCATGACCGAATATGATGGCGCTATATGCTTCTAGCAGAGATGTTGCGTGAGCTGTTAATTCTTACTTTGGGTGACTTTAATAACAACGGAATGCTAAGCTATGTAACATGTATTTGGTCAAAAGTAACTGTGGCTAAAAACTTTCAACGTTCTCTCCTGCAGGGTCTCTTTCCAGCTATCTGGGATCTCGGCTCTCCCAAATTTTTTTCCACTCATATTCCCCCCGCAAATTTTCTGTTACTGTAATTTTGGTCTCTGATCAGAGATCTATCCTTTGTTTGCCTTTCATAAATTGGGATTATATTATCATTGGCCAACATGGTTCAGAAGAAAAGTCCAGAGATAAAAGGATTTCACCGATCTTTTAAGGTGAGTATAACGTTGATATTGGCTTTGAGTGTTTGTGTGTATTTTTATTTATATACCGTATGTTTTCTAAAAAATAAAAAAAAGTCAAGCGTTATGCTAAGGAGTAGCAGGAGTAATATGCTAAAATAATATGTTCAGCTTGTCTCGTGCTGGATCAGAAAACCACATATTTTTGTATTTTCCAAAACGACAAATCACCAGTCCTCCCCATAATCCTGCTTCCCCAGCACTTCAGGGTGATATGGTATCCCCGTCTGCAAAATTCCCTTTTGTGCTTGTTCTGTGTGTATTTTAATACTGCGTTAGTTCTCCGAGTGACGTGCATCCTGACCTCCCTCCTACAGTTTAAAATAAGACTTGTTGCCAGGCAGATCATGAGATCGGAGGAGGAGCTGTAAACAGAGGGCAGTTTTAATACAGTCTGTTGCATACTCTAAATGCTACCGGGAAAATACTCAGCTGTCTTGGTGGCTTTTTTTTTTTTTCTTTTCTTCTATAAACACCCACTATCTGTTACATAGAGACAAATAAATTATCCACAATATCTGTTCAATGACTTGCAAAATATCTCTGCAAACAAAAAGCATCTGCTAAACTTTGGTAGTGCATTGGAATATATTGACTCTTGGAATTTATTAACTCTTTGGAAACACACTATTTCTATTTTTTTTTTATATATTTTTTTTTTTTAATGTCAATATTCAGACCTTTACAATTCCTTGATCTCGTCTTAGATTCAGGATAGCTTTAAGCCTGTCCCACTTGTCTTATAATTCCATTACTTTATTGGCCTCTACCGCTTCTAATGGAAAGATGTCCCAGTTGTCTACCACCATCATAAGATCATTAAACCCTCCACAGTCAGGCTGCCGTTTAATTGCCATAAGCTTCTTTTTGCGGCCCTTTCAATAGGGAAATATTTACATACCCAGTGTTAATTCAATCTCTACTTGATAACTCTAGTTTTTGTATGCATTTGTAGCTTCTTGTTCATTCCTTGGCATTTAAGGCTTTTCTTTTAACTTAATGTAAATAACAGAATCATTTCATGTCTCATTATCATTTTAGTTTCAATGTTTTTACTGCTACTGTTAACTCTTCAACTGGACAGATGCATATTGTGTGATACACATGATGTGGACTTTGCTGTGCATGTATTTAATGATTGTCATTACACAACAAATGAGAAAAAGAGGTCTTGAGATTATTCTTTATGAATAGTTTGTTAATACTTGATTTTATGGACAGCACAAGTTTAAATATATATTGAAAGTTGCAGTGCAATTCTAGTTGTTTGCTGCATTTACACTCACATGGTTCAGCCAAGGCAAGAAATGTAGCTCTTTTGCCAGTCGGATGCACAGACCAAGCCAAGAACATGCACAAGGTTTGGTTATCTCAATTACATAATAATTAACGGGTCTACCTTTAGACGGTGTGGAACTCCCATGGAGTTACAGACTATAGATGCTGCAGTCCAGCTTGTTAAATGGTTAATTACGTTTTAAAAGGTCCTACCAGAAATTGTAACTTTTCTTTAATTTTGTTATTATATGTATTTAGGGTCAAAACCCATTTGAGATGGTGGATTATGGGATGGGATCCAGAGACATGGACAATGTGTTTAATTTTGACAGTCCCACACGTCCAGGTAAATAAACGTAACTTGCTTTTTAAAAAGTATGTAATGCATGTAGCTGAACCCTGGTCTTGTCCTTGTGTGTTGGCCGGAGCCATAACTTGCTTTTAAGGAGAAAATTCCTGTTCAATAATAAGAGAAAGAAGTGCCTTATTCCTAAGTGATCAAGTCATTTCTCCACAAAATACATTACTATTCTTACATTCCTTGTCCTCAGACATGCCATCCAGTGACCCCATTGATATTCCTGATGCCAAGAAAAGAACAAAGAAGAAAAAACGATGCAGGGCAACAGATAGCTTCAGCGGACGCTTTGAAGGTGTGTCATCTCATTGGTGTCTTGCTCAAGTAATTTTTACATTTTCCGTTCTACCCATACTTTATAACTCTCCGTTAATCAACTAAGCTTGTTTTGTATCTCAATTTGTTTTTAAACTTAAGGCTAAAACTACAGTCTTTAGAAAGCATGAAAGTATTTGATGCATGTGTTCTCTGTGCATATACCCTGACATGCCTATCAGTCATTGTATTTCTTGATTTAGTGTTCTGATGTTGCCTGTCTCTGCTTTCTGCAGATATGTACCAACTGCAAGATGAAGTTCTTGGTGAGGGAGCGTATGCTAAAGTTCAAAGCTGTATTAACCTCATCACCAACAAAGAATACGCAGTTAAGGTGAGAGATAATTGCTTTATGATGAGTGATGGCAATACAAAATAAAAGGACAGGGCTTGGCCTAGTTTGTGTTGCAAAAGACCTAACGTAAAAAAAAAAAAAAAAAATTATATGTATGTATTTATCTAAATTTAGTTAAAATAGGAAACCATTGGCAGCTGCAGAGCTGTCGCTCTACCCCCCTGTTGTGACCTACTATTTGTTTGCTACTGGCGGGTGGGAAACTATCTATTGCGATTCATCTAAATATACTTATGTCCCTGAGTAGCTTAATATTTACCCAGTGGGGAAGTCCTTCATACCAAGCCAAATTGTTATGCTCCGCACATTTTGTGGTTAAGATTTAGCTGAATAATTTTAAAATTTAAACCTTTCAGATAATTGAGAAGAGACCAGGTCACAGTCGAAACAGGGTTTTTAGGGAAGTGGAAATGCTGTACCAGTGTCAGGGGCACAGGTGAGTAAGCACATCCAACATTGCAAATGACTTACAAGAAGGCTTGTTAAGTAGGCCTGACATTATATAGATTCTGTGGTAGCAAGTGTATTTCCAGTATGGCTACCTGGGTGATATGTATGCCATGCACACTCATGCATAATGCCTTCTGTTTGATCTGAATGCTGCATAGTAAATTGTTCTCGCAGCATTCTGTGACATAGTGGAGAGGTTTGTGGCCAAATGTGCCATTTATTTCCTATTGATTTGTATGTGTTGTCATACTAGTCTCTAACTGTAATATTATGCCCTTCAGCAATGTTTTGGAACTGATTGAGTTCTTTGAAGAAGAGGATAAATTCTACTTGGTTTTTGAGAAGATGTGTGGTGGTAAGTTTTATTTTTTTTTTTTTTGTTTTTATTTTTTTTTTTTTTTTTATTTATATATCTCCCACCAGTAAGAAGTCTAGAAGTAACAAACGCTTTTACTACTACTGTGGGGGTATTGCATTGATTTATAGTTCATACATGATCCTCTGAGATCTGGGAAGTGTCAGGAAGAATATGTTTAAACCTCAATGTTTCTTACACCGTATGAAACCGTTTACCCACAGGCTCCATATTGAATCACATTCACCGTCGTAGGCATTTCAATGAGAGGGAGGCCAGTTTTGTGGTACGAGATATTGCCGGAGCCCTTAACTATTTGCACAACAAAGGTATGGTTCTTTTAAGCTTTGGTTGGGTGTGTTGAAATGGGGTTAATTGGGCCTTACTACTGTGGTACAAGTACCCTTTAGAGATCTGTAAACCAGAGTCGGAGTATCTTTGACATCTATTTAATCCAATCCAAAAAATGCACTCATAGGTACTAATGCTGCTTTTTTTTTATTTTTTATTTATTTATTTTTTTTGGCAGGTATAGCACACAGAGACCTGAAACCAGAAAACATCCTTTGTGAAAGTCCACACCAAGTAAGTCACCATGTAATGTTTTAGGAAGAAAATCAAGGGGTTGTAGTACCTTTTTGTTAATAGTACATAACATATTTTTTTACAGTTAAACCCATTTGCAAGTGACATTCGGTCTGTTCACACATATAGCATCTCTTCCTAGGTATCCCCGGTGAAGATTTGTGATTTTGACCTTGGCAGTGGGATAAAACTGAACAGTGACTGCTCCCCAATATCCACTCCAGAACTGCTCACTCCGGTAAGTGAGGACTGGGTTTACCTTGTAAGTTGTGGTGGTGGTGGAGGGAATTGTCAAATTGTGTTGTGTGATTTTTTTTTTTATTTTTTTTGGGGGGTTTTTTTTGTTTTTTTTCTTTCCCATCCTATAATATGCATAAAAAAAAAAAAAAAATAAGGCGGATATTCAACAGTTCACTTGCTTGGAGCACTGAGTTTTTTGCCTTTTCCCTTCAGTGTGGCTCTGCTGAATACATGGCACCAGAAGTGGTAGAGGCTTTTAATGAGGAGGCTTCCATTTACGACAAGCGGTGTGACTTATGGAGCTTGGGAGTGATCTTGTATATCATGTTAAGTGGATACCCTCCATTTGTGGGGCATTGCGGAAGTGACTGTGGATGGGACCGGGGTGAAGCCTGCCCTACCTGCCAGGTAATTCTTGTCTTGTCTACTTTTCTTATCCCATAACTTCCATGCGTTATTGCTGCTTCTAGATCTTAATTGTTTCTTTTTTCCTTCATTAATCATCTTGTATTTTCATCCATAGAATATGCTGTTTGTCAGTATCCAGGAAGGAAAGTACGAGTTTCCAGAAAAGGACTGGGCTCATATCTCTTCTGGAGCTAAAGATCTGATCTCCAAACTGCTGCTTCGAGATGCTAAGAAGAGACTGAGTGCAGCTCAGGTTTTGCAGCATCCTTGGGTGCAGGGGGTAGGTCTATTTGTCCCCTTGTTTCTAAAAGATAAAAGTAAACCAAAATTATTTTTGACAGCCTGTGATTAAGAGCTTGCAATGTTTTAGTAAGTTCATTGGTGACATGTTTTCTTCTTAATTACAGCGTGCACCTGAAAATACACTCCCCACTCCGATTATCCTACAGAGGTAAGCTTTGGGGGGTTTTTTTGTTGCTTTAATTGTCGCATTGGTTTAAATAACTGAGACCATTATGCGTTTGAATACCATTTTGATTTTTATTTCCTTGTCTCCCTTTCATGCAGGAACAGTAGTGCCAAAGACCTGACTTCATTTGCAGCTGAAGCCATCGCAATGAACCGTCAGTTGATGGAGCGAGAGGAGGAAGAGGAAGGAGTGGACTCTTCAGCATCCTCATGTCCCATCGTTATCAAAGCTACCTCTTGCTCCATGCGGCTTTCCCCTCCTTCTGAATCCAAGCTGGCCAAGAGGAGGCAGCAGGGTAGTAAAGTGGGCATCTCTCCTCCTAGCTTGGCATCACTTATAATTGCCAATGACTGAGGAAATGGCCCAACTTTCCATTCCTGTCGTGGTTGCATGTGAGCTTTTGACGGGTAACAACTGGCTGTCACTATAGGATGGCCTCCTTCTCTACACTGTGCTTGTTTCATCATGAAAAATTTCAGCACCCTGTTTATTTAAGGCATTTTATTGGGATTACCAGGGGTTCTGTCTTTAGATGGTGCAAATCTTCTTCCTTTTTTTTTTTTTTTTTTTTTTTTTTTGTGGAAAATCAACATTCTGATTTTAATGTTTGTCACATGGTCACGTTTATCTTCAGTGCATTGCAATAATCCTCTTTACATAAGATGTTTGACATGCTAAAGCTCCGCACCATAAAAAGCCACAGTAGCAGCTTCTACTGCCTTGCTTCCCACCAGTGTTGCAAGGATTTACAACAGCATGGCAGAAGGGCTGCTTCTGTACCCTGGGTGTTTTATCAACATCTTATGACTAAATAAATTATCTATAATGCGTAAGGGGGCACAGTGGTATATGAAGGTTAATATATCAATCTAATTATATTTTTGATAATATCTCTATTATACAGGCTTTTCTTGGCTAATGTCAATTGTCACACAATTTATCCACCCAAAAGGGCACTTTGCTTCCCTTATTGTGGGAAATGTTGTTGTATTATAATGAACCAACTGGAAAGTTCAAAACACTTGTCTAAGCCAAAACGAACAGCCATCTCCTATGGTACCTTTTGTGACTGTGAAGTCACGGAAGGGCCTATGTGCCTTTCATTAGCCAGCATTAAGTCCTGTAGAATGTTGGTGTTATCATTTGTTGTCTTTAGCCATTTTTTTTTTGTCTTTCTTTAAAAGACCCATCTTTATACACACGTGTATATATTTTTCTTTTTCAATCCAGTAATTGATTTCAATTGGCTGGCTTCCAATTATCTATTTGCTGGAGTTAAATGGATCCCCCCCCCCATCTCTGTTAACAGACTTAAAGGAATCCAAAGCCTTCTAAAAACAGCTTTAAGTTTCAACTTTCAATCTCAATTTCTTTCTCTTTTTCACCAAAGGATAATTTATAATATTCAGTTCTAGCAAACTGTGAATCATGCTACTCCTTCATTAGTGGCTTTTGTGTGATTGGAGGGGGACGATATGTCAAAAGCTGAGATGTAGCACATGAGACGTTGTTTTAAGATACAGCTACTGATTTTTTTATTTTATTTTTTTCCCGCTCATACATCAGGGGAATAGGATATTTGGATTCAGGAATTTACCGAATCTATTAAAACTGTGTGACGTATGTGTCATTGACCTAGAATGTTAATGTTAGGGTGACCACAGCAACTGTTTTCTTTATAGAGTTCTTACCTGCAGAATGGGGGACGAATAGTTTCCCTAAATAAAATGCTGGCTATAAATCTGGCATACTGCAGTGTAACTCTTCACATATGGGGGCCAGCAACTTGTATGTATATGTATATCTCCTGGAAAATTATTGATGTGCTTACACTAGACTGTAAATGTCCATGACCATTTGCTGCTTTAAAGTTAAGTAACAAAATACTGTTGACATATTAGTGTCTCAAGCTACTCAGGTGCCAATGAGGTTTACTATTGTGTTAAGTCCTTTTGGCACTTGCAGGGTTAATGGCTTGGCCAGAAATTGTTGCTTTGAAAGATCTATAAATAATAGTTACAGAAGTATGAGAAGATGGCGGTGTCAGTGATTTTTCACTGCAGCAGATTATACTGTTTTTGGTGGACTGAGACAGATAGTAGAACAACAATGGTGCATTTTGCATGATAAGCTAAATCAGCAGACAGAAATGTAACAATACCAGATTCTAATGACATTGGAGGTCTGCTGTCAAAGGGTACAATGCCCAGTTTCAGAAACCGTTTTCTACAGGAAGGGAGATATAATCTGAGACGACCACTAGGGTGACAAGAATTCTAAATGATGAAACTGCAATATCAAATTCCTTGAAGGCCATTTTAAAATGAGTTATTTGTAGTACAAGATCGTAAGGGTTTGAGAACCTCTTAAATTTTGGGTAACTTTTAAAAGTGCTGTTTAATGTTGACTGCATGAAAGTAGTTGAAACATAAAATAAACCCCCAAGATATTGAAAAAGGGAATGGGCGAAACTGTCCTCTCGTGGATCTAATCTTGCAAGTCCTAGGGTTTCTTTCTCATTTTGGTGTGTAATGAGACCAATGATGCCCTGTGTGTTTGCAACATGGCATATTAAATGCCTAGTGCATCACTCAAGGCTGTGTGGGACAACCTACCTGCCATCATGTATTGTCCAGTAAATCTTCAACTTGCACTGCTTCTTGATAGGAAGCCTCGGTTATGTTTGATAAAACATACATTTATTGTGAAAGATCAAGTCTGTGCGGTCTGGAGGGCATCAATGATATTTCTGGTGGCTAATTGGTTAATACAAAATTTTGTAAGTTCCTCTGAAATTTTAAAATCGCTAGAGCCACTAGTTTTGTGCCCGGCTATTCAATGTAAAATTCCAACTGAACACAACAATGCTTCATGTCCTCTTGATGGCTTCAAAGAACGAAGACCTCAATATGAAAAATGAAGCCAAATCAAGCATTTCCTAGTGTTTTAGGTACCTTCAAGTGACAAAAGATTTTCTGTTGAGGCTAAATGGCATGTTGGTAATGTTAGGAGATATATGTATGTTACATTAAGACTCCGTTGGTGACAGGCATATTCTTATTGTTGAAGAATTGAGTTTATACATCACAAACTGCCATTTTCGTACTTTTTCTTTCTTTTTTCCCCCCAACAATATTTATAAATCTTGCCTTAAGGGTCATAACTATGCTGGTGGCAGCTTAATGCTATTTTTTGCCAGAGAGCTGAATTTCAGCAGCGACCCTGTGACAGTCCATTCAAGAGCAATAAGTGTGTATCAGTGTTATAAAAAAAAAAATGTAGAGGGCAAAGCTTATTTAATAGAATCTGATCACAGTCGTCTTGTATTCCCTTTGTGTGTTAATGATCTGAGGGGCAACTTTTAGACCATTCTGTGTAGTGCAGTCTGACAATGTGACTGCTGTGTTGTGGCCAGATAAATATTTAAGTGCCTTATTGCAGACATATGCTATACAGTGATCAGGAGAAGGGATTGCTGTAGGTTTGGTAACAGAGAATGACTGCATGGATGATTGATTACACTCAATGGAGCTCTTTAGGGTATAGGTGTTTTATTTTTGCCTCCTTTTTATGTATCTTACATACTCATTTTTTTGTATGCTGTCTTGCCAACCTAACCAAGAAATTCTTGATAGATATATATCAATATATCTAATCTCCATTTTTGAAATTACCAATATACATGTAGTTATAATTGCCATTCGATACTTTTAGTTGGTTTTTTTTTTTTTTGGTTTTTTTCCTTATGTACTCCACTGCTTTCTTTCTTCTGTTGTAGCATGTGTGAGTTCCTGCATTTATTTTTGTGTGTATAAACACAATTGGGATTTAAACATTCCTTTACTGTCCTAGTGAGTGTTGCCAAAGTACTCACCACATCATCATCCCAGGATTTTGTTTTTCTTTTCTGTCAATCAAACAATTGTCTTATATTAAGAAAACTTGAATCTGCTCCTTGCAGAAACACTTCTGTATATTTGAGGTCAGGGGAAATTTGTTATAGGAGTTAAAATTGTGAATGTCGAGGATTTTTGTAATCCTTGTACTAGCACCTCATTTTATTATTGATGCTGGTGGGACTGTCTTATTTAAGTATGTGGCCCTGCTTAGTTTGGGCTTTCACTTCCCCCTTTTTTTTCCCTCGGTATTTAAAGGTTGGGGGAAATTGATTAGCCTTTTTATATTGCCGCTGCAAGTATTATACATAATTGGCATTCTTGCTTTAAATGACCTGAGTTGCTTCCTAATCAACAGAACAACCCAAAACAAGCAAATAAAAGGTATTGTGAAAAGTGACATTCAGTGATTTCAAACTCAATTGGCAATGAAGGCAAAAAACCCTGTATGTAACATAAATTTCTACACATTTACTGCCAAAGGGGCTTGTTCACCTTTCGCGGACTGCAAATGTGGTAATCTTGCGTATAAGCTTCTAAAACATGAATGATATGCAGCAGTTGTGTATTACTTTGAAGCTGTTCAAAATGTAGTAATTTTTCTGAAGATCCTGAGACTGACATCTTTGGCTTAAAAAATGTAAAAAAAAAAAAAAAAAAACTTACTTGGCTTCTAAATGCCAAAGTTATCTACAAAATGTTTTGTAATGCACTGTGGTATAACATTCTCTGCACCGGAGATGGTAATGGCCGAAGGATGTGGGGTTTTTTATTTGTTTTTTTTTTTTTGTTTTTTTTTTTGCATGGGAGGGTGGGTTGGTTGGAATTAAAGAAATAAGTAAAAAAAAAAAAAAAAAAATCTGGAAAAAATAAGCACTTTACTGTATTTTAACAGACATTTCTGATGCAGCTAACTGGAGATTTTGTCTTTCCTGATTCCATCAGAATTTTTGTATTATGTTTTTTGTAAAAATAAAATAAACAAAGGAAGGTTTTGTGTTGGTTTTTGTTTCTTTCAGTGTTTAATTTTGTATGTTCATTAAACTATAGCATGCATGTTGGCACTTTGTGTTGGTAGCTGTTATATTATTGAACCATGAGGGCATAAGTTTGACTTGGTTAACAAGTAGATGTTCAGTCAACTATCCCAGTGTATAATATATAATCTATGTATCTTGCACATTTAACACCCACAAGGAAGGACTAACTGCGAGGTGACATGTGAACTTCAGCTCTCATGGAAAATCAAATACCAAGCCCAGTGAATCCAAAAATAGTTGAGCCGTTTAAGAAATGAGCAGTAGAGAAAGGAGTTTTCAGTACAGAGGTGAATATTATGTTACACAAGTTGTAGTCTATTCTTAGAGCTTAAGGCACTAGAAATTTATAGCAATCTTATGTCAGAAATGTAATTGACAGGAGCCTAAATCGTTAGGCGGGTATTGCTTCACTAGCCAACAAAGCAATTTTAATAGTTCAAGTAGGTCTTACCTCATGTGTTTAAACTCTTATTTGAAATGTGTTACTCTTGAAGTACTGAAATATACACTTGTAGGCAGTAGCTGGAACATTTTTGTAGAAGACAAGTGAAAAAATAAACTCAGAATTACAGCAATTCTGTTTGTTGCTACAGTGATGAGGCCATGTTTCAAAAGTTGTACCACTATTACGGTATATTGCATTTTTCTAGAGCTCCCTCAGGTTCTACAACAGAGGCAAATGAACAATGTTTAAGTTGACTAACACATGTTGAGGCATGCTGGTGCAAAAGAAAAAGGGCGCCTTGCTTAAACTCTGTTAATCCGGTTCTATGTATACTGTCCAGATGTGGAATCAAGCTCTGCAGTGTCATGGTAAATTAATTCCTATGTCTAGTAAAAAAAAAAAAAAAAGTTATCCCCCTCCCCTCCCCTTCCTGATTTCTATGTTTTCATATTTCTCACATTTAAAAGCTTTTGCATCTTCAAACTAATTTCAATATTAGCCAAAGATAACTTGAGTTAACACAAAATGCTGTTACAAATGATGATTTCATGTATAGAGAGAAAAAAGGTATCCAACCCTACCTGGCCCTATGTGAAAAAATAATTGCCCCCTTTAGTTACCAAAACAACCAATTAACCAAATTTAATTGCTAACTGGGTTCAATTTCAGTAGACACACCCAGGCATAAGTGCCACAAGCCCTATTATATCTAAACAATTAAACAGAACCTGTCTTACGAAGTTAAGCAGGCAAAAAGCTACACTTGATGTCGTGGTCTAAAGAACAGATGAGAAGTCATTGACATCTGGAAAGGGCTATAAAGCCATTACTAAGGCTCTGGGACTCCATGGAACCACAAAGAGAGCCATTATGTACAAATGAAGTGAACTTGAGGCAGTGGTGACATCTTGAAAAGGGGGACTGTCCAGCCATCTGTTTGTGACATAAAGCTCAAGCACAGTTGGGTTATGCAGCAGGACAATGAGCCAAATCACCCAAGCAAGTCCACCTCTGAATGACTCAAAAGAATCAAAATAAGGGTTTTGGAGTGGGCTTGTCAAAGTCTTGACTTGGAATCAATTGAGATGCTGTTGCATGCCCCTAAAAAGGCTTGAAACCTTAAAAAAAGCCTTTTTAGGGTCATGCCGTAGAAGAGTGGGACAAAATTCCTCCAAAGTGATGTAAAATACTCCTTGCCGGTTTGATTGCGGTTGTTGCCCTCAAGGCTGGTGTCACGAACACGGGCTATTGGCCCGGCTGCAGGGCCGGCGAACCTATAGGCAAAATAGGCGCCCTCCTGACTCCCCATAGGGTGGAGTGGGAGCGAGTCAGGAGGACCTTATGGGAGTGCTGCGCAATGGGGAGGGGCTTGTGGGGGTGGAGCCAAGGGGCGGCAAAATTATGTTTTGCCTAGGGTGGCAAAAATCCTTGCACCAGCCCTACCCGGCGGAGACAGTGGGGAGAGTGTAGAAGTGAAAGGGTTAATGACACCAGATCCCTGGTTACCTGTTGCTAGTCCCAGCAACCACTAAATTAACCCCAGCAATCCCTCCTACACTATACCCCTAGTACACAATTTGCTGCCACCACCAAGACTTTGTATCCGGGCGTCTTAGGTTACCCCAACACAGTACAATTATAGTATAACAACCTTACTTTACTATTCAGACATATATATAATTAACCCTTTGGTAACATATCCCGCAGAAGAGTGAGTTCTTATTAGAGAGCAAAGACACGAGCTGATTAATTAAACATTTAATCTGATAAAAGACTTCACAGTGTTGTGTACAAACATACAGAATTAAATGACGTACAGAGTACAAGTTACAAAACAGTCCATAAAATCAAATAAGAGAAAACACAAGAAATTCTTATATATAAGAAGAGTGGCAAGCCTGGGGGCAGATGTGCATAACTGGGGAGGCAGGTTGAAAAAAAAGGAAATAAAAAAATATTTTTCTCAATCATAGCTTTTATTAAAAAAAAATTGTTCACATAGTTTACATGAATTAACATTTACTGGTAAAACTTTTTTCCCTATAGGGTCGTCTTATATTCAGGCTTTTTCTTTTTTTCATAAATTAATATTCAGATTTGGGGGGTCGTCTTATAATCAGGGTCGGTTTATAATCGAGCAAATACGGTAATTTTTATATGATCATATTCCTCATATCTTTGTGAATCTTCAGACACCAAGCACACTAGGTTTATCTATTTTGGAAAGTAGCCATTCAAATCTCTCAGGGGAGAAATACACCAGCTGGGCATGTTTGGTACCCAACAAAAGGATACAACCTGGGCAATCTAAATATACATTCATATTGGTCCCTTTCACAATACATACACATATTCTCAATATTTCATTTTATGTGGTTATGCTCTGACTTTTGGGTCATTCAGAGGACATGTCCCAATATAATTTAGTCTTGCAAAAGGATGCGAGTTACTTTATATTCAGTAATGTACATAAGAAAGGTGACCTGATTGAGCATAGTAATCCCTGTTATCGCCATAGATTTTACATTGAGCAAAATAGTAATTTCCACTTGACTTAATAATAGATCCTAGTGAACTTTACATAAGCCATCCTCCGATAACCTTAACTTTTAAGTAGTATAGAGTTGCATTGCTGTGTGGGAAAGTTTGTGACTGCATAAAGACACAATTTTATCCTGAACATGTCTTAAGTCTTAGCCATGCTAATGCCCCATAATAATAATATCACAGTTTTGTTTTTAACATAAATCATTCAAAGCACAGGGTGAAGTTGATCATTCACCTTTTAATTCTTATGGTGAAATGTATGGTACCGAGCCCAAAGAAATATATTCTATACCCATGAAAAAAAGATTTTTTTAATCACATTTCATTTATTTTAGTGATACTGCCACACACAATGGTTCATCACATTTGCCACAAGGCAGAGTTGATAAGACACTTTTGTTCCAGAAATTTGCCAGGAATGTGGCAATTGATCATTTTATTACTGTTGTTTATAATTTTGCTTCACTTGGTAACTCATTACAAGGCCATTGCACCATGATTAAAGTCCTGCACATTGCATTTTGCACCTTTGAACGTGATTGTCATTTTGAACTACAACTTATTTAGCAGTGTTTGCAGGTTGTATCTTTATTTGGTAGGATGTTTTTAGACTTGGTCTTTAACTCTTTTTTCTGGCTCATATGTATGGTTAGTTGTGTTTTATTGAGGGTTGCCAGCTATCTGGTTTTCAATTGTATAGTACATTATATTATTTTCTGTTGACGAAAAATTGGCCATTCTTGGGAAATTCCCATATTTAAGTACTTTGTACAGGCAAAAAAATGGCGTATACAGTATATGCCCAGAATAGTATCCAGAAGTACTCCATCCTACTACCAGGGTGTTTATGTATCACAGAATACAGTCCAAATCTTCCATAAAACTAAGGTTTGATTTAATGTGCTTGCAGCCACCTGTTAACCATGCCAATGTTTCATGAAGACCCTAACAATGCATACTAAAGTACTTTGTAAGTAGTTTATGAACCTGTAAATCACTTTTCCCCTGCCCAGAGAAACTGTCAAGACAATCCAGGGAAAAAGGGGCTTTACCAATAGATTCAGGGTCAGATAGCACCCAGGTACAGATATGCATTAAAGTGCATAGGATCCCTGGCGTGTCCCTTTAAGAAAGATCTGAGACAGAGACTGCTGGACAATATTGCTACAAATGTGGAAATCTATTTCGTGGACAAGCAGACAATGTGCCCAAACAGTAGACAGCTCCAAAATTGTTTAGCAAGCACTCTACCAAACAAGTGCTTATATTACATTAATTTACATAACGCCAGCAGATTCTGTAGCGCTGTTACAATCAGTGGAATAATTTCAAGTGACACAGAATAACAAACTGGTACAAAAGGAGAAGAGGGCACTGCTCTTGTGAGTTTACAATCTAGTCAAAAGTGAAACCATAGGGGAGGACTGCTTATATGGGGGTGAGTTCATAGGGTCCGGATAATCTGTTGAAGTTGTTGATCATTCAGATGGCTTGATTAGGATGATGGCGAGAGCATTAGGAAGAAAGGTTGCAAGCTTCTCAAATAAGGTGGGTTTTCAGAGACCTTTTGAAAGACGGGGGATGGAATTCCACAGAAGGGGTACAGCATAGATGAAATCTTGAATACGGGAGTGAGTAGAGATAGAAGGGAGACGCAAATCATGAGAGGAACGAAGAGGGTGGTTAGGGGTGCATTTTGGATAGGAGTGTAGTGACATCGGGGGTGCATAGTTGTTAAGGGTTGTGTAGGTCAGGGTCAGAAGTTTAAATTTAATTCTGAAGGGTATGGAGAGCCAATGGAGTGATGGAACAGCTGAAGAGGAGTGTTGACAGAGAAAGATTAATCTAGATGCAAGTGTTGAGGATGGATTGGAGCGGTAAAAGGTGGAAGACTAGTTAGTAAGGAGTTGCAATAGTCCAGATGGGATATCACAAGGAAGTGGATACATTTTTTGGTTGTTTGATTGAGGTAGATATTTTTCAGGGGAAGGCCGCAGGATTTTGTGAGGAACGGGATGTGAGAAATGAAGGAGAGAGCAGAGTCAAGTATCGGAGTCAGCTGGATAGTGGCGTTGTCAACAATAAGAGATGTGTCAGGAATTATGGACAGAGCAGTAGGTAATGGGACGCCATCCATGATGCTGAAGAGTACTTTAGTATGCATTTTTTACACTAAAATTAGACAAAGATAGCCCAAGTAAACACAAAATGCTGTTTTTAAATATTATGTATAAAAGAAAAAAACTATCCAAAACTACCTCATCCTATATGAAAAATAACTTTTTCATATAGGATGAGGTAGTTTTGGATAGTTTTTTTCTTACCCTATTTACCCTTTAGTTACTAAAGCTACCATTAAACAATTGTAATTGCTAATTGGATTCAAATTTTCTAGCCAGTTCGAGGGTGGCACAACCACTTATTAGTTATAGGGGCAATTACATTTTCACATGGGTGATACAGGTTTTGATTTCATTTTGTGTTTACTCACTTTGTCTTTGTCTAATATTAAAAATTTTCTGAAACATTTAAATGTGAGAAATAAGCAAAAATATGAGAAGTTAGGAAAGGGTGTTAGGGATATTAATGAGACAAAATAGGCAAAACCAATTTCGTCACACACACAAAATAACGACGCTACCAAATATTGTAGGACCACTTCCACAATATTAATTTAAGGAGATACCCTATATTTTATCTCCGATCCTAAATTCTTTCAGATCGCCGAAAATTATAATTCAAATCAAATATATATCACCAAGATAGTCAATCAGAAATATTTATTTATTGTGAATACAATTTATAAAATCTATATATGAGTCACACAGTGCATAATATAAAACACAACGTTCTTAAAACATGTCAAAATTAAATCAATTCAAATACAATATATTATCGATAGTTATCAATATGAATTAGTACTATATGAGTCTAACACACAATTAATTTCCAGTCCACTCAGCAACCAAAAATTGATAATAATCCGGGCAGTAATAAAGATATCACTATTTCTGTTATATTAGTTTAACTAATATGACAAATTAAAAAGTAATTTAATAATGTCTACGAGTATTAGTGAAATTCCTAATAGATGCAAATGATGTCAAACTTCATCTACAGGTAAAAATACCTTTTCATTATTGTTATTATCACGGGTTATAAGCTGCAGTCTCACAAGCCGCCATATACAATAATGCAATATATTATTTCCCAGAAACAGGGAATTCTATATGAAGAAGACAAAATTCATCTCTATTCAGAATAATAAAACAATTATATTTACCACCACTTGTTGCTGTTGTCCAACTGGTCCTTGTAGAAGTTAATCCAGGTTCAGTGGCAAGAAATTAAGTGGGAAAGAATATAACTTTCTAAAAGTTATATAGGTTAGGACTCAAAGTAACTCCAAGAGTGAAATATGGTGCCAGGATCTTTAGATTCCAATTCTCTGGGGTAAATTTGGTGAATCAGTCCGTCCTTTTCCTTTTTCTTTTTTTTTTCTTTCAATTATCCAAGACATAAGCTTAAAAACAGAGCTTATTATCATAGCCTCCACCTCTTGATTGGAATTCTCCAATCATAACGGTGGGTTTTACCCATTAAAATTAGGATTTCTACTCATATTTACACCGTTGTAATTTCTTAATTTACCTGTGAGAGACGCTCTGGTCTAAGAATTAACTTAAAACCATTACATATGTGTTTGGAATTTATCCTTGGTCACCCTAATCGCCAGGTGTTACCTCCTAGATAGTAACTCAGGCCTTGGTAGTCTTACCATGTATCCCCCATTCCAAGTTACATTTCTAAAGATCTACAGCGTCTACTCCTTAACTTTCTCATGGAAGATAACATTAATTGTATCATACATACGCTGAAACATCATTATACATGAATACTCCTTTGTTCTCAATTATTGAGGGAACAAGGACAAAAAGAAATAAAATGGATCTGACTCCATTTTGTGTTCATGTAATATACAGAATATGTGGAATACATGTTTTCTATCATAAAATATCTGACAAGGGACACATGCTTTTTCACAGCACTGTATCAAATACAATAAAGTTATTAAAAGGGTCACTCCAGCCATTTTACAATGTATGACATAACTGGTGTTATCATAAGCTGTTCATATGAAAGACCAGAAACATGTCATGTATTGGTAGCTGTGAGGGATTGGGGTTCTGGAACACAGGGGCAGGGAGGCTGACAATTTTGCATGGTGCCACCAACCAGTAGGGTCTGGTAGAAATACAGGACCACTTAGGCAGAAGTGAAAGCTAAGAAAGATAGTGAAAGATAAGAATCAGATCAGGGGATAGAAAAAACATAAGACAATCTAGGGGTCAAGAGCCTGTAGTAGCACAAAAGAACTCTAAGAACTAGGCATGCTTTAACTAAAGACTGCAACAATACTAGAGCAAGGGCATCAGACAACCGAGCACCAGCTGGAGGGTGTGAGGTTAGCTTATAGGAGGCATTTTCTACTCCCCTTTCATGTGTTAGTCTTCACGTCCAATGGATGCAAAACATCGTATCCCCCCCCCCATACACACTCCACACACTCCACACACTCCCAAAGCCTGGCAGTTATTCTTGCGCATCTCTGCGATACACTGGTTGTGATCCTGGGATGACGTGCAGTCTACAGCCTGGTGCTGTGGCCCCCTTCAAGGGTGTGGGACAGCAGGTAAGGGGCACCAGCTTTGCAGTACTGAAGTACATGACACCTGACGGTAGCATAGGAAGAGTCGCAGAAGTAAAGTTTTCTCTCAAGGTTATGTTTTATTAAATATGTAATCTAAAATTATAGTAGAAATTATTCTGATCAGTGCTGTATATTGAAAACATTAACTAGGACGTCTGTAAAGTGATGCTATCAGTGTGACTTTTGAACATCTGATGTATTAGTCATATTACATTGTAAAATACTGACTCCAAGTGGCCAAATGTAAGCATGGAAACTGATCTATAAATACCAGCGATGGCAAACGTTTTTGGGCCCTAGTGCCCAATTTTCTACATGAAACCAAGATGCAGACCTCAAAGTGCCAACACTGCATATTAACCATGGAAAGGAAGTTTTTTCGGTACAAAATTACTTTAGTGTGCCTCAATTTGCCCATCAGAGCCGTAGCTAGCTCCTTTTGCGCCCGAGGCAAGAATGGAAAATTGTGCCACCCAGCTATTTTTGTTACAGAGGCTATTTTATTTACACTGCCCTTACACAAGACTGCCCATAAACACAAATACACTGCCCTTACACATGTATACACGTATACTGCCCATCCACGCTGCCTTTACACACACCTGCCCATAAACACGCTTAGATGGCCGATTATTTTTTCGATTAATCGGATAAAAAAATTAATGTACATTTTTCATTTATTTAAAATAATTTAATAAACAAACAGGATGTTAAAAACAAATAGCAGAATAAAAAACTTTTAGCCTAGGCTTGCCACACTGCCTCCCAGATATGCCACTCCGCCCTCCCCACATATGCCTTATATACCATTTATGCCTTATACCCCCTGATATGCCTTATACCCCAGATATGCCACTCCATCCTCCCCAGATATGCCTTATACCCCCCAGATATGCCATAGTGCCCTCATAGATTCACAGACTCGTTCAGAGAATCGTTCACAGCACACTAACACAATGCTTTTATAAATAAATACAGGATTAATCCTGACTGCCCCCTGGATTTAGATTCCCCTTAGTTTGCCTCTAATGGCACTTTAACTTAACTTTATTAAATTAATCCTCAGTCCTCAGCTTTAAATTAACCCTAAAGACCCCATTAACCATAACTGCCTCTAAATTAACCCCAAATACCCCGTTCACCATAACTGCCCCTAAATTAACACTAAAGACCCCATTAACCATAACTGCCTCTAAATTAACCCCAAATACCCCGTTCACCATAACTGCCCCTAAATTAACACTAAAGACCCCATCAACCATAACTGCCCCTAAATTAACCCTAAAGACCCCATCAACCATAACTGCCCCTGAATTAACCCTAACGACCCCATTAACCATAACTGCCTCTAAATTAACCCTAACGACCCCATCAACCATAACTACCCTTAAATTAACCCTAAACACCCCATTAACCATAACTGCCCTTAAATTTACCCTAAACACCTCATTAACCATAACTGTCCCTAAATTAACCCCCACCTCCCCTAACTTTCAGCAGCCCAAATATTAATTTTATACTTACTGTTAGATGAGTTGCTGAGCAGTGTGGATGCTATAAGGAAAGGGGCGGGGAAAATCATCAGTGTGATGGCAAGGAGGGGCTGGAAATTAGAAAGGGGCATGGCCAATCATCAGAGTGACAGCAGAGAGGAACTGGGAAGTAGTAACCTCTGTAAGTGAGTTGGTTGTTGCAGCCCTACTACCTTTACACATACCTGCCCATAAACACACATATACGCATACACTGCCCTTACACATGACTGGCCATCCACGTTGCCTTTACACATACCTGCCCATGAACACACATATACACAAACACTGCCCTTACACACACCTGCCCATATACACTGCCTTTACACATACCTGCCCATATCATCATTTGCCGGCACATAGTGATTAGGGAGCAAGGAGACCTTGCACTCCTTAATGTTGGGCCGGTTAGAGAGATCCGTGATCTCCCCAACCAGTCCTGCAGGCTGCAGCTGTTGATGGGGCAGCTGTGCATCCCCTCGCAGCTGAGTCCAAGGCAAACAGACCAGTATGAGCCATATTTGTCCCCAAACAGACCAGCATGAGCCATCTTTGTGCCATAAACACCCTGCTCAAGGCCTCTGTCTTGCACCTCTGCCGCGGTGCGCGCTGCTTCACTGCTGAGCACCGGGGTATGACATCATATTCCGGCGCTCAGCATGGACTGAGGGTGGCAGGGAGTGGAGAAAATGCCGAATGCTTGGTGAAAATTTTTTCATAAGCGACCGCCCGGTGCCCCTCTCTCTCCTCTGCTCCCTGCCACCTGGGTGCCATGCACCCACATCGGCACCTTCCTGGCCTTCGTGATAGGACGGCCACCTGGCACCCCTGATGCTTTGGCGCTCTGTGTGGCCGCACAGCTCGTACACCCGCCGGCCCTGACAGTCGGCAAACTGGCCGCCTGCCACAACCGAAGGCTTTGCGTGCCCAATGTGCCATAGGTTCGCCATCACCGATATACACTGTATATCTAGCTATATATATATATATATATACACACTAACTGGTCACTTTATTAGGTACACCTGTTCAATTGCTTGTTAACACAAATAGCCAAATCAGCCAATCACATGGCAGCAACTCAATGCATTCAGGCATGTAGACGTGGTCACGGCAACTTGCAGAAATCCGAACAGAGCATCGGAATGGTGATAAAAAGGGGATTTAAGTGACTTTGAACATGGCATGGTGCAAGACGGGGCGGTCTGAGTATTTTAGAAACTGCTAACTGTACTGGGATATTCACGCACAACCATCTCTAGGGTTTACAGAGAATGGTCCGAAAAAGAGAAAATATCCAGTGAGTGGCAGTTGTATGGACGAAAATGGCTTGTTTATGTCAGATGTCAGAGAAGAATGGGCAGACTGGTCCGAGATGACAGAAAGGCAACAGTAACTACTAGTTACAACCAAGGTATGCACAATACCATATCCAAACGCAGAACACATCGAACCTTGAAGCAGATGAGCTACAGCAGCAGAAGACCACACCGGGTACCACTCCTGTCAGCCAAGAACAGGAAACTGAGGCTATTATTCACACAGATTCACTAAAATTGGACAATGGAATACTGGAAGGGAAGAATGTTGCCTGGTCTGATGAGTCTCGATTCCAGCTGGGACATTTAGACTTTGGCAAAAACAACATGAAAGCATGGATCCGTCCTGCCTTGTATCATCGGTTCAGGCTAGTGGTGGTGGTGTAATGGTGTGGGGGACATTTTCTTGGCACACTGTCAGCCCCTTAGTACCAAATGAGCATCGTTTAAACACGACAGCCTACCTGACTATTGTTGCTCACCATGTCCATCCCTTTATGACGACAGTGTACCCAACTTCTGATGGCTACTTCCAGCAGGATAATGCACAAAGCTCACACTATCTCAATCTGGTTTCTTGAACATGAGTGCACTGTACACCAGTGTCCTCCACAGTCACCAGACCTCAATCCAATAGAGCACCTTTGGGACGTGGTGGAACGAGAGATTCGCATCATGAATGTGCACCCGACAAATCTGCAGCAACTGTGTAATGCCACTATGTCCATATGGACCAAACACTCTGAGGAATGTTTCCAGCACCTTGTAGAAAGTATGCCACAAAGAATTCAGAAGGCAGTTCTGAAGGCAAAAGGGTGTCTAACCTGGTACTAGCAAGGTGTACCTAATAAAGTGGCCAGTGAGCAGGGGCGTAACTAGAAACTTCAGGGCCCCGGTGCGAGAATCTGTTAAGGGCCCCCCCCACCCCCAACCCAATCTACCCCCTCTCCCTCCCTTCCCCATTCTCACTATCTACCATCTCCCTACCCCCCATTCTCACCATCTACCCTCTCCCTACCCCCCATTCTCACCATCTACCCTCTCCCTACCCCCCATTCTCACCATCTACCCTCTCCCTACCCCCTCTCACACTATCTACCCCCTCCCACACCATCTACCCCCTCCCTACCCCCCTCTCACACCATCTACCCCCTCCCTACCCCCCTCTCACACTATCTACCCCTTCTCCTTACCCCCTTTGTAGGTCACTTACCGTGCAGTCCTGTGGTGGGGGCGCGAGGCTTCTTTTTTGCTGCTCTGCCGCGCAGCTTCACTGCCGAGCAATGCTGAGTCATATGCTGGCACTCAGCATAAAGCGCCGACACCTGAGACAGACGCCTCACGCTCCCACCACTGCAGTAGGGGCAGCGCTGAGGCAGGCGGCTGCGGCAGGCGGCTGCGGCAGGGAGCAGAGGAGGCAGAAGAGACAGAAGGGCGCTGAGCAGTTGCTGAAAACGACCGCTTGGCACCCCTTGGGCCCCCCTGACTGGCAGAACTCCAGGGCCCGGTGGAAGTCGCGACCCCTGGGACCCCGGTAGTTCCGCCACTGCCAGTGAGTGTGTGTATATATATATATACATATATATATATATATATATATATATATATATATATATATATATATATATATACATACATATATATATATATATATATATACATATATATATAAATATATATATACATATATATATATATATATATATACACACATATATATATATATATATATATATATATATATATATATATATATATATATATACATACACACAGTATCTCACGAAAGTGAGTACAACCCTTTACAAGATTGCCAAGACCCTAAAACTGAACTACAGCACGGTGGGCAAGGCCATACAGTGGTTTTACAGGACTGGTTCCACTCAGAACAGGCCTCGCCACGGTCGACCAAAGGTGGCACCCCCCTGATGAGCGGCACCCGGTGCGGACCGCCCCCCCCCCCACCCCGCTAGGTATGCTACTGCCTATATATCTATATGAAATGTGGGGATAGGCTTGTGGGGTAGGATGACACTCCTATCAGCATGTACTGGCTGTCTGGGCATGATAGGAGTGTGCAACTGCTAACATCAATCACACTCATCCTGGAACATGGGCATGATAGAAGCATTGCTACTGTGCCTGCTTGTGCATGATAGGAGTGTCATTGCTATATTAAATATATATTATTACTAACAGCAATCCTATCATACCCAGGCAGCCAGTACATGCTGGATCCTGGGCATCATAGACGTGTTATTGCTGTTAGCAATCACACTTCTATCAGGCCAAGTCAGCCAGTACATGCTGGAATATGGGTATGCCTAAGCATGATAGAAGTGTGATGCTATATGTAATCATATATATTTAATATAGCAATGACACTCCTATCATGCACAAGCAGCCAATACATGCAGATAACCTACAGCTTCCCTGTGCCCTGCCGCCCCTACTTACACATCCATGCTATCACATGCATATTCATTCACAGGGTCGGCCCGACAATGGAGCCGAGTGGGGCAACCGCTCCAGGCGGCACTTTTGAAGGGGCGGCAAAGTCCTTTTTTTTTTTTTTTAAGCGAGAGAGAAAGGGGCGCCGAGTGGTTTTCGCTTACCAAGCTGTCAATACCCGCTCGGCGCCCCTCTCCTCTGCGGCGAGTCTTCCTGTTCGGTCTCGGTGCCGGCTTGTAATGCTGAGCACCGAGACCGAACAGGGAGACTCGCCGCAGGACTGCTGAAAGGTAAGTACAAGGGGGGCGGTAGATAATGGGGGGGGGCGGCAGGGACGGAGGGGGAGATAGGGTAGATAAGGGGGGGGGGGCCTTTTAAAATTCGCCCCAGGCGGCATTTTGCCTTGGGCCGGCCCTGTTCATTCATCACAAACATTCATTCCCTCATTCACATATACTCATTCATACACCCTCCCCCAGCCTTACCTGAACTGCAGATCTTCCGGTGTCGTTTGCAGACTTTTTTGTTTCTGCATTTTGCCGATAATGCTATTTTCGGCCGATACGTTTCGGCCACCGATATATCGGTGCATCCCTAGAATTTTCAATTCAGTGCATCCTTGCTATATACTAAGCCAGCTAATTAAGTGGTAGGCCTACACCACATCAATGTCTGCCTCAGTAAATAATGATAGTTATGCTGTACCATTGTCAATGTTTGCCTCAGTATATAATGATAGCAGTTATACTGTACCACCGTCAATGTTTGCCTCAGTATATAATGATAGCAGTTATGCTGTACCCCCGTCAATGTTTGCCAAATGATAGAAGCTATGCAATTTTAAAGTGTGTGTGTGTGGGGGGGTGCCACATACAGGATCCGCCCCAGGTGCCAAATACTCTAAGTACGCCCCTGATAATAATATTGTTGCAATGAAAAAATTGTACCTTGCTTTTTTAGATTTGCACTGAAGCGCACTTTCGTAACTTTTACTTTTTAACACTAAACTAGACCACCTCCATTTCCAAATTCACCCAACAATTCAACCCCTCCACACTGAAGAAAACAATGTTTTATAGGATGTGACTACAGGAAATGGATCACAGTAAAATACTGACATCAGGGGAAAAGGTATTTTTTTAAGTTTTAAAATGGAACATTTTGTTTTGTTTAACTCACAACTGATTGAGAGAAAGGTGGAGGGAGACAGACAATACTTCTCTATCTGAACTCTGTTAAATCATAGTGATTGTATTAACATCATGAAAGTGCCAACTAGGGCTAGTTACAGTTTATAATTGAATATTGTTTTATTGAGCCTGAGAACGCTGTACCTGAGGAAAGTCCTGTTCTACTGGCCCAGGGAGGAAATTGCGAACTCCAAGTTCTTCAAGAAGGACCAGCTTAACCTGACAAACACTTGACTGATTCACATTAGCAGACAGGAGCTCTGCATATGTAAATGTAGATGAGATGGAAAGATGAGTGGTCATCTAGGCTATAGTATAGTATATATAGCCCCTTGTGCCAAAACATACCATCTGTCCATTGGCTCAGGGCTGATTCAAGGCTTTGGTGGGCTTGTGGCAAATAAATATAATGGTGCCCCTCCCACACACATACCAATACCCAACTAACGCATTCATGCTTACACACAAAGTTTTGGACTGGCCTGGGGGCTACCTGCCCCTGTGTGCCAGTGTGGCACCCAGGCACGCCACTGCTCCCATACACTTCCACAAAGGGGCCAGCCTTTCCCCTCTTCAACCAATCATGGTAGAGGGTGTACCCATAAACTTCCCCATTTCGCAGAAGTGTAATGAGAGGCCAGAACAATGCAGATTCACAAGAAAGACAGGTGCAGAAACGCTTCTTTCTACACCAATCTATCCTGAAAGAACATGTTTTGGAGACACATATTGTTGCCCCTGTCAAAGTGGCCATAAGGGCTGGCTCTGGTGGGCCATGAGCATATGCCCACTTATTAATGTGGCACTGCCTTGGGTACACTACACTCTATGTTGGTCTACTAAAAGTGATGTAAAATTAATATAAGTTTCTTAAGACTCAAATTTAGGACTTGCATTCTCTAAATGTTCAACTCAGCATCCAGTGTTTTGCATTGTTTTATTGCTGCTTAATGCTTTAGCCCCTTCGTGACAATGTTTGATTTTATTTTTTGTACCCTTCTAACTTTTGTAACTAGACACTCCATGAGCATTTAAACTGCCAGTATTTTTAACTCTTTCCATGCAAGAATTTATGTGAAAGTATAGCGCAAATTTTAGGACTTGCTCAACCCCTCTATCTATCTATCTATCTATCTATCTATCTATCTATATATATATATATATATATATATAATCACACATACATTGGACTTTTTTTATAGTTTGTTGGAACTGGATGGTTCCCCTGATGGTGACACCAGTGGGAAATTATTTTTACATGTTATAATTTTTTTTTACATTTATTTATGCTACTAATCACATTTTGATTAGTAAGCTAGACTTTATTGGCTTGCATGGTTGAATGCAGTGCCTGTGCTTAGGGGGAGCCCAGAGTTGTTTATTTTTTTAAAGGGTACAGGGGCGTACCTAAAGTATTTGGCACCTGGGGCGGATCCTGTATGTGGCACCCACACACACACACTTTAAAACTGCATAGATTCTATCGTTATATACTGGCGCAGACACTGAAGGTGGCATAGCATAACACCTATCACTATATACTGAGGCAGACATTGACGGTGGTACAGCATAATCCCTATCACTATACATTGAGTCAGACATTGACAGTAATTCAGCATAACTCCTATCACTATATACTAAGCCAAACTTCATTGTGTGGCTTAGTAGTAGGGATGCACCGAAACTTATTCTGGACTGAAACCGAAAATGCAGCATTTACCTGGCCGAAACTGAATATGACCCCCCCACCATAAAAAAAATCTAACACTTTTATTTAACCCCTTCGTGACAAAGGCTGATTTTACTTTTTGTACCCTTCGTGACAATGGCCGTTTTAACATTTCTGCGCTGCTCGTGTTTAGTTGTAATTTTCTTCTTTCCCGTTTACTGAACCCACACACATTAGATATTGTTTTTTCCAGGACAAGAAGGGCTTTCTTTAGATGACATTGTTTTGATTGTATCATATTATTTACTATTAAAAAAAGTATAAAATATGGTGAAAAATTTAGAAAAAAATGAGTGTTTCTAACTTTTAGTTGAAAAATCTTTTACTCCTCTATAAAAGGTAATGAAAAAACCTGCTAAATAGATTCTACTATTTGTCCTGAGTTTAGAAATACCCAATGTTTTTATGTTTTTTTGCTTTTTTCTACACATTATGGGGCAAAAAGTACAGGTAGCGTTTTGCTATTTTAAAGCCTTTTTTTCCAAATCTGGTAATTCTTCCCCCCATGTGCCATTTCGGGTATCTTTGAAGCCGGCCAATGCATTTTACCCCATCAAGTCATATATTTTTGAAAACTAGACACCCCAGGGTATTCCAAGTGCTAGTATTTTAACCCTTTCCAAGCACTAATTCTACCATCAGCCTTTGTCAAACTTTATGGTAGTCATTTTTTTTGCATTTGTTTTTTCATACACATTTTACTTTAGGTATGAATAAACAGGTTCTGGTATATGTCACTATCATAAAACAACCCAATATGTGTTTAGCAACATCTCCTGAGTACAGCGATACCTCACATGAATGAGTTTGCCTGGCTGTTTGGGGGCAAAAGGGCCACATTTGGGGCATGCGCATTTTCAATGTTGAACTTTGGCATTTGGGGATCCACTGCCCATGCCCTATTTGGTACATCTTTGAGCCGGGCCATTTCAGTATGCCCAATAAAGCCATATATTTTTGAAAACTAGACACCCCAGGGTATTTCAAATGCTAGTATTTTAACTCTTTCCATGCACCATATCTACCACCAGCCTTTGTCAAACTTTGTGGTAGTCATTTTTTTGCATTTGTTTTGTCACACACATTTTACTTCAGGTATGAATTAAAAAGTTCTCGTATATGTCACTATCACAAAACACCCCAATATGTGTTCAGCAACATCTCATGAGAGCAGTGATACCCCACATGAATGATTTTGCCTGGCTGTTTGGGGGCAAAAGGGCCACATTTGGGGCATGCACATTTTTCAATGTTGAACTTTGGCATTTGGGGATCCACTGCCATGCCCTATTTGGTACATCTTTGGTACATTTCAGTGTGCCCAACAAAACCAAATATTTTTGAAAACTAGACACCCCAGGGTATTTTAAATGCTGGTATTTTAACTCTTTGCATGCACACATTTTACCACCAGCATTTGTTCAAAGTTTGCAGTAGTATTTTTGTGTGTGTATTTTTCCCACACACACCTAATTTATGTATGAATTTACAGCTCCTGGTATATGCTGCTGTCACACGACACCCCAATATGTGTTCAGCAACATCTCTTGAGTACAGTGATACCCCACATGCATGGGTTTGTCATTTTTGGGGGGAACTAAAAGGCCACATTTGGTACGTGTGCATTTTTCTAATTGGAAATTAGATGTGTGGCCATCCTTCCCCCCGTGTTAATTGGGACATTGTTGAATTTTTTTTTAAAAGTAGACACCCCATGGGCATTTAATATGCCAGTATTTTAACTCTTTCCATGCGAGAATTGTTTGAAGCTAATGTGCTAATTTTAGGACTTGCTCACAAAAATATATTTTTAATATATATATTTTACATTTTTTTTGCCTTTTTTTAAAACATTTTTAACATTTTTTTTCAACTTGAAGGTTCCCCTGATAGTGACATCAGAGGGAAATTATTTTTACATTTTACTATTTTTTTACTATTTTTTTTCTAATGATTATTAATTTTATTTTATTTTTAATTTATTTTTTTCTAATCACACTGTGATTAGAAAGCTGGGCTCCATTGACTTGCATGGTTGAATGCAGTACCTGTATTCAACCTGCAAGTGGAGCCAGAGTTCTCTAGAGGGTCAGGAGACCGTCTAGCGAACTTTTTCGTCTTTATTATTTTTTTTCCCGGGCCGCCGCTATCTTGCTGATGGCGAAGATAACCGGCAGCTTACATCAAGAGGTAAGTGTTTGGTGTCGCTGGATGCCTCCTGATCGAGGCATTCCAGCGACACCATTTAAGTTTAGGAGGTGATCGTTGATCGCCTCCTAAACGCTTTTAAAACGGGCGTCCGCCGCCATACATTGTATGGCGGATGTTGACGCCCCGGGGAGGGGCCAGACATGGCCCCTGATTCCGATCATGGCGTTGCTGAATGCCTCGAGGTCGAGGCATTACAGCAACGCCATTTGGGTAAAAAAATCGATCATGGATCGATTTTTTTTACCCGTTTTAACAAATGACGGTCCTGGCACGTCATTTATCGTTAACGACATGTTTTTCCGTGACGTGCCCGGACCGGCAATTGTCATCAAGGGGTTAAAGTAAGTCACACACCGAAATAGGACAAAAAATAAATAAATAACAATATTAATATATATATATATATATGATTGTTAACAGCAATCACACTCCTATCATGCCCAGGCATAGCCAGATTCCAGCATGTACTAGCTGACTTGGCATGATAGGAGTATGATTGCTAACAGCAATCACACTCCTATCATGTCCAGGTTCTAGCATGTACTGGTTGCCTGGACATGATAGGAGTGTGATTGCTGTCAGCAATCATATATATATATTAATATTGTTATTATTATTGTTCACATGTGAACTCAGCACTGGAGGCATAGAATCAGACATACAAAGCCCGTATTTTCAAGTATACAATAATAATGTATGGAAACATAGCATTGCAGGTATAGATCAACTGGAAATCACATAAAAACTCAGCAATAAAGGTAGAGATAAAACTACAGGCATAGATGATAGGTTGCACAACCCAAAGCCAGCCCTGGCGTCCACACTGCCCACATAGAACCTGACCAGCACCCAGATTACACACAAAGGACCTGCCATATTTGTCCCCAAACAGCCTAGCATGAGTCAACTTTGTCCCCAAACAGCCCGGCCTGTGCCATCTTTGTCCCATAACCACCCTGCCTCTGTTATCTTGGTCCCCAAGGCTCAAACATCCTGCTTCTGCCATCTTTGCCTTTCCACAAATCAATTATACATCTATCATACACACAAACACTTTTACAGTCACTCACTAATTCACACTTCCATTCACATAATTAATTCACACAATCATTTATTCTCTCACTCATTCACACAAATTTTCCACATTCATTCATTCATTCTCTCACCATGCATCCACACATTCATTTATTCTCTCACTCATTCTCACTGTTTATTTATTCCAATATACTTACTACCCACCTTCCCCCCCTTTTCTACCCTCTTCTCACTCCCTTCTGCCCTATCTACCCCCTTCTCACTCCATTCTGCCCTATCTACCCCCTTCTCACTCCCTTCTGTCCTATCTACCCCCTTCTGCCCTATCTACCCCTTCTGTCCTGTCTACCCCCTTCTGCCCTATGTACCCCGTTCTGCCCTATCTACCCCTTATCACTCCCTTCTGCCCTATCTACCCCTTATCACTCCCTTCGTTCCTGTCTATCCCCTTCTGCCCTATGTACCCCGTTCTTCCCTATCTACCCTGTCTCATTCCCTTCTCCCTATCTACCCCCTATCCCCTCATCTCACTCCCTTCTGCCCTATCTTCCCCTTCTCACTCCCTTCTCCCTATCTACCCCCTCCTAACTATCTACCCTCTCCCCCTTTGAAGTTCACTTACCTGGAACAGCATAGAGTGATGGGAGTTATGATGTACTTTAGAGCGTAATTATAGAATGAAAAAGACATTGGAATGGTACAGCATAACACCCATCACTCTCACACACATACCAATCCACACATACTAATCCACACATACCAATCCAAACATCCCAATCCACTCTCACTGAATGCTTTCCTACCTTTCCTCTGTCACTTTTCTTCTTACAGCAGTCAGCTCCTTTTCCTCCTCTTCGCTCTTCTTCTTCTTCTGTCTTCTTCCGGTTCAGAGGTCACAGACGGCAGTGGGCGCGGCTTCAGTGTTGTGCGCCGGGATCTGACAACAAACCCCGGCGCACAGCAGCAGTTGCCGCGCGCATTGCAAGGGAGCGGTATCGGAGGTCTTTAACCCCTTAACGTCCATTGCCGGGTCAGGCACGTCATGCAAAACGGTCACTTAACGACCTATGACATGCCTGACACGTCATGAGACTTAAACAAGCTTAGAAAGTGATCAACGATCACTTTCTAAGCTTAAACGGTGTTGCTGTAATGCCTCGATGTCGAGGCATTCAGCAACACCGAGATCGGCATCATGGGCCATGTCTGGCCCCTCCCCGGGGCGTCAACAACCGCCATACATTGTATGGCGGTGGACGCCCGTTTTAAAAGCGTTTAGGAGGCGATCGACGATCACCTCCTAAACTTCAATGGTGTTGCTGGAATGCCTCGATCAGGAGGCATCCAGCGACACCAAACACTTACCCCAGGATGGGCTGTGACCGCTCCGGAGAGTGGTCACAGCCGCAGCTGCATGCAGTCTTCACCATCCGCAAGATGGCGGCGGCCCGGGAAAAAAAAAATAAAGTTGAAAAAGTTCGCTAGATGGTCTTCAGACCCTCTAGGGAACTCTGGCTCCACTTGCAGGTTGAATACAGGTACTGCATTCAACCATACAAGTCAATGGAGCCCAGCTTTCTAATCACTATGTGATTAGTAAAATATTAAAAAAAATTATGAAAAAAAAAGGGAAAATAAAAAAAGCTTAATTTAAAAATTATTATGCATCAGAGGAACTATCCAGTTCCAGCAAAATGTATAAAAAAAAGTCCAAAAAGAATAAAATAAATAAAATTTAAAAAAAGTTTATTATTATGAGCAAATGCTAAAATTAGCACAGACTGACCGAAATGGGGGGAAAAAAGCGCACTTCCAAAATGTGGCATTTTAACCCCAAACACCAGACAAACCCATGCATGCCTGGTATCACTGTACTCGAGAGATGTTGTTGAACACATATTAGGGTGTTGTTTGATAGTGACGTATACCTGGAGCTATACATTTATACCCAAAGTACAACTTGTGTAAAAAAAAAATACCAAAAGAATACTACCCCAAAGTGTGGCAAAGGCTGGTGGTAGAATCTCATGCATGGAAAGGGTTAAAATACTAGCATTTGAAATACCTTGGGGTGTCTAGTTTTCAAAAATATATGGTATGATGGGGTAAATTGAATTAGCCGGCTTCAAAGATGGTCCTATTAGGACATGGGGGCAGAATGACCAGATGTAAAAGTTCCAAGTTAAAAAATGTGCACTTCCTAAATGTGGCGTTTTACCTCCCAAACAACCCGACAATCCCATGCATGGGGGGTATGACTGTACTCGGGAGATGTTGCTGAACACATATTGGGGTGTTGTTTGAAAGTGTTGTATACCAGGAGCTGTAAATCCATACCTGAAGAGCAATTTTAGCGATAAAAAAACACAAAATAAATTACTACCACAAAGTTTGACAAAGACTGGTGGTAGAATTAGTGCACGAAAAGAGTTAAAATTCTAGCATTTGAAATACCTTGGGGTGTCTAGTTTTTAAAAATATATGATTTGATGGGGTAAGTTGCATTGGCCGGCTTCAACGATACCCGAAATGGCACATGGGGGGAAGAATTACCAGATTTGGAAAAAATGGTTTTGAAATAGCAAAACGCTACTTGTACTTAATGCTCCATAACGTGCAGAAAAAAGCAAAAAAACATAAAAACATTGGGTATTTCTAAACTCAGGACAAATAGTAGAATATATTTAGTAAGTTTTTTCATTAGCTTTTTTGGATGAGTAAAAGATTTTTGGGGTAAAAGTCAGAAAATGTGTTTTTTTTTAAATCTGTCATCATATTTTATTATTTTTTTTATGGAAAATTAGATAATATGATCAAAACAATGGAAAAAGCCCTTCTTGTCCTGAAAAAAACAACATATAATTTGTGTGGGTTCACTAAATGAGTGAGGAGAAAATTACATCTAAACACGAACACCGCAAAAGTGTACAAACAGCCTTGTACCAATGGTACAAAAGGTAAAACACAGCCTGGTCCTTAAGGGGTTAACAGACCTCCGGCTCCCTTGAGTGATTTTAAGCCGGTTAAAGGATCTCCCTTTAACCGGCTTAAAATCACTCAAGGGAGCCGGAGGTCTGTTAAAGACCTCCGATACCGCTCCCTTGCGAGCCTGCTCCTCCAGCGGCGGACATTACTGTCCGTCTCTGGAGGGGCACCCCCCTGATGAGCGGCACCCGGTGCGGACCCCCCCCCCCCGCTAGGTACGCTACTGAAAGGGTACCACCATCTTGGGCGTTTGTGAGAGAGCAGTCACAATGCCGCTATCGAGGCATTTCAGTGACGCTATTTAAGCCTAGGCCTAACTTATTTTAAATCAGGCCTCCATTGCTGTATTTTTTATGATGGACGTTGACATCTGAGGGAGGAGCCACACAGAGCCCCTGCTGCAGATATCAGTGTTGTTGAATGCCTCGACATCGAGGAATTACAGCTTTGGGTGAAGAAAGCAATCATAGATCGCTTTCTACACCTGTTTAAAGTCGTCAAGGGGTTAATATGCAATTGCAAACAACACATTTGTTTTTCTACTGTTTTGCCAGTCATATTACACGTTAATTCTTTTGTAGTCTAGGAACTAAGGACAGAGCACATATTAAGATGCGCACCAGATAAGAGGCCCACGCCAGAGGTCTGGAAGGGGACTATACTGTTTCTGTGTGTAACAGATGTAGATGTGTTTTTGTGATATCCTCACATTTTGTAAGTATACAATGTGCACTGTAGAATTTACTTTAGTTAAGAGGACAAATGAGTTAGCTATAAAGGAGGAGGAAATACATATTGCTGTGCTATTTACATCTGTGTGAAGAATGTATGAGCTGTAGTTCTTCAGTGCTACATTTAAGAGGTGTTTGTGCTCTGGGAAGAAGGGAGTTCCAGAGATAAGAAACAGACAGGGCAGTACAAATGGAGACAAAGACAAGAAGACACAGAAACAGAACGCATAGAAGACGTATGCAGATGTATTCACGTTGAGCACAGAAAACATGTTACCAGTTTCCGAGGATTACAGAGCACTGTAGGTAAGAAAGGTTTTAAAAGTCATGTGTTACTTCTGGAGAAGTCAGATTAGGTTTTTAGTGGTAAGAAACAATGACCCCAAAATAACCTCTTATATCAATGAATAACCCTTTGGGGAAAATAAATTGATAGAGTAAAATGGAGACGCTTACAATACATCAGTTATTAAATTATATCCAGTAAGTACATCATTTTCAATCAATTGTCACCTAAAACCAACTCCACTAATCAGCAGATTGTTAAAGGGCCAGTTTATTACCTAGGATACAAAGAAAAATTAATATAGCCTTATTAGCCCAAGAGAAGATGGAGTCTTTACTCAAAGTTTGTACCTTTAAGTAGGGATCCTTCTGTATGTGATATAATATAATATATGTATATATATATATATATATATATATATATTATATGTCTGGGTGTTTGGGGTAAACTGCAAGAGTAATGGGAAATGCATTCAACTGTGACCTTTATTGTGCGCACACATTGTATTATATAGGGATGGTATTTTTCCTAACACACACTTCACAGGGATTCCAAGACTCCTAGTTTACATAATTTTGTTAATGCTTTTAAATTAGTCATGTTTAAAAATAAGTTACTATAAGAACTGCCACCTTGTAGAAGAATGATAAATACAACAGTGTAATTGCATTATTAATCCTGTGCAGTTAAAGTCAGTTTCTCCTATATAATCTATTATTCCCTCAAATAGGGTATATGGCATATTTATCTCGTCAGTAGGCTGCCAAGCAATGCGTGATAAGTTTTTGTTACTTAAAGCAGAAAAGTTTTAGATTGTGCTTTCCCAGTGTGATTAACAGGCAGTAAATCCAGGGTTTGGTACATTGAGTGGTGCCTTTCCTTTCCAGACTAAAGAGCTGTATTAGAAACATAGAAAGTGACAGCAGATAAGAACCATTCAGCCCATCCAGTCTGCCCAATCTCTGAGTACTTTCCTTAGTCTTTATTCTATATCTAGCTTGGCCTTATGCCTGTCCCATGCTTGCTTAAACACCTTTAACATCTACCACCTCTGCTGGAAGGCTATTCCATGCATCTACTACCTTTTCAGTAAAGTCCTGATGTTACTTTTAAACCTTTGCCTCTTTAGCTTAAGACTATGTCATCTTGTTGTGGTAGTATTTCTCCTTTTAACTGTCTTCCTTTATCATGTTGATTCCCTTCAAGCATTTAAATTTTTCTATCATATCCCTGCCTGAGGCGGCATCAGAAGTGCCATTAGGAGGGGTATTCTCACAAATGTTTTTTTTGTTTCTGACAATACATGGCTTGCATTAGGAAGTCTGACACTCTTGCTTACATAAATATTTTCTTAATTATTTGACAAACTAAATTTCCAAATAGTAAAGGATCATAAACAGGCATAACATATAAACTTTTGCAACATTTATTACTTCTTTACAACCACATCACTAATATATATATATATATTAGTGATGTGATTGTAAAGAAGTAATAAAAGTAATATATATATATAGCAATGAGAGATGGGATTTTCAAAACATGAAAGTGTTGTGCTTCCATTGTCTGGGGAAAACCAGTGACAGGTGAACTTTGCTCCTGGTAGGGCCACAGAGGACACTAAGTCCAAACCTTTCTCTTCTGGGCTACACTCCTCATTGGGGATATGCAGTCCCTTCCTTCCCAGATCTTCTTGGCCCCTCACAAGAGGAATGCGAGAGCCACAAGGTCAACCCACGCTCTCTACTGAAAAACCGCATTTTCTGGGAACCCACCTCCACTGTGGCATTTTTAGTGCAACCTAAAACCAGAATCCACATATGCTCATAAAATGTCACCAAACAGTGTGATTTGTGCAATTTTTCCCCACCCCACGGCCAGCCATAAGCAAGGGCAATTTAAGTGAGAGGTTAATAATATAAAAAGGGCAAAACAATACAAAGAGTGAACATGGTGTGCTTGCCAACCCATGCTGGCAGAGGGAAAACAAAGTAGGCCCAAATATCACTCAAAAAGCAGACACTTTGACAGCCCTCAGGCTTCATAAAGCAACCCCAGCCTTAAACGCAGAGGACCAAGCTTTCCCTCTCTCACAAACACACGTGACCTTAAGCAAGTGGCCAAGAAGCAATAAAGCAATGCGAGATATAAAAGGCAATGCGGTGACAGCCTGGGAACCAGTTACATTATATCATAATTTCTCTCATTGCGCTTGTTCCACAGCTCGGGACTCATGTGACTCTAGGGCACCAATCATAAGGCTAACACTCAATTTCCCTAAATAAAGCGCGTACTGCCGGTCACATGACCTGGGAAAAAAATTGCAAGCGACGAAGAGAGGGCGTTCCTCGGGCTAGAACTAAAAACAGTAGTTTGCTCATTTCCCTGCTCCCGCCTACTTCCCCTAGCTTGTCAGTCGCCACATCGATTTCTATCGACTGTCGTGAGGGGAACAAGTCCCGCCTCCTGTTAGTAACACGTTATTCACTGGCCATTACATGGTGACGCCTCCTGGTTTCCATAGTAATAGCGGCTCTCCCTCATGCGCCGCTGCTGCCCGGTTCTGTTTGTAAACAGCTCCGGAGACCCTCCGCCCCCGTCCGCCTCCACGTGCTCCCTCCCACCTGAGCCACCCCCATCCAAGATGGCGGCGGGTGGGAGCGGCGGCCTGTCGTTCCCCGGGGTGGTGGGTAACAGCGCCCCCAGCAACCGCAGCGGGTCCTCGGCTTCTTCGTATAACTACAGCGGAGGGGCTGCGGCCTCCTCCCCTGGCAACCAGGCGGCTGTTTCTTCGTCCGGAGCCTCCCCTCCTGCAGCTCCTCCCCCGCCTCCCTCCTCCGCCGCCGCCGGCCTCCTTCACCGGGAACCCGTGTACAACTGGCAGGCCACCAAGACCACGGTGCGGGAGAGGTTCACCTTTCTCTTCAACAACGAGGTGCTCAGCGACGTGCACTTCCTGGTGGGGAAAGGTCTCGGCAGCCAGCGCATCCCTGCACACAGGTAGCAGATCATAGGCATGCACCTGGTGGGATTTACGTAAGGCACACGTTCAAGCTTCGATCACCTGATTATGTCCACTGAAACATTTCGTGTCCCCCCCCTTTCACTGTATAAACATCCACTTCTTAGCTAGCGAGTCATCTGGGGGCCAGTACCCCTGTCCATCATCTGTTTATGGGGAGTGGAGGGGCCAAGTATATGCCAAGGTGAAAGACACGTTACCTAGACAGTTCCGAGTGCAGGTGTGTACTATGTGCTCTCGTTATGTTGTGGAATGTCGCTAACCTGACTTCCTGGGTTGCCCATGGCCAATCGTGGAGGTGTTTGGTTTGAGGGAGAATGTTGTCACTAAATATAGAGTGAGTAGTGGATGTCATTTTAAAAGGTAGTGTAAATCGCACAGTCACACATCTCATCTAGTTGGTGTACTTTAATCTAGATGATATCATCATGCTGAAAATATTGTACCCGCACCCAATCTTGATGCATTTGTCTCAAAACAAAAATTAAGATGCACATTATTAGTAAGGTAACTAAATGCATATTATTAGCAAGGTGACTAAATGTTAATCCTAAATATAACATCCATAGGGTTTATTTACCATGTATGGATGTTGGCAGTTTAATGTTGGATTTGAAGTTTTGCCCTACTGCATATCTCTTAGTGTTGGCCGTTGGTTTTAGAGATTCTCGGTTTTATTCTCCGAGTCTGGAATTTGCAGGATAGGTTGGCCGCAATTTATTTCTGTTGCATAATTTCATACAGGTACCTATGGATTATGATTATAGAAATAGTGTGAATAGTCATTCTCGTTTTGTAGTATACGTCAACCGCTTTTTATTAAAACCTTCCTTTTTTTATTTGTCTGAACAGAAATAGTGTGAATAATCATGATCATTTTGTTCTGTAGGTAGGGATCACTACATGGGGAGATTAATTCCACTAACACAGTCAAGATTTCTAAAGGCATGTGAAGGGAGTCCAAATTGATATACCATTTAAGTGACGTTACAATCGAAGCTGCTTTCTTATATGTCCTCTTTCATAGCTCCAGCACCCGGTGATTAGGAATTACATTTTTACCATTAGAAATATTTTTTCTCATTAAAATTTTGGGACACTGTGACATCAAGCTAATTAGTCAATTCTGCTGTTTCCTGGGGAGAATAAATTACATTTCAAACTTTTTGCAGTAGCATGAAAAGATGATTTTATACAATACAATTTGTATCTAATCTCCATTTTATACAAGATTTTATGTTTTTATTCAATTTTTGGTCTCTTAAAGGCTGCTGGAGACTGTTACTAAGTGAATGATAGAAAAGGTAGTAATTAATTTGCTTATACTTGTTAGGTTTGTCTTGGCAGTTGGGAGTGCAGTGTTCGATGCTATGTTTAATGGTGGCATGGCTACAACATCCACTGAAATTGAACTACCAGATGTTGAACCAGCTGCTTTCCTTGCTCTGCTGAAGTAAGTCACCTTGTAGTTTTGTTTAAAAATTTATGCTCCGGTTGTTTGAAACAGACTGTTTTACATTTTTGTTTGGTCGACCTTTCAAATGCACGGAGGGGTTCTACAGAATCCTCCTATATGCATTTTTTTTCTTTTCCCACCGCTCCTAAGTTTGCACAATATGTCTTCAAACGCATATCTTGCCTGCTAAATCACATGCACGTGATACTTGCAGCCAGCCATTGGTGCTGGCTTACATGAGAATTCAAAATGGTCTTATGAGACTCATGCTCAGATGGTGCTCCCATTGACTTCAGTAGGGCACCTTCCTGCCGCTAATAAGTTGCTTCAAGGCACCAGCAGGGGGCAGTGTACAATGGCTTCTGCTAGGGGTAAGTGTTGAAGAATTAATATTAAAGTACTTTAGTATAACCTATTTATTGATGGGGTTGTATGGGACACTAATGTGTCCATGGATAAATGGGTATTTTATTATTTAGACACAGGCCATAGGACTAGTTGGAAGTCAGCTACAAGATCTGCATATTCCGTAACCAAAACAAAATAAAAACTTCCTTTTTTTACAACCCAACTACTACTACTCAATAATAGTATTCAGTATTGCACAGGGCTGGACAGATCAACACATTTTAGGGCTTAAGGCTGTCACTTTGGGGTTCATTCCTTAGATAACCTCCCTGTGACAATGACTGAGCTAGTTCTGTATGACCTCACTATTTTAAACATACTATACACAGGGCTAGAAGCTCACTGGGTTGTGCTCTGTAATGTAAAGTGAGGTTAGGGAGATATGAATCCAGTAGTGTATGTGTCTTTCTTGAAATGACATGACATGGCAAAAATATTTTGCCTCATCTCTGCCTTCTGCCCCCCTCACTTTTCTCTCTCTCCTTCCTTGCTTTCATTACACAGGGACATTTAGTGTTGACCCTTCATAATGAATAATAAAGTGAGAGTTAAAACCACAAATATTTCTTTGGTGAATAGACCTCCCACTCTCTCATTACCATCTCCTTCCCTTCTATGCCCAATTTTTTTTACAATTAACATCCCCCTCCTGCTCCATACTCAGGTAATGTTTGCTATCGTAGGTTCTGAATTGCCAAGTGGGAGGAGGGAGTCACAGTGCAACAAGCAGACTATTATTGGACCATTCTTTAAGCCCCACACAGAGTGATGGACGATTCCACGGTGAAAAGTCTAATAAATCTTAGTTTCACAATGCCCTACATTCAATCTTACAAACACATTTGCTAAACATCCAACAATTGCCACTGATTTCATAGTGAATAAAAACCACAGACCAGGCCACCTTCTTCCATTGTATACAAAAAACAAAATACTGTCTGCGCTTCTCACCCTAATAAAGTTGGCAACAAATATATAAACATAATATAAATGAGAGGTTTTGGTTATATGAATTGGCCAAAGCATAATTAAGCTCACCCGCTTCATCAAGGCACACTCTCAATAGGGTGAGAACCTACTCTCGCCTCCTACATAGTGGGCACACAAAGCAGTTTATACTGCTACCAAAACCAGATTAATGTGTTGGGGGAGGTGCAGTTAAACCTCCTCCCATTTAACCCCTGGACAGCAAGCTGCAACCAGACTGATGAGGAGCCAACAACCTCAAATATATGCAAACAGGGAAAAAGAAAAAATGTCGGTGCGCTGAGCTAGTCTCAGGCTCAAATAATACAAATGTACAAATGTATGGTAGGCCTCATATTATACATTTGTATTATTTGAGCCTGAGACTAGCTTAGCGCACCGACATTTTTTCTTTTCCCTGTTTTCACCTTCCATTGCTCTGTGGTCCAGTTCCTATGCTCACGTGCCCATAGAAGGCACTTCCGGCAGTGGACAGGTGGCACAGGCACCCTGACTGGTCTGCGGCTATGGCGCTTGTTTGTTGGATTTGACCACATGGCCAGCCTTCGCCCCCCTCCTCGTGCATCATGACCCGGATAAGTACTGATCACTGCAGACCGGGAACACCACAAGAGCCACGGTTTTGGAGATGCTCTGACCATCACAATTTGGACCTTGTTAAAAGTCGCTCAGATCCTAACATTTTTTCTGCTTCTAACACACTCTAAAAACTTTGAGGATGGAATGTTCACTTACTGACTAATATATCTCACCCACTGACAGGTGCTGTGATAACAAGATTAACTGTGTTATTCACTTCACCTGTAAGTGGTCGAGTTAGGGCTGATCAGTGTATATGTGTGAGTGTATATATGTAATATATGATATACGTCAATATTGGAGACATGTCTGATTATAAACTTTATTTACACTGTTTGCACTTTAAACTTCATAATGGTGACCCCTGTGAATTAAGGATTGATAAGTCAATCAAAAATAAAGGAACTGACGAGACCCCAGGAAAGGAATCCATGAAATCAACGTGCGTGTAAATTATGTGCGCTACATTTCAAATATTTGGCGTCACTTAGAAATCTCCTTGTTTTTTGGGGGGAAAAAAGCAATCTGTCCATTAAAATGGCAGCTGGATCAGAGCTGCATTGTGGACATTTTGCAATTATGTTAGCACAGCTACAAATTAACCTTTTTTTCCATGAACACGGCTAATTGAAGTGATTTTTAACGGTCGTATACGTTGTACAACTTAATTTGCGGTCCTTTTTACAAAACAATAGTAAAAAATTTTTAAAATCAGTTCATTTTCAGTGTATATACATTTGGTCTAATGATAACAAATGCTTTTTTAAGGTTTCTGTATTCTGATGAAGTGCAGATCGGTCCAGAGACTGTCATGACTACGCTGTACACAGCCAAGAAATATGCAGTGCCTGCTTTAGAAGCACATTGTGTGGAATTCCTGAAGAAGAATCTCCGCGCTGATAATGCTTTTATGTTGCTCACTCAGGTAATAAAACATGCAGTGAGATCTGATGTTTGTTTTTATTTATATAAAGTGTAGACCATATGTATTTGACAATCCATGCTCTTCTTGTCCTGAAAAAAACCCAATATATAACTTGTGTGGGTTCAGTAAAGGGGGAAATAAGAAAATTACAGCTAAACACGAGCAGCGCAGAAACGGTAAATCGGCCATTGTCACGAAGGGTACAAAAAATAAGCAAATATAGCTAACCGGTAGCTTTATTTGTTATTGAACTCCTGTGGTTATTTGTCTTCTGCCAACAATGCAAACACTGAGAATCACAGTCAAGTTGTACTTCAACAACAGGAGGAGCTTTCTAAACTAGAAATAAAAGTATTTCTGTTTTGTAATGTTTCTGCTTAACATTCACTTCTTTCCATCATGCTGTTCTTTCTGTACCTACAGGCTCGATTGTTTGATGAACCTCAGCTTGCCAGCCTTTGCCTGGAAAACATAGACAAGAACACCTCGGATGCCCTAAATGCTGAAGGTTTCACTGATATTGATTTAGGTAATCTGCTTAAAGCTCTTCCTGCGCTCTTGTTAAGGACATGGTGATGTCCATTGGGAAAAGCATTTTTCTTGTACATAAAATACAGTGCTTTACGGAGTAACGTAGGTTAATTCCGTTTTGTTCTTGTAAACTTCCCTCATATGCGGACTGAGGCTGCCATTCTTGTTAGTTGTCATATTTTGGATGATTTTCAGTGCTCAAACACCACACTGAACGGCTTCTTTATGAAATCCTCCATGGCTGGTTGAGTTATTCTATTTTTTTTTACCGGAAGACGATAAAGAGTCAGAAACATAGAATTTGAAGTTGAATAGATACCATTCCGTCCATCTAATCTGTCTGTTTTTCTTGTTGTAGCAGTAGTGGTGTTTGACTAGTAGACTCTACCAAGATAACACAACTAGAGTACATAAAATGCCTAATATGCTGTTTGGAAGAAAATGGCACTGTACGTTTGTTATTTTAATATGATACTAGAAATAAAGAGGTGGGGAGTTTCCCTTTGAGGATTGTTCTGCATGCATGAGGTTATTCGACCCTAAGTATAGGATATTTGTATTCTGTCTCACAAAGTTTCCCTGTCTGCCACTTCAGGGGTAACTCTTTTCTTATAGCAAACCTCTACAGTAACATTTTAAGTTATTAGAGGACCTCTTTTTCTTTTTTCCCAGGTGGAGAACAGTAAGAAAACAAAAACTGTGGAAATCATGGTTTTGACACATAATTGACATGGTTAATGTGTAAACTACATTTTTTCTTAAGAACGCTATACGTTATTTTGGGGTTTAAAAGAAAAATTTTGTTTTTCAAGGAAAGAAAACCTATTGTCCTCGTACTTAGCCTCCCCGCAAACCTGCTGCTTCCTTTCTATTCTAGCTAGTGCTCTCGCAGCATAACAAGGCACAATTGGGTTCCGTGCAATAGCCAATGCTGCATAACACGATGAAGCAGTTATCAGGAAAGCGAACTTAGTGTTTCCGAGTGAAGGTTTGCTTAGTTTACAAATAGTGAAATGGTTAGTTGAGTTATGTTTCTTCACAACTAAATTGGGCAGGACTACCTGGTCATTGTAACGGTGTTCTTTGGTAGTTGTCGGGTGTGTGTCATTTTCCAGCCTCGATAAGACGCTGTCTCATTGCACACGAGGGAGGTATCAGAGCACCTTGTATCGTTTATAATTTTTATGGCAGTGTTGTATAGTGTATTATTCTTGTCTCTCACTTCTCTTTTCTACTCTTCGCAGACACACTGGTTGCAGTGCTAGAAAGGGATACGCTGGGGATACGTGAGATCCGTCTCTTTAACGCAGTGGTACGCTGGTCGGAGGCAGAGTGCCAGAGGCAGCAGCAGCCAGTCACATCGGAAAACAAACGCAAAGCTCTTGGCAAGGCCTTGTCTCTCATCCGTTTTCCACTTATGACCATTGAAGAGTTTGCTGCAGGTATAAGCAAATAATATCTATGGTAGACATTTGTGATATGACAATAGCACGAGTGGTACTTCATAAAACATAGTTTTCGTTAGATGTTTTTCTTTATCGGGAACATGCTTTACAGACTGTCTTATGGCACGATCAGATCCAACATTACATTTATTAACCCATTCAATCCCAGGGGTTTTTGGTACCTCAAAGCCCGGAGCAATTTTGCCATTTTTGGGGTATGTCGGTTTAGCAATTATGCTCCTTTCCTGTGAATAGTGTACCCATGTAAACTGTATATTGTTTTTTCAAGGAGAGATTGAGCTTTCGTTTGATACCATAGTTGGATGATTAGCTGAAAATTTAGAATGAGAAATTTAGTAAAAACTAGCAAAGATTAGAAAAAAACAACTAATTTTTTTTTACATTTTCTCTCTGAATCCTCACAAAATTAGGTAAAGTGATGGAAAATCCCCTCCAAGTTTATCAATTCAGGTGTCCTGATTTCAGAAAAACCTAATTTATATAGATTTTCCAGACTTTCCCAGCACCAGGGAGCATACTATAAGGTGTACAATTTTGTATACTTTTTATGCCTATGGCTTAACGGGTTTGGGGGTTGTGAACGGGGGCAGGAGGGTTATACTGGCTAGATGTTATGCTAGGGCAATGGGAAGTAAGGTTTTTTTTTAATATTTTTTTTTATATATTTTTAGATTTTTTTTTTGTATTTTTTTATATATTTTTTTAACACAGAAATGGTTAGAGGTCCTCTTAGGGACCTCCTGAACATGCCAGTGATGTCACAATGACATCACAGCTCACATTATAATTTTTTTTAGTATTATTTATATTTTAATGATTTATTTAATATTATTTTTTTTATGAATTAACTTTTTTTTTTTTTCAGCTTTTCTCTTTCAGGACGGCAGGGGGAGTCACTCCCCTCCCCGCGATCCCCCTGCACCGATCACACTGATCTCTATGGAGGTCCTCACAGACCAATGACGCAACCCGGAAGGGAATGCCCGATCGCGTGATCGGGCAGTTTACAGTGTAACAGCTTACCAGCTTTCATGCCGGAAGCTGTTACAGGAGATCGGACAGCAGAAAGCCGGCAATGCCAGCTTCTGCTGTCAGTGGGGAGTCCAGGCTGTCTCCCGTGCAGTGGCAGGGATGTGTCCCTAACGCTGCACGAAGGGCTGGATGTCCCGGGACGTCCATAGGGGATTCTTAATAGGCGTTTTTTGGACGTCCCGGTACGTCTATAGGGGAATGAAGGGGTTAAGAACAAAGTGCAACTACAATAGTACAAAAATCTGTATAAAAAATATAAATAAATAAAAGTCACAGTATATACATGTGTGCAGTCATCTTTAGGTCAATATCAGATTCCATAAAATGTTTACTTTTTGACTAGTTCACTTATTGATTTCTGACCTAAAATGTAATTAAGTTTTATGGAGACAAACCCAATGGTTATGTGGCTTGCTTCGCACATCCTGCTTGTTTCAAAGCACAAGGGTTAAATATAGCTTAATTTGTAAATTTGCTTCCAAAAATGGGTGAGAAGTCCCCTCAAACGATCTCTTATTTTAGTGCAAACAAATCATCATATCTTCTGTATTTGGATAGTTTTCAGGATAACCTGCCTATTAAATATGTTTATGTAATTCTTTATATAGTTCTCTGCAGACCCTTAGAACACACAGCTTACACAGTGTGTATCTGTGTGTATGTAATATATAAATAAAAAGGGGCTTTGTTGTATTTGTCTTATTGTTATGTCTTTGAAAGTGAATAGGAAAAATTATATAATTCCTTGTTTGTTTTTGTTTTGTTTTTTTTGGCTCTAGGCCCAGCTCAATCTGGTATTCTTACTGATAGAGAGGTGGTCAGTCTTTTCTTGCACTTCACAGTGAACCCAAAGCCTCGTGTGGAGTTCATTGACAGGCCACGGTGTTGCTTGAGAGGGAAAGAGTGCAACATTAACCGCTTTCAACAGGTAGAAAGCCGTTGGGGCTACAGCGGCACAAGTGACCGAATAAGGTATGGTGCTTCTGGTAGTAATTTTATTTAAAAGGGTGTTATAGTTATATGATATCATTGATATGATTGTTTTAATATTTTCCATGACTGCTCCTTTAAAAGGAACGTCTCCTTTGAGCATAAAATGCAGTGTTGTATACATAAAAACCAGGTTTTTCTCAAAGCTAACCTACATTTATCTCATTTTGTTCAATAAACTTCCTTTGTCTACAGACCTGGAGGCTACAATTTTTGCCAGGCATGTGATATTTTGCATTATTGTCCCTGCTCAAACCACAGGGCACTATGATAAGGTGTCAGAGTGTTTGTCTAGTAGAGTAGGCAAAGATAACAAAGCTAGAACACACAAATGACTCATATACAGCTGGATGATATTATACACAAGTAAGAACTTCACAGCACATTTTTTTAAAATTCATATTTAATCTACTATTTTAAAAATTGAAGTATTCCTGCTATTCACAGCCTTTACCTCTTTTTCTCATAATACAGAAATACAAATGGTATGTTACAACTTAATTCTGTCTATAACTAAAATTAAATTCTTGTAAAACAACATTGCAATGATGTTCTGTTTTTACATATTAAAGCAGTAGCCATATTCAGGACATAATTGAGTAACCATTAGTTACTGTCAAAGATAAAAGCACTGTTGTAGAAGAATCATTGGTCAGGTTATGGATCTGAAAGAAAATGAAAACCAAAGAAGAAATTATACATGTACAGTGAAGGAAAAAATATTTTTTGTTATTCTGTCTCTCACTGTTCAAATTAAAATTATCCTGATAATGTCTTTGTCAGTGGGCAAACGCACAAAATCAGCAGGGGATCAAATATTTTTTTCCCTTCACTGTACATAGATGAGGATCACACATCATCAATAACGCCACTAAGAAGAAAACAATTGTGAATGAATGATTTTACAAACCCCAGCTACTGGGAATGGAGAAATGGTGCAATAGTCAACAGTGTATCAATAGCTCTCTATAACACTGGCTTGTATGGGGAGTGTGTCAACAATGCTGCCCATCCTCAAGACACACCACCCTTGCAGTGAAGTATGATGATTGCTGTGAGGCTGCTTATCAGCAGGACCTGTGCGTTTTGTTATAACTGAAGAAAGAATCGAGCAAGACAGAGAAACACTGAAAGACCCCCTCCAGGTCAACTCAACAAGTTAATCTAGGGATTGTTTGCATGACAATGATCCCAAGCACAAAGTCACAGCTGTACTTGAATGGATCTGGAACCAACAGATAAATGTGCTGGAGTTCGACTAGGCCTGATTCAATGAACCATTCAGTCTGGCTGTTTCTCACTCGTAAGACCACAAACCTTGCTTGTTAAGCATACTAGTTCAGATCCCCAAATAATATAATAACATGAACACATGGTCTTCAAGAACAGATTTTATTCAAAGTTTCGGGTTATTTGTTACTGGGGAAGCCCGCGTCGGCATCAGCCAACACCCATGGTCGAGAGTACACTAGACAACAACATAGTTGCATGTTCAAGCAGAGCTTCCGATTAATCAGTGACAGTGCAAGTAGATCCTAATTGGACAATATCCCAAGATTTTGCAAGTGCTGTATGTGTCTTCGCATGTGCCTATGGGTGATGGCCCAAGGTTTGCATGTGTGTGGCTATTGAACAGTGCAAGGCAGAAGACCAAGAAATAACAGTATGGAATAAACAGCAGCATGAGCACAACAAAACAGTTGTCTGGTGTAATTATATTTTATGAAATGATCAAACTTATTTAACTTCCTTTTCATACTTGCTTGGTGCAGTTATTCTCTCATGGATTTTCAGAAAAAAACCCCTGTCGCTGTGGGCAGATGTGTACTTAGGTTGGCCACTGCTTACTTGTGTGACTGCCACCCTCTGCTGACCACTGGAATATCATATATCCTAGCACTCGCGCTGAGAAGATTACTATGAAGGCTGCTGTAATGTAGAGTAAATGGGATGGTGACAAGGGAGATCTCCCCAACTGACAAATGAAGCAATGGCACACAAGATTACTAGCTTACCCATGAGAGAGCCCTAGTGTATGGCAGGTGCACATCTGTCGCTGTGGCCTTTTAAGTCAATTTAAGATAATCAGCAGCTACTTGGCATGTGATCCTGATCTTTGCTGTAAGACAGGACAGTGATATTTGAAATGTTTGTATGCATAGGATGTAGGAAAATCACTGTTCAATGTTTGCTTTGCATTATATTGCGGTTTATACTCTGAGAGTACCACCACTGTTGATGCCCACTCTGGATTTAGCCCACTTACGTCTCGGCTTTAAAGGCAGACACATCTAAGTGGTAGCCACATAATCTCTACCAAATTTTATTGACTATTGTTTATTCAGTGGAAGTTGCCTTTGCTTACAGCAACATACCCTGGTGGTGTGTGCATATTGTGGAAGTCAATTTCTAATATGTCCTAATGAGGAAGAAGATTACTTACCTGTTGTCATGGCTTTTGTTCTAGGGAAGGTCACTAAACTTTAAACTTAATGTAGTGGATTTAGATGGTTATACATGTATGTGTAATATGTACACACAAATCTGAAATTATTTACTGAACAGTATATGACGTTTGGTACTCTGCAGCGGTTCAATTTAGTACAAGCTACTGAATTTTAGTTTATTCAGTTTATCTGTTTTCAGCATATTTTTATACATGCATGTATTTTTGGAAGGGTTGTATAGAAAAGAGGAATTAATGGTTTTTGATCAACAATGATTTTTAGTTTTAGCATTTCATTCATCAGATGGGTTTTGTGCTGTCTTTTTGGGAATCTTTTATGAGAGGTACATAGATTAGATTTAAATCTTTGGTTTGTTCTTTATAGTCATTTTTTAATTTGAGATCTGTAAGAGAGCCCCCCTTACATAAGTAGGAAGTGGAATTGTTACTCCTAGAGATACAGGAAACAAGTCGAATCAATGTACCTGTTGAGCCTGGTGTCCGCATCAAGCCAGATAGCCTGGTATCTGAAAAAGAAAAAAAGCTACGATCTACAGACCTTAAAGCCTCAAAGTAAATTTGTTTTGCAAAACATGGTATTGATAGATACATTTATTTGAAATGACTTGACAGGTCTGCTTTAACAACATAGCCAGGTTTTCCTTAAACCTAGTTTATATTACTATATACAGCACTGTGTTTGAAAGACTGATGTTCGTATTTCCATGTTATTTCCCCATAAAGTTCTGTATGGTGCATCAACTAAATGGTTGCATTCCTTCTGTGCTCTGCCAGTTTTGAGAAGATTTTTTTGTTTGTTTTAGTACTTTTTGAAACTAGTCCTTTGTAATGGTGTGTGTTATTTCAGATAAGTATTTTCACATTTCAAGATAAGAAATGTATTTGCAGTGGTGTGTGCTGATAAACTATTTAAGAGTCAAGTTCTCTGTTGGCTAATATTTTCTCTTCACAGAATGAAATATTTATGTTAAAACATTTTCTTCTAATTGATTTTCACAAACAAAACCTTTGGTACACATATGGCTACCTTTTTGCATCTTAGGTTTTCAGTTAATCGAAGAATATTTGTGGTGGGTTTTGCTCTCTATGGATCAATACACGGACCCACAGATTATCAAGTAAACATACAGGTAAGCGTCATTAAAAGCAACTGCTTTTTAGGCATTTTTAGCAGTATGCCATAATATATGGAATTATTTTATATACATATAAATATAAAAGAGACAACACAGGATTGGAAAAATAAATCCTTTTACCTTTACAATATTTTCTAGAATTGGCATGTTAGTGTATAAATAAAAAGTCGCTATGGGCTGAAAAAATTTTTTGACGTCAGCAGGGAGAGGGCGTCCAAATCATGTCTTTGAAATCTGGCATGTTTACAAGAACATAAAAGCCATGATACAAAAGAAAATGGTGATATTTGGACATCATGCAGTTCTTTTATTGTTTGAATTAAACTTTAAAGAAAAGCTGTAAGCCACAAATTGTGAATTTGTTGTGGTGATAAGCAGTCCTGTTAATAAATTGACGTTTGTATCTCAGCACTTTTAACTTCCTAGCTTAAGAAAAGGGAGCTTTTTTATATCTTTATAGATATTTTTTTGTATCATATAAAATTGTTTAGTTATACTTTGCCAATGCTTATTTTGCCTTGTTTTCTTAAAAAACACAAAATTGAGTAATTGCTAAATGTATGGCATATAGAATAATTTTGTGATCCTTATTTTATGACAGTGCATAATGTTTTTACATACTCTGCTATACTTTTAATACAACATACTCAGCCCCCCCAGTTGCATCCTTAGAAATTGTTTACACTTGCAAAGTTGCACAGTAAACTAATTTGTGATGAAGATAGGTGTGTCTTGCCTCTAATTGAAGTAGAAGTGCAATCTTACTGAATCTGTGGTACCTCCACTGCCGGAATACACAATACCATTTAAGATGCAGCTCTCTCCTGCAGGGGTGTAACTAGAAGCCTCAGGGCCCCGGTGCGAGAATCTGTTAAGACCCCCCCCCCCCAAAAAAACATGATTTTGTTTTTCAACACACTATCTACCCCCTCTCCCCCCTTCTCAACCTATCTACCCTCTCCCTACCCCCCTTTGTAGGTCACTTACCATGCAGTCCTGCGGTGGGAGCGCGAGGCCTCTGTCTCGCTGCTCTGCTGCGGTGCACGTGGCTTCACTGCTGAGCGCCGGCATATGACGTCATATGCCCGCACTCAGAGTAAAGCGCCAGCACCCGAGACAGAAGCCTCATGCTCCCACCACTTCACTCGAGGCAGCGCTGAGGCAGGCGGCGGCAGAGGAGACAGAAGGGCGCCGAGCGGTTGCTGAAAACGACTGCTCGGCACCCCTTGGGTCCCCCTGACTGGCAGAACTCCAGGGCCCGGTCGCAATCGCGACCCCGGTAGTTCCGCCACTGCTCTCCTGGGTGTCCTCATATCTGTCTCTATCAGCTTTTCTGGCAAGACATCATCACCTCTTCCACCTTTGGTTGGCGTCCCCCAAGGATCAATGGTTGTCCCTCTGCTGTTCTCTTTATACTTCATCTCTTGGCAAACTAATCAACTCACTTGGCCTCCAGTATCATCTATATACAGATGATACCCAAATCTGATCTCTCTCTCCATCTCTCATGTCCTGTATTACCAATTGCTTGTCTCCTATTTCATTATGGATGTCACAACACTACCTGACACTTAATCTTTCTAAAACTGGACTTATTATCTTTCCTCCTGCCATCTCCACTCCAGTACCTGAATTCTGTATCGCCATTAACAACACGGCTATCTCTCCGCCAAACTGGGCATGATGCCTCGGGGTCATCCTTGACGCAAACCTAACATTCAGTCCTGTTGCAAGATCCTGCTGATTGCACCTAAAAAAAAAAAACCTCTCGCATCAGCCCATTCCTCACCCAAGAATACACAAAAACTCTGATTCATTCACTTATCATCTTGACTACTGCAAGTTGGCTGAGATTCCACTGTCTCGACTTTCTCCACTGCATTCTGTGCTTAATGCTGCTGCTAGGCTTATTTTCCTTGCACGCCACTCTTCCTCTGCTTCCCCACTCTGTGAAATCCTCCACTCCCTATTACCTTTTTAGAATTAAATTTAAAATGTTTGTACTAACATATAAGGTCCTCCATAACACTGCTCCTTCATACATTTCTGCCCTCATAAACCAATACACCACTACTCAATCTTTGTTCTTCCCATGGGCTAAGGCTCTCCTCTAACTTTTTCCGTCTCTAAGATTTCTTGCTGCCCCGTACCTTTAGAACCTACTTCCACCGAACCTTCGGCTTTCACCCTTCCTCCCAACACTCAAGACGCATACCATCTTAGTTGCTGTTACACACTCACCTGTCCCTGTTCCTTGTGTTTGTTTACCCCACTCCCACAAGGTTTAAGTTTGCCAGCAGGACTCTCTCCACCTAATGTATTGGTTTGTCTTAGTCTGTCAATTATAGTCTTGTCATGCCCTTGAATATATGTATTGTAAGAAGTGCTGTGTAAATTGTTGACGCTATATAAATAAGATAAGAAGAATACCAGCGTGTAGGATGAGTGAGGCTTGTTATTAGACCTTTTTTACTGAATACATGTCTGTTTCTCTACCAATTTCCTTCTTCAGATTATACACACCGACAGCAATACAGTACTTGGTCAGAACGATACTGGCTTCAGCTGTGATGGATCCTCAAGCACCTTTAGAGTCATGTTTAAGGAACCAGTAGAAATATTACCTAATGTGAACTACACAGCTTGTGCCACACTGAAGGTAATGCTAATTAAGTGGTAATAGGCTAAGGCATATGTGGCTATATAAGCAGCAGCCTGAGGTATTGTTCAACAGATTTTTTTTGTATAGATATATACCATAACAAATGAAACTACTTTATGTGTGTAATGGGGTTGTGGTTATTGCAGATGCTTATTTCAGATGCTTGTGATAAAAGATGTCTCCCAAACCAGTTTAATTTTCGGCCTGGATATAGCCAATGCAAACTGTGTTGCACAATGTGCAAGAGAATGAAATTACCTTTTCAGTAAAATGTAGTAAAGTACCTGACTTTTTCCTGGTTACTCTGGGCTGTTTTCATCTACAGTGCACTTGGTGCCATAACAAATGTGCTGTGATCTCAAGCGGTGCATTTATTGACCTCCTCTTATACCAGTGGTGTCAAACCTTCCTTTCCCTGCGCAAAATATAAGTGCCATCCGGTCCATAGCATAAAATTCCTTTTCCTTTTTGTTTGTTTCTTATAAAGTACATAATATATAGAAACCTGTTTTTTTTATTTTTTTAAAACTTTTAGGGCCCGGATTCTCACTATGGTACAAAAGGACTGCGCAAAGTCATCCATGAGTCTCCTACCACTGGTGCCAAGACATGCTTTACATTCTGCTATGCAGCTGGGAACAACAATGGAACATCTGTTGAGGATGGACAGATCCCAGAAATTATCTTTTATACGTAAGGTTGGAAAAACTCCCCCTCAGAATATCAGGCCAAGCTTCCTCACTGTTGGATGCACCACAAGTGCTAGGCTTGGATGCTTTGGCTGGCCAATATGTGTGTCTGGAAAATGGCACCTATTCTAGTGGGAACAGGGTAAGGAGGCAATACGTTGTACGTTAGTACAGTTTATCTTTAGTGCCACCCACCATCCATGTGCCACATGGCTAGGCATCTCCTTTTGGGTATGTCTAAGTAAACATTGCTACCACTGCTTCTTACTTTTCTCTGCCAGAGACTTAGAATTCCAAATCGATACACCAGCTGTGGCATATCATTGAGCAGTGGTTTACATTAGAAACACTGTGCTGCTGGCACCATACTTGGATGTTACGTTGATGTTACAGGCAGTGAAATAGTTTACGTCGGGAAACTGCTTCTTCTCAGTGGCGTTGATGGTTAGTGTATCCACACTTTTTACTCTTAGTGTGGGTAGGATGTCCTTGAATTGAACATGATATATATGGAAAGATGGCTGATGCTGGAATAATCTAGCACAGTAGACATTTTTGCCACAATCTCTAATCACACCTCTGGCATTGAATTGGTAAATGAGCTGTGGATTAAAGTTATCAGTATCCTTAAACAGATCTATATTTCTCTTTTCATTTTGTCTGTGACATTTCAGCTCCTGGTAAATTAGCACTTGGTGTATTATCCACACTAGGAGAGCTTCTGCCTTCTACCATGCCCATGATGCAGTGATTTTCAAATGCTCCTTTTTATAAGGTGAAGGGATGGAAACCACAGGGCACAATATTCACTTACAAAATGTGAAATTGATAATATCAAAAAAATGTATAGAATGTATTAAAGTTTTATAGCACTTAGATATACAGTCCCTTATAAGATAATGACTCAGTTATTATAATGTTACAGCCATTATTTTGAGGGGTAAATGTTACTCCTTTAACCAGCCTGCCGATTAAAATTCCATTGAACAATGTAAGTATCCAAATAGATCAAGAGCAGAAATGATGCTCCTACCTTAACAGGTTCATTGTATTTATATTGATTGTAAATGTAGTGGCTGCTTGCTTTTCCCCTACTGTTGCTTCAGCATTGTTAAAACAGGCCCAAATAGTGTGTCTATAAACTTGAATGTACTGAAAGGTCTCTATAAATGACCATTTGTCACAGTCTCAATTCAGCCAGCTTCTTTTTCTGTAAATATAAAATTAATAAAGATGTGCAACAAATGACTTTTTGTTTCATTTAATGGTTTTATTGCAGCAACATGAAGTAAAAAACCCAGTACACAAATTTGATTTGTCCAAATGAAAAACTTTTTATGGGCACTGGAAACCATCTTTGAACAGCTGGGTAATATAAGCCAACATCAAGCGTTATTGATATGCCTGGCACACAATATTATCAAACATAGTAGCAATTTTAACGACCTTGAGGTAATATGTAACAATGGGATTTAGCAAGGACTGTATTTATCAGTTGCTTTTCTCCCAGCCTCTCAATGCCTATAAAGTCAAACAAGAATGCCTGCACTTCTACAAAAATTGAGGCTCACTCAGTCATCGTTTAGAGGTAAAAACAAATATTTATTTTATTTGGGTCCATAGTCCAGTAACTTGGAATACAACAAAGTGTATCCAAAATATGCAATATGGCCAGTCAGATAAACCCGCCATTGTAATAGAAAAGAAATATGCTTAAAGCACTTTATCAAAAGCTAACTTCTCCCAAAAAGAAAATTCACTAAATATACATAAAAATTTAAACAATTAAAAACATGTACTAAATTGCGCTCTCTGCGGCCGCCATGGCCTGCATGCCGTTATGTTCATTTCCGAAATGCAATAAATTCAGATTAACCCCCTGAAGGATCGGGCTGTTATCTTTTTGTACCCTTTGTGACTGAGTACTGACATTTTTGCGGTGCTCGTGTTTAGCTGTAATTTTCTTCTCTCTCATTCAGTGAACTCACACAAGTTTTATATTTTTTTTTCTTCAGAACAAGAAAGGCTTTCATTGGATACAATTTTTTATAATTTCTTCTAATTTCCTGTACAAAAAGATAGTATGAAATGTTTGAAAAATATTTTACTCGTCTATTAAAGCGAATAAAAAAAACTGCTAAATAGATTCTATTTGTCCTGAGTTTAGAAAGCATTTTTTATTTTTCTTCAAATCTGTTAATCCAGTCCCCATGTCCTATTTGAGACATCAATTAAATTTGACCCCATCAAACAGTCTATCTTTGAAAACTAAGAACCCCAGGGTATTTCAAGTGCTGGTATTTTAGGTTTCCATGCACCAATTCTACCACAGCCTTTGGGGGGGGGGGCCCACAAAAATAAATTACTACTACAAACTATGAATTCAGCTCCTGGTGCATGTCACTGACAAACAGCACCCCAATATGTGTTCAGCAACATCTGACTACAGTGTGTGTGTGTGTGGGGGGGGTAAAAGGCCACATTAGTATGTGCATTTTTCAATTTAGAATTTTACCATCATGTCCTGTTTGGGAAATCTTTGAACCTGGCAAATTCAATTTTACCCCAATCAAAACATCTATTTGAAAACTAGACACCCCAAGGTATTTCAAATACTGATATTTTAAATACGTACTTTTAGGTATGAATTTACAGCCTTTGGTATATGTCGCTGCCAAATACCACCCATGCATGAGTTTGTCGGATTGTTTGGGGGGCTGAAAGGCCGCACTTTGGAGATGCGCATTTTTTTTTTTTTGTCATTTTGACATCTGGTAAGTCTGGGCCCATGCCCTATTTGGGACATCTTTGAATCCGGACAATTCAATTTACTCAAACCATATAAGACACTCCATGGCTTTTTCAAATACTAGTATTTAAACTATTTTTGTGCTAGGATTTCGAGGTAAATACAGTACTAATTTTAACACCTGCACATATTTATATTTAAAAAAATAAAATATATATATATATATATATATATATATTTGGATTTATTTATTTTTTACATTTTGCTGGAACTGGATGGTTCTCCTGATTGGGACGTCACATTTATTTATTTTTTAAATTTTATTAATCACATTACAGAGCTGGGCTCCATTAACTTCCATGGTTGAATGTAGTACTTGCATTTGTTGAGCGCCTACTAAGCTCTTTTATGGGTAAATCAAATTTTATTTTTCAAAGGTTTTGGGGAGGGATACAGAAAGGAAGAAGGGGGGGGGGGGGGACAAAGTACATTGCAATAAAGTACATTACATCAGGACTCCCAACACAACATCAAGCATGAGAGGACCCATGAGGTAGCAACAAGCCACGGGACCAGACATAAATCTGGTAGAGATAAAACATGCGGTAATTGAGAAATCACAGTGCCCAGGGGAAAGAAGGCGCACACAGATGAGAGCGGCAGCACCCACGAATAGCAGGTGACGGCGCCAACTGCACGGGAAGCAGAGGCGACGAAGTGTAATGTGTAATAAACAGGTGTGAGGAGAGAAAAAGGACTGGAAAGACCAATCAGTGGGGCCACCCAAATGAGGCGAACCCAACCTGGGACCAGGCATAAGGCAGATCGAGGTGAGTACGTGGCAATAAGGAATCAGGGCAGCACAAGGGGAAGGACCCACACGCTACATAGCAGAGCATATGGGCATTATGGAGCAGAGGAGCCTGATCGCAGGGCAGAGATGGCAACTATCAAGGGCGGGGGGGGACGGGAGAGGGAAGAGGGGGGTGATAACGGAGAGGAGGGGCGACGGGGAGGACGAAGGGAGAACAAGAGGGAGGGAAGAAGGAAGGAAGGGAGAGAAAGAAAAAGAAAAAAAATGGGGGGGAGAAAGGACAATGAATAGGAGAGCAGCCGAGAAGGCGAGACAGGAGAAGCAAAGGGTTTAGGGCCAGACACAAAGTCCAACCAATAGAACCACGTTTTTTGATATCTCTCAATCGCCCCGGTCGCAGAGAGGTGGAACTCCTCCAACACCCGGGGCTGTTCCACCCGGAGAATCCATTCCTTAAGAGTAGGTGGGGAGGCGCTACCTCAATGCAGGGGGATCAGCGCCTTAGCCGCCGTAAGGAGATGGCGGAGAACCGACTTCCGGAACCAGGAGACGGAATACTTCATGTGAAAAAGGAGAAAAAATTCCGGCGTAAACGTTACGGCTCTATCCGTAAAGTGATGCAATTGAAGATGGATGGATTTCCAAAAGGGAACGATATGCGGGCAGAGCCACCACAGATGGAGGAGAGAGCCTGGGACAGCAGCGCATCTCCAGCATCTATTCGGTACATCCGGGCGATAAGCGGAGATAACAGAGGGAGGACGATACCAATTGGCCAGCAATTTATAAGACATCTCTTGGTCTCTGTTACTCCTAGAGCAATGATGAGTAAGGACACAGACCTTCTCCAACTGTTCCGAGAAAAGGACAATCTGCAGCTCAGACTCCCAACGCCCCATAAAGGGGGGAGAGCCAGAGCTGAAGGCTTCAAGAAGTAAGCCATATAGACGCGATATACCATGGGATGGAAGGGAGGGCGCCACACAAAGGTCCTCGAACCTGGTTAAATCCCACAACACATTATGTTTTTGGACTAAGGACCTAAGCTCTTTTAAATCAGGCATCTGCTGCGATATACTATCGTATTTGTCAGACGTATATGTATATGTCAGACGATTCGCTAGGGAGGGGCCACATTGAGGCATTACGACAACGCTGCTTAAGCAAAGAAGATCACTTTCTAACCTTATTAATGCAATGACGTGCCAGGTTGTAAACTGACCCTTTTTCTGCAACGTGCCTGGCACTTAATTGGTCGTTAATGGGTTAAAAAAAAAAAGTACTTGCCCACCTGTAGTATTGACTGTAGCAATGAATCTCAACCTGCTCCTACACCGGGAAGAGGCAGACTACACGGAAAGTAAAGAAACTTTTAAATCTAAACGGCAATATGTATAGCTCCACTTCTGATCTTGCGTTTGTCTTCTAACGCTGCTCCAAAAATTCTCCATCTGCTTCTAGAATAGGTAACTGTGACGGACCCTGTAGAGACGGATGGTCTCTGCCGTCAATAGTTCCAGCGATCTCTTATGGTCCCCTCGGTATACTCCAGACTTCCAGTAACCAAGTAGTTACACTCCACGATGAAGTGTCCCTTGTCTCCAAATCACAGACACAGACACGGTCTTGAATAATTAAGAATCTCTTTTATTGTACACCAAACACCAACTTTATACCTGAGACCATCTTGAAAAGAACAATACATAAATACCAATCACAGTGCAGGGGGTGTGGTCAGGGACGGCCCACGTCCCATTAACTTAGGGACCAATCAAAAGTGGAGCTACCCTCCCTACCATATATGGATTTCTGTGTGTGGCTGTAGCAACCAATAGGGAAGGTGCCTACCTAGGAGACCCCCACAACCTTGCCACAGAAGCTCCTGTGACAGTAACTAAAGACAATAGGGCGACACCTAACCCGGAAGCATTGCCATTTTACAGAAGTTAACGGCAGGTTACTTCAGGCAAAAAGGACATTATGTCTACATGTAAACCCCCAAAATTTGAATATTTAAGCCTGAACATAAGACTACCCTATAAGAAAAATAGGCTGTCAGAGAGGAGGATCCAGGTCCACTGCAGCGCTGTGGGGGATCCTGCTCTCTGGTAGCCTGTGAACGTCTGCGTGATGTGCACAACCTCCGCTGCTGGCCAGCACGTCCACTGGGGCTTCTATGGTGGAGCACCGGAAGGTCATGTCACACTGATGCTTCGTAATGGAAGCCCTGGCCGAAGTGCTGTGCAGTGCACTGGCTGCTAGAGAGGAAGATCCAGATCACCTGCAGCACTGCGGGGAAGTTGGATCTTAGTCTTATATTCATAACTCTATTTGAGGTCCGATTATAAGACAACCTTGAATATAAGACAAGGGGTATTTTTCAGAGCATCGTCTTATATTCGAGCAAATACGGTATATCTTACAAAATATGCAATACATTTAGAAAATGGATTCTCAGAAATTTAAAAAAAAAAAAATGCTCCTCCCAAAAGGTCATATAAAGGTTGGCATATGAGGGCGCAAAGCCGTCCCCTGGAATTGAAGATAAATATTGTCAAAAATTAAACAATGAGTAAGACTTCAATAGACTGTAGCAAATAATCCACTGTACCCTTTGCATAATAAACCTTCCTTATGGGGTATGGTAGAATGAAGTCAAATCTAGACATCTGTACCCAGCACTGTACTATAATTTCTTGAAGAATGTGGTTGGTGTCCACAGCCTTGTGGACCTTAGGCAAAAAATGAAATAACAGTACGGATGGTTTGGCTTTGTATATGTACTGCACCTCATCAATACTAAGCAGGCCTGGACTGAGACAAAAAATAGGCCCAGGCATTTAAGACTGAGCAGCCTATTTTTTTTTGTTTTTTTGTTAAGCCAAATTCTGACAAATTCTTGTTGCCTATTAGTTATATTTAACCCCTTCGTGACAAAGGCTGATTTTACTTTTTGTACCCTTCGTGACAATGGCCGTTTTAACATTTCTGCGCTGCTCGTGTTTAGTTGTAATTTTCTTCTTTCCCGTTTACTGAACCCACACACATTAGATATTGTTTTTTTCAGGACAAGAAGGGTTTCTTTAGATGACATTGTTTTGATTGTATCATATTATTTACTATTAAAAAAAGTATAAAATATGGTGAAAATTTTTGAAAAAAATGACTTTCTAACTTTTAGTTGAAAAATCTTTTACTCATCTATAAAAGATAATGAAAAAACCTGCTAAATAGATTCTACTATTTGTCCTGAGTTTAGAAATACCCAATGTTTTTAGGCTTTTTTCTACACATTATGCGGCAAAAAAGAACAGGTAGCGTTTTGCTATTTCAAAGCCATTTTTTCAAAATCTGGTAATTCTTCCCCCCATGTGCCATTTCAGGTATCTTTGCAGCCGGCCAATGCAATTTACCCCATCAAGTCATATATTTTTGAAAACTAGACAGCCCAGGGTATTCCAAATGCTAGTATTTTAACCCTTTCCAAGCACTAATTCTACCATCAGCCTTTGTCAAACTTTATGTTAGTAATTTTTTTTGCATTTGTTTTTTCACACACATTTTACTTTAGGTATGAATAAACAGGTTCTGGTATATGTCACTATCATAAAACACCCCAATATGTGTTTAGCAACAGCGATACCTCACATGAATGATTTTGCATGGCTGTTTGGGGGCAAAAGGGCCACATTTGGGGCATGCGCATTTTCAATGTTGAACTTTGGCATTTGGGGATCCACTGCCCATGCCCTATTTGGTACATCTTTGAGCTGGGCCATTTCAGTATGCCCAATAAAGCCATATATTTTTGAAAACTAGACACCCCAGGGTAATTTAAATGCTAGTATTTTAACTCTTTCCATGCACCATATCTACCACCAGTCTTTGTCAAACTTTGTGGTAGTAATTTTTTTGCATTTGTTTTGTCACACACATTTTACTTCAGGTATGAATTAAAAAATTCTCGTATATGTCACTATCACAAAACACCCCAATATGTGTTCAGCAACATCTCCTGAGCGCGGTGATACCCCACATGAATGATATTGCCTGGCTGTTTGGGGGCAAAAGGGCCACATTTGGGGCATGCGCATTTTCAATGTTGAACTTTGGCATTTGGGGATCCACTGCCCATGCCCTATTTGGTACATCTTTGAGCCGGGCCATTTCAGTATGCCCAATAAAGCCATATATTTTTGAAAACTAGACACCCCAGGGTATTTCAAATGCTAGTATTTTAACTCTTTCCATGCACCATATCTACCACCAGTCTTTGTCAAACTTTGTGGTAGTAATTTTTTTGCATTTGTTTTGTCACACACATTTTACTTCAGGTATGAATTAAAAAATTCTCGTATATGTCACTATCACAAAACACCCCAATATGTGTTCAGCAACATCTCCTGAGCGCGGTGATACCCCACATGAATGATATTGCCTGGCTGTTTGGGGGCAAAAGGGCCACATTTGGGGCATGCGCATTTTCAATGTTGAACTTTGGCATTTGGGGATCCACTGCCCATGCCCTATTTGGTACATCTTTGAGCCGGGCCATTTCAGTATGCCCAATAAAGCCATATATTTTTGAAAACTAGACACCCCAGGGTATTTCAAATGCTAGTATTTTAACTCTTTCCATGCACCATATCTACCACCAGTCTTTGTCAAACTTTGTGGTAGTCATTTTTTTGCATTTGTTTTTTCACACACATTTTACTTCATGTATGAATTAAAAAGTTCTCGTATATGTCACTATCACAAAACACCCCAATATGTGTTCAGCAACATCTCATGAGCGCAGTGATACCCCACATGAATGATTTTGCCTGGCTGTTTGGGGGCAAAAGGGCCACATTTGGGGCATGCACATTTTTCAATGTTGGACTTTGGCATTTGGGGATCCACTGCCCATGCCCTATTTGGTACATCTTTGAGCCGGGCCATTTCAGTGTGCCCAACAAAACCATATATTTTTGAAAACTAGACACCCCAGGGTATTTTAACCAGTTAAAATGCTGGTATTTTAACTCTTTGCATGCACACATTTTACCACCAGCATTTTTTCAAAGTTTGCAGTAGTATTTTTGTGTTTGTATTTTTCCCACACACACCTACTTTATGTATGAATTTAAAGCTCCTGGTATATGCCGCTGTCACACGACACCCCAATATGTGTTCAGCAACATCTCCTGAGTACAGTGATACCCCACATGCATGGGTTTGTCATTTTTGGGGGGAACTAAAAGGCCACATTTGGTACGTGTGCATTTTTCTAATTGGAAATTAGATGTGTGGCCATCCTTCCCCCCCGTGTTAATTGGGACATTGTTGAATCCGGCCAATTCAATTTACCCCATCAAATCATACATTTTTTAAAAGTAGACACCCCATGGGCATTTAATATGCCAGTATTTTATCTCTTTCCATGCAAGAATTGTTTTAAGCTAATGTGCTAATTTTAGGACTTGCTCACAAAAATATATTTTTTATATATATATTTTAATATTTTTTTGCCTTTTTTAAAACATTTTTTAAAATTTTTTTCAACTTGAAGGTTCCCCTGATAGTGACATCAGAGGGAAATTATTTTTACATTTTACTGTTTTTTTACTATTTTTTTTCTAATTATTATTAATTTTATTTTATTTTTAATTAATTTTTTCTAATCACACTGTGATTAGAAAGCTGGGCTCCATTGACTTGCATGGTTGAATGCAGTACCTGTAATCAACCTGCAAGTGGAGCCAGAGTTCTCTAGAGGGTCAGGAGACCGTCTAGCGAACCTTTTCATCTTTATTATTTTTTTTCCCGGGCCGCCGCCATCTTGCTGATGGCGAAGATCACCGGCAGCTGCGGCTGTGACCGCTCTCCGGAGCGGTCACAGTCCATCAAGAGGTAAGTGTTTGGTGTCGCTGGATGCCTCCTGATCGAGGCATTCCAGCGACACCATTTAAGTTTATGAGGTGATCGTTGATCACCTCCTAAACGCTTTTAAAACGGGCGTCCGCCGCCATACATTGTATGGCGGATGTTGACGCCCCGGGGAGGGGCCAGACATGGCCCCTGATTCCGATCATGGCGTTGCTGAATGCCTCGAGGTCGAGGCATTACAGCAACGCCGTTTGGGTAAAAAAATCGATCACGGATTGATTTTTTTTACCCGTTTTAACAAATGACGGTCCTGGCACGTCATTTGTCGTTAACGACATGTTTTTCCGTGACGTGCCCGGACCGGCAATTGTCATCAAGGGGTTAATCGTGCTTTTGTCACTGTAATCAATTAGCATTACATAAATATATAATAAATGAATCATAACGTCATGCAATTTCTAAAGTGCCATATCTTTAATGAAAGATTCTATCTTTGACCATTTAGTTGGTACTTAGAAAGAGGTAGAAACTTTGTAAAAAAAAAACCCAAAAAACTTTCACTTAGAAACCAAAACAACTTTAACTTAATGAGGCCGTTTTGGTGTATATGCCCAGAAACAATATAATGGGGGTGGAACATAAGATACCACAGTCAAAACTGGGGGGCATTAATAATTTACACCATTAAATCATATTACTGAAAAAACATATATATATATATATATATATATATATACATACATAATACTTGGTCTTTCAACATGGAAAGCCTGAAGCCACAATTTAGTGCGACTAATCCTTAAATTAAATATTATAGAGTAAATAACACAACACCTTATCATTTCCACTAAATGATTTCAGGGCCTTGAATGTTTTGTCCCCTGAAGTCACTACAAATTCAGGAGGGCATTTTATCTCTGGATAAGTAAAAATGAAATAGTTCCTACTGTAAATTAAGTGCCAGGAAACAGATAACCAAACACACACACACCAGGAAAGGATTTTCCACACCGACACCCATACACACACCAGGACAGGCTCTGCCACACCGACACCCAGACACACACAGGACAGGCTGTGCTACACTGACATCCGAACACACGCTAGGACAGGCTCTGCCACACTGACATCTGAACACACACACTAGGACAGGCTCTGACACCCAGACACACACACTAGAATAGGTTCTTCAACACCGTCATCCAAACACACACCAGGACAGGCTCTGCCACACTGACACCCAGATGTGGTGTTTAAACCAAATATAAAAATATATCTCACCAAGGTTCGTCTACATTCAAAGGTATTTATTATAAGGTAACAACACAGCAAACACATTTATCTCATATACACACGCATAGCCAAACCCCACAGGACAACAACCCCCTTTTATCTCTCTCTCTATACATATAACAATTCCCTTCAACACAATTTGATCTCACCCAATGTTAAGCCTCCAGATCCGATAATAGCTCACTGCTGGGAGCTGACTCTTACCACATCCACCATGGAGGAAAAGGAAAAGAACTGAAGGAGTTCATGTGTGGCATTATATTATATATCCTTCATTTGACATCACATCCTGTTTCATCACTTCCTTTATTGAACTGTGGGAGGGAAGGATTCTAAGAATGCCCACGTTAACCTACTTCCTTTGTTTATGGAGACAAGACAAGTTACCACACCAGACACACACCCAAACACACACCAGGACAGGCTCTGCCACACTGACACCCGAACACACACCAGGACAGGCTCTGCCACACTGACACCCGAACACACACCAGGACTTGCTCTGCCACACCGACACCCAGACACACACACCAGGACAGGCTCTGCCACACTGACACCCGCATTCGGAGGGTTTCCACGGAAGGTTTCACTTTGGTATTGATTTATGTGATGGTCGCTGCCCCCAAAACAGCCTGCCTGTGGCATCTTTGCCCCCAAAACAGCCTGCCTGTGGCATCTTTGCCACCAAAACAGCCTGCCTGTGGCATCTTTACCCCCTTACACATCCATGCTATCACACACACACATATTCATTCACTCGTTCACAAATATTTATTCACTAATTCACAGATAATCATTCACTCATTCAGATATTCATTCATACATTGATACTCATTAATTCCCTCATTCAGATACTCATTTACAAACATTTATTCACTTACTCCTTCACAGATACTCATTAATTCACTCACTCACTCAATCTCACATACTCCTTCATACAGCCTCCCTCACCCACTTACCTGAACCGATGATGTACGCGCCGCTTGCAGACTTCCGTGAACATCCTGTTCTACCGCACAGGGGAAGCAGACGCACAGCGGGGTCATGTGACGTACATGACGTATGTAACGTGACTCCGTTGGATTCCTGTTTCCCCCGGCGGTAGAAGAGACGTATTTGGAGGACTACCAGGACTACCAGGACTTTTAAAGTACACACTATTTTTTTCTTTGTATACTTTGTTGGGTTAATTTTAACATAAGTTTACAAAATAAATGTAATTTTAATGCATCCTGGGATTTCCAAACATTTGGTGTGCTTCAGCTGCTACCTGCTTTAAAGAAGGATCTGCCTACCCTATATTAGGCACAAGCCACAACACTCAGAGCCAGGTAATTTTATGGCTCGGAGCAAGGGAGCAAAAAAACACAGAGACGTTTAGGTGAAGTGCCGACTTAAGGGCACAGCTGTATGATTTTCAGGAGCGCTGGTATTGTAAGCAAATTCTGCCGTGGTGAGTAGTTCTTTCCAATCGGATTGGAGGTAAGTACAGTAGCAACGAAGGTATGTTCCCAAGGTTTGGTTTGTTCGCTCTGTTTGACCATTTGACTGGGAACGGAAAGCTGTGGAGAGGTCTACGGAGATGTTCAATGAGTGACAGAATGCTTTCCAGAAACGGGAGGTGAATTGCGTGCCTCGATCGGAGAGTATGGATTTAGGTATGCCATGGAGTCGGAATACGGAATCAAGGAAGAGGGTGGATGTTCTTTTGGCAGTAGGGAGCCCTTTGGTTGGGATGAAGTGGGCCATTTTTGTCAACCGATCAACCACGACTATGATCAGGGAGGTCCACAATGAAATCGACCGTGAGGTGGCTCCACGGTTGGGATGGTATAGGCAAGGGTTGTAACAAACCTGCCATTCTGGAGGTAGCGGCCTTGGCACGGTTGCAAACGGCACAGGAATTTACAAAGGCCCTGACGTGGGTAAGAGAGGGCCACCAGAAATGGCGTTGGATGTCATAGATGGTTTATCTTTGTCCGCCGTGCCCTGCTGTGAGGGCATTGTGACAATGTTGCAGCACTAGAGCACATATGGTTTCAGGAACGTAGATTTTACCATGTGACAGGGGATACCCTTTGGGTGAGGTCGGGAGATCAAGGGAGGAAGCAGCTTTTTGGATATCCTGCAAGAAGTGGGTCGTGACACCCATGAAGTGGTGTGTTTGCAGTATTGTCTCCTCTTGTTTGGGTTTTGCCTCTTCTGGGGCATGCATTCTGGAGAGGGCGTCTGCTTTTTGATTCTTTGAACCAGGACGATATGTGACATGAAACATGAAACGGGAGAAAAACAGAGCCCATCGTGCTTGACAGGGATTGAGATGTTTGGCGGTTCTGAGGTACTCTAGGTTCTTGTGGTCTGTATACACCGTGACGGGGTGGTTGGCACCTTCGATAAGATGCCTCCATTCTCTGAAGGCTCTTTTGATGGCTAGTAGCTCCTTATCCCCTACGTCGTAGTTGGATTCGGCATCTGCGTGAATAAAAGGCCACTGGATGTAGGAGTCCTGTGTCGCAGTCTCTTTGTGATAGCACGGCCCCGGTTGCTATGTTGGATGCATCCACTTCGAGGAAGAAGGGTCTTTTGCGATTTGGCAAATGGAGAATGGGAGCAGATGTGAACGATGTTTCAGGGTGTTGACCGCCTTTTGGGCTGATGATGACCAACACCATTTGACGTCCTTTTTTGTGAGATGAGTCAATGGTTAAATTGTCTGTGAGAAGTTCCGGATTAATTTCCGATAGAAATTGGCAAACCCCACAAAGCAATGTACTTGCTTCTTACTTTGTGGTATTGGCCATGAGAGGATTGCCTCTATCTTGCGAGGATCCATTTCAACCTTGCCTGGTCTGATGATGAAACCCAAAAACTCCACACAATCCGTTTCAGTCTTCCATTCATCGTTTTGGCGCATTCGAAGCAGATTGTAGTAGGGCTGCAACTAACGATTATTTTAATAATCGATTAGTTGGCCGATTAATCGATTAATCGGATAAAAAAATTCAATTTTTTTTCAATTTAAAATAATGTAATAAAAAACGTACAATTTACACTTTCATCTCTTTATTGCAATGGCCTCTCTCTATTCACCTTCTTATTTTACTGACATAATAATAAAAGCTACAAGAACCCAAACACAGTGTTTCTCAAACTAGGTTTTAATACAAAGTTATTAGTAAATATTAATTCATATGTTAACTATTTTTCATATTTAATAAAAACTATGAGAAAAAAGCCTTGTTTAATTTTTTTTTTATTTACCAAACTGCCCCCGGTTATGCACATCTGACCCCCAGCTTGCCACTCTGCCCCCATATATGCCTTATACCTCTTATATGCCAGTGATATGCCACTGAGCCCCCTGATATACCTTTTACCCCCAGATATGTTTTATGCCCCCCTGATATGCCTAATATCGATATGCCTTATACCCCCTATATGCCCTGAAATTCATAATACCCCCCATACACCACTATAACTCACCCATACACCACTCTGGCTCCTCCCCCTCCCATACACCACTCTGGCTCCTCTCCCTCCCATATACCACTTTGCCTCCCCCTCCCATACTCCACTCTGGCTCCTCCCCCCTCCCATACACCACTCTGCCTCCTCCCCCTCCCATACATCACTTTGCCTCCTCCCCCTCCCATACTCCACTCTGCCTCCTCCCCCCTCCCATACTCCACTCTGCCTCCTCCCCCCTCCCATACTCCACTCTGCCTCCTCCCCCCTCCCATACTCCACTCTGCCTCCTCCCCCCTCCCATACTCCACTCTGCCTCCTGTCAGCAACGGAGGTTCACAAGACACCAGGGAGCCGGGTAGAGAGGCAGAGTGCGGTATGGGAGGGGGAGGAGCCAGAGTGGTGTATGGGAGGGTGGCTCCCATACACCCCTCTGACTCCTCCCCCCTCCCATACACCGCTCTGCCTCTCTACCCGGCTCCGTTACTGACAGGAACTTTCACTGCAGCTTCATAGAAGCCTCAGCGTAAGTGAAGGTGAGTAACGGAGGCTGTCTGTGCGATGCAGACCCCCACCGGCTGACAGAGAGGATGATTCTCTGTCAGCCGGTGGGGGTCTGCACGATGCGCACAGCCAGCCTCCGTTACTGCCCTTCACTTACGCTGAGGCTGCAGTGAAAGTTCCTGTCAGTAACGGAGCCGGGTAGAGAGGCAGAGCGGTGATGTATGGGAGGGGGGAGGAGTCAGAGGGGTGTATGGGAGGGGGAGAGAGACGGAAGTGAGAGACCGGCCGACAGTGAGGGGAATCCAGGTCCCCTGCAGCGTTGCGGGGGATCAGGATTCTAGTGTTATAATCCGATCTCTGTTTGAGGTCGGATTATAATTTTTATAATCGATAAAAATCGATTTGATTAATCGATAATGAAAATCGATTTTATCGATTAGTTGTTTCAGCCCTAGATTGTAGGCTCCTTGTGTAGCTTAGTGTAGACGGTTGCTGTTTGCAGGCGTTCCAGGAGTTCAGGAATGAATGGCAGAGGATATTTATTTTTTATGGTGATATGATTCATCTCTCTGTAATCCACACATGGACGTATGCTGCCATCCTTTTTTCGCGTAAAAAATATACCGGCTCCTGCTGGGGACGTAGAGGGTCTGATGAAACCTTTCTTTAGATTTTCATGGATGTATTCCTTTAAAATGTGTAATTCTTTTTCTGCCAGTGGGTATATTTTGCCATATGGTATGGGTGCCCCAGGCAGGAGATCTATAGGACAATCGTATGGTCTATGTGGTGGCAGGGTCTCTACCCCTTTTTTGTCAAACACAGCTTTATATTGTTCATACGCTTTGGGTAGCAAGATCTCTTGTCCTTTTTTCATATTCATTTCTAATATGGAGTGTATGAATCCGGTCGGTAGTTGTCCTCTATGATGGTTACTGACGGATGAGGAGAAGGTTAAGGTGCCTGTTGACCAGGTAATGGTAGGGTCATGGAGGCGTAACCAGGGTATCCCAAGGAGGGATACCCAACAGGGAATAGAGGTGAGGGAACCAGATCAGACTTGGATAGGTGTGGTTTGTTTAGTGAGGGGACCCGTTTGCAAAAATGACCCATCTACGACTTGTATGCGCAAAGGATTTATTTTGTCATGCACAGGGATGGACAAGGCATTTTCTATGTGGACTTCGAGGAAACAGCCGCTGGACCCGGAGTCGATCATTGACAGCCATATGAGTTCTTATTCCACTGCAAGGAAAGAGGAACAGATAAGGGTGGTGATATGGTGGTCAGAGTGGATGGCATGATAGCAAGGTCATTGGGCTTACCCCTGTTTCTCGCCTTTCTAGGGCAGGATTCAGCGGTGTGTCGACAGTTACCGCAGTAGAGACAAAGGTTCTCGTGCCTTCTGCGTTGTAATTCTGCTGGTGGCAGCCTTCCTTGAACCAGATTTGCATTGGTTCTTCAGTCTGGCCTGGAGAACGAGAAGGAGAGTAAGCAGCCGAGGAGTATCTTGGTGGTGCAGCAGGTGTTGCGGCCTTTTCTTGGCGTCATTCCCTCAGATGTCGGTCTAGCTGGATTGCTTGTTGGATAAAGGACTCCAATGATTCCGGAATCCCAAAATGAGCGAAGTCGTTTTTCAAGGGTTCAGACAACCCTAAACGGAACTGGTTGATCAATCCGTGTTCATTCCAGCGTGTGTCAGCAGCATACCGTTTGAAGTTGGTGATATAGTCTTCCACGGGTTGATGACCCTGGCGTAAAGCCCTGATAGCGGACTGAGCGGTTTCTTGTCGATGCGGGTCATCATACATGGAGGACATGACCGTAACAAAGGAATGCCAGGTCGAGACACTGGGATCATTGCTGCGTAGGAGGTCGTGGGCCCATTCCTGTGGCGGTACAGATAGGAGGGCAATCACAGTGCGGACTTTTATAGCATCAGAATGGTATGTGCGAGGTTTCAGTTCAAATAGTACGTCACATGCCATGATAAAAGACTGGTATTTGGTTCTTTCACACGTGAAACATTCTGGCAGAGGCACCTGTGGTTCTGGATTGGTTGTCAGTTCCTCAAGTGGGGTTACAACCCGTACAACCGGTGGTGGTTGTGGGAATCCAGGTGTAGGGGCCGCAGCTTGGGCCTGCAGGTCATGGACGGCTCGGGTGAGGGAGGATACCTGTCGTGTCAGGTTATCCAGTACGTCAGCCAGCTCAGCGAGCTCCATGGTATGGCTCAGATATTCTGTCGGGTTAGTAGTCGGAGCCCAGTATGCAAGGCTGGAGACGTGGGTGAATCAAAACGAGGTACCGATAGGGATGAGACATAGACGAAGTCAGGGTTAGCAGAGGTCGGTTCAGGCAGCGAAGGGTCAATATCCAATGAAACTATGATAAGGCAGCACTGACGTGTATACGTAGAGAGCACTGACGTGTATACGTAGAGAGCACAGTATATCTGAGCACTGAGTAAACTAAAGGACACAGATTTATAGGAAGGAGGGAGGGATACGCCCTCTGATGTCAAGATTAACCTGATTCTATACACCTGAGAATGTTGCCTTTAAGAAGAGGATGTGTATGCAGGTGCGCCACTAGAGGGTGTGCGAGAGATGGAATGTGTTCTCTGTCTCTGTTGGGATGGCCCTGCAGTTGTGTTCCGTCCGTCCTGAAGATCACGGTGCCGGGAAGAAGATTGCGGTACCGTCAGCGCCGGGGAGTGAGCGGGTCTGCCACGTCGGACCCCTCTTCGTGCGTCGCCATATTGGCGGCGTGGGTCGGAAGGAGGACGCGGCGTGGGACCTGACAGTAGGATATATATATTATCTACTTCTATATACAGACATACTGCACTATTATTTTTGTATTTCTGTTTTTTACGTTACATGTTACAGACACCAACAAGGAGCAAACTAAAGGAATGGGATGCTCTATAACTGAAAATAGCAAAACAACTCATTTCTGACCTTTAGGGTCCACCCTCCATTGAATGCTGTTTAGTACACTTCATAAAGTTATCCCATGGGGTTTACTAAAAAGAAACATATATGCATGGAAAGACATATCCAAACCACCAAGCATATCTGTTTAGCTCTCCCTTCCCACATTTCACTTGGTCTCCTCTCACATCTCCAACACCACGGGACCTCAAATTAAAATGAAAAAGGTAAATCCTCATAGTTTCGAATATCACATTAAAATGTCACTTAAAAGGAACATTTTAAAATAATGAACGGCTAGGCATTGGGATTTCTAAACATTTATCTTTTCAATAAAATGAATGGATTAGTATTTTTGTGATTTACATTTGCAATTTTAGTTTTTTTAAATAAAGCTGTAGTATTTAGTGATATGCTTAAAAGTGCTTTGTGCTCAATGGAACCTCTCCTGCCAGCTATCATAGTGACATCATAATAGAAGTCTCATATGTTACACTGGATCTCCACACACACAGAGTGCAAACAGTTTTGAAGGACCATCTAAAGACAGCTGGCTACCTGGCAAAGTAATCTGCGGAGTGTCGGCTCCCCGGCAAAGAGATCCACAGAGCGTCAGGTTTCCATCAACAGATTTGAAGACTGTCAACATATCTACGTTTTTCTTGTTGCTATGACATTTTTTTTTTTTTAAAACTTCTTTACATTTTAGTTCTAGTCAGTTAGCCTCTTAGTGCCCAGAGGGAGGGGCAGTTCTTCACACCCCAGAGATTTCCTTCAATAAACAAAGGTTTTTTCTTTCCTGTGGGCTGAAAAATGACTCTTCGTGAGTCCAGAGGCAGCTCCATCTTTAAACTATCCATACAATGTTTACTATTAAATAAAAAAAAGTTTGTTCTCAGAATTGTTGCTGTCTATGAGTAATTCTTTCAAAATACTATCACCTTAAGTTAAAATGGTATTATTCCAAAAAGTCTGATGTGCTAATGAAACTTATTTTTGGACTACCAATTTGATTTTATGTGATTGAAATTTGGTGTTACTGTAAAATAGACATCAAATGTTTTAGTTATTTATTGTAAAAACACATTTAACTAATTTAACACATCTATTAAAACTAAAGCATACACAGTCATTAGCTGAATGTGTTCAATGACAATAGCAAAAGGAACACCTTTGTCAGCAACTTTCTGTGTGACACAGATCCAGACGGGTATTGACAATGCCGGCACCTGTACTATTGTTCTTGTCTCGTCTACCGTTTGCCGGAGAACTCGCTGCAGAAGTTCTTCTCCCTGTAAAACAGTACAAGTGGAAAAACCCCAAGTAACGTCCACCAGGGTATCGATGATCCCAGCAGTGAGGAGGCTCCAGAATAAGTAAATATGTTAAAAATGATAGACAAAGTTCTTGAGTATGCCAGGTGATGTTTCTGAAACGGAGCGAATACCACAGAGAATGAGAAAACCATGTCTGGGGCAGGATTCGCTAAATTAGTAAAACCACAAAAAAACAAATGTAGTCAAGCTCAGAATCAGAACCAGGCGGGCCAAAGATCATACACTAGGTGGCTAGTCAGATGAACAGGGGTTAAATTCCAGAGCGTGTAGTCAGACGGTCCGGGTCATACACAGGACGGAAACAAAATCGAATCGATGAGCAAAAGGAAGGTCAGGAACGCCAAGGGTCAGGAACATGCCGATCACAAATGCAATCAGCTTGATATCAGAGCAAGGACCACGCCAGGGTAAAGAGACTGGATTTTTAAATCCTGCGCCGGCTGAAGCCACACTCCTCCAGCAGGGGAAGATTTTGTGAGAGAGGATCCCTTGCCCGTCACTTTCCCCTTACCCCGACGCAAGGTATGTCTATTAGGAACCCTGGAGCGGGTGACAGTTCTGTACCTGTTCCAGCCACCACAACAGAGCCAAGACATAAAGTGGGCGGCTGAGTTTCTTTGCCTTTTTCTATAAAGAGCTTTTTTTATAATAGCTAACGCAACATCCAAATATAAGCAAGCGTCTGTCATACAAGACAGTTTAAACCCAAAATCTATATGCATGTCATTTTCATGACCTATACTCGGACAGAGTAGCTCCGCCGTAGAGATCTTCTTTGCCACTGAAAGTGATTAACCCTGTGTATTCCCCCAATACATATATACAATAAATATATATATATATATATATAATCTAACATGATAAGATTAAAGGTATAATCACCCACCAGGCAGCCCAGAACCACCATACAGTTCTATTGCCAGCAATGCCCACCCGACAAAAAGTTACTATTTCAGGGTGAATCCGGCAGAGCGGTGTCAATCCCGGGGTACCATTGGAGAGCTAAGGGTCCAAAGATTCTATGATCTAAAAAGTGATGTGATCGAACGTCGGTACCCTGAGCGACAGTGTTGGAAACATCCCCGGGAATAGTCCATGCAGTAGCCGGGCCAGAGTACCATAGCTGCTGCTGGGTAAACCACAGTCCTAGAAATTGGTAATTAAACCACAGTTCCCGAACGAGTGTTGCCCACCACATGCTTAATATACCCTTGGTGGGGCAAAGGGCGTCCGTAGCAACACTGTTCCAATTGTCGGTGGGCATCTCCACGGTTCCTAGCTACCGCACAGTTCCACGAATTTGCGGCTAGGTCCTAGTCAGGCGCATTGAGTGTTTCCTGGCTTGTAGAGCCCCATAGCCGGCTAGTCCATAGGAGTCTGGTTCCGGCAGGCCAGACAGTGTTTTCCGGTCACCTGGTGCCCCTTTAAAGAAGGGACTGGGCAAGCAGGTAAGGAGTTGTGATGGATCGTCCTGTGCCCCAGACTGGACACATCTGCCCGTCAGCTCCTTCCCTCTCCCAGTAAGCGGACACGATGTGGCTGTCCAAAGAAAGCAGTTACAGAACAGCACTTCCCTCAATCATGAGACAGGACTTCATGCTTTGAGGTTAAAACAGAACTCTCTTTATTACAAACGCACAGAACTTATATACAATCTCCATTCACTGTGCACCGAATCCAACCCCCAATCCTATCAGCCACATCCCATCACAAATCCCATCAGCCACATCCCCTCACAAATCCCATCGGTATACAGGGGATGTATCAGGTGAGGGGATTAAGAGATTGTCACGGAGCTGGCTAGTCCGACCGACTACCTCCGCTGTCTTGTGCTCCCTTAGCCTGGGACAACACACTTTCCCCGGTTCCCCAGTCACTCGCCGAGACTCAGTGTAGGGTAAAACCAAACGAAGACTGATTTATTTTAGACACACAGAGCTGGATATATCCAGCAAAACACACATTAACATAAAACAAGATATTGGGACACAAACCGCCCCCTTAATCTGCCTCCCAGAGACAACAGGGGCAGTAACGGGATTAACAATACAATAGGTGGGGGGAGACTGATTTATACAACATTAAACATCAAAGAATGGTGGTCACTCCCTGGTGGCAGATCCTGGCTGTCTGCTGGAGATAATCCCCTCAGCCAATGATGAGATGATACTGCTGGGGGTAGCCACAGAAGTCTTTACAAACCCAGGGCCCATAGTCAATAGGGAGGAGGCTGGCAGTCAGGCTTCTCCAGTGGCCCCAGTGATGGAGGCTTCCGTCACAATTCTCCCCCCTTCGAATTGGACTGACATAGGATGAGACCCCAAACGGGTTGACTCCGTAGTCAGTCAGTTTATTTGGCCCATTAATTCCCTCCCAAAATTGATGCTCCTGCTGCTGCTGGGGAGATGGGCCGGCTGCGCCATCTCCCGGGTACCGCTGGGGAGGGATGCCTCCTGCATCCCCTCCCTGGTGCTCCTGTTGCCGTTGAGGAGGGAGTTCCGGTTGATCCGGTCCTGGAGTTAGGTTCTGCTGCTGGGGGGGCGGGTCGGCCGCTGTATCTCCCTGAACTCCTGCAGCTTTGGTAGGTGCTGGGCAGAGGCCAGCGATGCTCTGCCTGGTTGCCAGCACTTCAGCTGGGGTTAGGGAATCTTGTGGGTCGGCCTGCCGCTGGGGAGGGAGGGCCGGTTCCTCTGCTCCCGGACATGTGAGCTGCCGCTGGGAAGATGGACCTGCTGTCACATCTCTCGGTTCCTCCCACTGCCGCTGGGGAGGAAAAACAAGTTCCTCCGCTCCCGGACATGTGAGCTGCCGCTGGGGAGAAGGGCCGGCTGCCACATCTCCCTGGATCCCTGTAGTCATTGCAGATGTGGGGCAGAAGCCAGCAGCGCTCTGCCCTGTTGCCAGCTCTTCAGCTGGGACTAAGAGATCTGGGCAGACTGCCCAGCATTCTGAGGCCCCCGGTGTGGAGACCGCAGTGTTATCCACCCCTCTTGGGTTAACATCCTCAGATGTAAAATCAGTTAGATCCACAATCTCTGGATCTGGTTGTGGAGCACAGTCGCACAGCTCCAGTATCGGATCTGGATTAGCTGCCCAGTATCCCTGTGACTCAGGGGTGGAGACCGCAGTCCCATCCACCCCGCCTGGGTCAACATCCTCAGGTGACCACTCAATAACATCCACAAAATCCACACAATCCCTGGACACTGGGGCATTCTGTTGAACGCGGTCAAACAGTTTTTTATACGCCTTCTCCAGTTCCCACTCCTGCGTAATTAAAAAGTCTAAATCACCTTTAAGTCCTAGCGCATCTGGGAGGTCCCACTCCCTGAAATCCCGGATGTCCTCAATCCGCCACTCCGCTGTGCTGCCGAAGTCCGGATCCTCCTGAAGACTATCCCATAATAATCCAGGGCCACCAAAGTCATAGCCCTCTGGAGAACAATCTTTCGCAGTTCCCCAATATGCTTGCTCTGTATACCACTGCAGAGCCCTATAGTGATCTTCCAGCTCTACCTCCTGTTGGACCAGCTTGTCCAATTCGGATACCCATTGCTCCTGGGGTTGCTGTCCCAGGAATGACATCCGTAGTTCCCGCTGGTCTCTAATCTTTTGTTCGGAGCTTGGAAGACACTGACCCCGGCGTATAACAGCCCTCTGCCATACTGACCGTCGAACCACTTGCCTCAGGTTCTGGTATTGTTCTGTAGGCAAAGCAGTGGTGTAGCAGGAGAGGATGACCCGCAGCAGCCCCTGGAATTCTGATACCACATCCATGTCCTTGTCAAGGCGACCGAAGTCTGCCGTCCTGTCGGTTAATCCCGGTAGAAAGTAAGTGTCCCTCGGACTAAGAAGCAATCCCACCGCTTGCCACCAATGTCACGGAGCTGGCTAGTCCGACCGACTACCTCCGCTGTCTTGTGCTCCCTTAGCCTGGGACAACACACTTTCCCCGGTTCCCCAGTCACTCGCCGAGACTCAGTGTAGGGTAAAACCAAACGAAGACTGATTTATTTTAGACACACAGAGCTGGATATATCCAGCAAAACACACATTAACATAAAACAAGATATTGGGACACAAACCGCCCCCTTAATCTGCCTCCCAGAGACAACAGGGGCAGTAACGGGATTAACAATACAATAGGTGGGGGGAGACTGATTTATACAACATTAAACATCAAAGAATGGTGGTCACTCCCTGGTGGCAGATCCTGGCTGTCTGCTGGAGATAATCCCCTCAGCCAATGATGAGATGATACTGCTGGGGGTAGCCACAGAAGTCTTTACAAACCCAGGGCCCATAGTCAATAGGGAGGAGGCTGGCAGTCAGGCTTCTCCAGTGGCCCCAGTGATGGAGGCTTCCGTCACAGAGATACAATGGTTTTCCTCCACCTGTGTTATCCCCCCTGTAGTGCGAGTGCCGTCTGGGCAGACAGGGCTGTGCTGGCTGATTAAGAGCCCCAGCCAGATTATAGGATCGTCTCTTTGAAGGCTGGAGCTGCAGCCACATTCAAACAGGGTACACATAAATATAATAATAATAATAATAACAGTGAAGATCAGACATGGTTCTTCACATTACTCCCCTCTTGTGCAAACGTCCGGCAGACACAGCCAGATCCCTAACGGATCGGCTTGGGGATGACCGGGCCTCTACTGTCTCTAGTCCTGCGGGGTAGGGAGAGCGGGCGTGCGGCCTCTGGGGCACCCTGGCAGCCCCATGTCAGTCACCCAGGCTCCTGGGCCTGGCCCGTAGTCAAAGGGTAAGAGGCCAGCCCAGAAGCCTCTCCAGTGGGCAGCCCTCTTTAGTCTCCTCTGCAGGCATGGGAGACCTTTCTCCAGGGCTTCCTTTCCCCTCTGGGCCCCAGACTCGGCTCCCTCCCAACCTGATGGAACCCTCCCATGGTTACCCTGACTACGGGCTTGTCCCGAGTCAGCTCCACATTCCCCCACCCAAACAACAAGAGCCCACTCCAAAGCAGCAGCAGTTTCACTTACCCCTACCTGGCTCTCCGAGCTGGGGCTCGTTTTGCCCACTGGACCATGCCGCTGGGGAAGAGTGCCGGTTGCCCTTCCTCCCATAATTGGTGACGGCCGCTGGGGAGGGTCGCCGCCTGCGCCCCCTCCCGGATGCTCGTGCTGGGGAGAGCCAGATAATGGGGGTGTAAGCAGTGCAGGGAAGAGGTCAGCGACTCTCTGCCCGGTTGCCAGTGCTTCTGCTGTGCACCAGGGAACGGTGCTGGGCAGAGAACAGCGTCACTCTGCTCTGTGGCCAGCTCTTCCGCTGGTCGTTCCCTGCTAGCAGGTGGGGACCCTTCGCTGTGGGGCGGGCAGAGGCCAGCAGCACTCTGCCCTGTTGCCAGCGTTTCAGCCAGAGCGAGGATTGCTGGTGCAGGACAGAGGTCAGCGACACTCTGCCCGGTTGCCAGTGCTTCTGCTGGTGCAGGGAAGGGTGCTGGGCAGAGAACAGCGTCACTCTGCCCTGTGGCCAGCTCTTCCGCTGGCGGTTCCCTGCTAGCAGGTGGGGACCCTTCGCTGTGGGGTGGGCAGAGGCCAGCAGCACTCTGCCCTGTTGCCAGCGTTTCAGCCAGAGCGAGGATTGCTGGTGCAGGACAGAGGTCAGCGACGCTCTGCCCGGTTGCCAGTGCTTCTGCTGGTGCAGGGAACGGTGCTGGGCAGAGAACAGCGTCACTCTGCCCTGTGGCCAGCTCTTCCGCTGGTGGTTCCCTGCTAGCAGGTGGGGACCCTTCGCTGTGGGGCGGGCAGAGGCCAGCAGCACTCTGCCCTGTTGCCGGCGTTTCAGCCAGAGCGAGGATTGCTGGTGCAGGACAGAGGTCAGCGACTCTCTCTCCGGGTGCCAGCACTTCTGGTTGGTCCTCGTTAGGCGACAGGAACACTGTGCTGGGGGATGAGCAGAGGCCAGCAGCACTCTGCCCCGTGGCCGGCTCTTCTGCCACCTCTAGTGGAAACCCATAGACCGCTGCCTCAAATTCCGGCGACTGCATGGGTTCTATAATTGCCCGGAAGACTTCCTCCCAAAAGTAATTGCTCACTTTCACCTCTTCGGGCTCTGGCTGCAATACCAGGGGCAGAGTGGCTGAACCTTCAAGTCCGGAGGCTTGCCAATTACAGTGAGCGGCCTCCGGAGCTCACTCTGTAACATCTGTCGGCTCACACTGCAGGGCGTAGCGCCCCTTGAACAGCGCCAAGTATTCTGCCTCGAGGCACCATTCTCTGTCTACTAGTCCCTCAAGGTCTTGGCTGAGTTCACTTGTTGCAGTGGGCGGCAGGGCTCTCCGGCGCTTGTCACTAATGTCCCGCCATCTGTCCATGTTGCCATTGCCAAAGACACCCCTTTCCTCGAATGCCTCCCGAACAGGCCAGGCCCGCCAACATCCATCCCTTCCGGAGAATGGGGCTTTCTGGATTTTCGCTCCGGGCCTCGGACTTCCCAGTATATGGCTCGGTACTCCTCTTCGAGCCCAATCTCCTGTCGGACCAGCCTCTCTACCTCTGCAACCTCACCTGGAGACGCAGGTCCCCGTAACAAGTAGAGCCTCCCATTCACCTGGTCCCTGATTCGTTGTTCTAGGGTGGGCAGATGTTTACCTTGGTGTGCGCTCCACTTTTCTAGGGCCGCTCTCCATCTCACGAGCCGGGCTCGGGTCCGTCTCTCAAACTCCCATACTGGAGTCTCCGATTCGAGGGTCTCGACTCCCCTCCAAGTCACCCCGCATCCCGGTGACTGTTCAATCCACTCTATCTGTGGATCCGTTTGGCTCTTCCTCGCCAGGGTATAACTTTATTCTGCGGCTAGTTGCTTTGGACCGCTGCCACCAATGTGACGGATCGTCCTGTGCCCCAGACTGGACACATCCGCCCGTCAGCTCCTTCCCTCTCCCAGTAAGCGGACACGCTGTGGCTGTCCGAAGAAAGCAGTCACAGACCACCACTTCCCTCAATCATGAGACAGGACTTCATGCTTTGAGGTTAAAACAGAACTCTCTTTATTACAAACACACAGAATTTATATACAATCTCCATTCACTGTGCACCGAATCCAACCCCCAATCCTATCAACCACATCCCATCGCAAATCCCATCAGCCACATCCCCTCACAAATCCCATTGGTATACAGGGGATGTATCAGGTGAGGGGATTAAGGGATACAATGGGTTTCCCCCACCTGTGTTATCCCCCCTGTAGTGCGGGTGCCGTCTGGGCAGACAGGGCTGTGCTGGCTGATTAAGAGCCCCAGCCAGATTATCGTCTCTTTGAAGGCTGGAGCTGCAGCCACATTCAAACAGGGTACACATAAATATAATAATAATAATAACAGTGAAGATCAGACATGGTTCTTCACAGGAGTCTTCCCAGAAATCCAACAGTGCCCCACACTCAAACATACTGTCAGGAACTGGGTCCATACAGGCGACTGTAATGACCCAGAGCGCCCAAAGATGGAGTTCAGGAGTTATTGCGCAGTAGCGGAGTAGGACAGGGCATGGTGCAGAGCGACTGCACTTTCCCGGGTGGGCACCCTGGATCAGGCATCAGACATAGCACTAGAATCATGTGCAGGATGCTGCCAGCTGGGAGAATGGAAGCTAAGCAGAGTATATAAGGGAAACATAGCAAGCAAGGGGGACAGAGCAATGAGCATAACAGACAAAGCACACATAAATAAAGGACTAGCCTAGGAGTATGTGATAATAATTGGAGATTCCTTCACATCATATGGCCATAGAATGCTTAGCCCACCACTACGCCAAGGACATACCTTTAGACTGCAGACTGAGACAATTATAACAGGTGGGGCACACCTTATAAAGGAAACCGAGCTGAAGCAAAGAGCAGAACAAGAATCCAGGAATCAGAGGTTCAGGACAGAACATAACGGAAATCCAGAAATGGACCACAGTGAGACAGGGAAATAAAACAGGTTAACGTGACACTTACATTGCCCCTAAGCCTCTGACCCTCTAGGTTTAGACTATGACCTGTTGTTCTAACATTGTTCTTACTTTTAAATAAGCTTGCCTCTTCTACTTTGTTCATTCCCTTTTAAGTATTTAAATGCTTCTATTGCATCTCCGATCCTCTTCTTTACTCCAAGCTATATACCGTATTTGCTCGATTATAAGACAAGGTTTTTTCCAGAGCCTCCTGTCTTATGCCCCCCCCCAACTTACCGGTACTTCTGAGTCCCCGGTGCTTAGTCCTGGCAGCATGTACAGCTCTAATGGATTCGCGTAGAGCTCTTCACTCTGCCCGGACTAAGCACCGGGCAGCGTGTAGAGCTCTACGCAGTTTGCGTACACAACTTCCGCTGCAGCCGGGAGGAGGTGCGGTTAGCAGCGGGGGTTGTCTGCGTCCATCGCGCAGACCTTCCCCGGCTGTCAGAGATCAGAGTTCCTCGTGATCTCTGACAGCTGGGGAAGGTCTGCGCGATGGACGTAGACCTCTTCACGCTGCCCGGACTACGCACCAGGGACTCAGAAGTACCGGTAAGTTTGGAGGAGGGAGGGGGAGGAAGTGTTAAATGGGGGGCATAAGGCATTTCTGGAGGCAGAGTGCTCTGTGAAATGCCTTTTAACCCCCTTAATGCCACTCTGCCTCCTGAAATGCCTTATACCTCCCTATATGCCACTCTGCCCCATAATATGCCTTTTAACCCCCTAAATGCCAGAGTGGTATATAGACGTATAAGGCAATTCTGGAGGCAGAGTGGCACATAGGGGGTCAAAAGGCATATCATGCGGCACAGTGGCATTTAGAGGGTAAAAAGGCATTTCTGGGGCAGCGTGGCAAGCCAGGGGGCAGATGTGCATAACTGGGGGAGGCAGGTTGAAAAAAAAAGAAAATAAAAACAAAATATTTTTCTCAATCATAGCTTACCGGTAAAACTTTTTTCCTAGGGTCGTCTTATATTCAGGCTTTTTACTTTTCTTCATAAATTAATATTCAGATTTTGGGGGGTCGTCTTATAATCAGGGTCGTCTTATAATCGAGCAAGTACGGTATATTAAGATACTTTAGTAAACAACTAAATCTGCTACACAAGAGCACCAAGCAGGACCCCATCGTGGCCACCTCACCCTCACTGTCCCCAGCGTCACATAACTTTCTGGTGCTCAGACATAGAAGCTCTAGCGAAAGTGCTGGCCAGCAGCGGAGGTTTCACAGGCTGCACCCACTAGACACCAGCGAGTATGGGAGGGGGGCATAAGGCATATCAGGTGGGTATAAGGCATATCTATAAGGAATATCTAGGGGCAGTATGGCATATCAGGGGCAGAGTGGCAAATAGGAAGGTATCAGGCATATCTGGGTGGCGGAGTGGCATATCAGGGGGGCACATTGGCATTAAAGGGATATAAGGCATATCGGTATAAGGCATGTCAGGGGGGCAGAGTGGCATATAGGGAGGTATAAAGCATATAGGGAGGTATAAGCATATCTGGGGGAGGAGTGGCATATAGGGGAATATAAGGCATATCAGGGGGAACATTGGTATATAAGGGGGTATAAGGCATATCAGGGGGCATAAGACATATCTAGGGGGTATAAGGCATATCAGGGGGGCACAGTGACATATAGCGGGTATAAGGCATATCAGGGGGCACATTGGCATATAGGGGGTATAAGGTATATCAGGGGGCACAGTGGTATATAGGGGGTATAAGGCAAATCAGGGGCTATTAGACATATCGGTGCAGAGTGGCATATCAGGGAGGCAGAGTGGCATATTGGAGGTATAAGGCATATCTGGGGGGCAGAATGGCAAGCCTGGGGTCAGATATGCATAACTAGGGGGTAGGTTGGCAAATAAAAGGAAATAAAAACAAGAAATGCGATCTTGTAACTTTAAAATATAGCTTTTATTATTATGTCAGAAAAATAAGAAGGAAATTAGGGAAATGCCATTGTGATAGAGATAAAAAAGGTTAATGATGTAAATTTTAAGTTTTTTATTGTGATGGTTGTTTTTAACACCCAGTTTGTTCATTCCATTATTTTACATAAATGAAAAATTTGCATATTGTTTTTTTCCCAGCCCAGTGTGAGCCATATTTGTCCCCAAACAGACCAGCATGAGCCATCTTAGCCCCCAAACACCCCAGTGTAGGATATCTTTGTCCCTAAACACCCTGCCTGTGCTATTTAGGTCCTCAAGGCTCAAACACCCTGCTTGTGGCATCTTTGCCTTTTCCCAAATCACTTATACATCTATGATACACATACTTATACAGTCAATTACTCAATCATTCATATAATGATTAATTCTCTAAATCATTCACACAAATCATTTACACATATTCATTAATGCATTTTCAAAAATATTCAAGCAATTCATCCACACATTAATTCACTCATATTTTCATTCATACACACACAATTCATGTACACTGGTTCCTCTATGACATGGCAAACATAAGAACACTTTTCCTGAGGGCAATAAGGCAGCGCTTGCAGTACCGTCCTCTCCCCTGATTGTAGAATCGAGAGAGGATGTCACCGCAAGTGTCACCATGTTGCCCATAATTGGCGCTTTTGGTGACGTCTTCTTCCCCGATTCTTCCACCACAGCGCTGCTATTTTGGCGGAAGTTGCCTGGTTATGTCTGCTGAGATGGAGATGAAGAAGGAAGATGCCAGATAAGGGATTCAAGATAGAAGATGAAGAAGATGCAGAAAAACATGCAGAAGCGAAAGTGGTCAGCAGAAGTAGAAGTGGTCGGCAGAGAAGGTAGGGAAACATTTAGAGAGCATGAGAGAAAGTGAACGAGAATGAGTGTGTGAGAGAATGGATGAGGGTACTAGGGAACACATTTTGTTTTTGAATTAAAAATGTTTCTGAATGGGCAGAAACAAAATTTGTTGCCCAAAAAAGAATGTGCCAAAAATGAACAAAAAAATTCATCTGAATCGTTTTTTGGCCCATTTGCACATGTCAAATAGGTACTTTTATGTTTGCATTTTTTTGCTTTTTAGTGCTCTTCCATCTCCTCACAAAAACTGCCCGATCAACAACAATAATTAAACTTAACCCCTTTGTGACAATGGCTGACTTTATTTTTTGTATCCTTCGTGACAATGGCTGTTTAACATTTCTGCGGTGCCCGTGTTTAGCTGTAATTTTCTTTTTTCTCATTTACTGAACCCGCACAAGTTATATATTGTTTTTTAAGACAATATAATTTACTATAAAAATAAAGTATAAAAGATGGTGACAAATTGAGAAAAAAAGGACTTTCTCTGACTTTTACTTGAAAAATATTTTACTCACTGTGACAGGACGCCCTGTATCCCGACTGGGTACTCCTGCCAAACGTTGCTTCCTCCTGCTGGGACACCAACAATTAACCCCTTCAGCGACAGGCAGAACCAGCGTTGTAGATAGAAGGGGGGACGTCGCTGCATCGGAGATGCGTTGGCACTGTGGCCATCCGAAGCTTAGCTACACAGCGTGGCTATTGTCCTGAAAACGACAATAAAGGATCATTGCAGCCCACCCCAAGCATCAGGCAACACTCATGTTGAGGTGAAAACAGGACTCCTTTATTTTAACCACATACAGAGCTATATATATACAAGTAAGAAAAGGGGCAAATTACCATGTCAGGAAGGAAGTAATTAGATCAAATCCTGCAACACAATATCCGGGGGAAGGACAGAATGACATGAGACATAAATAATTACATTAGTTGGGGACGTAGACATGGAATGATGATAGACATATAAATGGCTTGAGACAGACAATGGCCAGGACACAGAAATGACAGGAGCTCACAGGATTAACAGCTACCTGTTGTTTAATTGATAATTAGGTATGCAGCAGTGACACCTAGTCATACCTACAAGGGACCTTAAAACAAGGGCTAACTCACACAATAACAGTGGAAACACTTCACACCTATAAAATCAACAATGCTCCCAATGCAAAGACAATGAGCCTTCTTCCTACAACAGGATGTCCAGCTGACATTACAGTTTTGAGACTCTGAGTAGTAAAACCCGTACCTGGGGAAAATCAGTAGAAACTGACCCTCTGTATTCACACACAGAAGTCTCTACAAGGCCTCGGCCCATAGTCGGTAGGGAGGAGGCTGGCTCTCAGGCCTCTCCAGGGGCCCCAGTGATGGAGGGTTCCGTCACACTCACCTATAAAAGCGAATCAAAAAAACTGCTAAATAAATTCTACTATTTCTCCTAAGTGTTTTTGCTTGTTTCTGCAAGCTACAGGGCAATAATTACAAGTAGTGTTTTAATATTTCAAAACCATTTTTTTTTAAATCAGGCATCCGTCCCCATACAGTATATGATGGACGCTGACGTCTGGAGGAGGGGCCACACGGGGCCGCTTCTGCTGATCTCGGTTTTGCTGAATGCCTCAACATCAAGGCATTACAGCAATACCGTTTGGGTGAAGAAAGTGATCACTTTCTACAGCCATTTAACATGCCACATGCACATCAATTGTCATCATGGGGTTAATAAGATGAGATAATAGGAGGAATAATCATGCAGGTCTTGAAAATAAGGAGATTTCCCCAATGGTATACATGCAAGAAGGATTTTGTGTAGAAGAAATTGCAAATGATATCAAGTTTGTATATGCTGACACTGTCTGTTTACATATTTGACGGAATTCTTCCCCTCAATAATGTGTTTTTTTTAACAAAAAAAGATATATTTTTTTGTTTTTTATGTTTTTTTTACATACTTGAACTCACAATAAATATTTTTTTGCATGTTTCTATGGTTTCAAATAAAAAAGGATGTATAATTTGTGTGGGTACATCAACATAGAGGAGAATCTTAATTAAACCCAAAAATACAAAAAACATATGGGCTTTATGGTTCTAAAAATCCTGGGACTGAAAGGGTTAAGATCTTTACATTTTTACATTTACATTTTTAAAAATAGTTAAATGTGAATAACTTTTAGTATGCTTTACCAAAAGTCCTGACATTTTTAGTATATCTCTGGATATATGGGCTCTTGCATTGTGTAGAGTTTGGAGTAAATTGGTTAATATTTAAATTCATTTTTGCAAGTAAAGTCACATTAAGCTCCCCAAAAACAAGCTTAATGCCACACATTTGCAATGTGGGAAACCAAAATCGATGAGACTTCTAGGTTAAGGAAGTTAAAAACCTATGTCATGTAAAAATATGACGCAATTGATTGACATTTGGAAACATTTTGACATAGCTATCTCCTTTTACGCCCGAGGCAAGAATGGAAAATTGTGCCTCTCACACTATATTTTTACATTGGTGATTTTATTTCCACTGCCCTTACACACTACAGCCCATACACACACACATATGCATTGCCATATACACACACCTGTCATTTACATGCATATACACTGCCCATATACATACACAAACAATGTCTTTACACATACCTGCCCACACACACGCTGATCCAAACCTTATCACCTCCTAAGCTTAAACGGTGTTGCTGGAATGCCTCGACATTCAGCGACAACGAAAACCCACCCCTGGACGCACTATGAACGCTCCAGAGAGCAGTCACAAACACCAATGCGAGAGATTTTGCCTCTCCCAAGATGGTGACGCCCATAAAAAAAACAAGTTCCTAAGAGGGTCTCTCCACACCCTCCTGAGAAGGCAGGTGAATGTAAAATTGAATTGTCCAGATACAAAGATGCCCCAAATAGAACATGGGGCAGAAGGACCAGATGTCAAAATCGTAAGTTGAAAAACTGAATTGCGCATGTTTCAAATGTAGCCTTTTAGCCCCAAACTCATGCATGGGTGGTATCACTGTACTCAGAAGATGTTGGTGAACACATATTAGGGTGTTGTTTTGAAGTGACATATGCCAGGAGCTGTAACTTTATACCTGAAGTACACAAAAAATATTACTGCCACAAACTTTGACAAAGGCAGGCAGTAGAATTAGTGCAAGGAAAGTGTCAAAGTACCAGTATTCAAAATACTCCGGGTCGTCTAGTTTTTCAAAATATAGGGCTTGATGGGGGTAAATTGAAGTGGCCGGCATTAAAGACGTCCCAAATAAACACAATAGGGTGCAAATAACTTCAGCCCAAATCTAAAAGTCCAAAAGAGAAGCACGCTCGCCGGATAGTAGGCCGTATCAAATAATCAGATTTCCAGAGCTGTCTAGTTTTTGAAAATATATAGTTTTAGGGGATAAAATTAATTATGGGATCTTTACTGTGTCTCAGGTGAGACCTGGACCAAGCAAACTGATCTGTCAAAACTCCATGTTTGAAAACTGTGCATGTGACAATTTTGAACCCGCAGTGAATAAAAGACATGCCCTACCCATGTATATGGGGTATTCATGTACTCGGGGGTTGTTTCTGAATACAAATCACAAGTTGTTTCAGTAATTTCACGTACCCAGGGAAAATTACTGAAGTACTGTGTTTGGATAGAATAGGTTTGTTAAAAATGAAAAAAATGAAATTTTACTGCAACATTTAGGACAGATTGGTGTTAAAAATACTTTAAAATACTAGTAAATACTAGTAAAATACTTTGGGATGTCAACTTGGCATACTACATTTAAAAAAAATCTTATTTAGAAACAGCAATGTGCATTATTCATATTTAACCCTGTAAGTGCCAAAATAAATGAAAAAAACAGGCATACATTTTTAGAGGTTTTCCATTTGCACTGGTCATAGTCTTTATAAGTGAAACTGAAAATTTTGTCTTTTTCTCCTAATTTTCCCTACATTTTTAGATATTTTTCATACTAACAGATATATAATTAATATTTCAAAAGAAAGCAGTAGTTGTGCTGAAAATAACAATATATAATGTGTGTGGGTGCACTAAATGAGTTAGTGGAGAATCACAGTTGAATAAAGAAAAACACAAATACGGCTCTGGTCATTTAGCACAAACATGTTAAGAAAAAAAACCTTGGTCCTTAAGGGGTTAAAAATGCACGGTATCATTTCTATGTATTTAGAAATGTATTTATATATCCAGGAAATTGATGGGGGTTGTCTCCAGACAGAATATTAGAATTTATCAATTTACCTTGAAAATGGCTACAAGAGACAAGCAAAACACAGCCACATAATACAAATAATACTGATAATACTAATAATAATATGTTATTAAAATGTTAATAAAAAAATACCCTTCCCTGTAGTGTATTTCTAAAAGTTTCATATTTTCTGTTGTATGGGAAAGTTGCCCCTGGGGCTGTGTGATGATTGTATTCTGTAACCTGGGGTAAAATATATATAGAGAGAGAGACATGATTGCAACCTACATTGCTTCGTGAGTGTTTTAAAATACAACGCTAAATTAAGGGATGGTTTTGACATAATAATCTTCCCTATAATAGAGAGGTGAACCCGCCATTTTGTCGTTTCGATTGGCGTAAACTGATTGGACGGCAAAAGTGCAATATTCCGTCATAGGGTTGTCGTCACCTCGCGCAGAGCTGAAACCGTTGGTTTACCTGAACTGCGACGGTAAGCCTGCGACCTTAGCGCTTATTGTGAGATTGCTTCGGATCTTACGTTTTTTTGAGGTGAGGACCCGTTATCCGAGTTCTCCTGACGCGGAATCCCTTCGGAAGTTTCCCGGAAGGTGGCGCCTGAGACATCAGAGTGAAATCGCACCTTGTCGGGAGATCTGTAAGTGTCTGTAGGAGTTTGTCAAGGGGGACCGGCAGTTATTTCACTTAAAACAACACACCGCATTTTATATTTAATGTTTCTGGTAAGCTTGTCGTTAGTAGAATATTTAACCCTTCCATTAAATGCAATTGTCGTAAGGATTAATTTCCTTTAATGACGCTTTAATGTCATATATATCCCAGATTTTGAATACCCATCTGCGTCTGTACATGGACAGTTCCAGCTGTTATGATTTATACTTTTACTTCAGAAATCCTGTAACTAAGCACATGGTGGAAATTTTCTTGTAGCCATTAAACAAGAGAAGAGAGAGAACATGGCACAGACCAGTGGAGGAGAGAAAGCTGGGAAAAAGTTGGAGGTAAAAGTCATGATTTTTTATATTTACATTTTGTCCCATCCATAAGGGTAGATATGGTGTTCATGCTACACATGTCAGATTAGTTTACAATGTGTTGTATGAACCCCTGGCACACTACCGGTTATTATCCCAACCAATATAGATTATGAAGAGGCAAAATAAGCATCTGTTATGTAGTGGGTATTGTTTTTTACAGGTCGTAAAATCTCCTTTTTTATTACAAATGCATCTTTTGTTACAAAGATCAGTCTAATAATAACTTAAAATGTGTGATATCACGTTAAACAAAATGTCTTCTACTCTTGCTGACACCCAAGGGTGAAAAACTCTTAGTCATTCATTTAAAAACGTACACATTTTAAAGTAGCCTTTCTAAAATGCAACTGGATGGCTGCAATGTTTTGTTTTGCGGAAAATAAAACCATATATAAAGCCGACTTTCCTTTTGTGCTCCCTTCTTCTTACCAGGCTACAAAAAAAAAGAAGAGAAAAAATACCGTTTCCAATGGACCCAAAGCCCCAGTCACGGGGTATGTTAGATATTCGAATGAACGCCGAGAACAGATCAGAAGCCAGCACCCAGACTTGTCATTTTCAGAAATCTCAAAGATGCTGGGAGCTGAGTGGAGCAGTTTGCCAGCACCAGAGAAGCAGGTTTGGTTTTCAGAAACAAACTATTATGCTAAATGTATTGGTCCTTTTTAGTTCTATTGTTTCCATTCCCATGAATATTATTTTTAGCAATTAGGTTTTTGGTTGTATGCTTATTATGGGTTTTACTATTTATCTATTTATTACACCGGTGTCATTAACAAGATGGGTGAGTGAGTTTATATTCAATGTCTACTTCCAGGGGGCATAACTAGAAGCCACAGGGCCCGGATGTGAAAATTGCCAAGGGGCTCCCCAACAGCTAGTCTGTGCCATCACTGCCCCCAAACAACTTGTCTGTGCCTTCCTCGCCCCTTTCCTTCCAACATACACTCTGGCACACATATGTAAACACCCTTACACAAATTACACACACTCATACCAACACATATGGTTACATTCATTCTAACACACACTCCATCACAGCCCACTTACGCATCCATGTTCACACACACACACAATTACACATCCATGCTCACACATACGCACATTTACTCATCCATGCTCACACACAATTGCACAACCATGCTCACACACACAATTATGCAATTATCCAGTCGGAAGGGCCCTTTCTAAACTATTTTGAATCGGTTTGAGGAGACAGAAACAAGGAAATTCGGCCCCTGGTCTACTTAATGATTGACACCACACTTTTAATGACATCATGCAAGTTGAGTAGACAGGCATGTAGTATCTGTTAACCATGTTATCTAGCTTGGCTAGGAGCAAGCAACCCAAATCTATTCAGTTACAAAGTCATTGGCGTCAACAAGAAGAATGCTACTCCTATTTTTTCTTCATATAAGTTATAATTATGTTGCTAAGGAGAGCTGTCAAACAAGTTAAAAGAGCCAGATATATTTATGCTTGAGTACTAATGATTATACTTTCTATATGAGGTCTAACAGTTGAAGTTAACATGCTCTATTTTATAGAAATATCTTGATGCGGCAGAGAAGGACAAGCAGCAGTACATGATGGAGCTCAGGGAGTACCAACAGTCTGAAGCATACAAGATGTGCACAGAAAAGATCCCACCTAAAAAGATCAAAAAAGGTCTGCAGACTCTGCTCCGCTATATATATATATATATATATATATATATACCTACCGATATGTGTCCTGTTGTCATCTAATATGTATTTTTGGGCATCTACATCCCACTGTAAACATGTCTTAACAATTAGAAGTATTCGGTGAAATCTTTATTTATTATATACTTGACTTTAATCAGTAGTTTTTAATGTCATTTGTTTTTTATTTAGAGGAAGGCAATGTGCCCATCATTATTACCATCTTGTTGAACGAGCAACCATCCACAGTGAGTAAAGTAGTAACTCCATGCATGCCTCTTACTTTTTATCTTATCCAACTTTGTTTTCCTCCTGTCACACAGTCCCGATGTAAATACGGCATGGTTTATCTGTGCCTTAAGTAGCTTGCATGCAAGTTATAGTATTTTATTGTATTAGTATTTCTGGGGGGTTTTTGGTGTTTGGGAAACAGCATTCCATGTGGCTTACTTCGGCTTTTGTGGTCTTTCATCACCTGGTTACTGGTTGTTGTCCTGGATTTAGAAATACAATATTGTTTTTCTGTTTTTTAGAGCAAAGATCCTGAGACTGATGGATTCCCCACATGTGATGTACCCATTTTTACCAAAGAGTTGTTCAATGAAAATAAAGGTTTGTGAACTGGAAAATTACCTTTAACATAACTTTTTTTGTAAAACCAAAAACATTTTCAACCTTGGAAGTCTATTTACCTAGCAGCCACTAATCTCTTTTAACCCCTTAACGGCCACTGATGTACCAAGCACTTCATGTAAAAACGATCAGTTAACGACCAATGACGCGCATGGCACATCATGGCATTACACAAATGGCATTACTGTTAATGATGTATTCTTCCTCAGATTGTAAACTTGCAATCAGGGCCTCCTTTATCTAACGTATCAGTTTGTATTAGTCTGTATATTCTAGTTTTGTCATGCCCTTTTAATGTATATATTATAAGCAGCGCTGGCTGAAATTTTTGCGCTATATAACCATGAAATCATAATAACGGAAGCTTAACTCGAAGGATAATGGCACAGACAGCCAGACCTCTGACAGGAGTTTTGTGAGGGCAGGAATTCTCTTATTATATATATTGCCACATAAGGCAATTTTTTATTTTTTTGCTTCCCATATTACTTTTGTAATATTTGGGATTTTTAATACCCATCTGCATCAGTACAGGTATAGTTCAGGTGTTATGAGTTATACTTTTACTTCAGAAATCCTGTAACTAAGCACATGGTGGAAATTTTCTTGTAGCCATTAAACACGAGAAGAGAGAGAACATGGCACAGACCAGTGGAGGAGAGAAAGCTGGGAAAAAGTTGGAGGTAAAGATCATGATTTTTTATATTTACATTTTGTCCCATCCATGAGGGTAGATATGGTGTTCATGCTACACATGTCAGATTAGTTTACAATGTGTTGTATGAACCCCTGGCACACTACAGGTTAATATCCCAACCAATATAGATTATGAAGAGGCAGTATGTTATGTAGTGGATATTGGTTTTTACAGATCGAAAAATCCTTTTTGTTATTAGAAATGCGTCTTTTGTTACAAAGATCAGTCTAATAAAAATAATACCTTAAAATGTGTGATGTCATAAAAAAACAAAATGCCTGCTGCTCTTGATGACACCCAAGGGTGAAAAACTCTTAAACAGTCAAACTAACTGGACGGCTGCAATGTTTTGTTGTGGAAAATAAAACCATATATGAAACGAACTTTTTTTGTAGCCTGGTAAGAAGAAGGAGTGCACAACAGGAGAGAAGAGAAAAAAGACCGTTTCCAATGGACCCAAAGCCCCAGTCACGGGGTATGTTAGATATTCGAATGAACGCCGAGAACAGATCAGAAGTCAGCACCCAGACTTGCCATTTTCAGAAATCTCAAAGATGCTGGGAGCTGAGTGGAGCAGTTTGCCAGCACCAGAGAAGCAGGTTTGGTTTTCAGAAACAAACTATTATGCTAAATGTATTGGTCCTTTTTAGTTCTATTGTTTCCATTTCCATTAATATTATTTTTAGCAATTAGGTTTTTTGGTTGTATGCTAAATAGGCATTTTACTATTTATTTATTGCACCGGTGTCATTAACAAGACATACAGTCCCCTATCAGATGGGTGAGTCAGTTTATATTTAATGTCTGCTTAATGAGTGACACCACACTTTTAATGACAGCATGCAAGTTGAGTAGACAAGCATGTAGTATCTGCTAACTATCTAGCTTGTTATCTAGCTTGGCTAGGAACAAGCAACCAAAATCTATTCAGTTACAAAGTCATTGGCGTCAACAAGAAGAATGATATTCCTATTTTATTGCTATTCCTATATTATTTTTTCTTCATATAAGTTATAATAATGTTGCTAAGGAGAGCTGTCGAATGAAAATGCACAAGTTAAAAGAGTCAGATATATATTTATGCTTGAGTACTAATGATTATACTTTTTCCATATGAGGTCTAACAGTTCAAGTTAACATGCTCTGTTTTATAGAAATATCTTGATGAGGCAGAGAAGGACAAGCAGCAGTACATGATGGAGCTCAGGGAGTACCAACAGTCTGAAGCATACAAGATGTGCACAGAAAAGATCCCACCTAAAAAGATCAAAAAAGGTCTGCAGACTCTGTTCCACTATATATATATATATATATATATATATATATATATATATATATACCTACCGATATGTGTCCTGTTGTCATCTAATATGTATTTTTGGGCATCTACATCCCACTGTAAATATGTCTTAACAATTAGAAGTATTCAGTAAAATATTTATTATATCCTTGACTTTAATCAGTAGTTTTTATTGTGATTTGTTCTTTATTTAGAGGAAGGCAACGTGCCCACCATTGTTACCACCTTGTTGGACGAGCAACCATCCACAGTGAGTAAAGTAGTAACTCCATGCATGACTTTGTATCTTATCCAACTTTGTTCTCCTCCTGTCACGCAGTCCCGATGTAAATACGGGATGGTTTATCTGTGTGTTAAGTGACGTGAATGCATGTTATAGTATTTTATTGTATTAGTGTTTTTGTTTTTTTGTGGGGGGGAAGCAGCATTCCATGTGGCTTAATTCAGCTTTTGTGGTCTTTCATCACCTGGATTTAGAAATTATTTTTCTGTTTTTTAGAGCAAAGATCCTGAGACTGATGGATTCCTCACATGTGACGTACCCATTTTTACCAAAGAGTTTTTGAATGAATATAAAGGTTTGTAAACTGGAAAATTACCTTATAAGATTTTGAAAAAAAGTTTTTTGGTAAAACCAAAAACGATTGCAACTTGGCAAGTCTATTCACCCAGCAGCCACCAACCTCCTCCAAAGTAATATTTTTCTTTTTTATCAGAGAAGAGTTAAATAATAACTCATCTAATTTGCATTCTTTGTTGATGACAAAGGTATTCAATGATTAGCAAACATACTTAATTTCCTGGTGACATAAGCATTAATGTAGATGTACCGATTGTATAGAAAACAGTTGTTAAGCACACAAGATGTATAGCTGAAACAAAATATATTCCCACCCACTAAGCCGAAATCAAATCCCCCTAAAACAAGTAAAAACTTGATGCAGCAAAGATCAGTATACAAACTATAATGTAGAACAGATCAGTTTATCTGGAAGGTTAATAAGGACAGGATGAAATGTAATTTATATATGTATGTAGCAGAGGAGTCTTTTTTGTATGGTTTTATTTATCTTCTACTCCCCACTAACTCTACTTAAAATCCAAATGATGAAAAAACTGTCTTGCGCAGTCATGTGGTGTCATTGTGATGTATTTAATAATATGAAAATCATGATAGTATAGAATGTCAGGATGGATGCAGAGGGATGGAAGAGAAAATTGTAGCACTGGATATACCTTTTTATCATTATAGGTTATGCATAAGAAGCACGACATATATCTTTTAAGATGTTTTTCCACTAATGTGTCCATTCCCACCTCATGCAGCTTGTGAAACAGAGCTGAAAGAACTGACCAGTAGGAACTTGGAGTTGGAGAAGAGTAATATTAAATTCAGACAGAACTCCTATGGTTTGATGCATTACAACGTGTGGCTAGAAGAGGATATAGAAGCCAGAGAAGAATTTGTTATGAAGCTTGAGCAGGATCTGCAGACTATTCATCAAACCCTACTGAGCTGCTTCTCCTCCTTGCCCATCCCTGGTTAGTGAAGTCCACAGATATTCTGTCTTTGTCCTACAGCAATGTTCCCTTTTTCATTTGGGATATCTATGCAAATAGCATATTTATGTTTCAGGACAAATTATATATACCGTATTGGCTCGAATATAGGCCACACTTTTTCCCCCCACTTTAAAGACTTAAAATATTCGGGGTCTAGCGCCCGAAGGCCGGGACATGCAGTCCCGGGCGCCGGGCAGGCAGCGGGGTTAGGATACAGATCCCCCGCAGCGGTGCAGGGGACCTGCATCCTACTCCCCGATACGCTCAGACAGCCTCCCCTGCCAGCACTTCCCACGATGCGTTTTACCTCTGCCCCCCCCCCCCCCCCCGACTTACAGGAGCAGACTCCCGAGTGTCTTGCGGGGCCGGCGGGGGACATCTACGCAATACGCGTATACAACTTCCGGTGTTAGCATGCAAATAGTTAAAATACAGTGGGGTGATATTATATCACTTCTTTTTGTATGTATTTTTTAAATGAGTTTGCCATTATACCACTACAAGAGTAAACCAAAAACAAAAGGAACCCGACAGCTGAAATATGAATGCCGACAGGCTCTTTGGAAGTCTCGATAGCTGAATACATCTGGAAGTATCAGTTTTATTGTTGTAAAGTAGGATGTGTTTCAGTGCAAAGATAATCACAAAGGCTTATTCACTGAACACGTGATTTGTTTGAAGCTTTTCAGCTTACAAAAATAGCAACCCTGGTGATTGTTTAACGTTGAAATGGATGTGTTCGGCTTCATAATGCATAGTCACCGTGGAGAGATTTTTGATAATACACAAGTCATGGCCAATGCTTTTTGCCAGAGAAACTTTACTGGTTTGCTGGTTTTCCCCTTAATAATACATAGTGAAGTCAGCAAGTTGAAATGTTTTGTCTCAACACAGCTCTATCGTTAACAAAAATATTTCATTATTTATTCCTCTGACAGTAATATTTGTCTCCTTGATACTCTGTCACTTAGTGCTCTTGACTTACTGGACATTGCAGACCAGCTTTAATAATACTTTTCATGTCCCAATTTATATTGTAGGCACTGGTGAGACAGCAACACAAGAAAATCTTGATGACTACCTGACTAAACTTCATGACGTGATTATGAAGAACCCATCTCTGCACGAGGATATAGTCATCCGTGTAAAAGAAGCCTTGTCTAAGATTGACATGGAAGATTTTGAGTGATATTATTGGTAACCGTCCACAGTGTGCTTACGTGTACGCCCTTAGTTATAAAAATGTCCTTCTAGTAGCAGAAAGGTTAGGGCCTTTCTTTTGAGGACAATGAGAGTAATTACTTCTGCCACGAGGAGGGTTTTTTTGTTTGTCTCCTTGAAACAATAATGTTTTATCAAAATACAACTGACTTAATTATCGAGTGTAATATGCAACTGACATATTTTTTTGGCAAATATATATATTTATACAGAGAAACCTGAAAAAACAAAAACAAAACTTAAATAGGCCCCTTGTTCTTTCAGAGATCTAGTGCATTTATTTATATATATATATATTCTCTTCCCTTTAGTGATAAGCTGTAAGATTTGAAGACCACCAACTCAGTCTTCAACAGAATACATCAGAACTTTTCACAACTTCGCTGAATTAACAGTGAATGAGCAACGGATATGTATAGGGGGTTGCTTTGGGTGTAAGGGAAAATTATAAAGTTTAAATAATCACTAAAGATTGTGTGCAGTGAATTTCTTCTGTATCTTTTTATGTGCATATCTGAATGATGTTATAGTATTGTGTTGACTTGCCAAAATTGACTCTTATTAGCATATAGCTGAAAGTCCTTACACAAGCCATAGGCATTAACTGCTACTATAGTAGTATTTGCACAAAAGCTCCTCTTGCTGACATTTTTCAAAGGTCTTTCTCATTGTCTCTGTACAAAGCAGCTGCATTACCATATACTTAATCAGGTGACATATTGCAGTAATAATGTGCCTTAGAAGAGTCATTTTAACAAAGATTCTTTACATAATTATTCTTTACAATGTGTAAATATATAAATATAGCAGCTTTTTTGTACGGTATTTTTCTAATATTCTAATTGACATGCTCAATTTTAAAACTAAGTACCAGCAGGTCAAAAAATGTATTAATACTGTTCCATTTTTTGGGAAATCTGGCCTTCCAATCACAGCCTAAAGATTGTTGAGTGAGCAAGAATATTCCTTCCTCCACATGGCAAATATATATTTATAGGAGGGAGTTATATCTATATCTATATATACAGGGATTACATTTGTGTAAATATACTCATACAAATCAGACACATAATGAATTATTTTCATTTGAATCTGATATATACGTATATATATATAGTTATTACTGGCCCTACTGACTGGGTCAACTCTAATGGTGGCATGAAAAATAATGCATTATTTTACAGGTAAATCAATACACGTTACTGTTTGGGAGCTTTTTATCTTCGATACAATTTGTTCCAGTTCAATATGTATTAATTTAATGATTCTTTGTGTATTTGTTCTCATAGTCCAATTCTAAATAAAATCTACAATTCAATTCTCTGTCCAAGTGTTTTTTTTGTAGCGGAAATGCATGATTATCTATTTGCGGCTCTGTAGCCAGAAAAAGAAATCGGGTTAAAAAACATTTATCAGCTATGCATTAAAAATAAAGTCCAAGTAGTCAAATTAGGGTAGTTATAGTGCAAAGTAGCTATTAATCCCAAAAAAAAAATCATTTTCATTTTAGGTAATTTCTAGGTATTAATCAAATAACTCAAATATTTGAGTTTTTTAATGTTCAATCCATTTAATCCACACCTCACCGTCTTCATCGTAACCCACAACCCCATAATAAGCCTTTCCCTTATACTTACAATACTTTACGACACTTATGTGAACGCAAAGACTACTCTCAACCACGCGAATGCAAACTCAGTAAGGATCACTATAAGACCCTCAGTCTAGCATACACACAGTATTTTCAAACAAATGACACAAACTCAATTACACATCTCAGCCAAACACTTAATTTCCAACACAGCACTCATCACATCTCACCTTGTTCTGTTAAAATCACCTTATCCATTTGTATAACATATCTGAAGGCCATATGAGCTTGCACGGTTATATTTCTAAAGTTATATATCGAATCCCTATTTGCATAGGGCTGATGGAAAATTTGGGCTTCAAAATTGAACAAACACATAATACCTCATCTGATCATTTACAGCACTTCCTCATGGTGCTGCCACTAAAAATGCAGGAGGTCACATGACATGAAGCGACTCCATAGCTAGCCATAAATTGTTCTTGATGTATGGCTTCCACACAGGCCTATGGGCAAATGGGAAGAAATGTATTGGTATCCAACCAGTCTTGTCCTGATGTGCAGTGAGTTCTAGCCACTCTGCTTAATTTAATGTATTGGGAACTAAATGCATTAGAAGCATCATTCCTTGTACCGTTATACGTCCCGGGTACTCATAGGCAGTTGCCATAAAACGGTAAGTTTAATTTGTTTAGCATACTTCAGCACCCTCAAGACCAAACGTTCGAGACATGGCTGCTGGAGTATATGAATATACACATGTATGTACACATATATGTGTGTTTATGCATATACATTATGTGTGCGTATGTGTATATGTATGTGTGGGGGGGGTGCAGAATAGACATTAGAAAGAAGATAAAAAAAAGTATAAGGCAAGCAAGCAAGCTAAAAGAAGAAAGAGGATAGACAAAAATTAGGAAAAAGATATCAGCAAGTGTGCTGCAAATAAAGGACAAATGAAAGCATAGAACAGAAGTGAAAAGAGACCCAGCAGAGAAAAGGGGGATGAAAGCGATTGCTAAGGCAGGAAATCCAGAGAATGTTCCAGGTACCAAAGCTCCTTAATTTGGCCATGGCAGAGGTTGATTTAATGAAGGTCCACAAATGATAAGAATTTCCATACAGCATGTTGTAAAAATGGATATAAAATATTTTATTTCATTGTCCTGTATGTGGTTCACTGGCATAGTTTCACCTATGGATTTGAAATGGTTCTTTTGTAAGTCTGATTTTGGAATGAGCTGCATCCTCCTTAACACTCCTTAAATGTAAAATCTGCCCTAAAAGTGCTGCAACCAAAAACAAAAAGAGCAGGTCCTTTTAACACAATTCAAATCAATTGAAAGTAGTCTTCCACTTGCCAGAGGAGTGTGCATTTCCTAAATAAAACATTAACAATCGAACAGAAAAAGGAATGTGAAAGGTTTTTTGTAGTGGTCATGTGTTCACTATGCCATTTTCCTGTGAGCCAAGAACACGTTCTGATGTACAGGAAGAATCCTGTATTGAAGACACTGCGATTCTACCTGAAAGTTAGAAGAAGAAGAAAAAAAACATATTACAACTGGATGCTTTAACTCTGGAAGGCTGATATTTATACAAATGACGATAACCACAAACAGAAAACCATTTTTCATCTTCTAGAGTCCTTCCCCTTTTTCCCCACCCATCCTAAAAAGGATGTGTGATCCAATGATCAATTTAAAACCAGAGACAGATTAAGGGGGGGGGGGATATTTATGCAGATGCTTGGAATAAAGATGACTGGTTCCATGTTATACAAATAAGGTGAGTTTACAATACAGTATGCTAGTCATTAAGGGTTATTTTTTAATTTGTAAATATTTTCTTTTGTGTACTATAACTTCTATCCTGAAAAACACGACTGATCTGTCCAACTACCGTCCCATCTTTCTAATTCATCTTGCCTCCAAGCTTCTTGAAATAATTTTTTATAACCAATTTGCTAAACTCCTAGTTAGACTCCAACTCCTTATTTGACCCTTTTCAATACGGTTTCCTCTCTCGGCATTCTACTGAGACCACCCTTACTAAAGTTAATAATGACCTACTCTTTGCAAAATCCAAGGGCCACTACACTATGCTAATCCTACTGAACATTTCTGCTGCTTTCGACACTGTGGACCACACTCTTCTCCTTCAAACACTCCATGATCTTGGTCTCCGTGACACTGGCTCTCCTGTTATAATCCTGCGATTCTGATCGTACCTTCAGCGTTTCAGTCTCCAGTAGACTTGGGTGCCAGCCAACTCTTCATGTTCGTCTTCGTGGGGGAAAAAGTCTTTGCATTCCACAAATATTTGCCCGTTCCTGTGTTCGGTTCGGGCGAATATTCGTGTACATTTTAGTTTTCTTCATTTTTTGTAGAAGGGGTTAATACGGGGTTAACGCGGTATTTTAAATGTCCGTACCAGGAACTGTATTGGTCACCGGCAGGGGCCTCCTCTGCCATCAGCCAATGAAGTGCAGACGGCAAACCTACGGATTTCTGCTCCTGTTAATCCCTGTGATGCTGCATTGATAAGGTAGGCTAGATGGGGAAGGGACCAGGGAGACAAGTCTAGTCTCCAGTAACACTTCCCCTCCCTCTCAGTCAGGGTATGCCAAGGCTCAGTTCTCCCTTTATATCTCTTGGCAAACTTATATCTTTTGGCTTTCAACAAAACCTATATGCTGATGACACCCAGATCTACCTATCTTCTCCAGATCTCTCTCGCTCTGTCTTGATTGTGTAACTGTCTTGCCTCTGTCTCTACCCGGATATCTACACAATTCCTAAAAGTTTCTCTCTCAAAAACGGAATTTCTCATCTTGTCTTATAATTGCAGAAATCTCACAGTTATGACACTAATTTCAGGGCCTAAAAAAAATGGATAATTCACTAATCCACAAGTAGTTTGCAATAGAGCTCAATATTTTGAGTCCTATTAGCAGAATTAAATATATTTATCTAATAGCAGAATTGCTTATATTCAGTAATGGAAAAATTGATCAATTCACAAAGCAATGATTTACTTCAGACTACTGCTTCTCTGGAAATTGAGGCCACCTGTGCACACCTTAACATCTGAAGACCCATGAATAACAGTCATGCAACTGACAACCACTTTATATTTATATAAACCTGAGAACTTCAGGGGTGGGGTACCTGGAGCAGTCCCTCTTCCGAGAGAGTGACTTTGTGGAGGGTCGGGGTCACACAGCCTTCAGTAAGTGGGGAATGGGTGGGAAGTGAGTTGTCAAACACCACTTCCCTATCCGCAGAAAGAAACTGACCAAGACAAAGATTTTTACCAGAACACATTGAAGGTATACTAAGGCCTATTGAAACCGCCGCAAATTACTACACTGGTCTTTTCGTTTTGTGTGTATATTTTTAAAAAGGCAAGATAGGGACTTTTAATATATGACTTCATATTATGTGCTTCCTTGGTACTGGTAACGCTCAAACAAAAATCAGCAACAATAAAAACATCAAAAAAAAAAAAAAGTCGCAGTTCCAAAGGAATATTGATGAAACACAACACTGCCTTCAGTCCAAGAATAGAGTGGACACCAGTGTTGCGCATATTTTACTACATACTATGTCAGTATGCTGGTGAAACTGGCATTTCAGTGAAGATATATAATAAAAGGTGGATAAAAGAAGATGATCATCACAAGAACCGCAACACTTTTCAGAGAAAAGGGAGAGGAGTGAAGAGCTCACTTTTACTGCTTGAAATCAGTTTTGGATATGAGAGGCAGGGTGGTAAAGGCAGTATTCTTGCTATTGATGGCAAGTGTTTTTTCAAGGTAGGTATGGAAAAACTAAAGCTATTCACAAGTGAATGATGGTCAAGAAAAGATGACAACTCCTAAAAGTTGTTTTCACATCCAGGTCATAACCAGGGCATCAAGTAAACTTGGCATCTACCACATCAGGTCAGGAGCAATAACTGAAGTACTTAAAATGTTCAGTACCTCACTCAGCTGGATTACCTCTCACCAAAGTTCACACTGCATGCCCTAAAACATAGAAAACTCATCAGCATGCGATCTGTATGGAAAGGGAAATTTTATGTCTTGAACATATTTTGTCCTCTGGAAAAAATATCTAAAACATATGAACAAAATACATCTTCATAGATACATGCTTGCAACAAAAGCAGGCAATTAAAAGTCACTTAGTAAGTCACTGATTTTGGTCTAAGTCAATATGCCACCTTAACTAATTGCCATTCTCTTGTATAGATGGCCTATATAATAAAATATCAGAAAATAGGCAATTGCTTTAAACACTCTTGGTACAGGACATTTAAAAACATGGACATCTTTTAACCAAATAAAGTGTACAAAGCATTAAAGATAAATTAGTTAAACCAATTAATTACGCTAGCCTCCAGCGCTGCGCAAAGGCATCTTCAGGATCGGCTATTTTGCCGGAGGTATGTTTTATGTATCTATATCTTTTAGATAATAGATATAAATGACAGTTTACAGGTCTATAGATTAAAAACGCCTGCAGGAGCCACTACCTGCAGGCTCAGACAGTGACGTTAGGAGTGTGTGTGTAAAAGGATTAACTCACTGTGGAAACTAGGATCCTGAGCATAAGCAAAGCAAGTGCACTGGACATTCAATTTAAGCTTGAACACAGTACACCAAGCATTGCTCAAAGAAACATGGTATTGAAGGACAGCCATCTCAGGACATTGCAACCAAAGCATGGGAAGCATGGAGTTGTCAACACACAAAGCAGCGACTGGGTCTCCAACATCCAGTTCTACCAGTATTAAGAGTCATGATACAACTTGCGGGTCATCTTGCACAAGACAAAGGCCAACAGAGAGGTAAAGAAAATAGTTGTTTTGGTTTTTTACTGCTTATACTACTTCCATTGGAAGTCTGCTCCAAGATCTAGCCAAGTAGCCAAAAATACCTGTTCAAGCACAAGGGATTCAAGGAGTCATTGCGTATATTTCTGCCAGAAAATTATGCATAACGGAGTGCGCTTTTCACCGATTGTTGAATTTCGGGTCATTCAAACTGGCTAAAAACAGACACAAGCAAAGCAATGACAACGCGCATGAACACTATTCCATATAAAATAGGTTTTTTTGTTAAAAAGTCAGTTTTGCAGCTCCCTTTTTACCACTTTGTGACTAAGTGCATCCTATAAAACATGGTCTAGATGACCAAGGATATAATTGTTTGTTCTATAGTTTTCATTAAACAGTCTGGGTTCTGTCCTGTCACCAGGCGCTAGCATTGCTAGCTTCCATGATGATTGATCCAGTGTAACAACAAAATAATGGACAGCACTCAAACAGAAGATTGGGCATTCTCTTCAGGCACATTAAAACTAAAGAGATTCCCAGACAGTCAATTCAGACCCCTCTGATGAGGTAGTGCGATCAGCAATGCAGAGCAATGGATTAACAGTGGTGGGGATCAAAGTGAAAAGAGACACAGAGTTTCTTCCTCTCCTAAAAATATTTAAAAATTTAAATACAATTAAGAAAAATATTAAAACAGACTCTAGTAATACCAAGAGCGATCCATAAGGTCTACAACGGAGTATTCTGCTCCATTTTAAAGTTTTAAAAAACCCATGCATGTGTATTATTCTATCTAGGGGGATATTGCTGAACATAAATCAGGGTTTTTTTTTGTGGCACCTAAAATTGCTAAAGGGGAATCATGGTTGAACAAAGATATATTAGAAATGGTAAAAAAGCTCTGGTTTCCAGGGCAGTAAAAACCCTGGACTTCAGAGTCTTCTGGTAAAAACCTTTGTCTATTCTTTCAGTGAACAGGAAAGTGGTGTTTGTCCCATTCCTTGCTCACTTCCCTCCCATTCCCCGCTTACTAAAGGCAGTCTGACCCCAGCCCCCACAAAGTCACTTTTTCGGAAGAGGGAATGCTCCAGGTACTCCAGCACTAAAGTCCCCAGGTATGAATGACCAGGGTTTAAAAAAAGATATTTTGTGGGCAACAAAAACACAATAATAAGCAACATCAAGCTCATTACCAGGGAAGCAACATACACCGATCAGCCATAACATTATGGCCACTGACAGGTGAAGTGAATAACATTGACAATCTTTTTATCATGGCACATGTCAGCGGGTGGGATATATTAGGCAACAAGTAAACATTTTGTCCTCAAAGTTGAAGTGTTTGAAGGAGGAAATGATATGGCTGATCGGTGTACATCAGCCTGCAGACATGACATTCAGCGTCACAGCAAGAACAGGACAGCAAGAAAGATTTTTCTTATCACCTCTATACAATAAAACACTGTCAATATTATATGATCTGCTTTCTTAAAACATTGCTTAGCTTATAAAAATGAATGAGTAAACGGTTCAAAATAAATTTTGCATATGAAAAACATTCAAAAAGGTAAGGAATACAAAATAAGATGCTGCACACCAAACGTTGGGCTGGATGTTACAAATATTGTGGACTGCTCCAGCTGCCATTACTGCTTAAAATATTATATATTTAATGTTTCAGCAGCTAAAATATAAAAAAAGGCATATCAGCAGACCTGCCATGAAATGTACTGTTTTTTGGGTTTTTTTTATTAATAATTCATAGAATGACCGGGTGTAATACAGGTTTATGGGAAATTGTTTTCCATAACAAAAAATTATCCCTTAAATTGATGTGTCCCAAACCAGTAAAAGTCAAAAACTATTTATGTCTTAACATTCACAGCTTAATTTTTCCAGCTAACATGTGCACTATGCAACATGAAGAGTGTAGTTCATCATAAGTGGTCTAAAATGATTATGTGCATGGGTTGCCACAAACAGTTCCTCTAAAAGAAATAAAAGAAATGTTGTTTACTTACAGAACCGCACTTGGATTGGCCAGATCATAATAGAGCTTAGGGATATATGTGACCTCACCCAAACAAAAAAACAAATCGTTCATACCATATTTGCTCGATTATAAGGCAACCCCCCAAAATTTGAATATTTAAGCCTGAACATAAGACTACCTGGGCTGTCAGAGAGGAGGATCCAGGTCCACTGCAGCGCTGTGGCGGATCCTGCTCTCTGGTAGCCTGTGAACGTCTGCGTGATGTGCACAACCTCCGCTGCTGGCCAGCACGTCCACTGGGGCTTCTATGGTGGAGCACTGGAAGCCCTGACTGAAGTGCTGTGCAGTGCACTGGCTGCTAGAGAGGAAGATCCAGATCACCTGCAGCACTGCGGGGAAGTTGGATCTTAGTCTTATATTCATAACTCTATTTGAGGTCCGATTATAAGACAACCTTGAATATAAGACAAGGGGTATTTTTCAGAGCATCGTCTTATATTCGAGCAAATACGGTATATCTTACAAAATATGCAATACATTTAGAAAATGGATTCTCAGAAATTTTTTTAAAAAAAAATGCTCCTCCCAAAAGGTCATATAAAGGTTGGCATATGAGGGCGCAAAGCCGTCCCCTGGAATTGAAGATAAATATTGTCAAAAATTAAACAATGAGTAAGACTTCAATAGACTGTAGCAAATAATCCACTGTACCCTTTGCATAATAAACCTTCCTTATGGGGTATGGTAGAATGAAGTCAAATCTAGACATCTGTACCCAGCACTGTACTATAATTTCTTGAAGAATGTGGTTGGTGTCCACAGCCTTGTGGACCTTAGGCAAAAAATGAAATAACAGTACGGATGGTTTGGCTTTGTATATGTACTGCACCTCATCAATACTAAGCAGGCCCGGACTGAGACAAAAAATAGGCCCAGGCATTTAAGACTGAGCAGGCTATTTTTTTTTTGTTTTTTTGTTAAGCCAAATTCTGACAAATTCTTGTTGCCTATTAGTTATATTTAACCCCTTCGTGACAAAGGCTGATTTTACTTTTTGTACCCTTCGTGACAATGGCCGTTTTAACATTTCTGCGCTGCTCGTGTTTAGTTGTAATTTTCTTCTTTCCCGTTTACTGAACCCACACACATTAGATATTGTTTTTTTCAGGACAAGAAGGGCTTTCTTTAGATGACATTGTTTTGATTGTATCATATTATTTACTATTAAAAAAAGTATAAAATATGGTGAAAATTTTTGAAAAAAATGACTGTTTCTAACTTTTAGTTGAAAAATCTTTTACTCATCTATAAAAGGTAATGAAAAAACCTGCTAAATAGATTCTACTATTTGTCCTGAGTTTAGAAATACCCAATGTTTCTATGCTTTTTTCTACACATTATGGGGCAAAAAGTACAGGTAGCGTTTTGCTATTTCAAAGCCATTTTTTCCAAATCTGGTAATTCTTCCCCCCATGTGCCATTTCAGGTATCTTTGAAGCCGGCCAATGCAATTTACCCCATCAAGTCATATATTTTTGAAAACTAGACAGCCCAGGGTATTCCAAATGCTAGTATTTTAACCCTTTCCAAGCACTAATTCTACCATCAGCCTTTGTCAAACTTTATGTTAGTCATTTTTTTTGCATTTGTTTTTTCACACACATTTTACTTTAGGTATGAATAAAACACCCCAATATGTGTTTAGCAACATATTCTGAGTACAGCGATACCTCACATGAATGATTTTGCCTGGCTGTTTGGGGGCAAAAGGGCCACATTTGGGGCATGCGCATTTTCAATGTTGAACTTTGGCATTTGGGGATCCACTGCCCATGCCCTATTTGGTACATCTTTGAGCTGGGCCATTTCAGTATGCCCAATAAAGCCATATATTTTTGAAAACTAGACACCCCAGGGTATTTCAAATGCTAGTATTTTTTTTTTTTTTATCAATTCACCGTTTATTGAAAAAACAGGTAACAGTGCATAAAGTAAGGAACATAGTACATCAGCAGCAAGACATCTCTGTGAACACAGTACAGCAGGCAGCAAGACACAACCGTACACACGGGCGAGCGTCACACTGGGGAATGCCAGTTCCCAGAGGCACATAAGATGGCAAATAAACGGCAGAGGTGACAGAGGACAAAATACCGTGCATAGAGATACAATGTGCATAATATCAGAGGTACAACGCCACAGGGTTTGACAGCAGATGATCCCGTAGCGGAAAGTTGTCAAATAAACAGGCGAAAAGGCAAAAAGTAACAAAAGGAAATAATAACAATAAGATCAACAGTACCGCACGCGAATAAATGGGTGGGAGGGTGGATGAGGTGCCGTCTCCAAAAGCATACAGAGATAATGGCGCCGCAATAGGGCAGAGCGTCAGGAGCCAAAGCAAAACGCAAGGATACAAGACCACAGGCAAGCTCAGTCTAGATCAGGGGGGGGCTGCAACGAAACTACCCAGGACGGTCTGAAAGGAGGGAGAGGCCAAGAACTCCCGCCACGGCAACCACTTCAAACCATTTCTATACCCAAAGCCCCTGGAGGTCATGACCAGATCCTCCATCTGGCATATGAAATTGACCTTCCTCAGCCACACCGAGACAGGCGGGGGCACAGCCCGACGCCAAAAACAGGGGATGGTAGCCCTGGCGGCGGTAATGAAGTGAATCGTGAGCGACCTCTTGTAGGAGCCCAGGCTAGAGGAGCCGTGATGTAAAAGCATTGCCTCCGGGGAGGCCTGGTAGGAAGGGTCATCAACAGCCCGTATCACCGCGGCCACAGCTGCCCACAGGGGTTGCACCAGGGGGCAAGACCACCACAAGTGTATGTAGGACCCCTCAGCAGAGCCACACCTCCAACACAGGGGGGAAACCTGTGGAAGGAAGCGGTGGAGCTCAGCAGGTACCCGATACCACCTGGTGAGGAGTTTATATGCCGACTCTTGCAACCTACTAGAAGTGACCCCTCTAAGGGCGAGTAATATCATCCTATCCCAGTCTACGGGTTCAAACGAAAGGTTCAGATCCCTTTCCCACAGGCTGAGAAAGTACGGCTTCCTAGGGGTACGGTGAGTCAGTAGGAGTTTGTACAGCGTAGAGAGTAGGTGGGAATGCCTAGAGGGGTCCGAACAGAGCAGTTCAAACGGCGTCAGCGGTCTAGTCAAGTCGGAGGGAGGGGACAGGGAGGACAGAAAGTGCCTAATTTGGTGGTAGAGAAAAGTGACCCTAAAGGGAACCGGGGTGTCAGGTATAAAGTCCGAGATGGGGCGGACCGAGTCCCCGGTAAAGAGGTGCGAAGCACGGAGTACCCGCTCCCGTGCCGGCAGGAGAAGCCGTATATGCGCCTGGCATAGGCCCGGAGGAAAGTCAGGATTAGAGGAAACGGGGGACAAGGGGCCAGGACAAGACGCGAGGGGATACCTGGCGAGGACCCTCCAAAGGACACGGAGCGTCGGGGTAACGGTCGGGTGATTAGGGACAGCGGGCCGGCCATGGCGACGGGGCAGCCATGGGACAGCAGCTATCTCCAAGGGGAAAAGAGAGTTTTCAATGTGCACCCATTGTTTGCGGGTACAAGACGTCCACTCCGCCACCCTCCTAAGATGGGAAGCAACCCAATAGCCCTCGACGTCCGGGAGGCCCAGACCGGCCTGTTCCTTAGGACCAGTCAGGTAAGTGAAGGCCAACCTAGGGGAGCGATTAGACCAAACGTAGCCCGTAAAGGTCCTAGTCCATTTCTTAAGGCACGATTGCGTCAGATAAACCGGAAGAGACTGAAGGAGATATAGGAGGCGTGGGAGGATATTCATCTTAAGGACTCCTACCCTCCCGAACCAGGAGATGTGAGTAAAGGACCATTTCTTAAGATCTTTGGTGACTGAGGATAGGAGGGGAGTGAAGTTCACCTCCACCAGCGTGGACAGGTCCTCCGGGATACGAACCCCCAGGTAAGTGAGATACGAATCGGTCCACCGGAAAGGGTAGGCAGACTGAATCTGCGATTTAACCGAGGGGGCGACGCGGACACCCAGAATTTCCGATTTTTGAAGGTTTATTTTGTATTGGGAGAGGTCATGGAACTGGTGTAGTTCAGAGGTGAGATGCGGGAGAGAGGAAAGAGGATCGGTAACAAAACATAACATGTCGTCGGCGTAGACGGACAATTTATAATCCATCTAGGAAAGGGATCTGGTCCTTGTTAGGAGCATACACCGTGGCAAGCGTAATCTTGTGCATACCCAAAAACCCCTTGACAATCAAACCCCTGCCCTCCGTGTCCCTCCACACATCAAGAAGCTGAAAGGGGAGGCTTTTATGCAGGAGAACAGCCACCCCCTTGGTCTTAGTGGAGGGGGAGCTGGAAAAATAGGCTAGGGGGAAGTGGTTGGACGTGAGCCTGGGCTCCTTCGCGGCCACAAAGTGGGTCTCCTGAAGGAAGGCAATACGTGTTTTGTAAGAGCGGAGGAGGCAAAGTAATTTGGACCGTTGCTGGGGTTTATTCAGGCCCCTGACATTCAGGGATGTACAGTTAAAGGGAGCGGCCGCCATAAGGGACACAGAGAAAAGAAACCTTAGTTAGCGACGCACCACACCACCCATTGGGATACAATATAGCGAGAGACACACAAAACGTCACGTGTGATAAAACCAAAAAAACAAAAACGAACTGGGCAATTATAAGCCCGATGCAACCACATCGAATTACGAGCCGAGTGACCAGACCAGTGGTCAATGACCTAGTGTCGAAGCCCAAAGGGCAAGGTAGGCAGGCTCTGGCGGGGGAAGCGAAATAGCAGAACGGACGGTAGATAAACAAAACAGAAAATGACATCGTGTAGTGTAGGAGATATGCGGCGGTGAGGCTGGATGCGTAGGCACCCTCTCCGTGTCAATGTAAATAAAATAAAAGAAAACAGCGTGTGTGCGTGTGCAAGGGAAGAACAGAACAGCCATGGGGCAAGGAGCCTAAGAGGGAAGGAGGACCAGTCCCATGGTACCGCGGGAGGTCGGCCAGCCCGGGCGTAGAACCATATATCCCGGATAGACAGTGGGGAGTCCAGGGAAGGACGAGGCCCGGCCGGGTGGCGTCCCCGGGAGGAGAGACCACAGGCGCGCCACGGAACCTGCACAAGGTGCCACGAGGCAGGGCCACCGAGGAGGCAAGAAAGCAACAGCTCCAGGGACTTAAGGGACCGAAAACAGCATCAGCAGGTGAGTACACCTGGAGGAGCCGGGCCCGCCCCCCGAGACCAGATAGACCAGCCCCGGACGGAGAAACTAACAGGGCAGAGCCGTGAGGCGTATATGTCTATGCGTGTGTGATGAAGCATGGGGCGCAGCGAGGCCACCCATATGCACTAGATAGGGCCGGAGATACCGGTGTATCGAGGACCTAGGGACGGAGGGGGGGGGCACAGAGCCAAAAGAAAGTAATCAACCCGAAAGAAAATAAAACATATCCGAAACAAAACAGGAACCGTGCACCGTGAGTCGTCTGTAGATGGGCCCAGGGCCATACAACACAGCAGCGCGTCCATAAAAGTGTCCATGGCCGCGGGGAGCCGACCGGAGCCAGCGAGAGAACATCACCTCAACAACACGGTGCAGGATCCAGAGAAACGGCATGTCGGGAAGGGCGTCAAAGCCCCACGGTGAGTAGCAGTCAACGGCGTAGGCCAACATCGCGGCGGCAAAGTCAGGAAGTCGGGAGCTTCTGGCGCTTGGTCCGACGAGGCTTGGGAAGCCAGTCCTGAGCGGGGTTCCGCAGGCGTGTAGGAGCAGAAAGGGCCGACTCCCAATCCGGAACGGGGATAGAAGGCAGCCCCAAGCTCTCCAAAAAGGACGGGACATCCGAGGCCTGGCGAAGGACAAACGTGTCGGCGTCCTTCCGGGCAATCAGCGCGAACGGGAAACCCCACTGGTAGGGGATTGAAGCCGCTCGCAAAGCCGTGGTAATCGGTTTCAGGATGCGTCTCGTCTGGAGGGTGGAGGGGGAGAGATCCGGGTAAACGGAGATGACATGTCCGTTCCACGTAGGGTCACCCCCTGCCCGACAGGCACGGAGGATGTTCTCCTTCATAGAATAGTAATGCAAGCGGCAAACGACATCTCGGGGAGGGGCACCAGCATCACCCCGCGGCTTGAGGGCCCTGTGAGCCCGGTCGAACTCAATCGGAGTGTCCGTAGGGCGTTGCAGAACGCCATTAAAGATGGCCTGCAGGGTCGAGGCGAGGTCAGAGTGGGCGATGTCCTCCGGGATCCCGCGTACCCGCAAGTTGTTGCGCCGGCCGCGATTGTCGAGGTCCTCGAGTTTGCAAGCCATCGCTCGCAACATGTGGGAGTGTTCGGAGACTTGCGAGGAGAGAGTGTCCACGGAATCAGCGATCTGTGCTGCGTCAGACTCCACCGTCGCCACTCGGTCGCCAAGTTGTTGCACATCCGCCTTTAGCTCAGTCAGGGCGTCCCGGATGCCTTGAGTGGCTTTTTCAATAAGCGGTACCATGTCCTCTTTTGTAGGGAGACACCGGAGAGTATCCTGGAGGGTGGAGTAGTCCCTGGAGTCAGCGCCAGAGTCCTCTGGACCGTCGCTGCACGAGCCGGCGGGAGAAGGCGCCATTTTGTTGAAGGAGTCGCCGGAATCATGATCGTGGGTGCCATAGAAAAAGGACCGGACCGAGGTAAGTGAGGACTTCTCTTTATGCCCCGAGGGTTTCGGGGTGCCGGGGGCTCTGTTGGTCTTGCCCATGGCGGGAGAAAAACACGCTATTTAAGCAGAAACACGGAGAGAGGCCGTGGAGCAAAGAGCCTAAGCAGCCATCTTGGTCCGCGGCTAGCCACGCCCCCCAAATGCTAGTATTTTAACTCTTTCCATGCACCATATCTACCACCAGTCTTTGTCAAACTTTGTGGTAGTCATTTTTTTGCATTTGTTTTGTCACACACATTTTACTTCAGGTATGAATTAAAACATTCTCGTATATGTCACTATCACAAAACACCCCAATATGTGTTCAGCAACATCTCCTGAGCGCGGTGATACCCCACATGAATGATATTGCCTGGCTGTTTGGGGGCAAAAGGGCCACATTTGGGGCATGCGCATTTTCAATGTTGAACTTTGGCATTTGGGGATCCACTGCCCATGCCCTATTTGGTACATCTTTGAGCCGGGCCATTTCAGTATGCGCAATAAAGCCATATATTTTTGAAAACTAGACACCCCAGGGTATTTCAAATGCTAGTATTTTAACTCTTTCCATGCACCATATCTACCACCAGTCTTTGTCAAACTTTGTGGTAGTCATTTTTTTGCATTTGTTTTTTCACACACATTTTACTTCATGTATGAATTAAAAAGTTCTCGTATATGTCACTATCACAAAACACCCCAATATGTGTTCAGCAACATCTCATGAGCGCAGTGATACCCCACATGAATGATTTTGCCTGGCTGTTTGGGGGCAAAAGGGCCACATTTGGGGCATGCACATTTTTCAATGTTGAACTTTGGCATTTGGGGATCCACTGCCCATGCCCTATTTGGTACATCTTTGAGCCGGGCCATTTCAGTGTGCCCAACAAAACCATATATTTTTGAAAACTAGACACCCCAGGGTATTTTAACCAGTTAAAATGCTGGTATTTTAACTCTTTGCATGCACACATTTTACCACCAGCATTTTTTCAAAGTTTGCAGTAGTATTTTTGTGTTTGTATTTTTCCCACACACACCTACTTTATGTATGAATTTAAAGCTCCTGGTATATGCCGCTGTCACACGACACCCCAATATGTGTTCAGCAACATCTCCTGAGTACAGTGATACCCCACATGCATGGGTTTGTCATTTTTGGGGGGAACTAAAAGGCCACATTTGGTACGTGTGCATTTTTCTAATTGGAAGTTAGATATGTGGCCATCCTTCCAATTCCAATTCAATTTACCCCATCAAATCATACATTTTTTAAAAGTAGACACCCCATGGGCATTTAATATGCCAGTATTTTAACTCTTTCCATGCGAGAATTGTTTTAAGCTAATGTGCTAACTTTAGGACTTGCTCACAAAAATATATTTTTTATATATATATTTTATTTTTTTTTTGCCTTTTTTAAAACATTTTTAACATGTTTTTTCAACTTGAAGGTTCCCCTGATAGTGACATCAGAGGGAAATTATTTTTACATTTTACTGTTTTTTTACTATTTTTTTTTCTAATTATTATTAATTTTATTTTATTTTTAATTTATTTTTTCTAATCACACTGTGATTAGAAAGCTGGGCTCCATTGACTTGCATGGTTGAATGCAGTACCTAGCGAACCTTTTCATCTTTATTATTTTTTTTCCCGGGCCGCCACCATCTTGCTGATGGCGAAGATCACCGGCAGCTGAGGCTGTGACCGCTCTCCGGAGCGGTCACAGTCCATTGAGAGGTAAGTGTTTGGTGTCGCTGGATGCCTCCTGATCGAGGCATTCCAGCGACACCATTTAAGTTTATGAGGTGATCATTGTACATTGTATGGCGGATGTTGACGCCCCGGGGAGGGGCCAGACATGGCCCCTGATTCCGATCATGGCGTTGCTGAATGCCTCGAGGTCGAGGCATTACAGCAACGCCGTTTGGGTAAACAAAAAAAAAAACAAAAAAAAAAAAAAAAAAAAAAAACTCGATCACGGATTGATTTTTTTTACCCGTTTTAACAAATGACGGTCCTGGCACGTCATTTGTCGTTAACGACATGTTTTTCCGTGACTTGCCCGGACCGGCAATTGTCATCAAGGGGTTAATCGTGCTTTTGTCACTGTAATCAATTAGCATTACATAAATATATAATAAATGAATCATAACGTCATGCAATTTCTAAAGTGCCATATCTTTAATGAAAGATTCTATCTTTGACCATTTAGTTGGTACTTAGAAAGAGGTAGAAACTTGGTAAAAAAAAAAAAAAAACAAAAAAAAAAAAAACTCACTTAGAAACCAAAACAACTTTAACTTAATGAGGCCGTTTTGGTGTATATGCCCAGAAACAATATAATGGGGGTGGAACATAAGATACCACAGTCAAAACTGGGGGGCATTAATAATTTACCCCATTAAATCATATTACTGAAAAAACATTATATATATATATATATATATATACACATACATAATACTTGGTCTTTCAACATGGAAAGCCTGAAGCCACAATTTAGTGCGACTAATCCTTGAATTAAATAACACAATACCTTATCTTTTCCACTAAATGATTTCAGGGCCTTGAATGTTTTGTCCCCTGAAGTCACTACAAATTCAGGAGGGCATTTTATCTCTGGATAAGTAAAAATGAAATAGTTCCTACTGTAAATTAAGTGCCAGGAAACAGATAACCAAACACACACACACCAGGAAAGGATTTTCCACACCGACACCCAGACACACACCAGGACAGGCTCTGCCACACCGACACCCAGACACACACAGGACAGGCTGTGCCACACTGACATCTGAACACACACACTAGGACAGGCTCTGACACCCAGACACACACACTAGAATAGGTTCTTCAACACCGTCATCCAAACACACACACCAGGACAGGCTCTGCCACACTGACACCCAGATGTGGTGTTTAAACCAAATATAAAAATATATCTCACCAAGGTTCGTCTACATTCAAAAGTATTTATTATAAGGTAACAACACAGCAAACACATTTATCTCATATACACATGCATAGCCAAACCCCACAGGACAACAACCCCCTTTTAGCTCTCTCTCTATACATATAACAATTCCCTTCAACACAATTTGATCTCACCCAATGTTAAGCCTCCAGATCCGATAATAGCTCACTGCTGGGAGCCGACTCTTACCACATCCACCATGGAGGAAAAGGAAAAGAACTGAAGGAGTTCATGTGTGGCATTATATTATATATCCTTCATTTGACATCACATCCTGTTTCATCACTTCCTTTATTGAACTGTGGGAGGGAAGGATTCTAAGAATGCCCACGTTAACCTACTTCCTTTGTTTATGGAGACAAGACAAGTTACCACACCAGACACACACCAGGACAGGCTCTGCCACACTGACACCCGAACACACACCAGGACAGGCTCTGCCACACTGACACCTGAACACACACCAGGACTTGCTCTGCCACACCGACACCCAGACACACACACCAGGACATGCTCTGCCACACTGACACCCGCATTCGGAGGGTTTCCACGGACGGTTTCACTTTGGTATTGATTTATGTGATGGTCGCTGCCCCCAAAACAGCCTGCCTGTGGCATCTTTGCCCCCAAAACAGCCTGCCTGTGGCATCTTTACCCCCTTACACATCCATGCTATCACACACACACATATTCATTCACTCGTTCAAATATTTATTCACTAATTCACAGATAATCATTCACTCATTCAGATATTCATTCATACATTGATACTCATTAATTCCCTCATTCAGATACTCATTTACAAACATTTATTCACTTACTCCTTCACAGAGTGAATTCACTCACTCACTCAATCTCACATACTCCTTCATACAGCCTCCCTCACCCACTTACCTGAACTGATGATGTACGCGCCGCTTGCAGACTTCCGTGAACATCCTGTTCTACCGCACAGGGGAAGCAGACGCACAGCGGGGTCATGCGACGTACATGACGTATGTAACGTGACTCCGTTGGATTCCTGTTTCCCCCGGCGGTAGAAGAGACGCTGTTTCCCCCGGCGGTAGAAGAGACGTATTTGGAGGACTACCAGGACTTTTAAAGTACACACTATTTTTTTCTTTGTATACTTTGTTGGGTTAATTTTAACATAAGTTTACAAAATAAATGTAATTTTAATGCATCCTGGGATTTCCAAACATTTGGTGTGCTTCAGCTGCTACCTGCTTTAAAGAAGGCTCTGCCTACTGTGACAAACCCTATAGCATGAGGGCCATACATGTCACTCTTAGGGGTCCTAAGCACAGTCCTCTAGGGCAATCAGAGTCAGGAACAGCAGCTTTAAACAAAACAGCGCTTTATTTTAACCACTTAAACCCCAAAAACCAAATCATAAAAAGAAAACCTAGCTCCCAATTGGAGCCCTCTCTAACTGAACAATGCTGGTCTAATCTGACCAGCCTAATCACCCACTACCTCAACCTCCCAACCAGACCCAGCTACGCCAGGCTCTGGAAAACCTCCCCCAGACAGCACACAAAATGTCCAGGCAGGTATTGCCTCACTTGGCTCAGGGATAGTCTTCTTCAGGGCCTCTCCTTGCCCTGGGAGCACAGGGAACTTCCTCTTCCCCCAACAGTCTCCCTGAGTATCAGGCTCCAGGGGTTTTTAATGCCCAGCACCTGTGCCTGACGCCGGCCTCATAGAAATCCCGGACCGGATGCTGCAGATTTCTTGCCTCCTGGAAAACCCGGCATGGAGTTTCCACAGAATGGGGAAATGGAGCATTGGCCCACCCTGCTCTCCAATTGCTCCACCCCAGGGACCCATATGTATAATCTGCATAGCAGCTGTACTCAGATGCCATGCTAATCATCTCCCTGGGGTTCACACGGTCACATATCCTCCCCACCAGCTCAGAACCATGGGGCTGAGCGACCATGGGACTAAGCAGCTCTGCTGATGACGTCCGTCCCTCTTAGGTTGGCATCAGGGGGCTTTCCTTTCCACACCATAAATGTGGCCCGGTAGTGGATACTTTCTCCTTGTATCCATCTGCCCTTCTGGGTTTCTGCAACCATCAGTGAATGGGAAACACACTGCACAGCCATGTCTCTTCTCTGTACAAATGAACACCATTGTAGCTTGCTCATCCAAAAGTTTTACCCTGCGTGGTCTACGCGATACAGCCAAGTGCACACCATCTTCCAGCTGTTTCCCAGTAGCTTGTTCACCATCACTCCTTTTAATACCAAGCCCATTTTTATGTCCTCTTACCCCAGATGCGTGTAATGGACGGACCTTACTGTCACCTGTAGAAGGTTCCTCCTTTGAAGTATGGCTTCTGCTGGACCTGGGACCAGCTGCTCCCTGGAGTAGCTTACTGCCATGTTGATATTCTAGTTGGCCAGTACTCCTAGCACCATGCATGGACCCTCCTTCACTTAACCCATAAAGCTTACATTTAATGGCATTCTTAATCACAGTCTTTTTCTCCAGACATCTTGTATTGTACTGTGGCCGCTCATCTGCTGCTTGTACAATATTTAACGTTTCAGATACGGTGTCCTCTTCCTCCTGGACCTTAATCTGTTGCTGCAGAGCTAGCTTGGCCTCCCTCTCTTCAGCTAGCTGTAGACCCAGTTAATCTAACTGGAGTTGTAGTAGTCTGTGTTTTTCTACTGCAGTAACCCTTTGTTCCTCAAGGGTTGCTTTCACCTCTCAGCTCTAAGGTTGATATTGCCAGTTGATGCCTGAGGGATTTATTGGCTTTATCCAGTTCAAGCCCAACTTGTTGAAGCTTTACATTCGAAGTCTGGGCGGTCTCCAGACTCTCTGCCATTTTGTCTCTCTCAGCCTGGATATCAGCAAGCTGCATGAATAATGTTTGCCTGTCCCGCTCTGTATTAGTCGGTATTGCTTCCAGCTTACATTGGACCGTATCTCTTTCCCTTAAAGCTTGATCTCTGGAGCGGATAGCCAATGCTAACTCCTCCTCTTTTAGAAGCATAACTGCCCCCATTTGCTTTAGCTGGCCTTCTCTGGCCTGTAGCTGATCCTTGCAATATTCCAGTTCAGCCTTTACTTGGGAATACATGTCGTTTAGTGTTGAATTAGCCTTATGAAGTTCAGCACTCTCTTCACTGGCTTTAAACAAGACTTGGATTTCATCTTGTAGTTGTTTTATAGTCTCCTGCAGCTTTACCTTTTCTAGACGCTCAACTGCAAGTGTTAAATTCACACTGCTATTCTCAGAAAGGAGCCCGAATACACGCTCTGCATCCTCTTTACCTTTCTGGGACACCTCCGCGAGACGTTTTTCAACCACCAGCTTTTGTTCCTGCAACTGTTGCATCTCTTGAAGTTTTGCTGACAGGTCAACACAATGCTTTTCTCTAGAAGCAGCCACTTCATTTTGCAAAGTGAGGTTTTCTCCCTCAAGCTGGCCAATAGTTCGGTGCAATTCCTCCTGTAATTGTGCTGCTTGGTTTTTAACCTTTATTAATTCAAGTTCTTTTAGCATACACTCATCAGTCAGTTTTTTGTTCTTGCAGATCTGTTTCCCAACATACTCTGACTGCTCAATCACATAGAGATTCAGCTCATCTCTGGGCATAGCTTCCACTTTCCTGAGCTTAGTAGTCCATGCCACATTGTTACATACACCACGACTCAGTTTGTCATAGCAAACATTTAACTCTGTCAGTCTCTTAATTTCACAGTCTCTCTGTTTGATAGCATCCTCATACTTTTGTTTGTTGAAGACAAGCTCTTTCTGTAATTTGTGTTTCTCCTCCTGAAGTTGAAGAACCACCGGTGAAAGACTTTCTCTAGCTACTGTACAGTATCTTTTGTCCCCATGTACACAATTGCAAGACATAGGTAGCATTCCCACTTTCTTTTCTGCGGCATTTAGTTTATCGGTTACTTCTTTCAGCTGCAAGTTCAAATCAGAGGCTTCACCCTGGTGCAGCCACTTTAAGGATTCAATTTCCTCCTTTAACTCTTGTGCCTCAATACAGGACCCTGCACACTTTATATATGCCTCTTGTGCCAGTTTCAGTGGTTCCACATATCCACTGCAGGTTGGCTGGCGAGTGAAATATGGAAAGGACATTTTATTTCTGCTTTGCTGTCCTTTTCCCATCTTGCATTAGACTAGCAGTCACTGCAATACACAAATCCAAGAGATTGTACTCCAGGTCTTTAAATCGCTTCCTCTGCAGTATGCAATTAAGTAATTACCAGCAGGTCATAGCGACAAAATGCTTTTCTTTTGCAGGTTTCACAGATACGCAATACTTTTATCCAGCAAATAGAACCTTCACGTCCGGATCATCAATAAGTCGTCTCAAACACATCAAGGCCATCCTCCATAAGCATATGTATTTCAGCCAGCAATACACAAGGGCACATACCACGCAACAGTCTTTGCAGAGTTTCCACTCAATCCTCTGGTTTAAGCTGTAATAACTTCTGGCACATCCACTGCAGCTTGGTAGCTTCAGGCCGCACAACACTTGGGGTTCCTGGATCCAGTGTAGCACTCGTCACCAGCATCCACTCAGTTGTTCACTTGGTTCCTGCTTTCTGCCCACAGACCATAGCAGTGCTTTGCCCGCATTCTCCACCATATGTGACAAACCCTATAGCATGAGGGCCATACATGTCACTTTTAGGGGTCCTAAGCACAGTCCTCTAGGGCAATCAGAGTCAGGAACAGCAGCTTTAAACAAAACAGCGCTTTATTTTAACCACTTAAACCCCAAAAACCAAATCATAAAAAGAAAACCTAGCTCCCAATTGGAGCCCTCTCTAACTGAACAATGCTGGTCTAAACTGACCAGCCTAATCACCCACTACCTCAACCTCCCAACCAGACCCAGCTACGCCAGGCTCTGGAAAACCTCCCCCCAGACAGCACACAAAATGTCCAGGCAGGTATTGCCTCACTTGGCTCAGGGATAGTTTTCTTCAGGGCCTCTCCTTGCCCTGGGAGCACAGGGAACTTCCTCTTCCCCCAACAGTCTCCCTGAGTATCAGGCTCCAGGGGTTTTTAATGCCCAGCACCTGTGCCTGACGCCGGCCTCATAGAAATCCCGGACCGGATGCTGCAGATTTCTTGCCTCCTGGAAAACCCGGCATGGAGTTTCCACAGAATGGGGAAATGGAGCATTGGCCCACCCTGCTCTCCAATTGCTCCACCCCAGGGACCCATATGTATAATCTGCATAGCAGCTGTACTTAGATGCCATGCTAATCATCTCCCTGGGGTTCACACGGTCACACTACCCTATATTAGGCACAAGCCACAACACTCAGAGCCAGGTAATTTTATGGCTCGGAGCAAGGGAGGAAAAAACCACAGAGACGTTTAGGTGAAGTGCCGACTTAAGGGCACAGCCGTATGATTTTCAGGAGCGCTGGTATTGTAAGCAAATTCTGCCGTGGTGAGTAGTTCTTTCCAATCGGATTGGAGGTACGTACAGTAGCAACGAAGGTATGTTTCCAAGGTTTGGTTTGTTCACTCTGTTTGACCATTTGACTGGGAACGGAAAGCTGTGGAGAGGTCTACGGAGATGTTCAATGAGTGACAGAATGCTTTCCAGAAACGGGAGGTGAATTGCGTGCCTCGATCGGAGAGTATGGATTTAGGTATGCCATGGAGTCGGAATACAGAATCAAGGAAGAGGGTGGATGTTCTTTTGGCAGTAGGGAGCCCTTTGGTTGGGATAAAGTGGGCCATTTTTGTCAACCGATCAACCACGACTATGATCAGGGAGGTCCACAATGAAATCGACCGTGAGGTGGCTCCACGGTTGGGATGGTATAGGCAAGGGTTGTAACAAACCTGCCATTCTGGAGGTAGCGGCCTTGGCACGGTTGCAAACGGCACAGGAATTTACAAAGGCCCTGACGTGGGTAAGAGAGGGCCACCAGAAATGGCGTTGGATGTCATAGATGTTTTTTCTTTGTCCGCCGTGCCCTGCTGTGAGGGCATTGTGACAATGTTGCAGCACTAGAGCACATATGGTTTCAGGAACGTAGATTTTACCATGTGACAGGGGATATCCTTTGGGTGAGGTCGGGAGATCAAGGGAGGAAGCAGCTTTTTGGATATCCTGCAAGAAGTGGGTCGTGACACCCATGAAGTGGTGTGTTTGCAGTATTGTCTCCTCTTGTTTGGGTTTTGCCTCTTCTGGGGCATGCATTCTGGAGAGGGCGTCTGCTTTTTGATTCTTTGAACCAGGACGACATGTGACATGAAACATGAAACGGGAGAAAAACAGAGCCCATCGTGCTTGACAGGGATTGAGATGTTTGGCGGTTCTGAGGTACTCTAGGTTCTTGTGGTCTGTATACACCGTGACGGGGTGGTTGGCACCTTCGAGAAGATGCCTCCATTCTCTGAAGGCTCTTTTGATGGCTAGTAGCTCCTTATCCCCTACGTCGTAGTTGGATTCGGCATCTGCGTGAATAAAAGGCCACTGGATGTAGGAGTCCTGTGTCGCAGTCTCTTTGTGATAGCACGGCCCCGGTTGCTATGTTGGATGCATCCACTTCGAGGAAGAAGGGTCTTTTGCGATTTGGCAAATGGAGAATGGGAGCAGATGTGAACGATGTTTCAGGGTGTTGAGCGCCTTTTGGGCTGATGATGACCAACACCATTTGACGTCCTTTTTTGTGAGATGAGTCAATGGTTAAATTGTCTGTGAGAAGTTCCGGATTAATTTCCGATAGAAATTGGCAAACCCCCACAAAGCAATGTACTTGCTTCTTACTTTGTGGTATTGGCCATGAGAGGATTGCCTCTATCTTGCGAGGATCCATTTCAACCTTGCCTGGTCTGATGATGAAACCCAAAAACTCCACACAATCCGTTTCAAAAATGCACTTTTCGATCTTTGCGTATAAGTGGTGCTGTTGTAACCTTTTCAAAACCTCATATGTCATATGAAGACGGTGGATATGTACGTCAAGGGAGAAGATGAGGATGTCGTCCAAATACATCACTACGTACTGATCAAGGAGGTCCCTGAAGATGTCGTTAAGGAAATGCTGGAAGGAAGCAGGGGCATTACACAGTCCATAAGGCATGACCAAATATTCGTAGTGTCCATATCGGGATCAGAACGCAGTCTTCCATTCATCGTTTTGGCGCATTCGAAGCAGATTGTAGTAGGGCTGCAACTAACGATTATTTTAATAATCGATTAGTTGGCCGATTATTTTTTCGATTAATCGATTAATCGGATAAAAAAATGCAATTTTTTTTCAATTTAAAATAATGTAATAAAAAACGTACAATTTACACTTTCATCTCTTTATTGCAATGGCCTCTCTCTATTCACCTTCTTATTTTACTGACATAATAATAAAAGCTACAAGAACCCAAACACAGTGTTTCTCAAACTAGGTTTTAATACAAAGCTATTAGTAAATATTAATTCATATGTTAACTATTTTTCATATTTAATAAAAACTATGAGAAAAAAGCCTTGTTTAAATTTTTTTTTATTTACCAAACTGCCCCCGGTTATGCACATCTGACCCCCAGCTTGTCACTCTGCCCCCATATATGCCTTATACCTCTTATATGCCAGTGATATGCCACTGAGCCCCCTGATATACCTTTTACCCCCAGATATGTTTTATGCCCCCCTGATATGCCTAATATCGATATGCCTTATACCCCCTATATGCCCTGAAATTCATAATACCCCCCATACACCACTATAACTCACCCATACACCACTCTGGCTCCTCCCCCTCCCATACACCACTCTGGTTCCTCCCCCTCCCATACATCACTTTGCCTCCTCCCCCTCCCATATACCACTTTGCCTCCCCCTCCCATACTCCACTCTGGCTCCTCCCCCCTCCCATACATCACTCTGCCTCCTCCCCCTCCCATACATCACTTTGCCTCCTCCCCCTCCCATATACCACTTTGCCTCCTCCCCCCTCCCATACTCCACTCTGCCTCCTCCCCCCTCCCATACTCCACTCTGCCTCCTGTCAGCAACGGAGGTTCACAAGACACCAGGGAGCCGGGTAGAGAGGCAGAGTGCCGTATGGGAGGGGGAGGAGCCAGAGTGGTGTATGGGAGGGTGGCTCCCATACACCCCTCTGACTCCTCCCCCCTCCCATACACCGCTCTGCCTCTCTACCCGGCTCCGTTACTGACAGGAACTTTCACTGCAGCTTCATAGAAGCCTCAGCGTAAGTGAAGGTGAGTAACGGAGGCTGTCTGTGCGATGCAGACCCCCACCGGCTGACAGAGAGGATGATTCTCTGTCAGCCGGTGGGGGTCTGCACGATGCGCACAGCCAGCCTCCGTTACTGCCCTTCACTTACGCTGAGGCTGCAGTGAAAGTTCCTGTCAGTAACGGAGCCGGGTAGAGAGGCAGAGCGGTGATGTATGGGAGGGGGGAGGAGTCAGAGGGGTGTATGGGAGGGGGAGAGAGACGGAAGTGAGAGACCGGCCGACAGTGAGGGGAATCCAGGTCCCCTGCAGCGTTGCGGAGGATAAGGATTCTAGTGTTATAATCCGATCTCTGTTTGAGGTCGGATTATAATTTTTATAATCGATAAAAATCGATTTGATTAATCGATAATGAAAATCGTTGACAACGATTTTCATTATCGATTATTATCGATTTTATCGATTAGTTGTTTCAGCCCTAGATTGTAGGCTCCTTGTGTAGCTTAGTGTAGACGGTTGCTGTTTGCAGGCGTTCCAGGAGTTCAGGAATGAATGGCAGAGGATATTTATTTTTTATGGTGATATGATTCATCTCTCTGTAATCCACACATGGACGTATGCTGCCATCCTTTTTTCGCGTAAAAAATATACCGGCTCCTGCTGGGGACGTAGAGGGTCTGATGAAACCTTTCTTTAGATTTTCATGGATGTATTCCTTTAAAATGTGTAATTCTTTTTCTGCCAGTGGGTATATTTTGCCATATGATATGGGTGCCCCAGGCAGGAGATCTATAGGACAATCGTATGGTCTATGTGGTGGCAGGGTCTCTACCCCTTTTTTGTCGAACACAGCTTTATATTGTTCATACGCTTTGGGTAGCAAGATCTCTTGTCCTTTTTTCATATTCATTTCTAATATGGAGTGTATGAATCCGGTCGGTAGTTGTCCTCTATGATGGTTACTGACGGATGAGGAGAAGGTTAAGGTGCCTGTTGACCAGGTAATGGTAGGGTCATGGAGGCGTAACCAGGGTATCCCAAGGAGGGATACCCAACAGGGAATAGAGGTGAGGGAACCAGATCAGACTTGGATAGGTGTGGTTTGTTTAGTGAGGGGACCCGTTTGCAAAAATGACCCATCTACGACTTGTATGCGCAAAGGATTTATTTTGTCATGCACAGGGATGGACAAGGCATTTTCTATGTGGACTTCGAGGAAACAGCCGCTGGACCCGGAGTCGATCATTGACAGCCATATGAGTTCTTATTCCACTGCAAGGAAAGAGGAACAGATAAGGGTGGTGATATGGTGGTCAGAGTGGATGGCATGATAGCAAGGTCATTGGGTTTACCCCTGTTTCTCGCCTTTCTAGGGCAGGATTCAGCGGTGTGTCGACAGTTACCGCAGTAGAGACAAAGGTTCTCGTGCCTTCTGCGTTGTAATTCTGCTGGTGGCAGCCTTCCTTGAACCAGATTTGCATTGGTTCTTCAGTCTGGCCTGGAGAACGAGAAGGAGAGTAAGCAGCCGAGGAGTATCTTGGTGGTGCAGCAGGTGTTGCGGCCTTTTCTTGGCGTCATTCCCTCAGATGTCGGTCTAGCTGGATCGCTTGTTGGATAAAGGACTCCAATGATTCCGGAATCCCAAAATGAGCGAAGTCGTTTTTCAAGGGTTCAGACAACCCTAAACGGAACTGGTTGATCAATCCGTGTTCATTCCAGCGTGTGTCAGCAGCATACCGTTTGAAGTTGGTGATATAGTCTTCCACGGGTTGACGACCCTGGCGTAAAGCCCTGATAGCGGACTGAGCGGTTTCTTGTCGATGCGGGTCATCATACATGGAGGACATGACCGTAACAAAGGAATGCCAGGTCGAGACACTGGGATCATTGCTGCGTAGGAGGTCGTGGGCCCATTCCTGTGGCGGTACAGATAGGAGGGCAATCACAGTGCGGACTTTTATGGCATCAGAATGGTATGTGCGAGGTTTCAGTTCAAATAGTACGTCACATGCCATGATAAAAGACTGGTATTTGGTTCTTTCACACGTGAAACATTCTGGCAGAGGCACCTGTGGTTCTGGATTGGTTGTCAGTTCCTCAAGTGGGGTTACAACCCGTACAACCGGTGGTGGTTGTGGGAATTCAGGTGTAGGGGCCGCAGCTTGGGCCTGCAGGTCATGGACGGCTTGGGTGAGGGAGGATACCTGTCGTGTCAGGTTATCCAGTACGTCAGCCAGCTCAGCGAGCTCCATGGTATGGCTCAGATATTCTGTCGGGTTAGTAGTCGGAGCCCAGTATGCAAGGCTGGAGACGTGGGTGAATCAAAACGAGGTACCGATAGGGATGAGACATAGACGAAGTCAGGGTTAGCAGAGGTCGGTTCAGGCAGCGAAGGGTCAATATCCAATGAAACTATGATAAGGCAGCACTGACGTGTATACGTAGAGAGCACAGTATATCTGAGCACTGAGTAAACTAAAGGACACAGATTTATAGGAAGGAGGGAGGGATACTCCCTCTGATGTCAAGATTAACCTAATTCCATACACCTGAGAATGTTGCCTTTAAGAAGAGGATGTGTATGCACGTGCGCCACTAGAGGGTGTGCGAGAGATGGAATGTGTTCTCTGTCTCTGTTGGGATGGCCCTGCAGTTGTGTTCCGTCCGTCCTGAAGATCATGGTGCCGGGAAGAAGATTGCGGTACCGTCAGCGCCGGGGAGTGAGCGGGTCTGCCATGTCGGACCCCTCTTCGTGCGTCGCCATATTGGCGGCGTGGGTCGGAAGGAGGACGCGGCGTGGGACCTGACAGTAGGATATATATATTATCTACTTCTATATACAGACATACTGCACTATTATTTTTGTATTTCTGTTTTTTACGTTACATGTTACAGACACCAACAAGGAGCAAACTAAAGGAATGGGATGCTCTATAACTGAAAATAGCAAAACAACTCATTTCTGACCTTTAGGGTCCACCCTCCATTGAATGCTGTTTAGTACACTTCATAAAGTTATCCCATGGGGTTTACTAAAAAGAAACATATATGCATGGAAAGACATATCCAAACCACCAAGCATATCTGTTTAGCTCTCCCTTCCCACATTTCACTTGGTCTCCTCTCACATCTCCAACACCACGGGACCTCAAATTAAAATGAAAAAGGTAAATCCTCATAGTTTCGAATATCACATTAAAATGTCACTTAAAAGGAACATTTTAAAATAATGAACGGCTAGGCATTGGGATTTCTAAACATTTATCTTTTCAATAAAATGAATGGATTAGTATTTTTGTGATTTACATTTGCAATTTTAGTTTTTTAAATAAAGCTGTAGTATTTAGTGATATGCTTAAAAGTGCTTTGTGCTCAATGGAACCTCTCCTGCCAGCTATCATAGTGACATCATAATAGAAGTCTCATATGTTACACTGGATCTCCACACACACAGCGTGCAAACAGTTTTGAAGGACCATCTAAAGACAGCTGGCTACCTGGCAAAGTAATCTGCGGAGTGTCGGCTCCCCGGCAAAGAGATCCACAGAGCGTCAGATTTCCATCAACAGATTTGAAGACTGTCAACATATCTACGTTTTTCTTGTTGCTATGACATTTTTATTTTTTTTTAAACTTCTTTACATTTTAGTTCTAGTCAGTTAGCCTCTTAGTGCCCAGAGGGAGGGGCAGTTCTTCACACCCCAGAGATTTCCTTCCATAAACAAAGGTTTTTTCTTTCCTGTGGGCTGAAAAATGACTCTTCGTGAGTCCAGAGGCAGCTCCATCTTTAAACTATCCATACAATGTTTACTATTAAATTAAAAAAAGTTTGTTCTCAGAATTGTTGCTGTCTATGAGTAATTCTTTCAAAATACTATCACCTTTAGTTAAAATGGTATTATTCCAAAAAGTCTGCAATGATGTGCTAATGAAACTTATTTTTGGACTACCAATTTGATTTTATGTGATTGAAATTTGGTGTTACTGTGAAATAGACATCAAATGTTTTAGTTATTTATTGTAAAAACACATTTAACTAATTTAACACATCTATTAAAACTAAAGCATACACAGTCATTAGCTGAATATGTTCAATGACAATAGCAAAAGGAACACCTTTGTCAGCAACTTTCTGTGTGACACAGATCCAGACGGGTATTGACAATGCCGGCACCTGTACTATTGTTCTTGTCCCGTCTACCGTTTGCCGGAGAACTCGCTGCAGAAGTTCTTCTCCCTGTAAAACAGTACAAGTGGAAAAACCCCAAGTAACGTCCACCAGGGTATCGATGATCCCAGCAGTGAGGAGGCTCCAGAATAAGTAAATATGTTAAAAATGATAGACAAAGTTCTTGAGTATGCCAGGTGATGTTTCTGAAACGGAGCGAATACCACAGAGAATGAGAAAACCATGTCTGGGGCAGGATTCGCTAAATTAGTAAAACCACAAAAAAACAAATGTAGTCAAGCTCAGAACCAGGCGGGCCAAAGATCATACACTAGATGGCTAGTCAGATGAACAGGGGTTAAATTCCAGAGCGTGTAGTCAGACGGTCCGGGTCATACACAGGACGGAAACAAAATCGAATCGATGAGCAAAAGGAAGGTCAGGAACGCCAAGGGTCAGGAACATGCCGATCAAAAATGCAATCAACTTGATATCAGAGCAAGGACCATGCCAGGGTAAAGAGACTGGATTTTTAAATCCTGCGCCGGCTGAAGCCACGCTCCTCCAGCAGGGGAAGATTTTGTGAGAGAGGATCCCTTGCCCGTCACTTTCCCCTTACCCCGACGCAAGGTATGTCTATTAGGAACCCTGGAGCGGGTGACAGTTCTGTACCTGTTCCAGCCACCACAACAGAGCCAAGACATAAAGTGGGCGGCTGAGTTTCTTTGCCTTTTTCTATAAAGAGCTTTTTTTATAATAGCTAACGCAACATCCAAATATAAGCAAGCGTCTGTCATACAAGACAGTTTAAACCCAAAATCTATATGCATGTCATTTTCATGACTTGATAGAAACACAGAATTTGACCGCAGATGAGAACCATTCGGCCCATCCAGTCTGTCCATTTTTCCTGATCTAAGGGATCCACATCCACATCAGTCCTTGGTCTGGTTCCATAGTGAGGATAGCTTTATGTCTATCCCATCCCTGTTTAAATCCACTGACTGTAATATCTCCCACCAACTCTGCTGGGACATTATTCCATTTATCTACTATCCTCTCCGTAAAGTAGAACATCCTTACTGTGACGAAGACCTATACTCGGACAGAGTAGCTCCGCCGTAGAGATCTTCTTTGCCACTGAAAGTGATTAACCCTGTGTATTCCCCCAATACATATATACAATAAATATATATATATATATTTATAATCTAACATGATAAGATTAAAGGTATAATCACCCACCAGGCAGCCCAGAACCACCATACAGTTCTATTGCCAGCAATGCCCACCCGACAAAAAGTTACTATTTCAGGGTGAATCCGGCAGAGCGGTGTCAATCCCGGGGTACCATTGGAGAGCTAAGGGTCCAAAGATTCTATGATCTAAAAAGTGATGTGATCCAACGTCGGTACCCTGAGCGACAGTGTTGGAAACATCCCCGGGAATAGTCCATGCAGTAGTCGGGCCAGAGTACCATAGCTGCTGCTGGGTAAACCACAGTCCTAGAAATTGGTAATTAAACCACAGTTCCCGAACGAGCTCCCGAACGAGTGTTGCCCACCACATGCTTAATATACCCTTGGTGGGGCAAAGGGCGTCCGTAGCAACACTGTTCCAATTGTCGATGGGTATCTCCACGGTTCCTAGCTACCGCACAGTTCCACGAATTTGCGGCTAGGTCCTAGTCAGGCGTATTGAGTGTTTCCTGGCTTGTAGAGCCCCATAGCCGGCTAGTCCATAGGAGTCTGGTTCCGGCAGGCCAGACAGTATTTTCCGGTCACCTGGTGCCCCTTTAAAGAAGGGACTGGGCAAGCAGGTAAGGAGTTGTGACGGATCGTCCTGTGCCCCAGACTGGACACATCCGCCCGTCAGCTCCTTCCCTCTCCCAGTAAGCGGACACGCTGTGGCTGTCCGAAGAAAGCAGTCACAGACCACCACTTCCCTCAATCATGAGACAGGACTTCATGCTTTGAGGTTAAAACAGAACTCTCTTTATTACAAACACACAGAATTTATATACAATCTCCATTCACTGTGCACCGAATCCAACCCCCAATCCTATCAGCCACATCCCATCGCAAATCCCATCAGCCACATCCCCTCACAAATCCCATCGGTATACAGGGGATGTATCAGGTGAGGGGATTAAGGGATACAATGGGTTTCCCCCACCTGTGTTATCCCCCCTGTAGTGCGGGTGCCGTCTGGGCAGACAGGGCTGTGCTGGCTGATTAAGAGCCCCAGCCAGATTATCGTCTCTTTGAAGGCTGGAGCTGCAGCCACATTCAAACAGGGTACACATAAATATAATAATAATAATAACAGTGAAGATCAGACATGGTTCTTCACAGGAGTCTTCCCAGAAATCCAACAGTGCCCCACACTCAAAAATACTGTCAGGAACTGGGTCCATACAGGCGACTGTAATGACCCAGAGTGCCCAAAGATGGAGTTCAGGAGTTATTGCGCAGTAGCGGAGTAGGACAGGGCATGGTGCAGAGCGACTGCACTTTCCCGGGTGGGCATCTAGGGTTGTGCAGCAACATACCAGCGCCCTGACATAGCAGCTGATGTTAACCAGAACTTGGAGATGTCCTGCAGGCACCCTGGATCAGGCATCAGACATAGCACTAGAATCATGTGCAGGATGCTGCCAGCTGGGAGAATGGAAGCTAAGCAGAGTATATAAGGGAAACATAGCAAGCAAGGGGGACAGAGCAATGAGCATAACAGACAAAGCACACATAAATAAAGGACTAGCCTAGGAGTATGTGATAATAATTGGAGATTCCTTCACATCATATGGCCATAGAATGCTTAGCCCACCACTACGCCAAGGACATACCTTTAGACTGCAGACTGAGACAATTATAACAGGTGGGGCACACCTTATAAAGGAAACCGAGCTGAAGCAAAGAGCAGAACAAGAATCCAGGAATCAGAGGTTCAGGACAGAACATAACGGAAATCCAGAAATGGACCACAGTAAGACAGGGAAATAAAACAGGTTAACGTGACACTTACATTGCCCCTAAGCCTCTGACCCTCCAGGTTTAGACTATGACCTGTTGTTCTAACATTGTTCTTACTTTTAAATTCTTCTACTTTGTTCATTCCCTCCGATCCTCTTCTTTACTCCAAGCTATATACCGTATTTGCTCGATTATAAGACAAGGTTTTTTCCAGAGCCTCCTGTCTTATGCCCCCCCCCAACTTACCGGTACTTCTGAGTCCCCGGTGCTTAGTCCTGGCAGCATGTACAGCTCTCCTGGATTCGCGTAGAGCTCTTCACTCTGCCCGGACTAAGCACCGGGCAGCGTGTAGAGCTCTACGCAGTTTGCGTACACAACTTCCGCTGCAGCCGGGAGGAGGTGCGGTTAGCAGCGGGGGTTGTCTGCGTCCATCGCGCAGACCTTCCCCGGCTGTCAGAGATCAGAGTTCCTCTGTTTGGGTGAAGAAAGTGATCACTTTCTACAGCCATTTAACATGCCACATGCACATCAATTGTCATCATGGGGTTAATAAGATGAGATAATAGGAGGAATAATCATGCAGGTCTTGAAAATAAGGAGATTTCCCCAATGGTATACATGCAAGAAGGATTTTGTGTAGAAGAAATTGCAAATGATATCAAGTTTGTATATGCTGACACTGTCTGTTTACATATTTGACGGAATTCTTCCCCTCAATAATGTGTTTTTTTTAACAAAAAAAGATATATTTTTTTGTTTTTTATGTTTTTTTTACATACTTGAACTCACAATAAATATTTTTTTGCATGTTTCTATGGTTTCAAATAAAAAAGGATGTATAATTTGTGTGGGTACATCAACATAGAGGAGAATCTTAATTAAACCCAAAAATACAAAAAACATATGGGCTTTATGGTTCTAAAAATCCTGGGACTGAAAGGGTTAAGATCTTTACATTTTTACATTTACATTTTTAAAAATAGTTAAATGTGAATAACTTTTAGTATGCTTTACCAAAAGTCCTGACATTTTTAGTATATCTCTGGATATATGGGCTCTTGCATTGTGTAGAGTTTGGAGTAAATTGGTTAATATTTAAATTCATTTTTGCAAGTAAAGTCACATTAAGCTCCCCAAAAACAAGCTTAATGCCACACATTTGCAATGTGGGAAACCAAAGTCGATGAGACTTCTAGGTTAAGGAAGTTAAAAACCTATGTCATGTAAAAATATGACGCAATTGATTGACATTTGGAAACATTTTGACATAGCTATCTCCTTTTACGCCCGAGGCAAGAATGGAAAATTGTGCCTCTCACACTATATTTTTACATTGGTGATTTTATTTCCACTGCCCTTACACACTACAGCCCATACACACACACATATGCATTGCCATATACACACACCTGTCATTTACATGCATATACACTGCCCATATACATACACAAACAATGTCTTTACACATACCTGCCCACACACACGCTGATCCAAACCTTATCACCTCCTAAGCTTAAACGGTGTTGCTGGAATGCCTCGACATTCAGCGACAACGAAAACCCACCCCTGGACGCACTATGAACGCTCCAGAGAGCAGTCACAAACACCAATGCGAGAGATTTTGCCTCTCCCAAGATGGTGACGCCCATAAAAAAAACAAGTTCCTAAGAGGGTCTCTCCACACCCTCCTGAGAAGGCAGGTGAATGTAAAATTGAATTGTCCAGATACAAAGATGCCCCAAATAGAACATGGGGCAGAAGGACCAGATGTCAAAATCGTAAGTTGAAAAACTGAATTGCGCATGTTTCAAATGTAGCCTTTTAGCCCCAAACTCATGCATGGGTGGTATCACTGTACTCAGAAGATGTTGGTGAACACATATTAGGGTGTTGTTTTGAAGTGACATATGCCAGGAGCTGTAACTTTATACCTGAAGTACACAAAAAATATTACTGCCACAAACTTTGACAAAGGCAGGCAGTAGAATTAGTGCAAGGAAAGTGTCAAAGTACCAGTATTCAAAATACTCCGGGTCGTCTAGTTTTTCAAAATATAGGGCTTGATGGGGGTAAATTGAAGTGGCCGGCATTAAAGACGTCCCAAATAAACACAATAGGGTGCAAATAACTTCAGCCCAAATCTAAAAGTCCAAAAGAGAAGCACGCTCGCCGGATAGTAGGCCGTATCAAATAATCAGATTTCCAGAGCTGTCTAGTTTTTGAAAATATATAGTTTTAGGGGATAAAATTAATTATGGGATCTTTACTGTGTCTCAGGTGAGACCTGGACCAAGCAAACTGATCTGTCAAAACTCCATGTTTGAAAACTGTGCATGTGCCAATTTTGAACCCGCAGTGAATAAAAGACATGCCCTACCCATGTATATGGGGTATTCATGTACTCGGGGGTTGTTTCTGAATACAAATCACAAGTTGTTTCAGTAATTTCACGTACCCAGGGAAAATTACTGAAGTACTGTGTTTGGATAGAATAGGTTTGTTAAAAATGAAAAAAATGAAATTTTACTGCAACATTTAGGACAGATTGGTGTTAAAAATACTTTAAAATACTAGTAAATACTAGTAAAATACTTTGGGATGTCAACTTGGCATACTACATTTAAAAAAAATCTTATTTAGAAACAGCAATGTGCATTATTCATATTTAACCCTGTAAGTGCCAAAATAAATGAAAAAAACAGGCATACATTTTTAGAGGTTTTCCATTTGCACTGGTTATACATAGTCTTTATAAGTGAAACTGAAAATTTTGTCTTTTTCTCCTAATTTTCCCTACATTTTTAGATATTTTTCATACTAACAGATATATAATTAATATTTCAAAAGAAAGCAGTAGTTGTGCTGAAAATAACAATATATAATGTGTGTGGGTGCACTAAATGAGTTAGTGGAGAATCACAGTTGAATAAAGAAAAACACAAATACGGCTCTGGTCATTTAGCACAAACATGTTAAGAAAAAAAACCTTGGTCCTTAAGGGTTTAAAAATGCACGGTATCATTTCTATGTATTTAGAAATGTATTTATATATCCAGGAAATTGATGGGGGTTGTCTCCAGACAGAATATTAGAATTTATCAATTTACCTTGAAAATGGCTACAAGAGACAAGCAAAACACAGCCACATAATACAAATAATACTGATAATACTAATAATAATATGTTATTAAAATGTTAATAAAAAAATACCCTTCCCTGTAGTGTATTTCTAAAAGTTTCATATTTTCTGTTGTATGGGAAAGTTGCCCCTGGGGCTGTGTGATGATTGTATTCTGTAACCTGGGGTAAAATATATATAGAGAGAGAGACATGATTGCAACCTACATTGCTTCGTGAGTGTTTTAAAATACAACGCTAAATTAAGGGATGGTTTTGACATAATAATCTTCCCTATAATAGAGAGGTGAACCCGCCATTTTGTCGTTTCGATTGGCGTAAACTGATTGGACGGCAAAAGTGCAATATTCCGTCATAGGGTTGTCGTCACCTCGCGCAGAGCTGAAACCGTTGGTTTACCTGAACTGCGACGGTAAGCCTGCGACCTTAGCGCTTATTGTGAGATTGCTTCGGATCTTACGTTTTTTTGAGGTGAGGACCCGTTATCCGAGTTCTCCTGACGCGGAATCCCTTCGGAAGTTTCCCGGAAGGTGGCGCCTGAGACATCAGAGTGAAATCGCACCTTGTCGGGAGATCTGTAAGTGTCTGTAGGAGTTTGTCAAGGGGGACCGGCAGTTATTTCACTTAAAACAACACACCGCATTTTATATTTAATGTTTCTGGTAAGCTTGTCGTTAGTAGAATATTTAACCCTTCCATTAAATGCAATTGTCGTAAGGATTAATTTCCTTTAATGACGCTTTAATGTCATATATATCCCAGATTTTGAATACCCATCTGCGTCTGTACATGGACAGTTCCAGCTGTTATGATTTATACTTTTACTTCAGAAATCCTGTAACTAAGCACATGGTGGAAATTTTCTTGTAGCCATTAAACAAGAGAAGAGAGAGAACATGGCACAGACCAGTGGAGGAGAGAAAGCTGGGAAAAAGTTGGAGGTAAAAGTCATGATTTTTTATATTTACATTTTGTCCCATCCATAAGGGTAGATATGGTGTTCATGCTACACATGTCAGATTAGTTTACAATGTGTTGTATGAACCCCTGGCACACTACCGGTTATTATCCCAACCAATATAGATTATGAAGAGGCAAAATAAGCATCTGTTATGTAGTGGGTATTGTTTTTTACAGGTCGTAAAATCTCCTTTTTTATTACAAATGCATCTTTTGTTACAAAGATCAGTCTAATAATAACTTAAAATGTGTGATATCACGTTAAACAAAATGTCTTCTACTCTTGCTGACACCCAAGGGTGAAAAACTCTTAGTCATTCATTTAAAAACGTACACATTTTAAAGTAGCCTTTCTAAAATGCAACTGGATGGCTGCAATGTTTTGTTTTGCGGAAAATAAAACCATATATAAAGCCGACTTTCCTTTTGTGCTCCCTTCTTCTTACCAGGCTACAAAAAAAAAGAAGAGAAAAAATACCGTTTCCAATGGACCCAAAGCCCCAGTCACGGGGTATGTTAGATATTCGAATGAACGCCGAGAACAGATCAGAAGCCAGCACCCAGACTTGTCATTTTCAGAAATCTCAAAGATGCTGGGAGCTGAGTGGAGCAGTTTGCCAGCACCAGAGAAGCAGGTTTGGTTTTCAGAAACAAACTATTATGCTAAATGTATTGGTCCTTTTTAGTTCTATTGTTTCCATTCCCATGAATATTATTTTTAGCAATTAGGTTTTTGGTTGTATGCTTATTATGGGTTTTACTATTTATCTATTTATTACACCGGTGTCATTAACAAGATGGGTGAGTGAGTTTATATTCAATGTCTACTTCCAGGGGGCATAACTAGAAGCCACAGGGCCCGGATGTGAAAATTGCCAAGGGGCTCCCCAACAGCTAGTCTGTGCCATCACTGCCCCCAAACAACTTGTCTGTGCCTTCCTCGCCCCTTTCCTTCCAACATACACTCTGGCACACATATGTAAACACCCTTACACAAATTACACACACTCATACCAACACATATGGTTACATTCATTCTAACACACACTCCATCACAGCCCACTTACGCATCCATGTTCACACACACACACAATTACACATCCATGCTCACACATACGCACATTTACTCATCTATGCTCACACACAATTGCACAACCATGCTCACACACACAATTATGCAATTATCCAGTCGGAAGGGCCCTTTCTAAACTATTTTGAATCGGTTTGAGGAGACAGAAACAAGGAAATTCGGCCCCTGGTCTACTTAATGATTGACACCACACTTTTAATGACATCATGCAAGTTGAGTAGACAGGCATGTAGTATCTGTTAACCATGTTATCTAGCTTGGCTAGGAGCAAGCAACCCAAATCTATTCAGTTACAAAGTCATTGGCGTCAACAAGAAGAATGCTACTCCTATTTTTTCTTCATATAAGTTATAATTATGTTGCTAAGGAGAGCTGTCAAACAAGTTAAAAGAGCCAGATATATTTATGCTTGAGTACTAATGATTATACTTTCTATATGAGGTCTAACAGTTGAAGTTAACATGCTCTATTTTATAGAAATATCTTGATGCGGCAGAGAAGGACAAGCAGCAGTACATGATGGAGCTCAGGGAGTACCAACAGTCTGAAGCATACAAGATGTGCACAGAAAAGATCCCACCTAAAAAGATCAAAAAAGGTCTGCAGACTCTGCTCCGCTATATATATATATATATATATATATATATATATATATATATATATATATATATATACCTACCGATATGTGTCCTGTTGTCATCTAATATGTATTTTTGGGCATCTACATCCCACTGTAAACATGTCTTAACAATTAGAAGTATTCGGTGAAATCTTTATTTATTATATACTTGACTTTAATCAGTAGTTTTTAATGTCATTTGTTTTTTATTTAGAGGAAGGCAATGTGCCCATCATTATTACCACCTTGTTGAACGAGCAACCATCCACAGTGAGTAAAGTAGTAACTCCATGCATGCCTCTTACTTTTTATCTTATCCAACTTTGTTTTCCTCCTGTCACACAGTCCCGATGTAAATACGGCATGGTTTATCTGTGCCTTAAGTAGCTTGCATGCAAGTTATAGTATTTTATTGTATTAGTATTTCTGGGGGGTTTTTGGTGTTTGGGAAACAGCATTCCATGTGGCTTACTTCGGCTTTTGTGGTCTTTCATCACCTGGTTACTGGTTGTTGTCCTGGATTTAGAAATACAATATTGTTTTTCTGTTTTTTAGAGCAAAGATCCTGAGACTGATGGATTCCCCACATGTGATGTACCCATTTTTACCAAAGAGTTGTTCAATGAAAATAAAGGTTTGTGAACTGGAAAATTACCTTTAACATAACTTTTTTTGTAAAACCAAAAACATTTTCAACCTTGGAAGTCTATTTACCTAGCAGCCACTAATCTCTTTTAACCCCTTAACGGCCACTGATGTACCAAGCACTTCATGTAAAAACGATCAGTTAACGACCAATGACGCGCATGGCACATCATGGCATTACACAAATGGCATTACTGTTAATGATGTATTCTTCCTCAGATTGTAAACTTGCAATCAGGGCCTCCTTTATCTAACGTATCAGTTTGTATTAGTCTGTATATTCTAGTTTTGTCATGCCCTTTTAATGTATATATTATAAGCAGCGCTGGCTGAAATTTTTGCGCTATATAACCATGAAATCATAATAACGGAAGCTTAACTCGAAGGATAATGGCACAGACAGCCAGACCTCTGACAGGAGTTTTGTGAGGGCAGGAATTCTCTTATTATATATATTGCCACATAAGGCAATTTTTTATTTTTTTGCTTCCCATATTACTTTTGTAATATTTGGGATTTTTAATACCCATCTGCATCAGTACAGGTATAGTTCAGGTGTTATGAGTTATACTTTTACTTCAGAAATCCTGTAACTAAGCACATGGTGGAAATTTTCTTGTAGCCATTAAACACGAGAAGAGAGAGAACATGGCACAGACCAGTGGAGGAGAGAAAGCTGGGAAAAAGTTGGAGGTAAAGATCATGATTTTTTATATTTACATTTTGTCCCATCCATGAGGGTAGATATGGTGTTCATGCTACACATGTCAGATTAGTTTACAATGTGTTGTATGAACCCCTGGCACACTACAGGTTAATATCCCAACCAATATAGATTATGAAGAGGCAGTATGTTATGTAGTGGATATTGGTTTTTACAGATCGAAAAATCCTTTTTGTTATTAGAAATGCGTCTTTTGTTACAAAGATCAGTCTAATAAAAATAATACCTTAAAATGTGTGATGTCATAAAAAAACAAAATGCCTGCTGCTCTTGATGACACCCAAGGGTGAAAAACTCTTAAACAGTCAAACTAACTGGACGGCTGCAATGTTTTGTTGTGGAAAATAAAACCATATATGAAACGAACTTTTTTTGTAGCCTGGTAAGAAGAAGGAGTGCACAACAGGAAAGAAGAGAAAAAAGACCGTTTCCAATGGACCCAAAGCCCCAGTCACGGGGTATGTTAGATATTCGAATGAACGCCGAGAACAGATCAGAAGTCAGCACCCAGACTTGCCATTTTCAGAAATCTCAAAGATGCTGGGAGCTGAGTGGAGCAGTTTGCCAGCACCAGAGAAGCAGGTTTGGTTTTCAGAAACAAACTATTATGCTAAATGTATTGGTCCTTTTTAGTTCTATTGTTTCCATTTCCATTAATATTATTTTTAGCAATTAGGTTTTTTGGTTGTATGCTAAATAGGCATTTTACTATTTATTTATTGCACCGGTGTCATTAACAAGACATACAGACCCCTATCAGATGGGTGAGTCAGTTTATATTTAATGTCTGCTTAATGAGTGACACCACACTTTTAATGACAGCATGCAAGTTGAGTAGACAAGCATGTAGTATCTGCTAACTATCTAGCTTGTTATCTAGCTTGGCTAGGAACAAGCAACCAAAATCTATTCAGTTACAAAGTCATTGGCGTCAACAAGAAGAATGATATTCCTATTTTATTGCTATTCCTATATTATTTTTTCTTCATATAAGTTATAATAATGTTGCTAAGGAGAGCTGTCGAATGAAAATGCACAAGTTAAAAGAGTCAGATATATATTTATGCTTGAGTACTAATGATTATACTTTTTCCATATGAGGTCTAACAGTTCAAGTTAACATGCTCTGTTTTATAGAAATATCTTGATGAGGCAGAGAAGGACAAGCAGCAGTACATGATGGAGCTCAGGGAGTACCAACAGTCTGAAGCATACAAGATGTGCACAGAAAAGATCCCACCTAAAAAGATCAAAAAAGGTCTGCAGACTCTGTTCCACTATATATATATATATATATATATATATATATATATATACCTACCGATATGTGTCCTGTTGTCATCTAATATGTATTTTTGGGCATCTACATCCCACTGTAAATATGTCTTAACAATTAGAAGTATTCAGTAAAATATTTATTATATCCTTGACTTTAATCAGTAGTTTTTATTGTGATTTGTTCTTTATTTAGAGGAAGGCAACGTGCCCACCATTGTTACCACCTTGTTGGACGAGCAACCATGCACAGTGAGTAAAGTAGTAACTCCATGCATGACTTTGTATCTTATCCAACTTTGTTCTCCTCCTGTCACGCAGTCCCGATGTAAATACGGCATGGTTTATCTGTGTGTTAAGTGACGTGAATGCATGTTATAGTATTTTATTGTATTAGTGTTTTTGTTTTTTTGTGGGGGGGAAGCAGCATTCCATGTGGCTTAATTCAGCTTTTGTGGTCTTTCATCACCTGGATTTAGAAATTATTTTTCTGTTTTTTAGAGCAAAGATCCTGAGACTGATGGATTCCTCACATGTGACGTACCCATTTTTACCAAAGAGTTTTTGAATGAATATAAAGGTTTGTAAACTGGAAAATTACCTTATAAGATTTTGAACAAAAGTTTTTTGGTAAAACCAAAAACGATTGCAACTTGGCAAGTCTATTCACCCAGCAGCCACCAACCTCCTCCAAAGTAATATTTTTCTTTTTTATCAGAGAAGAGTTAAATAATAACTCATCTAATTTGCATTCTTTGTTGATGACAAAGGTATTCAATGATTAGCAAAACATACTTAATTTCCTAGTGACATAAGCATTAATGTAGATGTACTGATTGTATAGAAAACAGTTGTTAAGCACACAAGATGTATAGCTGAAACAAAATATATTCCCACCCACTAAGCCGAAATCAAATCCCCCTAAAACAAGTAAAAACTTGATGCAGCAAAGATCAGTATACAAACTATAATGTAGAACAGATCAGTTTATCTGGAAGGTTAATAAGGACAGGATGAAATGTAATTTATATATGTATGTAGCAGAGGAGTCTTTTTTGTATGGTTTTATTTATCTTCTACTCCCCACTAACTCTACTTAAAATCCAAATGATGAAAAAACTGTCTTGTGCAGTCATGTGGTGTCATTGTGATGTATTTAATAATATGAAAATCATGATGGTATAGAATGTCAGGATGGATGCAGAGGGATGGAAGAGAAAATTGTAGCACTGGATATACCTTTTTATCATTATAGGTTATGCATAAGAAGCACGACATATATCTTTTAAGATGTTTTTCCACTAATGTGTCCATTCCCACCTCATGCAGCTTGTGAAACAGAGCTGAAAGAACTGACCAGTAGGAACTTGGAGTTGGAGAAGAGTAATATTAAATTCAGACAGAACTCCTATGGTTTGATGCATTACAACGTGTGGCTAGAAGAGGATATAGAAGCCAGAGAAGAATTTGTTATGAAGCTTGAGCAGGATCTGCAGACTATTCATCAAACCCTACTGAGCTGCTTCTCCTCCTTGCCCATCCCTGGTTAGTGAAGTCCACAGATATTCTGTCTTTGTCCTACAGCAATGTTCCCTTTTTCATTTGGGATATCTATGCAAATAGCATATTTATGTTTCAGGACAAATTATATATACCGTATTGGCTCGAATATAGGCCACACTTTTTCCCCCCACTTTAAGTCTTTAAAGTGGGGGCGCGGCCTATATTCGGGGTCTAGCGCCCGAAGCCCGGGACATGCAGTCCCGGGCGCCGGGCAGGCAGCGGGGTTAGGATACAGATCCCCCGCAGCGGTGCAGGGGACCTGCATCCTACTCCCCGATACGCTCAGACAGCCTCCCCTGCCAGCCCCCCCCCCGACTTACCGGAGCAGACTCCCGAGTGTCTTGCGGGGCCGGCGGGGGACATCTACGCAATACGCGTATACAACTTCCGGTGTTAGCATGCAAATAGTTAAAATACAGTGGGGTGATATTATATCACTTCTTTTTGTATGTATTTGTATGTATTTTTTAAATGAGTTTGCCATTATACCACTACAAGCGTAAACCAAAAACAAAAGGAACCCGACAGCTAAAATATGAATGCCGACAGGCTCTTTGGGAGTCTCGATAGCTGAATACATCTGGAAGTATCAGTTTTATTGTTGTAAAGTAGGATGTGTTTCAGTGCAAAAATAATCACAAAGGCTTATTCACTGAACACGTGATTTGTTTGAAGCTTTTCAGCTTACAAAAATAGCAACCCTGGTGATTGTTTAACGTTGAAATGGATGTGTTCGGCTTCATAATGCATAGTCACCGTGGAGAGATTTTTGATAATACACAAGTCATGGCCAATGCTTTTTGCCAGAGAAACTTTACTGGTTTGCTGGTTTTCCCCTTAATAATACATAGTGAAGTCAGCAAGTTGAAATGTTTTGACTCAACACAGCTCTATCGTTAACAAAAATATTTCATTATTTATTCCTCTGACAGTAATATTTGTCTCCTTGATACTCTGTCACTTAGTGCTCTTGACTTACTGGACATTGCAGACCAGCTTTAATAATACTTTTCATGTCCCAATTTATATTGTAGGCACTGGTGAGACAGCAACACAAGAAAATCTTGATGACTACCTGACTAAACTTCATGACGTGATTATGAAGAACCCATCTCTGCACGAGGATATAGTCATCCGTGTAAAAGAAGCCTTGTCTAAGATTGACATGGAAGATTTTGAGTGATATTATTGGTAACCGTCCACAGTGTGCTTACGTGTACGCCCTTAGTTATAAAAATGTCCTTCTAGTAGCAGAAAGGTTAGGGCCTTTCTTTTGAGGACAATGAGAGTAATTACTTCTGCCACGAGGAGGGTTTTTTTGTTTGTCTCCTTGAAACAATAATGTTTTATCAAAATACAACTGACTTAATTATCGAGTGTAATATGCAACTGACATATTTTTTTGGCAAATATATATATTTATACAGAGAAACCTGAAAAAAAAAAAAAAAACTTAAATAGGCCCCTTGTTCTTTCAGAGATCTAGTGCATTTATTTATATATATATATATATTCTCTTCCCTTTAGTGATAAGCTGTAAGATTTGAAGACCACCAACTCAGTCTTCAACAGAATACATCAGAACTTTTCACAACTTCGCTGAATTAACAGTGAATGAGCAACGGATATGTATAGGGGGTTGCTTTGGGTGTAAGGGCAAATTATAAAGTTTAAATAATCACTAAAGATTGTGTGCAGTGAATTTCTTCTGTATCTTTTTATGTGCATATCTGAATGATGTTATAGTATTGTGTTGACTTGCCAAAATTGACTCTTATTAGCATATAGCTGAAAGTCCTTACACAAGCCATAGGCATTAACTGCTACTATAGTAGTATTTGCACAAAAGCTCCTCTTGCTGACATTTTTCAAAGGTCTTTCTCATTGTCTCTGTACAAAGCAGCTGCATTACCATATACTTAATCAGGTGACATATTGCAGTAATAATGTGCCTTAGAAGAGTCATTTTAACAAAGATTCTTTACATAATTATTCTTTACAATGTGTAAATATATAAATATAGCAGCTTTTTTGTACGGTATTTTTCTAATATTCTAATTGACATGCTCAATTTTAAAACTAAGTACCAGCAGGTCAAAAAATGTATTAATACTGTTCCATTTTTTGGGAAATCTGGCCTTCCAATCACAGCCTAAAGATTGTTGAGTGAGCAAGAATATTCCTTCCTCCACATGGCAAATATATATTTATAGGAGGGAGTTATATCTATATCTATATATACAGGGATTACATTTGTGTAAATATACTCATACAAATCAGACACATAATGAATTATTTTCATTTGAATCTGATATATACGTATATATATATAGTTATTACTGGCCCTACTGACTGGGTCAACTCTAATGGTGGCATGAAAAATAATGCATTATTTTACAGGTAAATCAATACACGTTACTGTTTGGGAGCTTTTTATCTTCGATACAATTTGTTCCAGTTCAATATGTATTAATTTAATGATTCTTTGTGTATTTGTTCTCATAGTCCAATTCTAAATAAAATCTACAATTCAATTCTCTGTCCAAGTGTTTTTTTTGTAGCGGAAATGCATGATTATCTATTTGCGGCTCTGTAGCCAGAAAAAGAAATCGGGTTAAAAAACATTTATCAGCTATGCATTAAAAATAAAGTCCAAGTAGTCAAATTAGGGTAGTTATAGTGCAAAGTAGCTATTAATCCCAAAAAAAAAATCATTTTCATTTTAGGTAATTTCTAGGTATTAATCAAATAACTCAAATATTTGAGTTTTTTAATGTTCAATCCATTTAATCCACACCTCACCGTCTTCATCGTAACCCACAACCCCATAATAAGCCTTTCCCTTATACTTACAATACTTTACGACACTTATGTGAACGCAAAGACTACTCTCAACCACGCGAATGCAAACTCAGTAAGGATCACTATAAGACCCTCAGTCTAGCATACACACAGTATTTTCAAACAAATGACACAAACTCAATTACACATCTCAGCCAAACACTTAATTTCCAACACAGCACTCATCACATCTCACCTTGTTCTGTTAAAATCACCTTATCCATTTGTATAACATATCTGAAGGCCATATGAGCTTGCACGGTTATATTTCTAAAGTTATATATCGAATCCCTATTTGCATAGGGCTGATGGAAAATTTGGGCTTCAAAATTGAACAAACACATAATACCTCATCTGATCATTTACAGCACTTCCTCATGGTGCTGCCACTAAAAATGCAGGAGGTCACATGACATGAAGCGACTCCATAGCTAGCCATAAATTGTTCTTGATGTATGGCTTCCACACAGGCCTATGGGCAAATGGGAAGAAATGTATTGGTATCCAACCAGTCTTGTCCTGATGTGCAGTGAGTTCTAGCCACTCTGCTTAATTTAATGTATTGGGAACTAAATGCATTAGAAGCATCATTCCTTGTACCGTTATACGTCCCGGGTACTCATAGGCAGTTGCCATAAAACGGTAAGTTTAATTTGTTTAGCATACTTCAGCACCCTCAAGACCAAACGTTCGAGACATGGCTGCTGGAGTATATGAATATACACATGTATGTACACATATATGTGTGTTTATGCATATACATTATGTGTGCGTATGTGTATATGTATGTGTGGGGGGGGTGCAGAATAGACATTAGAAAGAAGATAAAAAAAAGTATAAGGCAAGCAAGCAAGCTAAAAGAAGAAAGAGGATAGACAAAAATTAGGAAAAAGATATCAGCAAGTGTGCTGCAAATAAAGGACAAATGAAAGCATAGAACAGAAGTGAAAAGAGACCCAGCAGAGAAAAGGGGGATGAAAGCGATTGCTAAGGCAGGAAATCCAGAGAATGTTCCAGGTACCAAAGCTCCTTAATTTGGCCATGGCAGAGGTTGATTTAATGAAGGTCCACAAATGATAAGAATTTCCATACAGCATGTTGTAAAAATGGATATAAAATATTTTATTTCATTGTCCTGTATGTGGTTCACTGGCATAGTTTCACCTATGGATTTGAAATGGTTCTTTTGTAAGTCTGATTTTGGAATGAGCTGCATCCTCCTTAACACTCCTTAAATGTAAAATCTGCCCTAAAAGTGCTGCAACCAAAAACAAAAAGAGCAGGTCCTTTTAACACAATTCAAATCAATTGAAAGTAGTCTTCCACTTGCCAGAGGAGTGTGCATTTCCTAAATAAAACATTAACAATCGAACAGAAAAAGGAATGTGAAAGGTTTTTTGTAGTGGTCATGTGTTCACTATGCCATTTTCCTGTGAGCCAAGAACACGTTCTGATGTACAGGAAGAATCCTGTATTGAAGACACTGCGATTCTACCTGAAAGTTAGAAGAAGAAGAAAAAAAACATATTACAACTGGATGCTTTAACTCTGGAAGGCTGATATTTATACAAATGACGATAACCACAAACAGAAAACCATTTTTCATCTTCTAGAGTCCTTCCCCTTTTTCCCCACCCATCCTAAAAAGGATGTGTGATCCAATGATCAATTTAAAACCAGAGACAGATTAAGGGGGGGGGGGATATTTATGCAGATGCTTGGAATAAAGATGACTGGTTCCATGTTATACAAATAAGGTGAGTTTACAATACAGTATGCTAGTCATTAAGGGTTATTTTTTAATTTGTAAATATTTTCTTTTGTGTACTATAACTTCTATCCTGAAAAACACGACTGATCTGTCCAACTACCGTCCCATCTTTCTAATTCATCTTGCCTCCAAGCTTCTTGAAATAATTTTTTATAACCAATTTGCTAAACTCCTAGTTAGACTCCAACTCCTTATTTGACCCTTTTCAATCCGGTTTCCTCTCTCGGCATTCTACTGAGACCACCCTTACTAAAGTTAATAATGACCTACTCTTTGCAAAATCCAAGGGCCACTACACTATGCTAATCCTACTGAACATTTCTGCTGCTTTCGACACTGTGGACCACACTCTTCTCCTTCAAACACTCCATGATCTTGGTCTCCGTGACACTGGCTCTCCTGTTATAATCCTGCGATTCTGATCGTACCTTCAGCGTTTCAGTCTCCAGTAGACTTGGGTGCCAGCCAACTCTTCATGTTCGTCTTCGTGGGGGAAAAAGTCTTTGCATTCCACAAATATTTGCCCGTTCCTGTGTTCGGTTCGGGCGAATATTCGTGTACATTTTAGTTTTCTTCATTTTTTGTAGAAGGGGTTAATACGGGGTTAACGCGGTATTTTAAATGTCCGTACCAGGAACTGTATTGGTCACCGGCAGGGGCCTCCTCTGCCATCAGCCAATGAAGTGCAGACGGCAAACCTACGGATTTCTGCTCCTGTTAATCCCTGTGATGCTGCATTGATAAGGTAGGCTAGATGGGGAAGGGACCAGGGAGACAAGTCTAGTCTCCAGTAACACTTCCCCTCCCTCTCAGTCAGGGTATGCCAAGGCTCAGTTCTCCCTTTATATCTCTTGGCAAACTTATATCTTTTGGCTTTCAACAAAACCTATATGCTGATGACACCCAGATCTACCTATCTTCTCCAGATCTCTCTCGCTCTGTCTTGATTGTGTAACTGTCTTGCCTCTGTCTCTACCCGGATATCTACACAATTCCTAAAAGTTTCTCTCTCAAAAACGGAATTTCTCATCTTGTCTTATAATTGCAGAAATCTCACAGTTATGACACTAATTTCAGGGCCTAAAAAAAATGGATAATTCACTAATCCACAAGTAGTTTGCAATAGAGCTCAATATTTTGAGTCCTATTAGCAGAATTAAATATATTTATCTAATAGCAGAATTGCTTATATTCAGTAATGGAAAAATTGATCAATTCACAAAGCAATGATTTACTTCAGACTACTGCTTCTCTGGAAATTGAGGCCACCTGTGCACACCTTAACATCTGAAGACCCATGAATAACAGTCATGCAACTGACAACCACTTTATATTTATATAAACCTGAGAACTTCAGGGGTGGGGTACCTGGAGCAGTCCCTCTTCCGAGAGAGTGACTTTGTGGAGGGTCGGGGTCACACAGCCTTCAGTAAGTGGGGAATGGGTGGGAAGTGAGTTGTCAAACACCACTTCCCTATCCGCAGAAAGAAACTGACCAAGACAAAGATTTTTACCAGAACACATTGAAGGTATACTAAGGCCTATTGAAACCGCCGCAAATTACTACACTGGTCTTTTCGTTTTGTGTGTATATTTTTAAAAAGGCAAGATAGGGACTTTTAATATATGACTTCATATTATGTGCTTCCTTGGTACTGGTAACGCTCAAACAAAAATCAGCAACAATAAAAACATCAAAAAAAAAAAAAAGTCGCAGTTCCAAAGGAATATTGATGAAACACAACACTGCCTTCAGTCCAAGAATAGAGTGGACACCAGTGTTGCGCATATTTTACTACATACTATGTCAGTATGCTGGTGAAACTGGCATTTCAGTGAAGATATATAATAAAAGGTGGATAAAAGAAGATGATCATCACAAGAACCGCAACACTTTTCAGAGAAAAGGGAGAGGAGTGAAGAGCTAACTTTTACTGCTTGAAATCAGTTTTGGATATGAGAGGCAGGGTGGTAAAGGCAGTATTCTTGCTATTGATGGCAAGTGTTTTTTCAAGGTAGGTATGGAAAAACTAAAGCTATTCACAAGTGAATGATGGTCAAGAAAAGATGACAACTCCTAAAAGTTGTTTTCACATCCAGGTCATAACCAGGGCATCAAGTAAACTTGGCATCTACCACATCAGGTCAGGAGCAATAACTGAAGTACTTAAAATGTTCAGTACCTCACTCAGCTGGATTACCTCTCACCAAAGTTCACACTGCATGCCCTAAAACATAGAAAACTCATCAGCATGCGATCTGTATGGAAAGGGAAATTTTATGTCTTGAACATATTTTGTCCTCTGGAAAAAATATCTAAAACATATGAACAAAATACATCTTCATAGATACATGCTTGCAACAAAAGCAGGCAATTAAAAGTCACTTAGTAAGTCACTGATTTTGGTCTAAGTCAATATGCCACCTTAACTAATTGCCATTCTCTTGTATAGATGGCCTATATAATAAAATATCAGAAAATAGGCAATTGCTTTAAACACTCTTGGTACAAGACATTTAAAAACATGGACATCTTTTAACCAAATAAAGTGTACAAAGCATTAAAGATAAATTAGTTAAACCAATTAATTACGCTAGCCTCCAGCGCTGCGCAAAGGCATCTTCAGGATCGGCTATTTTGCCGGAGGTATGTTTTATGTATCTATATCTTTTAGATAATAGATATAAATGACAGTTTACAGGTCTATAGATTAAAAACGCCTGCAGGAGCCACTACCTGCAGGCTCAGACAGTGACGTTAGGAGTGTGTGTGTAAAAGGATTAACTCACTGTGGAAACTAGGATCCTGAGCATAAGCAAAGCAAGTGCACTGGACATTCAATTTAAGCTTGAACACAGTACACCAAGCATTGCTCAAAGAAACATGGTATTGAAGGACAGCCATCTCAGGACATTGCAACCAAAGCATGGGAAGCATGGAGTTGTCAACACACAAAGCAGCGACTGGGTCTCCAACATCCAGTTCTACCAGTATTAAGAGTCATGATACAACTTGCGGGTCATCTTGCACAAGACAAAGGCCAACAGAGAGGTAAAGAAAATAGTTGTTTTGGTTTTTTACTGCTTATACTACTTCCATTGGAAGTCTGCTCCAAGATCTAGCCAAGTAGCCAAAAATACCTGTTCAAGCACAAGGGATTCAAGGAGTCATTGCGTATATTTCTGCCAGAAAATTATGCATAACGGAGTGCGCTTTTCACCGATTGTTGAATTTCGGGTCATTCAAACTGGCTAAAAACAGACACAAGCAAAGCAATGACAACGCGCATGAACACTATTCCATATAAAATAGGTTTTTTTGTTAAAAAGTCAGTTTTGCAGCTCCCTTTTTACCACTTTGTGACTAAGTGCATCCTATAAAACATGGTCTAGATGACCAAGGATATAATTGTTTGTTCTATAGTTTTCATTAAACAGTCTGGGTTCTGTCCTGTCACCAGGCGCTAGCATTGCTAGCTTCCATGATGATTGATCCAGTGTAACAACAAAATAATGGACAGCACTCAAACAGAAGATTGGGCATTCTCTTCAGGCACATTAAAACTAAAGAGATTCCCAGACAGTCAATTCAGACCCCTCTGATGAGGTAGTGCGATCAGCAATGCAGAGCAATGGATTAACAGTGGTGGGGATCAAAGTGAAAAGAGACACAGAGTTTCTTCCTCTCCTAAAAATATTTAAAAATTTAAATACAATTAAGAAAAATATTAAAACAGACTCTAGTAATACCAAGAGCGATCCATAAGGTCTACAACGGAGTATTCTGCTCCATTTTAAAGTTTTAAAAAACCCATGCATGTGTATTATTCTATCTAGGGGGATATTGCTGAACATAAATCAGGGGTTTTTTTTGTGGCACCTAAAATTGCTAAAGGGGAATCATGGTTGAACAAAGATATATTAGAAATGGTAAAAAAGCTCTGGTTTCCAGGGCAGTAAAAACCCTGGACTTCAGAGTCTTCTGGTAAAAACCTTTGTCTATTCTTTCAGTGAACAGGAAAGTGGTGTTTGTCCCATTCCTTGCTCACTTCCCTCCCATTCCCCGCTTACTAAAGGCAGTCTGACCCCAGCCCCCACAAAGTCACTTTTTCGGAAGAGGGAATGCTCCAGGTACTCCAGCACTAAAGTCCCCAGGTATGAATGACCAGGGTTTAAAAAAAGATATTTTGTGGGCAACAAAAACACAATAATAAGCAACATCAAGCTCATTACCAGGGAAGCAACATACACCGATCAGCCATAACATTATGGCCACTGACAGGTGAAGTGAATAACATTGACAATCTTTTTATCATGGCACATGTCAGCGGGTGGGATATATTAGGCAACAAGTAAACATTTTGTCCTCAAAGTTGAAGTGTTTGAAGGAGGAAATGATATGGCTGATCGGTGTACATCAGCCTGCAGACATGACATTCAGCGTCACAGCAAGAACAGGACAGCAAGAAAGATTTTTCTTATCACCTCTATACAATAAAACACTGTCAATATTATATGATCTGCTTTCTTAAAACATTGCTTAGCTTATAAAAATGAATGAGTAAACGGTTCAAAATAAATTTTGCATATGAAAAACATTCAAAAAGGTAAGGAATACAAAATAAGATGCTGCACACCAAACGTTGGGCTGGATGTTACAAATATTGTGGACTGCTCCAGCTGCCATTACTGCTTAAAATATTATATATTTAATGTTTCAGCAGCTAAAATATAAAAAAAGGCATATCAGCAGACCTGCCATGAAATGTACTGTTTTTTGGGTTTTTTTTATTAATAATTCATAGAATGACCGGGTGTAATACAGGTTTATGGGAAATTGTTTTCCATAACAAAAAATTATCCCTTAAATTGATGTGTCCCAAACCAGTAAAAGTCAAAAACTATTTATGTCTTAACATTCACAGCTTAATTTTTCCAGCTAACATGTGCACTATGCAACATGAAGAGTGTAGTTCATCATAAGTGGTCTAAAATGATTATGTGCATGGGTTGCCACAAACAGTTCCTCTAAAAGAAATAAAAGAAATGTTGTTTACTTACAGAACCGCACTTGGATTGGCCAGATCATAATAGAGCTTAGGGATATATGTGACCTCACCCAAACAAAAAAACAAATCGTTCATACCATATTTGCTCGATTATAAGGCAACCCCCCAAAATTTGAATATTTAAGCCTGAACATAAGACTACCTTATAAGAAAAATAGGCTGTCAGAGAGGAGGATCCAGGTCCACTGCAGCGCTGTGGCGGATCCTGCTCTCTGGTAGCCTGTGAACGTCTGCGTGATGTGCACAACCTCCGCTGCTGGCCAGCACGTCCACTGGGGCTTCTATGGTGGAGCACTGGAAGCCCTGACTGAAGTGCTGTGCAGTGCACTGGCTGCTAGAGAGGAAGATCCAGATCACCTGCAGCACTGCGGGGAAGTTGGATCTTAGTCTTATATTCATAACTCTATTTGAGGTCCGATTATAAGACAACCTTGAATATAAGACAAGGGGTATTTTTCAGAGCATCGTCTTATATTCGAGCAAATACGGTATATCTTACAAAATATGCAATACATTTAGAAAATGGATTCTCAGAAATTTTTTTAAAAAAAAATGCTCCTCCCAAAAGGTCATATAAAGGTTGGCATATGAGGGCGCAAAGCCGTCCCCTGGAATTGAAGATAAATATTGTCAAAAATTAAACAATGAGTAAGACTTCAATAGACTGTAGCAAATAATCCACTGTACCCTTTGCATAATAAACCTTCCTTATGGGGTATGGTAGAATGAAGTCAAATCTAGACATCTGTACCCAGCACTGTACTATAATTTCTTGAAGAATGTGGTTGGTGTCCACAGCCTTGTGGACCTTAGGCAAAAAATGAAATAACAGTACGGATGGTTTGGCTTTGTATATGTACTGCACCTCATCAATACTAAGCAGGCCCGGACTGAGACAAAAAATAGGCCCAGGCATTTAAGACTGAGCAGGCTATTTTTTTTTTGTTTTTTTGTTAAGCCAAATTCTGACAAATTCTTGTTGCCTATTAGTTATATTTAACCCCTTCGTGACAAAGGCTGATTTTACTTTTTGTACCCTTCGTGACAATGGCCGTTTTAACATTTCTGCGCTGCTCGTGTTTAGTTGTAATTTTCTTCTTTCCCGTTTACTGAACCCACACACATTAGATATTGTTTTTTTCAGGACAAGAAGGGCTTTCTTTAGATGACATTGTTTTGATTGTATCATATTATTTACTATTAAAAAAAGTATAAAATATGGTGAAAATTTTTGAAAAAAATGACTGTTTCTAACTTTTAGTTGAAAAATCTTTTACTCATCTATAAAAGGTAATGAAAAAACCTGCTAAATAGATTCTACTATTTGTCCTGAGTTTAGAAATACCCAATGTTTCTATGCTTTTTTCTACACATTATGGGGCAAAAAGTACAGGTAGCGTTTTGCTATTTCAAAGCCATTTTTTCCAAATCTGGTAATTCTTCCCCCCATGTGCCATTTCAGGTATCTTTGAAGCCGGCCAATGCAATTTACCCCATCAAGTCATATATTTTTGAAAACTAGACAGCCCAGGGTATTCCAAATGCTAGTATTTTAACCCTTTCCAAGCACTAATTCTACCATCAGCCTTTGTCAAACTTTATGTTAGTCATTTTTTTTGCATTTGTTTTTTCACACACATTTTACTTTAGGTATGAATAAAACACCCCAATATGTGTTTAGCAACATATTCTGAGTACAGCGATACCTCACATGAATGATTTTGCCTGGCTGTTTGGGGGCAAAAGGGCCACATTTGGGGCATGCGCATTTTCAATGTTGAACTTTGGCATTTGGGGATCCACTGCCCATGCCCTATTTGGTACATCTTTGAGCTGGGCCATTTCAGTATGCCCAATAAAGCCATATATTTTTGAAAACTAGACACCCCAGGGTATTTCAAATGCTAGTATTTTTTTTTTTTTTATCAATTCACCGTTTATTGAAAAAACAGGTAACAGTGCATAAAGTAAGGAACATAGTACATCAGCAGCAAGACATCTCTGTGAACACAGTACAGCAGGCAGCAAGACACAACCGTACACACGGGCGAGCGTCACACTGGGGAATGCCAGTTCCCAGAGGCACATAAGATGGCAAATAAACGGCAGAGGTGACAGAGGACAAAATACCGTGCATAGAGATACAATGTGCATAATATCAGAGGTACAACGCCACAGGGTTTGACAGCAGATGATCCCGTAGCGGAAAGTTGTCAAATAAACAGGCGAAAAGGCAAAAAGTAACAAAAGGAAATAATAACAATAAGATCAACAGTACCGCACGCGAATAAATGGGTGGGAGGGTGGATGAGGTGCCGTCTCCAAAAGCATACAGAGATAATGGCGCCGCAATAGGGCAGAGCGTCAGGAGCCAAAGCAAAACGCAAGGATACAAGACCACAGGCAAGCTCAGTCTAGATCAGGGGGGGGCTGCAACGAAACTACCCAGGACGGTCTGAAAGGAGGGAGAGGCCAAGAACTCCCGCCACGGCAACCACTTCAAACCATTTCTATACCCAAAGCCCCTGGAGGTCATGACCAGATCCTCCATCTGGCATATGAAATTGACCTTCCTCAGCCACACCGAGACAGGCGGGGGCACAGCCCGACGCCAAAAACAGGGGATGGTAGCCCTGGCGGCGGTAATGAAGTGAATCGTGAGCGACCTCTTGTAGGAGCCCAGGCTAGAGGAGCCGTGATGTAAAAGCATTGCCTCCGGGGAGGCCTGGTAGGAAGGGTCATCAACAGCCCGTATCACCGCGGCCACAGCTGCCCACAGGGGTTGCACCAGGGGGCAAGACCACCACAAGTGTATGTAGGACCCCTCAGCAGAGCCACACCTCCAACACAGGGGGGAAACCTGTGGAAGGAAGCGGTGGAGCTCAGCAGGTACCCGATACCACCTGGTGAGGAGTTTATATGCCGACTCTTGCAACCTACTAGAAGTGACCCCTCTAAGGGCGAGTAATATCATCCTATCCCAGTCTACGGGTTCAAACGAAAGGTTCAGATCCCTTTCCCACAGGCTGAGAAAGTACGGCTTCCTAGGGGTACGGTGAGTCAGTAGGAGTTTGTACAGCGTAGAGAGTAGGTGGGAATGCCTAGAGGGGTCCGAACAGAGCAGTTCAAACGGCGTCAGCGGTCTAGTCAAGTCGGAGGGAGGGGACAGGGAGGACAGAAAGTGCCTAATTTGGTGGTAGAGAAAAGTGACCCTAAAGGGAACCGGGGTGTCAGGTATAAAGTCCGAGATGGGGCGGACCGAGTCCCCGGTAAAGAGGTGCGAAGCACGGAGTACCCGCTCCCGTGCCGGCAGGAGAAGCCGTATATGCGCCTGGCATAGGCCCGGAGGAAAGTCAGGATTAGAGGAAACGGGGGACAAGGGGCCAGGACAAGACGCGAGGGGATACCTGGCGAGGACCCTCCAAAGGACACGGAGCGTCGGGGTAACGGTCGGGTGATTAGGGACAGCGGGCCGGCCATGGCGACGGGGCAGCCATGGGACAGCAGCTATCTCCAAGGGGAAAAGAGAGTTTTCAATGTGCACCCATTGTTTGCGGGTACAAGACGTCCACTCCGCCACCCTCCTAAGATGGGAAGCAACCCAATAGCCCTCGACGTCCGGGAGGCCCAGACCGGCCTGTTCCTTAGGACCAGTCAGGTAAGTGAAGGCCAACCTAGGGGAGCGATTAGACCAAACGTAGCCCGTAAAGGTCCTAGTCCATTTCTTAAGGCACGATTGCGTCAGATAAACCGGAAGAGACTGAAGGAGATATAGGAGGCGTGGGAGGATATTCATCTTAAGGACTCCTACCCTCCCGAACCAGGAGATGTGAGTAAAGGACCATTTCTTAAGATCTTTGGTGACTGAGGATAGGAGGGGAGTGAAGTTCACCTCCACCAGCGTGGACAGGTCCTCCGGGATACGAACCCCCAGGTAAGTGAGATACGAATCGGTCCACCGGAAAGGGTAGGCAGACTGAATCTGCGATTTAACCGAGGGGGCGACGCGGACACCCAGAATTTCCGATTTTTGAAGGTTTATTTTGTATTGGGAGAGGTCATGGAACTGGTGTAGTTCAGAGGTGAGATGCGGGAGAGAGGAAAGAGGATCGGTAACAAAACATAACATGTCGTCGGCGTAGACGGACAATTTATAATCCACGCCCTCCACAGATAAGCCAGTAATGGAGGGGTTGGCCCGGATGGCATTGGCCAGGGGTTCTAAAGAGAGGAGAAAGAGCAGGGGAGAGAGAGGGCAACCCTGCCTGGTGCCATTAGCCAAGACAATTTTCTCGGAAAGGGTACCATTAACCCGGACATAGGCAGAGGGGGAGCAGTACAGGGACCGAATGAGTTGAATGAACGTGGGGCCAATGGCAAGCTTCTCAAGGACCTGAAACAAGAAGGCCCACGAGACCCTGTCGAAGGCCTTCTCAGCGTCCATTGACACCAACAGAAATGGAGTATTACGCGAATGGGCCAGCGCCATCAGGTTCAGCACCTTGAAGGTGTTGTCCCTGGGCTCGCGACCAGGGACAAAGCCAGCCTGGTCGCTATGAATAAGCCGGGGAAGGAGGGGATTGAGCCTAAAGGAGAGAATTTTGGCGAGGATTTTGAGGTCCACATTGATAAGGGAAATTGGGCGGTAGTTGCTACAGATCTCAGGGTCCTTGCCCGGCTTTGGGATGACCGTGATGTGGGCAGTATTGGTCTGAGGATCAAGGGGAGTCCCAGAGGCTAGGGCATTAAATAGGGACACCATGTGGGGACCGAGAGGGCGTAAAAATTTACTGTAATAGAGTGGGGTGAAACCGTCCGGGCCCGGACTCTTGCCCTTCGGCAAGGACTTAACCGCCCTCTCAACCTCCTCCAGGGTAATAGGTGAGTCAAGGCCAGCCCTGTCGGCAGCAGAGAGTCTAAGCCAAATAGGCCGACATGCGGGCAAGCTTAGCGTCATCAGGGGCTTTACCCCCATCAAGGCTGTAAAGCTTAGAGTAGAATGCGGAAAAACAGCGGGCGATATCCCTCGTGTGGTGTTGCAGGGTACCAGACGCATCCCTGACCCTGGGGATAAATGTGGCTACCCTCTTAGCCCGGAGGGCCCTAGCAAGGAGCTTCCCAGGCCTGTCCCCCAACTCGTAAAAGTGCCTCCTGGTGAGGAGAAAATTCCGCTTGACCCTAGAATCTAGGAGGGCAGAAAGACGGGCACGAAGGGCTTGGAGCTGTTCAAAGATTTCGTGGGACAGAGTAAATTTATGCCTAAGTTCCAGCTCCGCTATCTGACGCGTCAGGGAGATGAGGGACAGGTGGTCCAAACGCTTAAGCTTGGCCCCCAGTTGGATTAGGTGGCCTCTCATTACCGCCTTATGGGCCTCCCAAACAGTCGGGACCGGGGTACCACGGGAGGAGTTATCATCAAAGTAATGCTTGAGGTGCTCCTCAAGCTCCGGGAGGAACGTGGGGTCATTAACCAGGTTGGCATTAAGGCGCCAGCACCACACCTTGGGAGGATGGAAAGGAAAGCGGAGAGCAACGTGAACCAGGGCATGATCACTAAGAACCTGAGGCCCAATAGAAGCAGTATGGAGATAGGACAAATGATGGTGGGACAAAAATATAGCGTCAATACGGGTATAACGGTCGTGGGGGGGGGGGGGAGTAAAAAGTGTAGTCACGGGTAGCGGGATTGCAGGCCCGCCAAACATCAACCAGTTGATTGAGGAGGAGCATTCGTTTAACTTTCTTTATATTCGCGTAGGGAAGATGGTATGTACCCGTCGAGCAGTCAAGTCTGGGGTCCAGGACCATGTTGAGGTCCCCCCCGAACACCGTCACCCCCTCTTGATAATCTGCCAACTTAGAGAGGAAGCGGACTAGGAAAGGGATCTGGTCCTTGTTAGGAGCATACACCGTGGCAAGCGTAATCTTGTGCATACCCAAAAACCCCTTGACAATCAAACCCCTGCCCTCCGTGTCCCTCCACACATCAAGAAGCTGAAAGGGGAGGCTTTTATGCAGGAGAACAGCCACCCCCTTGGTCTTAGTGGAGGGGGAGCTGGAAAAATAGGCTAGGGGGAAGTGGTTGGACGTGAGCCTGGGCTCCTTCGCGGCCACAAAGTGGGTCTCCTGAAGGAAGGCAATACGTGTTTTGTAAGAGCGGAGGAGGCAAAGTAATTTGGACCGTTGCTGGGGTTTATTCAGGCCCCTGACATTCAGGGATGTACAGTTAAAGGGAGCGGCCGCCATAAGGGACACAGAGAAAAGAAACCTTAGTTAGCGACGCACCACACCACCCATTGGGATACAATATAGCGAGAGACACACAAAACGTCACGTGTGATAAAACCAAAAAAACAAAAACGAACTGGGCAATTATAAGCCCGATGCAACCACATCGAATTACGAGCCGAGTGACCAGACCAGTGGTCAATGACCTAGTGTCGAAGCCCAAAGGGCAAGGTAGGCAGGCTCTGGCGGGGGAAGCGAAATAGCAGAACGGACGGTAGATAAACAAAACAGAAAATGACATCGTGTAGTGTAGGAGATATGCGGCGGTGAGGCTGGATGCGTAGGCACCCTCTCCGTGTCAATGTAAATAAAATAAAAGAAAACAGCGTGTGTGCGTGTGCAAGGGAAGAACAGAACAGCCATGGGGCAAGGAGCCTAAGAGGGAAGGAGGACCAGTCCCATGGTACCGCGGGAGGTCGGCCAGCCCGGGCGTAGAACCATATATCCCGGATAGACAGTGGGGAGTCCAGGGAAGGACGAGGCCCGGCCGGGTGGCGTCCCCGGGAGGAGAGACCACAGGCGCGCCACGGAACCTGCACAAGGTGCCACGAGGCAGGGCCACCGAGGAGGCAAGAAAGCAACAGCTCCAGGGACTTAAGGGACCGAAAACAGCATCAGCAGGTGAGTACACCTGGAGGAGCCGGGCCCGCCCCCCGAGACCAGATAGACCAGCCCCGGACGGAGAAACTAACAGGGCAGAGCCGTGAGGCGTATATGTCTATGCGTGTGTGATGAAGCATGGGGCGCAGCGAGGCCACCCATATGCACTAGATAGGGCCGGAGATACCGGTGTATCGAGGACCTAGGGACGGAGGGGGGGGGCACAGAGCCAAAAGAAAGTAATCAACCCGAAAGAAAATAAAACATATCCGAAACAAAACAGGAACCGTGCACCGTGAGTCGTCTGTAGATGGGCCCAGGGCCATACAACACAGCAGCGCGTCCATAAAAGTGTCCATGGCCGCGGGGAGCCGACCGGAGCCAGCGAGAGAACATCACCTCAACAACACGGTGCAGGATCCAGAGAAACGGCATGTCGGGAAGGGCGTCAAAGCCCCACGGTGAGTAGCAGTCAACGGCGTAGGCCAACATCGCGGCGGCAAAGTCAGGAAGTCGGGAGCTTCTGGCGCTTGGTCCGACGAGGCTTGGGAAGCCAGTCCTGAGCGGGGTTCCGCAGGCGTGTAGGAGCAGAAAGGGCCGACTCCCAATCCGGAACGGGGATAGAAGGCAGCCCCAAGCTCTCCAAAAAGGACGGGACATCCGAGGCCTGGCGAAGGACAAACGTGTCGGCGTCCTTCCGGGCAATCAGCGCGAACGGGAAACCCCACTGGTAGGGGATTGAAGCCGCTCGCAAAGCCGTGGTAATCGGTTTCAGGATGCGTCTCGTCTGGAGGGTGGAGGGGGAGAGATCCGGGTAAACGGAGATGACATGTCCGTTCCACGTAGGGTCACCCCCTGCCCGACAGGCACGGAGGATGTTCTCCTTCATAGAATAGTAATGCAAGCGGCAAACGACATCTCGGGGAGGGGCACCAGCATCACCCCGCGGCTTGAGGGCCCTGTGAGCCCGGTCGAACTCAATCGGAGTGTCCGTAGGGCGTTGCAGAACGCCATTAAAGATGGCCTGCAGGGTCGAGGCGAGGTCAGAGTGGGCGATGTCCTCCGGGATCCCGCGTACCCGCAAGTTGTTGCGCCGGCCGCGATTGTCGAGGTCCTCGAGTTTGCAAGCCATCGCTCGCAACATGTGGGAGTGTTCGGAGACTTGCGAGGAGAGAGTGTCCACGGAATCAGCGATCTGTGCTGCGTCAGACTCCACCGTCGCCACTCGGTCGCCAAGTTGTTGCACATCCGCCTTTAGCTCAGTCAGGGCGTCCCGGATGCCTTGAGTGGCTTTTTCAATAAGCGGTACCATGTCCTCTTTTGTAGGGAGACACCGGAGAGTATCCTGGAGGGTGGAGTAGTCCCTGGAGTCAGCGCCAGAGTCCTCTGGACCGTCGCTGCACGAGCCGGCGGGAGAAGGCGCCATTTTGTTGAAGGAGTCGCCGGAATCATGATCGTGGGTGCCATAGAAAAAGGACCGGACCGAGGTAAGTGAGGACTTCTCTTTATGCCCCGAGGGTTTCGGGGTGCCGGGGGCTCTGTTGGTCTTGCCCATGGCGGGAGAAAAACACGCTATTTAAGCAGAAACACGGAGAGAGGCCGTGGAGCAAAGAGCCTAAGCAGCCATCTTGGTCCGCGGCTAGCCACGCCCCCCAAATGCTAGTATTTTAACTCTTTCCATGCACCATATCTACCACCAGTCTTTGTCAAACTTTGTGGTAGTCATTTTTTTGCATTTGTTTTGTCACACACATTTTACTTCAGGTATGAATTAAAACATTCTCGTATATGTCACTATCACAAAACACCCCAATATGTGTTCAGCAACATCTCCTGAGCGCGGTGATACCCCACATGAATGATATTGCCTGGCTGTTTGGGGGCAAAAGGGCCACATTTGGGGCATGCGCATTTTCAATGTTGAACTTTGGCATTTGGGGATCCACTGCCCATGCCCTATTTGGTACATCTTTGAGCCGGGCCATTTCAGTATGCGCAATAAAGCCATATATTTTTGAAAACTAGACACCCCAGGGTATTTCAAATGCTAGTATTTTAACTCTTTCCATGCACCATATCTACCACCAGTCTTTGTCAAACTTTGTGGTAGTCATTTTTTTGCATTTGTTTTTTCACACACATTTTACTTCATGTATGAATTAAAAAGTTCTCGTATATGTCACTATCACAAAACACCCCAATATGTGTTCAGCAACATCTCATGAGCGCAGTGATACCCCACATGAATGATTTTGCCTGGCTGTTTGGGGGCAAAAGGGCCACATTTGGGGCATGCACATTTTTCAATGTTGAACTTTGGCATTTGGGGATCCACTGCCCATGCCCTATTTGGTACATCTTTGAGCCGGGCCATTTCAGTGTGCCCAACAAAACCATATATTTTTGAAAACTAGACACCCCAGGGTATTTTAACCAGTTAAAATGCTGGTATTTTAACTCTTTGCATGCACACATTTTACCACCAGCATTTTTTCAAAGTTTGCAGTAGTATTTTTGTGTTTGTATTTTTCCCACACACACCTACTTTATGTATGAATTTAAAGCTCCTGGTATATGCCGCTGTCACACGACACCCCAATATGTGTTCAGCAACATCTCCTGAGTACAGTGATACCCCACATGCATGGGTTTGTCATTTTTGGGGGGAACTAAAAGGCCACATTTGGTACGTGTGCATTTTTCTAATTGGAAGTTAGATATGTGGCCATCCTTCCAATTCCAATTCAATTTACCCCATCAAATCATACATTTTTTAAAAGTAGACACCCCATGGGCATTTAATATGCCAGTATTTTAACTCTTTCCATGCGAGAATTGTTTTAAGCTAATGTGCTAACTTTAGGACTTGCTCACAAAAATATATTTTTTATATATATATTTTATTTTTTTTTTGCCTTTTTTAAAACATTTTTAACATGTTTTTTCAACTTGAAGGTTCCCCTGATAGTGACATCAGAGGGAAATTATTTTTACATTTTACTGTTTTTTTACTATTTTTTTTTCTAATTATTATTAATTTTATTTTATTTTTAATTTATTTTTTCTAATCACACTGTGATTAGAAAGCTGGGCTCCATTGACTTGCATGGTTGAATGCAGTACCTAGCGAACCTTTTCATCTTTATTATTTTTTTTCCCGGGCCGCCACCATCTTGCTGATGGCGAAGATCACCGGCAGCTGAGGCTGTGACCGCTCTCCGGAGCGGTCACAGTCCATTGAGAGGTAAGTGTTTGGTGTCGCTGGATGCCTCCTGATCGAGGCATTCCAGCGACACCATTTAAGTTTATGAGGTGATCATTGTACATTGTATGGCGGATGTTGACGCCCCGGGGAGGGGCCAGACATGGCCCCTGATTCCGATCATGGCGTTGCTGAATGCCTCGAGGTCGAGGCATTACAGCAACGCCGTTTGGGTAAACAAAAAAAAAAAAAAAAAAAAAAAAACTCGATCACGGATTGATTTTTTTTACCCGTTTTAACAAATGACGGTCCTGGCACGTCATTTGTCGTTAACGACATGTTTTTCCGTGACTTGCCCGGACCGGCAATTGTCATCAAGGGGTTAATCGTGCTTTTGTCACTGTAATCAATTAGCATTACATAAATATATAATAAATGAATCATAACGTCATGCAATTTCTAAAGTGCCATATCTTTAATGAAAGATTCTATCTTTGACCATTTAGTTGGTACTTAGAAAGAGGTAGAAACTTGGTAAAAAAAAACAAAAAACAAAAAAAAAAAAAACTCACTTAGAAACCAAAACAACTTTAACTTAATGAGGCCGTTTTGGTGTATATGCCCAGAAACAATATAATGGGGGTGGAACATAAGATACCACAGTCAAAACTGGGGGGCATTAATAATTTACCCCATTAAATCATATTACTGAAAAAACATTATATATATATATATATATATACACATACATAATACTTGGTCTTTCAACATGGAAAGCCTGAAGCCACAATTTAGTGCGACTAATCCTTGAATTAAATAACACAATACCTTATCTTTTCCACTAAATGATTTCAGGGCCTTGAATGTTTTGTCCCCTGAAGTCACTACAAATTCAGGAGGGCATTTTATCTCTGGATAAGTAAAAATGAAATAGTTCCTACTGTAAATTAAGTGCCAGGAAACAGATAACCAAACACACACACACCAGGAAAGGATTTTCCACACCGACACCCAGACACACACCAGGACAGGCTCTGCCACACCGACACCCAGACACACACAGGACAGGCTGTGCCACACTGACATCTGAACACACACACTAGGACAGGCTCTGACACCCAGACACACACACTAGAATAGGTTCTTCAACACCGTCATCCAAACACACACACCAGGACAGGCTCTGCCACACTGACACCCAGATGTGGTGTTTAAACCAAATATAAAAATATATCTCACCAAGGTTCGTCTACATTCAAAAGTATTTATTATAAGGTAACAACACAGCAAACACATTTATCTCATATACACATGCATAGCCAAACCCCACAGGACAACAACCCCCTTTTAGCTCTCTCTCTATACATATAACAATTCCCTTCAACACAATTTGATCTCACCCAATGTTAAGCCTCCAGATCCGATAATAGCTCACTGCTGGGAGCCGACTCTTACCACATCCACCATGGAGGAAAAGGAAAAGAACTGAAGGAGTTCATGTGGCATTATATTATATATCCTTCATTTGACATCACATCCTGTTTCATCACTTCCTTTATTGAACTGTGGGAGGGAAGGATTCTAAGAATGCCCACGTTAACCTACTTCCTTTGTTTATGGAGACAAGACAAGTTACCACACCAGACACACACCAGGACAGGCTCTGCCACACTGACACCCGAACACACACCAGGACAGGCTCTGCCACACTGACACCTGAACACACACCAGGACTTGCTCTGCCACACCGACACCCAGACACACACACCAGGACATGCTCTGCCACACTGACACCCGCATTCGGAGGGTTTCCACGGACGGTTTCACTTTGGTATTGATTTATGTGATGGTCGCTGCCCCCAAAACAGCCTGCCTGTGGCATCTTTGCCCCCAAAACAGCCTGCCTGTGGCATCTTTACCCCCTTACACATCCATGCTATCACACACACACATATTCATTCACTCGTTCAAATATTTATTCACTAATTCACAGATAATCATTCACTCATTCAGATATTCATTCATACATTGATACTCATTAATTCCCTCATTCAGATACTCATTTACAAACATTTATTCACTTACTCCTTCACAGAGTGAATTCACTCACTCACTCAATCTCACATACTCCTTCATACAGCCTCCCTCACCCACTTACCTGAACTGATGATGTACGCGCCGCTTGCAGACTTCCGTGAACATCCTGTTCTACCGCACAGGGGAAGCAGACGCACAGCGGGGTCATGCGACGTACATGACGTATGTAACGTGACTCCGTTGGATTCCTGTTTCCCCCGGCGGTAGAAGAGACGCTGTTTCCCCCGGCGGTAGAAGAGACGTATTTGGAGGACTACCAGGACTTTTAAAGTACACACTATTTTTTTCTTTGTATACTTTGTTGGGTTAATTTTAACATAAGTTTACAAAATAAATGTAATTTTAATGCATCCTGGGATTTCCAAACATTTGGTGTGCTTCAGCTGCTACCTGCTTTAAAGAAGGCTCTGCCTACTGTGACAAACCCTATAGCATGAGGGCCATACATGTCACTCTTAGGGGTCCTAAGCACAGTCCTCTAGGGCAATCAGAGTCAGGAACAGCAGCTTTAAACAAAACAGCGCTTTATTTTAACCACTTAAACCCCAAAAACCAAATCATAAAAAGAAAACCTAGCTCCCAATTGGAGCCCTCTCTAACTGAACAATGCTGGTCTAATCTGACCAGCCTAATCACCCACTACCTCAACCTCCCAACCAGACCCAGCTACGCCAGGCTCTGGAAAACCTCCCCCAGACAGCACACAAAATGTCCAGGCAGGTATTGCCTCACTTGGCTCAGGGATAGTCTTCTTCAGGGCCTCTCCTTGCCCTGGGAGCACAGGGAACTTCCTCTTCCCCCAACAGTCTCCCTGAGTATCAGGCTCCAGGGGTTTTTAATGCCCAGCACCTGTGCCTGACGCCGGCCTCATAGAAATCCCGGACCGGATGCTGCAGATTTCTTGCCTCCTGGAAAACCCGGCATGGAGTTTCCACAGAATGGGGAAATGGAGCATTGGCCCACCCTGCTCTCCAATTGCTCCACCCCAGGGACCCATATGTATAATCTGCATAGCAGCTGTACTCAGATGCCATGCTAATCATCTCCCTGGGGTTCACACGGTCACATATCCTCCCCACCAGCTCAGAACCATGGGGCTGAGCGACCATGGGACTAAGCAGCTCTGCTGATGACGTCCGTCCCTCTTAGGTTGGCATCAGGGGGCTTTCCTTTCCACACACCATAAATGTGGCCCGGTAGTGGATACTTTCTCCTTGTATCCATCTGCCCTTCTGGGTTTCTGCAACCATCAGTGAATGGGAAACACACTGCACAGCCATGTCTCTTCTCTGTACAAATGAACACCATTGTAGCTTGCTCATCCAAAAGTTTTACCCTGCGTGGTCTACGCGATACAGCCAAGTGCACACCATCTTCCAGCTGTTTCCCAGTAGCTTGTTCACCATCACTCCTTTTAATACCAAGCCCATTTTTATGTCCTCTTACCCCAGATGCGTGTAATGGACGGACCTTACTGTCACCTGTAGAAGGTTCCTCCTTTGAAGTATGGCTTCTGCTGGACCTGGGACCAGCTGCTCCCTGGAGTAGCTTACTGCCATGTTGATATTCTAGTTGGCCAGTACTCCTAGCACCATGCATGGACCCTCCTTCACTTAACCCATAAAGCTTACATTTAATGGCATTCTTAATCACAGTCTTTTTCTCCAGACATCTTGTATTGTACTGTGGCCGCTCATCTGCTGCTTGTACAATATTTAACGTTTCAGATACGGTGTCCTCTTCCTCCTGGACCTTAATCTGTTGCTGCAGAGCTAGCTTGGCCTCCCTCTCTTCAGCTAGCTGTAGACCCAGTTAATCTAACTGGAGTTGTAGTAGTCTGTGTTTTTCTACTGCAGTAACCCTTTGTTCCTCAAGGGTTGCTTTCACCTCTCAGCTCTAAGGTTGATATTGCCAGTTGATGCCTGAGGGATTTATTGGCTTTATCCAGTTCAAGCCCAACTTGTTGAAGCTTTACATTCGAAGTCTGGGCGGTCTCCAGACTCTCTGCCATTTTGTCTCTCTCAGCCTGGATATCAGCAAGCTGCATGAATAATGTTTGCCTGTCCCGCTCTGTATTAGTCGGTATTGCTTCCAGCTTACATTGGACCGTATCTCTTTCCCTTAAAGCTTGATCTCTGGAGCGGATAGCCAATGCTAACTCCTCCTCTTTTAGAAGCATAACTGCCCCCATTTGCTTTAGCTGGCCTTCTCTGGCCTGTAGCTGATCCTTGCAATATTCCAGTTCAGCCTTTACTTGGGAATACATGTCGTTTAGTGTTGAATTAGCCTTATGAAGTTCAGCACTCTCTTCACTGGCTTTAAACAAGACTTGGATTTCATCTTGTAGTTGTTTTATAGTCTCCTGCAGCTTTACCTTTTCTAGACGCTCAACTGCAAGTGTTAAATTCACACTGCTATTCTCAGAAAGGAGCCCGAATACACGCTCTGCATCCTCTTTACCTTTCTGGGACACCTCCGCGAGACGTTTTTCAACCACCAGCTTTTGTTCCTGCAACTGTTGCATCTCTTGAAGTTTTGCTGACAGGTCAACACAATGCTTTTCTCTAGAAGCAGCCACTTCATTTTGCAAAGTGAGGTTTTCTCCCTCAAGCTGGCCAATAGTTCGGTGCAATTCCTCCTGTAATTGTGCTGCTTGGTTTTTAACCTTTATTAATTCAAGTTCTTTTAGCATACACTCATCAGTCAGTTTTTTGTTCTTGCAGATCTGTTTCCCAACATACTCTGACTGCTCAATCACATAGAGATTCAGCTCATCTCTGGGCATAGCTTCCACTTTCCTGAGCTTAGTAGTCCATGCCACATTGTTACATACACCACGACTCAGTTTGTCATAGCAAACATTTAACTCTGTCAGTCTCTTAATTTCACAGTCTCTCTGTTTGATAGCATCCTCATACTTTTGTTTGTTGAAGACAAGCTCTTTCTGTAATTTGTGTTTCTCCTCCTGAAGTTGAAGAACCACCGGTGAAAGACTTTCTCTAGCTACTGTACAGTATCTTTTGTCCCCATGTACACAATTGCAAGACATAGGTAGCATTCCCACTTTCTTTTCTGCGGCATTTAGTTTATCGGTTACTTCTTTCAGCTGCAAGTTCAAATCAGAGGCTTCACCCTGGTGCAGCCACTTTAAGGATTCAATTTCCTCCTTTAACTCTTGTGCCTCAATACAGGACCCTGCACACTTTATATATGCCTCTTGTGCCAGTTTCAGTGGTTCCACATATCCACTGCAGGTTGGCTGGCGAGTGAAATATGGAAAGGACATTTTATTTCTGCTTTGCTGTCCTTTTCCCATCTTGCATTAGACTAGCAGTCACTGCAATACACAAATCCAAGAGATTGTACTCCAGGTCTTTAAATCGCTTCCTCTGCAGTATGCAATTAAGTAATTACCAGCAGGTCATAGCGACAAAATGCTTTTCTTTTGCAGGTTTCACAGATACGCAATACTTTTATCCAGCAAATAGAACCTTCACGTCCGGATCATCAATAAGTCGTCTCAAACACATCAAGGCCATCCTCCATAAGCATATGTATTTCAGCCAGCAATACACAAGGGCACATACCACGCAACAGTCTTTGCAGAGTTTCCACTCAATCCTCTGGTTTAAGCTGTAATAACTTCTGGCACATCCACTGCAGCTTGGTAGCTTCAGGCCGCACAACACTTGGGGTTCCTGGATCCAGTGTAGCACTCGTCACCAGCATCCACTCAGTTGTTCACTTGGTTCCTGCTTTCTGCCCACAGACCATAGCAGTGCTTTGCCCGCATTCTCCACCATATGTGACAAACCCTATAGCATGAGGGCCATACATGTCACTTTTAGGGGTCCTAAGCACAGTCCTCTAGGGCAATCAGAGTCAGGAACAGCAGCTTTAAACAAAACAGCGCTTTATTTTAACCACTTAAACCCCAAAAACCAAATCATAAAAAGAAAACCTAGCTCCCAATTGGAGCCCTCTCTAACTGAACAATGCTGGTCTAAACTGACCAGCCTAATCACCCACTACCTCAACCTCCCAACCAGACCCAGCTACGCCAGGCTCTGGAAAACCTCCCCCCAGACAGCACACAAAATGTCCAGGCAGGTATTGCCTCACTTGGCTCAGGGATAGTTTTCTTCAGGGCCTCTCCTTGCCCTGGGAGCACAGGGAACTTCCTCTTCCCCCAACAGTCTCCCTGAGTATCAGGCTCCAGGGGTTTTTAATGCCCAGCACCTGTGCCTGACGCCGGCCTCATAGAAATCCCGGACCGGATGCTGCAGATTTCTTGCCTCCTGGAAAACCCGGCATGGAGTTTCCACAGAATGGGGAAATGGAGCATTGGCCCACCCTGCTCTCCAATTGCTCCACCCCAGGGACCCATATGTATAATCTGCTGTAGAAGGTTCCTCCTTTGAAGTATGTACTTAGATGCCATGCTAATCATCTCCCTGGGGTTGTCTCCTCTTGTTTGGGTTTTGCCTCTTCTGGGGCATGCATTCTGGAGAGGGCGTCTGCTTTTTGATTCTTTGAACCAGGACGACATGTGACATGAAACATGAAACGGGAGAAAAACAGAGCCCATCGTGCTTGACAGGGATTGAGATGTTTGGCGGTTCTGAGGTACTCTAGGTTCTTGTGGTCTGTATACACCGTGACGGGGTGGTTGGCACCTTCGAGAAGATGCCTCCATTCTCTGAAGGCTCTTTTGATGGCTAGTAGCTCCTTATCCCCTACGTCGTAGTTGGATTCGGCATCTGCGTGAATAAAAGGCCACTGGATGTAGGAGTCCTGTGTCGCAGTCTCTTTGTGATAGCACGGCCCCGGTTGCTATGTTGGATGCATCCACTTCGAGGAAGAAGGGTCTTTTGCGATTTGGCAAATGGAGAATGGGAGCAGATGTGAACGATGTTTCAGGGTGTTGAGCGCCTTTTGGGCTGATGATGACCAACACCATTTGACGTCCTTTTTTGTGAGATGAGTCAATGGTTAAATTGTCTGTGAGAAGTTCCGGATTAATTTCCGATAGAAATTGGCAAACCCCCACAAAGCAATGTACTTGCTTCTTACTTTGTGGTATTGGCCATGAGAGGATTGCCTCTATCTTGCGAGGATCCATTTCAACCTTGCCTGGTCTGATGATGAAACCCAAAAACTCCACACAATCCGTTTCAAAAATGCACTTTTCGATCTTTGCGTATAAGTGGTGCTGTTGTAACCTTTTCAAAACCTCATATGTCATATGAAGACGGTGGATATGTACGTCAAGGGAGAAGATGAGGATGTCGTCCAAATACATCACTACGTACTGATCAAGGAGGTCCCTGAAGATGTCGTTAAGGAAATGCTGGAAGGAAGCAGGGGCATTACACAGTCCATAAGGCATGACCAAATATTCGTAGTGTCCATATCGGGATCAGAACGCAGTCTTCCATTCATCGTTTTGGCGCATTCGAAGCAGATTGTAGTAGGGCTGCAACTAACGATTATTTTAATAATCGATTAGTTGGCCGATTATTTTTTCGATTAATCGATTAATCGGATAAAAAAATGCAATTTTTTTTCAATTTAAAATAATGTAATAAAAAACGTACAATTTACACTTTCATCTCTTTATTGCAATGGCCTCTCTCTATTCACCTTCTTATTTTACTGACATAATAATAAAAGCTACAAGAACCCAAACACAGTGTTTCTCAAACTAGGTTTTAATACAAAGCTATTAGTAAATATTAATTCATATGTTAACTATTTTTCATATTTAATAAAAACTATGAGAAAAAAGCCTTGTTTAAATTTTTTTTTATTTACCAAACTGCCCCCGGTTATGCACATCTGACCCCCAGCTTGTCACTCTGCCCCCATATATGCCTTATACCTCTTATATGCCAGTGATATGCCACTGAGCCCCCTGATATACCTTTTACCCCCAGATATGTTTTATGCCCCCCTGATATGCCTAATATCGATATGCCTTATACCCCCTATATGCCCTGAAATTCATAATACCCCCCATACACCACTATAACTCACCCATACACCACTCTGGCTCCTCCCCCTCCCATACACCACTCTGGTTCCTCCCCCTCCCATACATCACTTTGCCTCCTCCCCCTCCCATATACCACTTTGCCTCCCCCTCCCATACTCCACTCTGGCTCCTCCCCCCTCCCATACATCACTCTGCCTCCTCCCCCTCCCATACATCACTTTGCCTCCTCCCCCTCCCATATACCACTTTGCCTCCTCCCCCCTCCCATACTCCACTCTGCCTCCTCCCCCCTCCCATACTCCACTCTGCCTCCTGTCAGCAACGGAGGTTCACAAGACACCAGGGAGCCGGGTAGAGAGGCAGAGTGCCGTATGGGAGGGGGAGGAGCCAGAGTGGTGTATGGGAGGGTGGCTCCCATACACCCCTCTGACTCCTCCCCCCTCCCATACACCGCTCTGCCTCTCTACCCGGCTCCGTTACTGACAGGAACTTTCACTGCAGCTTCATAGAAGCCTCAGCGTAAGTGAAGGTGAGTAACGGAGGCTGTCTGTGCGATGCAGACCCCCACCGGCTGACAGAGAGGATGATTCTCTGTCAGCCGGTGGGGGTCTGCACGATGCGCACAGCCAGCCTCCGTTACTGCCCTTCACTTACGCTGAGGCTGCAGTGAAAGTTCCTGTCAGTAACGGAGCCGGGTAGAGAGGCAGAGCGGTGATGTATGGGAGGGGGGAGGAGTCAGAGGGGTGTATGGGAGGGGGAGAGAGACGGAAGTGAGAGACCGGCCGACAGTGAGGGGAATCCAGGTCCCCTGCAGCGTTGCGGAGGATAAGGATTCTAGTGTTATAATCCGATCTCTGTTTGAGGTCGGATTATAATTTTTATAATCGATAAAAATCGATTTGATTAATCGATAATGAAAATCGTTGACAACGATTTTCATTATCGATTATTATCGATTTTATCGATTAGTTGTTTCAGCCCTAGATTGTAGGCTCCTTGTGTAGCTTAGTGTAGACGGTTGCTGTTTGCAGGCGTTCCAGGAGTTCAGGAATGAATGGCAGAGGATATTTATTTTTTATGGTGATATGATTCATCTCTCTGTAATCCACACATGGACGTATGCTGCCATCCTTTTTTCGCGTAAAAAATATACCGGCTCCTGCTGGGGACGTAGAGGGTCTGATGAAACCTTTCTTTAGATTTTCATGGATGTATTCCTTTAAAATGTGTAATTCTTTTTCTGCCAGTGGGTATATTTTGCCATATGATATGGGTGCCCCAGGCAGGAGATCTATAGGACAATCGTATGGTCTATGTGGTGGCAGGGTCTCTACCCCTTTTTTGTCGAACACAGCTTTATATTGTTCATACGCTTTGGGTAGCAAGATCTCTTGTCCTTTTTTCATATTCATTTCTAATATGGAGTGTATGAATCCGGTCGGTAGTTGTCCTCTATGATGGTTACTGACGGATGAGGAGAAGGTTAAGGTGCCTGTTGACCAGGTAATGGTAGGGTCATGGAGGCGTAACCAGGGTATCCCAAGGAGGGATACCCAACAGGGAATAGAGGTGAGGGAACCAGATCAGACTTGGATAGGTGTGGTTTGTTTAGTGAGGGGACCCGTTTGCAAAAATGACCCATCTACGACTTGTATGCGCAAAGGATTTATTTTGTCATGCACAGGGATGGACAAGGCATTTTCTATGTGGACTTCGAGGAAACAGCCGCTGGACCCGGAGTCGATCATTGACAGCCATATGAGTTCTTATTCCACTGCAAGGAAAGAGGAACAGATAAGGGTGGTGATATGGTGGTCAGAGTGGATGGCATGATAGCAAGGTCATTGGGTTTACCCCTGTTTCTCGCCTTTCTAGGGCAGGATTCAGCGGTGTGTCGACAGTTACCGCAGTAGAGACAAAGGTTCTCGTGCCTTCTGCGTTGTAATTCTGCTGGTGGCAGCCTTCCTTGAACCAGATTTGCATTGGTTCTTCAGTCTGGCCTGGAGAACGAGAAGGAGAGTAAGCAGCCGAGGAGTATCTTGGTGGTGCAGCAGGTGTTGCGGCCTTTTCTTGGCGTCATTCCCTCAGATGTCGGTCTAGCTGGATCGCTTGTTGGATAAAGGACTCCAATGATTCCGGAATCCCAAAATGAGCGAAGTCGTTTTTCAAGGGTTCAGACAACCCTAAACGGAACTGGTTGATCAATCCGTGTTCATTCCAGCGTGTGTCAGCAGCATACCGTTTGAAGTTGGTGATATAGTCTTCCACGGGTTGACGACCCTGGCGTAAAGCCCTGATAGCGGACTGAGCGGTTTCTTGTCGATGCGGGTCATCATACATGGAGGACATGACCGTAACAAAGGAATGCCAGGTCGAGACACTGGGATCATTGCTGCGTAGGAGGTCGTGGGCCCATTCCTGTGGCGGTACAGATAGGAGGGCAATCACAGTGCGGACTTTTATGGCATCAGAATGGTATGTGCGAGGTTTCAGTTCAAATAGTACGTCACATGCCATGATAAAAGACTGGTATTTGGTTCTTTCACACGTGAAACATTCTGGCAGAGGCACCTGTGGTTCTGGATTGGTTGTCAGTTCCTCAAGTGGGGTTACAACCCGTACAACCGGTGGTGGTTGTGGGAATTCAGGTGTAGGGGCCGCAGCTTGGGCCTGCAGGTCATGGACGGCTTGGGTGAGGGAGGATACCTGTCGTGTCAGGTTATCCAGTACGTCAGCCAGCTCAGCGAGCTCCATGGTATGGCTCAGATATTCTGTCGGGTTAGTAGTCGGAGCCCAGTATGCAAGGCTGGAGACGTGGGTGAATCAAAACGAGGTACCGATAGGGATGAGACATAGACGAAGTCAGGGTTAGCAGAGGTCGGTTCAGGCAGCGAAGGGTCAATATCCAATGAAACTATGATAAGGCAGCACTGACGTGTATACGTAGAGAGCACAGTATATCTGAGCACTGAGTAAACTAAAGGACACAGATTTATAGGAAGGAGGGAGGGATACTCCCTCTGATGTCAAGATTAACCTAATTCCATACACCTGAGAATGTTGCCTTTAAGAAGAGGATGTGTATGCACGTGCGCCACTAGAGGGTGTGCGAGAGATGGAATGTGTTCTCTGTCTCTGTTGGGATGGCCCTGCAGTTGTGTTCCGTCCGTCCTGAAGATCATGGTGCCGGGAAGAAGATTGCGGTACCGTCAGCGCCGGGGAGTGAGCGGGTCTGCCATGTCGGACCCCTCTTCGTGCGTCGCCATATTGGCGGCGTGGGTCGGAAGGAGGACGCGGCGTGGGACCTGACAGTAGGATATATATATTATCTACTTCTATATACAGACATACTGCACTATTATTTTTGTATTTCTGTTTTTTACGTTACATGTTACAGACACCAACAAGGAGCAAACTAAAGGAATGGGATGCTCTATAACTGAAAATAGCAAAACAACTCATTTCTGACCTTTAGGGTCCACCCTCCATTGAATGCTGTTTAGTACACTTCATAAAGTTATCCCATGGGGTTTACTAAAAAGAAACATATATGCATGGAAAGACATATCCAAACCACCAAGCATATCTGTTTAGCTCTCCCTTCCCACATTTCACTTGGTCTCCTCTCACATCTCCAACACCACGGGACCTCAAATTAAAATGAAAAAGGTAAATCCTCATAGTTTCGAATATCACATTAAAATGTCACTTAAAAGGAACATTTTAAAATAATGAACGGCTAGGCATTGGGATTTCTAAACATTTATCTTTTCAATAAAATGAATGGATTAGTATTTTTGTGATTTACATTTGCAATTTTAGTTTTTTAAATAAAGCTGTAGTATTTAGTGATATGCTTAAAAGTGCTTTGTGCTCAATGGAACCTCTCCTGCCAGCTATCATAGTGACATCATAATAGAAGTCTCATATGTTACACTGGATCTCCACACACACAGCGTGCAAACAGTTTTGAAGGACCATCTAAAGACAGCTGGCTACCTGGCAAAGTAATCTGCGGAGTGTCGGCTCCCCGGCAAAGAGATCCACAGAGCGTCAGATTTCCATCAACAGATTTGAAGACTGTCAACATATCTACGTTTTTCTTGTTGCTATGACATTTTTATTTTTTTTTAAACTTCTTTACATTTTAGTTCTAGTCAGTTAGCCTCTTAGTGCCCAGAGGGAGGGGCAGTTCTTCACACCCCAGAGATTTCCTTCCATAAACAAAGGTTTTTTCTTTCCTGTGGGCTGAAAAATGACTCTTCGTGAGTCCAGAGGCAGCTCCATCTTTAAACTATCCATACAATGTTTACTATTAAATTAAAAAAAGTTTGTTCTCAGAATTGTTGCTGTCTATGAGTAATTCTTTCAAAATACTATCACCTTTAGTTAAAATGGTATTATTCCAAAAAGTCTGCAATGATGTGCTAATGAAACTTATTTTTGGACTACCAATTTGATTTTATGTGATTGAAATTTGGTGTTACTGTGAAATAGACATCAAATGTTTTAGTTATTTATTGTAAAAACACATTTAACTAATTTAACACATCTATTAAAACTAAAGCATACACAGTCATTAGCTGAATATGTTCAATGACAATAGCAAAAGGAACACCTTTGTCAGCAACTTTCTGTGTGACACAGATCCAGACGGGTATTGACAATGCCGGCACCTGTACTATTGTTCTTGTCCCGTCTACCGTTTGCCGGAGAACTCGCTGCAGAAGTTCTTCTCCCTGTAAAACAGTACAAGTGGAAAAACCCCAAGTAACGTCCACCAGGGTATCGATGATCCCAGCAGTGAGGAGGCTCCAGAATAAGTAAATATGTTAAAAATGATAGACAAAGTTCTTGAGTATGCCAGGTGATGTTTCTGAAACGGAGCGAATACCACAGAGAATGAGAAAACCATGTCTGGGGCAGGATTCGCTAAATTAGTAAAACCACAAAAAAACAAATGTAGTCAAGCTCAGAACCAGGCGGGCCAAAGATCATACACTAGATGGCTAGTCAGATGAACAGGGGTTAAATTCCAGAGCGTGTAGTCAGACGGTCCGGGTCATACACAGGACGGAAACAAAATCGAATCGATGAGCAAAAGGAAGGTCAGGAACGCCAAGGGTCAGGAACATGCCGATCAAAAATGCAATCAACTTGATATCAGAGCAAGGACCATGCCAGGGTAAAGAGACTGGATTTTTAAATCCTGCGCCGGCTGAAGCCACGCTCCTCCAGCAGGGGAAGATTTTGTGAGAGAGGATCCCTTGCCCGTCACTTTCCCCTTACCCCGACGCAAGGTATGTCTATTAGGAACCCTGGAGCGGGTGACAGTTCTGTACCTGTTCCAGCCACCACAACAGAGCCAAGACATAAAGTGGGCGGCTGAGTTTCTTTGCCTTTTTCTATAAAGAGCTTTTTTTATAATAGCTAACGCAACATCCAAATATAAGCAAGCGTCTGTCATACAAGACAGTTTAAACCCAAAATCTATATGCATGTCATTTTCATGACTTGATAGAAACACAGAATTTGACCGCAGATGAGAACCATTCGGCCCATCCAGTCTGTCCATTTTTCCTGATCTAAGGGATCCACATCCACATCAGTCCTTGGTCTGGTTCCATAGTGAGGATAGCTTTATGTCTATCCCATCCCTGTTTAAATCCACTGACTGTAATATCTCCCACCAACTCTGCTGGGACATTATTCCATTTATCTACTATCCTCTCCGTAAAGTAGAACATCCTTACTGTGACGAAGACCTATACTCGGACAGAGTAGCTCCGCCGTAGAGATCTTCTTTGCCACTGAAAGTGATTAACCCTGTGTATTCCCCCAATACATATATACAATAAATATATATATATATATTTATAATCTAACATGATAAGATTAAAGGTATAATCACCCACCAGGCAGCCCAGAACCACCATACAGTTCTATTGCCAGCAATGCCCACCCGACAAAAAGTTACTATTTCAGGGTGAATCCGGCAGAGCGGTGTCAATCCCGGGGTACCATTGGAGAGCTAAGGGTCCAAAGATTCTATGATCTAAAAAGTGATGTGATCCAACGTCGGTACCCTGAGCGACAGTGTTGGAAACATCCCCGGGAATAGTCCATGCAGTAGTCGGGCCAGAGTACCATAGCTGCTGCTGGGTAAACCACAGTCCTAGAAATTGGTAATTAAACCACAGTTCCCGAACGAGCTCCCGAACGAGTGTTGCCCACCACATGCTTAATATACCCTTGGTGGGGCAAAGGGCGTCCGTAGCAACACTGTTCCAATTGTCGATGGGTATCTCCACGGTTCCTAGCTACCGCACAGTTCCACGAATTTGCGGCTAGGTCCTAGTCAGGCGTATTGAGTGTTTCCTGGCTTGTAGAGCCCCATAGCCGGCTAGTCCATAGGAGTCTGGTTCCGGCAGGCCAGACAGTATTTTCCGGTCACCTGGTGCCCCTTTAAAGAAGGGACTGGGCAAGCAGGTAAGGAGTTGTGACGGATCGTCCTGTGCCCCAGACTGGACACATCCGCCCGTCAGCTCCTTCCCTCTCCCAGTAAGCGGACACGCTGTGGCTGTCCGAAGAAAGCAGTCACAGACCACCACTTCCCTCAATCATGAGACAGGACTTCATGCTTTGAGGTTAAAACAGAACTCTCTTTATTACAAACACACAGAATTTATATACAATCTCCATTCACTGTGCACCGAATCCAACCCCCAATCCTATCAGCCACATCCCATCGCAAATCCCATCAGCCACATCCCCTCACAAATCCCATCGGTATACAGGGGATGTATCAGGTGAGGGGATTAAGGGATACAATGGGTTTCCCCCACCTGTGTTATCCCCCCTGTAGTGCGGGTGCCGTCTGGGCAGACAGGGCTGTGCTGGCTGATTAAGAGCCCCAGCCAGATTATCGTCTCTTTGAAGGCTGGAGCTGCAGCCACATTCAAACAGGGTACACATAAATATAATAATAATAATAACAGTGAAGATCAGACATGGTTCTTCACAGGAGTCTTCCCAGAAATCCAACAGTGCCCCACACTCAAAAATACTGTCAGGAACTGGGTCCATACAGGCGACTGTAATGACCCAGAGTGCCCAAAGATGGAGTTCAGGAGTTATTGCGCAGTAGCGGAGTAGGACAGGGCATGGTGCAGAGCGACTGCACTTTCCCGGGTGGGCATCTAGGGTTGTGCAGCAACATACCAGCGCCCTGACATAGCAGCTGATGTTAACCAGAACTTGGAGATGTCCTGCAGGCACCCTGGATCAGGCATCAGACATAGCACTAGAATCATGTGCAGGATGCTGCCAGCTGGGAGAATGGAAGCTAAGCAGAGTATATAAGGGAAACATAGCAAGCAAGGGGGACAGAGCAATGAGCATAACAGACAAAGCACACATAAATAAAGGACTAGCCTAGGAGTATGTGATAATAATTGGAGATTCCTTCACATCATATGGCCATAGAATGCTTAGCCCACCACTACGCCAAGGACATACCTTTAGACTGCAGACTGAGACAATTATAACAGGTGGGGCACACCTTATAAAGGAAACCGAGCTGAAGCAAAGAGCAGAACAAGAATCCAGGAATCAGAGGTTCAGGACAGAACATAACGGAAATCCAGAAATGGACCACAGTAAGACAGGGAAATAAAACAGGTTAACGTGACACTTACATTGCCCCTAAGCCTCTGACCCTCCAGGTTTAGACTATGACCTGTTGTTCTAACATTGTTCTTACTTTTAAATTCTTCTACTTTGTTCATTCCCTCCGATCCTCTTCTTTACTCCAAGCTATATACCGTATTTGCTCGATTATAAGACAAGGTTTTTTCCAGAGCCTCCTGTCTTATGCCCCCCCCCAACTTACCGGTACTTCTGAGTCCCCGGTGCTTAGTCCTGGCAGCATGTACAGCTCTCCTGGATTCGCGTAGAGCTCTTCACTCTGCCCGGACTAAGCACCGGGCAGCGTGTAGAGCTCTACGCAGTTTGCGTACACAACTTCCGCTGCAGCCGGGAGGAGGTGCGGTTAGCAGCGGGGGTTGTCTGCGTCCATCGCGCAGACCTTCCCCGGCTGTCAGAGATCAGAGTTCCTCTGTTTGGGTGAAGAAAGTGATCACTTTCTACAGCCATTTAACATGCCACATGCACATCAATTGTCATCATGGGGTTAATAAGATGAGATAATAGGAGGAATAATCATGCAGGTCTTGAAAATAAGGAGATTTCCCCAATGGTATACATGCAAGAAGGATTTTGTGTAGAAGAAATTGCAAATGATATCAAGTTTGTATATGCTGACACTGTCTGTTTACATATTTGACGGAATTCTTCCCCTCAATAATGTGTTTTTTTTAACAAAAAAAGATATATTTTTTTGTTTTTTATGTTTTTTTTACATACTTGAACTCACAATAAATATTTTTTTGCATGTTTCTATGGTTTCAAATAAAAAAGGATGTATAATTTGTGTGGGTACATCAACATAGAGGAGAATCTTAATTAAACCCAAAAATACAAAAAACATATGGGCTTTATGGTTCTAAAAATCCTGGGACTGAAAGGGTTAAGATCTTTACATTTTTACATTTACATTTTTAAAAATAGTTAAATGTGAATAACTTTTAGTATGCTTTACCAAAAGTCCTGACATTTTTAGTATATCTCTGGATATATGGGCTCTTGCATTGTGTAGAGTTTGGAGTAAATTGGTTAATATTTAAATTCATTTTTGCAAGTAAAGTCACATTAAGCTCCCCAAAAACAAGCTTAATGCCACACATTTGCAATGTGGGAAACCAAAGTCGATGAGACTTCTAGGTTAAGGAAGTTAAAAACCTATGTCATGTAAAAATATGACGCAATTGATTGACATTTGGAAACATTTTGACATAGCTATCTCCTTTTACGCCCGAGGCAAGAATGGAAAATTGTGCCTCTCACACTATATTTTTACATTGGTGATTTTATTTCCACTGCCCTTACACACTACAGCCCATACACACACACATATGCATTGCCATATACACACACCTGTCATTTACATGCATATACACTGCCCATATACATACACAAACAATGTCTTTACACATACCTGCCCACACACACGCTGATCCAAACCTTATCACCTCCTAAGCTTAAACGGTGTTGCTGGAATGCCTCGACATTCAGCGACAACGAAAACCCACCCCTGGACGCACTATGAACGCTCCAGAGAGCAGTCACAAACACCAATGCGAGAGATTTTGCCTCTCCCAAGATGGTGACGCCCATAAAAAAAACAAGTTCCTAAGAGGGTCTCTCCACACCCTCCTGAGAAGGCAGGTGAATGTAAAATTGAATTGTCCAGATACAAAGATGCCCCAAATAGAACATGGGGCAGAAGGACCAGATGTCAAAATCGTAAGTTGAAAAACTGAATTGCGCATGTTTCAAATGTAGCCTTTTAGCCCCAAACTCATGCATGGGTGGTATCACTGTACTCAGAAGATGTTGGTGAACACATATTAGGGTGTTGTTTTGAAGTGACATATGCCAGGAGCTGTAACTTTATACCTGAAGTACACAAAAAATATTACTGCCACAAACTTTGACAAAGGCAGGCAGTAGAATTAGTGCAAGGAAAGTGTCAAAGTACCAGTATTCAAAATACTCCGGGTCGTCTAGTTTTTCAAAATATAGGGCTTGATGGGGGTAAATTGAAGTGGCCGGCATTAAAGACGTCCCAAATAAACACAATAGGGTGCAAATAACTTCAGCCCAAATCTAAAAGTCCAAAAGAGAAGCACGCTCGCCGGATAGTAGGCCGTATCAAATAATCAGATTTCCAGAGCTGTCTAGTTTTTGAAAATATATAGTTTTAGGGGATAAAATTAATTATGGGATCTTTACTGTGTCTCAGGTGAGACCTGGACCAAGCAAACTGATCTGTCAAAACTCCATGTTTGAAAACTGTGCATGTGCCAATTTTGAACCCGCAGTGAATAAAAGACATGCCCTACCCATGTATATGGGGTATTCATGTACTCGGGGGTTGTTTCTGAATACAAATCACAAGTTGTTTCAGTAATTTCACGTACCCAGGGAAAATTACTGAAGTACTGTGTTTGGATAGAATAGGTTTGTTAAAAATGAAAAAAATGAAATTTTACTGCAACATTTAGGACAGATTGGTGTTAAAAATACTTTAAAATACTAGTAAATACTAGTAAAATACTTTGGGATGTCAACTTGGCATACTACATTTAAAAAAAATCTTATTTAGAAACAGCAATGTGCATTATTCATATTTAACCCTGTAAGTGCCAAAATAAATGAAAAAAACAGGCATACATTTTTAGAGGTTTTCCATTTGCACTGGTTATACATAGTCTTTATAAGTGAAACTGAAAATTTTGTCTTTTTCTCCTAATTTTCCCTACATTTTTAGATATTTTTCATACTAACAGATATATAATTAATATTTCAAAAGAAAGCAGTAGTTGTGCTGAAAATAACAATATATAATGTGTGTGGGTGCACTAAATGAGTTAGTGGAGAATCACAGTTGAATAAAGAAAAACACAAATACGGCTCTGGTCATTTAGCACAAACATGTTAAGAAAAAAAACCTTGGTCCTTAAGGGTTTAAAAATGCACGGTATCATTTCTATGTATTTAGAAATGTATTTATATATCCAGGAAATTGATGGGGGTTGTCTCCAGACAGAATATTAGAATTTATCAATTTACCTTGAAAATGGCTACAAGAGACAAGCAAAACACAGCCACATAATACAAATAATACTGATAATACTAATAATAATATGTTATTAAAATGTTAATAAAAAAATACCCTTCCCTGTAGTGTATTTCTAAAAGTTTCATATTTTCTGTTGTATGGGAAAGTTGCCCCTGGGGCTGTGTGATGATTGTATTCTGTAACCTGGGGTAAAATATATATAGAGAGAGAGACATGATTGCAACCTACATTGCTTCGTGAGTGTTTTAAAATACAACGCTAAATTAAGGGATGGTTTTGACATAATAATCTTCCCTATAATAGAGAGGTGAACCCGCCATTTTGTCGTTTCGATTGGCGTAAACTGATTGGACGGCAAAAGTGCAATATTCCGTCATAGGGTTGTCGTCACCTCGCGCAGAGCTGAAACCGTTGGTTTACCTGAACTGCGACGGTAAGCCTGCGACCTTAGCGCTTATTGTGAGATTGCTTCGGATCTTACGTTTTTTTGAGGTGAGGACCCGTTATCCGAGTTCTCCTGACGCGGAATCCCTTCGGAAGTTTCCCGGAAGGTGGCGCCTGAGACATCAGAGTGAAATCGCACCTTGTCGGGAGATCTGTAAGTGTCTGTAGGAGTTTGTCAAGGGGGACCGGCAGTTATTTCACTTAAAACAACACACCGCATTTTATATTTAATGTTTCTGGTAAGCTTGTCGTTAGTAGAATATTTAACCCTTCCATTAAATGCAATTGTCGTAAGGATTAATTTCCTTTAATGACGCTTTAATGTCATATATATCCCAGATTTTGAATACCCATCTGCGTCTGTACATGGACAGTTCCAGCTGTTATGATTTATACTTTTACTTCAGAAATCCTGTAACTAAGCACATGGTGGAAATTTTCTTGTAGCCATTAAACAAGAGAAGAGAGAGAACATGGCACAGACCAGTGGAGGAGAGAAAGCTGGGAAAAAGTTGGAGGTAAAAGTCATGATTTTTTATATTTACATTTTGTCCCATCCATAAGGGTAGATATGGTGTTCATGCTACACATGTCAGATTAGTTTACAATGTGTTGTATGAACCCCTGGCACACTACCGGTTATTATCCCAACCAATATAGATTATGAAGAGGCAAAATAAGCATCTGTTATGTAGTGGGTATTGTTTTTTACAGGTCGTAAAATCTCCTTTTTTATTACAAATGCATCTTTTGTTACAAAGATCAGTCTAATAATAACTTAAAATGTGTGATATCACGTTAAACAAAATGTCTTCTACTCTTGCTGACACCCAAGGGTGAAAAACTCTTAGTCATTCATTTAAAAACGTACACATTTTAAAGTAGCCTTTCTAAAATGCAACTGGATGGCTGCAATGTTTTGTTTTGCGGAAAATAAAACCATATATAAAGCCGACTTTCCTTTTGTGCTCCCTTCTTCTTACCAGGCTACAAAAAAAAAGAAGAGAAAAAATACCGTTTCCAATGGACCCAAAGCCCCAGTCACGGGGTATGTTAGATATTCGAATGAACGCCGAGAACAGATCAGAAGCCAGCACCCAGACTTGTCATTTTCAGAAATCTCAAAGATGCTGGGAGCTGAGTGGAGCAGTTTGCCAGCACCAGAGAAGCAGGTTTGGTTTTCAGAAACAAACTATTATGCTAAATGTATTGGTCCTTTTTAGTTCTATTGTTTCCATTCCCATGAATATTATTTTTAGCAATTAGGTTTTTGGTTGTATGCTTATTATGGGTTTTACTATTTATCTATTTATTACACCGGTGTCATTAACAAGATGGGTGAGTGAGTTTATATTCAATGTCTACTTCCAGGGGGCATAACTAGAAGCCACAGGGCCCGGATGTGAAAATTGCCAAGGGGCTCCCCAACAGCTAGTCTGTGCCATCACTGCCCCCAAACAACTTGTCTGTGCCTTCCTCGCCCCTTTCCTTCCAACATACACTCTGGCACACATATGTAAACACCCTTACACAAATTACACACACTCATACCAACACATATGGTTACATTCATTCTAACACACACTCCATCACAGCCCACTTACGCATCCATGTTCACACACACACACAATTACACATCCATGCTCACACATACGCACATTTACTCATCCATGCTCACACACAATTGCACAACCATGCTCACACACACAATTATGCAATTATCCAGTCGGAAGGGCCCTTTCTAAACTATTTTGAATCGGTTTGAGGAGACAGAAACAAGGAAATTCGGCCCCTGGTCTACTTAATGATTGACACCACACTTTTAATGACATCATGCAAGTTGAGTAGACAGGCATGTAGTATCTGTTAACCATGTTATCTAGCTTGGCTAGGAGCAAGCAACCCAAATCTATTCAGTTACAAAGTCATTGGCGTCAACAAGAAGAATGCTACTCCTATTTTTTCTTCATATAAGTTATAATTATGTTGCTAAGGAGAGCTGTCAAACAAGTTAAAAGAGCCAGATATATTTATGCTTGAGTACTAATGATTATACTTTCTATATGAGGTCTAACAGTTGAAGTTAACATGCTCTATTTTATAGAAATATCTTGATGCGGCAGAGAAGGACAAGCAGCAGTACATGATGGAGCTCAGGGAGTACCAACAGTCTGAAGCATACAAGATGTGCACAGAAAAGATCCCACCTAAAAAGATCAAAAAAGGTCTGCAGACTCTGCTCCGCTATATATATATATATATATATATATATATATATATATATATATATACCTACCGATATGTGTCCTGTTGTCATCTAATATGTATTTTTGGGCATCTACATCCCACTGTAAACATGTCTTAACAATTAGAAGTATTCGGTGAAATCTTTATTTATTATATACTTGACTTTAATCAGTAGTTTTTAATGTCATTTGTTTTTTATTTAGAGGAAGGCAATGTGCCCATCATTATTACCACCTTGTTGAACGAGCAACCATCCACAGTGAGTAAAGTAGTAACTCCATGCATGCCTCTTACTTTTTATCTTATCCAACTTTGTTTTCCTCCTGTCACACAGTCCCGATGTAAATACGGCATGGTTTATCTGTGCCTTAAGTAGCTTGCATGCAAGTTATAGTATTTTATTGTATTAGTATTTCTGGGGGGTTTTTGGTGTTTGGGAAACAGCATTCCATGTGGCTTACTTCGGCTTTTGTGGTCTTTCATCACCTGGTTACTGGTTGTTGTCCTGGATTTAGAAATACAATATTGTTTTTCTGTTTTTTAGAGCAAAGATCCTGAGACTGATGGATTCCCCACATGTGATGTACCCATTTTTACCAAAGAGTTGTTCAATGAAAATAAAGGTTTGTGAACTGGAAAATTACCTTTAACATAACTTTTTTTGTAAAACCAAAAACATTTTCAACCTTGGAAGTCTATTTACCTAGCAGCCACTAATCTCTTTTAACCCCTTAACGGCCACTGATGTACCAAGCACTTCATGTAAAAACGATCAGTTAACGACCAATGACGCGCATGGCACATCATGGCATTACACAAATGGCATTACTGTTAATGATGTATTCTTCCTCAGATTGTAAACTTGCAATCAGGGCCTCCTTTATCTAACGTATCAGTTTGTATTAGTCTGTATATTCTAGTTTTGTCATGCCCTTTTAATGTATATATTATAAGCAGCGCTGGCTGAAATTTTTGCGCTATATAACCATGAAATCATAATAACGGAAGCTTAACTCGAAGGATAATGGCACAGACAGCCAGACCTCTGACAGGAGTTTTGTGAGGGCAGGAATTCTCTTATTATATATATTGCCACATAAGGCAATTTTTTATTTTTTTGCTTCCCATATTACTTTTGTAATATTTGGGATTTTTAATACCCATCTGCATCAGTACAGGTATAGTTCAGGTGTTATGAGTTATACTTTTACTTCAGAAATCCTGTAACTAAGCACATGGTGGAAATTTTCTTGTAGCCATTAAACACGAGAAGAGAGAGAACATGGCACAGACCAGTGGAGGAGAGAAAGCTGGGAAAAAGTTGGAGGTAAAGATCATGATTTTTTATATTTACATTTTGTCCCATCCATGAGGGTAGATATGGTGTTCATGCTACACATGTCAGATTAGTTTACAATGTGTTGTATGAACCCCTGGCACACTACAGGTTAATATCCCAACCAATATAGATTATGAAGAGGCAGTATGTTATGTAGTGGATATTGGTTTTTACAGATCGAAAAATCCTTTTTGTTATTAGAAATGCGTCTTTTGTTACAAAGATCAGTCTAATAAAAATAATACCTTAAAATGTGTGATGTCATAAAAAAACAAAATGCCTGCTGCTCTTGATGACACCCAAGGGTGAAAAACTCTTAAACAGTCAAACTAACCGGACGGCTGCAATGTTTTGTTGTGGAAAATAAAACCATATATGAAACGAACTTTTTTTGTAGCCTGGTAAGAAGAAGGAGTGCACAACAGGAAAGAAGAGAAAAAAGGCCGTTTCCGATGGACCCAAAGCCCCAGTCACGGGGTATGTTAGATATTCGAATGAACGCCGAGAACAGATCAGAAGTCAGCACCCAGACTTGCCATTTTCAGAAATCTCAAAGATGCTGGGAGCTGAGTGGAGCAGTTTGCCAGCACCAGAGAAGCAGGTTTGGTTTTCAGAAACAAACTATTATGCTAAATGTATTGGTCCTTTTTAGTTCTTTTGTTTCCATTTCCATTAATATTATTTTTAGCAATTAGGTTTTTTGGTTGTATGCTAAATAGGCATTTTACTATTTATTTATTGCACCGGTGTCATTAACAAGACATACAGACCCCTATCAGATGGGTGAGTCAGTTTATATTTAATGTCTGCTTAATGAGTGACACCACACTTTTAATGACAGCATGCAAGTTGAGTAGACAAGCATGTAGTATCTGCTAACTATCTAGCTTGTTATCTAGCTTGGCTAGGAACAAGCAACCAAAATCTATTCAGTTACAAAGTCATTGGCGTCAACAAGAAGAATGATATTCCTATTTTATTGCTATTCCTATATTATTTTTTCTTCACATAAGTTATAATAATGTTGCTAAGGAGAGCTGTCGAATGAAAATGCACAAGTTAAAAGAGTCAGATATATATTTATGCTTGAGTACTAATGATTATACTTTTTCCATATGAGGTCTAACAGTTCAAGTTAACATGCTCTGTTTTATAGAAATATCTTGATGAGGCAGAGAAGGACAAGCAGCAGTACATGAAGGAGCTCAGGGAGTACCAACAGTCTGAAGCATACAAGATGTGCACAGAAAAGATCCCACCTAAAAAGATCAAAAAAGGTCTGCAGACTCTGTTCCACTATATATATATATATATATATATATATATATATACCTACCGATATGTGTCCTGTTGTCATCTAATATGTATTTTTGGGCATCTACATCCCACTGTAAATATGTCTTAACAATTAGAAGTATTCAGTAAAATATTTATTATATCCTTGACTTTAATCAGTAGTTTTTATTGTGATTTGTTCTTTATTTAGAGGAAGGCAACGTGCCCACCATTGTTACCACCTTGTTGGACGAGCAACCATGCACAGTGAGTAAAGTAGTAACTCCATGCATGACTTTGTATCTTATCCAACTTTGTTCTCCTCCTGTCACGCAGTCCCGATGTAAATACGGCATGGTTTATCTGTGTGTTAAGTGATGTGAATGCATGTTATAGTATTTTATTGTATTAGTGTTTTTGTTTTTTTGTGGGGGGGAAGCAGCATTCCATGTGGCTTAATTCAGCTTTTGTGGTCTTTCATCACCTGGATTTAGAAATTATTTTTCTGTTTTTTAGAGCAAAGATCCTGAGACTGATGGATTCCTCACATGTGACGTACCCATTTTTACCAAAGAGTTTTTGAATGAATATAAAGGTTTGTAAACTGGAAAATTACCTTATAAGATTTTGAACAAAAGTTTTTTGGTAAAACCAAAAACGATTGCAACTTGGCAAGTCTATTCACCCAGCAGCCACCAACCTCCTCCAAAGTAATATTTTTCTTTTTTATCAGAGAAGAGTTAAATAATAACTCATCTAATTTGCATTCTTTGTTGATGACAAAGGTATTCTATGATTAGCAAAACATACTTAATTTCCTAGTGACATAAGCATTAATGTAGATGTACTGATTGTATAGAAAACAGTTGTTAAGCACACAAGATGTATAGCTGAAACAAAATATATTCCCACCCACTAAGCCGAAATCAAATCCCCCTAAAACAAGTAAAAACTTGATGCAGCAAAGATCAGTATACAAACTATAATGTAGAACAGATCAGTTTATCTGGAAGGTTAATAAGGACAGGATGAAATGTAATTTATATATGTATGTAGCAGAGGAGTCTTTTTTGTATGGTTTTATTTATCTTCTACTCCCCACTAACTCTACTTAAAATCCAAATGATGAAAAAACTGTCTTGTGCAGTCATGTGGTGTCATTGTGATGTATTTAATAATATGAAAATCATGATGGTATAGAATGTCAGGATGGATGCAGAGGGATGGAAGAGAAAATTGTAGCACTGGATATACCTTTTTATCATTATAGGTTATGCATAAGAAGCACGACATATATCTTTTAAGATGTTTTTCCACTAATGTGTCCATTCCCACCTCATGCAGCTTGTGAAACAGAGCTGAAAGAACTGACCAGTAGGAACTTGGAGTTGGAGAAGAGTAATATTAAATTCAGACAGAACTCCTATGGTTTGATGCATTACAACGTGTGGCTAGAAGAGGATATAGAAGCCAGAGAAGAATTTGTTATGAAGCTTGAGCAGGATCTGCAGACTATTCATCAAACCCTACTGAGCTGCTTCTCCTCCTTGCCCATCCCTGGTTAGTGAAGTCCACAGATATTCTGTCTTTGTCCTACAGCAATGTTCCCTTTTTCATTTGGGATATCTATGCAAATAGCATATTTATGTTTCAGGACAAATTATATATACCGTATTGGCTCGAATATAGGCCACACTTTTTCCCCCCACTTTAAGTCTTTAAAGTGGGGGCGCGGCCTATATTCGGGGTCTAGCGCCCGAAGCCCGGGACATGCAGTCCCGGGCGCCGGGCAGGCAGCGGGGTTAGGATACAGATCCCCCGCAGCGGTGCAGGGGACCTGCATCCTACTCCCCGATACGCTCAGACAGCCTCCCCTGCCAGCCCCCCCCCCGACTTACCGGAGCAGACTCCCGAGTGTCTTGCGGGGCCGGCGGGGGACATCTACGCAATACGCGTATACAACTTCCGGTGTTAGCATGCAAATAGTTAAAATACAGTGGGGTGATATTATATCACTTCTTTTTGTATGTATTTGTATGTATTTTTTAAATGAGTTTGCCATTATACCACTACAAGCGTAAACCAAAAACAAAAGGAACCCGACAGCTAAAATATGAATGCCGACAGGCTCTTTGGGAGTCTCGATAGCTGAATACATCTGGAAGTATCAGTTTTATTGTTGTAAAGTAGGATGTGTTTCAGTGCAAAAATAATCACAAAGGCTTATTCACTGAACACGTGATTTGTTTGAAGCTTTTCAGCTTACAAAAATAGCAACCCTGGTGATTGTTTAACGTTGAAATGGATGTGTTCGGCTTCATAATGCATAGTCACCGTGGAGAGATTTTTGATAATACACAAGTCATGGCCAATGCTTTTTGCCAGAGAAACTTTACTGGTTTGCTGGTTTTCCCCTTAATAATACATAGTGAAGTCAGCAAGTTGAAATGTTTTGACTCAACACAGCTCTATCGTTAACAAAAATATTTCATTATTTATTCCTCTGACAGTAATATTTGTCTCCTTGATACTCTGTCACTTAGTGCTCTTGACTTACTGGACATTGCAGACCAGCTTTAATAATACTTTTCATGTCCCAATTTATATTGTAGGCACTGGTGAGACAGCAACACAAGAAAATCTTGATGACTACCTGACTAAACTTCATGACGTGATTATGAAGAACCCATCTCTGCACGAGGATATAGTCATCCGTGTAAAAGAAGCCTTGTCTAAGATTGACATGGAAGATTTTGAGTGATATAATTGGTAACCGTCCACAGTGTGCTTACGTGTACGCCCTTAGTTATAAAAATGTCCTTCTAGTAGCAGAAAGGTTAGGGCCTTTCTTTTGAGGACAATGAGAGTAATTACTTCTGCCACGAGGAGGGTTTTTTTGTTTGTCTCCTTGAAACAATAATGTTTTATCAAAATACAACTGACTTAATTATCGAGTGTAATATGCAACTGACATATTTTTTTGGCAAATATATATATTTATACAGAGAAACCTGAAAAAAAAAAAAAAAACTTAAATAGGCCCCTTGTTCTTTCAGAGATCTAGTGCATTTATTTATATATATATATATATATTCTCTTCCCTTTAGTGATAAGCTGTAAGATTTGAAGACCACCAACTCAGTCTTCAACAGAATACATCAGAACTTTTCACAACTTCGCTGAATTAACAGTGAATGAGCAACGGATATGTATAGGGGGTTGCTTTGGGTGTAAGGGCAAATTATAAAGTTTAAATAATCACTAAAGATTGTGTGCAGTGAATTTCTTCTGTATCTTTTTATGTGCATATCTGAATGATGTTATAGTATTGTGTTGACTTGCCAAAATTGACTCTTATTAGCATATAGCTGAAAGTCCTTACACAAGCCATAGGCATTAACTGCTACTATAGTAGTATTTGCACAAAAGCTCCTCTTGCTGACATTTTTCAAAGGTCTTTCTCATTGTCTCTGTACAAAGCAGCTGCATTACCATATACTTAATCAGGTGACATATTGCAGTAATAATGTGCCTTAGAAGAGTCATTTTAACAAAGATTCTTTACATAATTATTCTTTACAATGTGTAAATATATAAATATAGCAGCTTTTTTGTACGGTATTTTTCTAATATTCTAATTGACATGCTCAATTTTAAAACTAAGTACCAGCAGGTCAAAAAATGTATTAATACTGTTCCATTTTTGGGGAAATCTGGCCTTCCAATCACAGCCTAAAGATTGTTGAGTGAGCAAGAATATTCCTTCCTCCACATGGCAAATATATATTTATAGGAGGGAGTTATATCTATATCTATATATACAGGGATTACATTTGTGTAAATATACTCATACAAATCAGACACATAATGAATTATTTTCATTTGAATCTGATATATACGTATATATATATAGTTATTACTGGCCCTACTGACTGGGTCAACTCTAATGGTGGCATGAAAAATAATGCATTATTTTACAGGTAAATCAATACACGTTACTGTTTGGGAGCTTTTTATCTTCGATACAATTTGTTCCAGTTCAATATGTATTAATTTAATGATTCTTTGTGTATTTGTTCTCATAGTCCAATTCTAAATAAAATCTACAATTCAATTCTCTGTCCAAGTGTTTTTTTGTAGCGGAAATGCATGATTATCTATTTGCGGCTCTGTAGCCAGAAAAAGAAATTGGGTTAAAAAACATTTATCAGCTATGCATTAAAAATAAAGTCCAAGTAGTCAAATTAGGGTAGTTATAGTGCAAAGTAGCTATTAATCCAAAAAAAAAATAATTTTCATTTTAGGTAATTTCTAGGTATTAATCAAATAACTCAAATATTTGAGTTTTTTAATGTTCAATCCATTTAATCCACACCTCACCGTCTTCATCGTAACCCACAACCCCATAATAAGCCTTTCCCTTATACTTACAATACTTTACGACACTTATGTGAACGCAAAGACTACTCTCAACCACGCGAATGCAAACTCAGTAAGGACCACTATAAGACCCTCAGTCTAGCATACACACAGTATTTTCAAACAAATGACACAAACTCAATTACACATCTCAGCCAAACACTTAATTTCCAACACAGCACTCATCACATCTCACCTTGTTCTGTTAAAATCACCTTATCCATTTGTATAACATATCTGAAGGCCATATGAGCTTGCACGGTTATATTTCTAAAGTTATATATCGAATCCCTATTTGCATAGGGCTGATGGAAAATTTGGGCTTCAAAATTGAACAAACACATAATACCTCATCTGATCATTTACAGCACTTCCTCATGGTGCTGCCACTAAAAATGCAGGAGGTCACATGACATGAAGCGACTCCATAGCTAGCCATAAATTGTTCTTGATGTATGGCTTCCACACAGGCCTATGGGCAAATGGGAAGAAATTTATTGGTATCCAACCAGTCTTGTCCTGATGTGCAGTGAGTTCTAGCCACTCTGCTTAATTTAATGTATTGGGAACTAAATGCATTAGAAGCATCATTCCTTGTACCGTTATACGTCCCGGGTACTCATAGGCAGTTGCCATAAAACGGTAAGTTTAATTTGTTTAGCATACTTCAGCACCCTCAAGACCAAACGTTCGAGACATGGCTGCTGGAGTATATGAATATACACATGTATGTACACATATATGTGTGTTTATGCATATACATTATGTGTGCGTATGTGTATATGTATGTGTGGGGGGGGTGCAGAATAGACATTAGAAAGAAGATAAAAAAAAGTATAAGGCAAGCAAGCAAGCTAAAAGAAGAAAGAGGATAGACAAAAATTAGGAAAAAGATATCAGCAAGTGTGCTGCAAATAAAGGACAAATGAAAGCATAGAACAGAAGTGAAAAGAGACCCAGCAGAGAAAAGGGGGATGAAAGCGATTGGTAAGGCAGGAAATCCAGAGAATGTTCCAGGTACCAAAGCTCCTTAATTTGGCCATGGCAGAGGTTGATTTAATGAAGGTCCACAAATGATAAGAATTTCCATACAGCATGTTGTAAAAATGGATATAAAATATTTTATTTCATTGTCCTGTATGTGGTTCACTGGCATAGTTTCACCTATGGATTTGAAATGGTTCTTTTGTAAGTCTGATTTTGGAATGAGCTGCATCCTCCTTAACACTCCTTAAATGTAAAATCTGCCCTAAAAGTGCTGCAACCAAAAACAAAAAGAGCAGGTCCTTTTAACACAATTCAAATCAATTGAAAGTAGTCTTCCACTTGCCAGAGGAGTGTGCATTTCCTAAATAAAACATTAACAATCGAACAGAAAAAGGAATGTGAAAGGTTTTTTGTGGTGGTCATGTGTTCACTATGCCATTTTCCTGTGAGCCAAGAACACGTTCTGATGTACAGGAAGAATCCTGTATTGAAGACACTGCGATTCTACCTGAAAGTTAGAAGAAGAAGAAAAAAAACATATTACAACTGGATGCTTTAACTCTGGAAGGCTGATATTTATACAAATGACGATAACCACAAACAGAAAACCATTTTTCATCTTCTAGAGTCCTTCCCCTTTTTCCCCACCCATCCTAAAAAGGATGTGTGATCCAATGATCAATTTAAAACCAGAGACAGATTAAGGGGGGGGGATATTTATGCAGATGCTTGGAATAAAGATGACTGGTTCCATGTTATACAAATAAGGTGAGTTTACAATACAGTATGCTAGTCATTAAGGGTTATTTTTTAATTTGTAAATATTTTCTTTTGTGTACTATAACTTCTATCCTGAAAAACACGACTGATCTGTCCAACTACCGTCCCATCTTTCTAATTCATCTTGCCTCCAAGCTTCTTGAAATAATTTTTTATAACCAATTTGCTAAACTCCTAGTTAGACTCCAACTCCTTATTTGACCCTTTTCAATCCGGTTTCCTCTCTCGGCATTCTACTGAGACCACCCTTACTAAAGTTAATAATGACCTACTCTCTGCAAGGGCCACTACACTATGCTAATCCTACTGAACATTTCTGCTGCTTTCGACACTGTGGACCACACTCTTCTCCTTCAAACACTCCATGATCTTGGTCTCCGTGACACTGGCTCTCCTGTTATAATCCTGCGATTCTGATCGTACCTTCAGCGTTTCAGTCTCCAGTAGACTTGGGTGCCAGCCAACTCTTCATGTTCGTCTTCGTGGGGGAAAAAGTCTTTGCATTCCACAAATATTTGCCCGTTCCTGTGTTCGGTTCGGGCGAATATTCGTGTACATTTTAGTTTTCTTCATTTTTTGTAGAAGGGGTTAATACGGGGTTAACGCGGTATTTTAAATGTCCGTACCAGGAACTGTATTGGTCACCGGCAGGGGCCTCCTCTGCCATCAGCCAATGAAGTGCAGACGGCAAACCTACGGATTTCTGCTCCTGTTAATCCCTGTGATGCTGCATTGATAAGGTAGGCTAGATGGGGAAGGGACCAGGGAGACAAGTCTAGTCTCCAGTAACACTTCCCCTCCCTCTCAGTCAGGGTATGCCAAGGCTCAGTTCTCCCTTTATATCTCTTGGCAAACTTATATCTTTTGGCTTTCAACAAAACCTATATGCTGATGACACCCAGATCTACCTATCTTCTCCAGATCTCTCTCGCTCTGTCTTGATTGTGTAACTGTCTTGCCTCTGTCTCTACCCGGATATCTACACAATTCCTAAAAGTTTCTCTCTCAAAAACGGAATTTCTCATCTTGTCTTATAATTGCAGAAATCTCACAGTTATGACACTAATTTCAGGGCCTAAAAAAAATGGATAATTCACTAATCCACAAGTAGTTTGCAATAGAGCTCAATATTTTGAGTCCTATTAGCAGAATTAAATATATTTATCTAATAGCAGAATTGCTTATATTCAGTAATGGAAAAATTGATCAATTCACAAAGCAATGATTTACTTCAGACTACTGCTTCTCTGGAAATTGAGGCCACCTGTGCACACCTTAACATCTGAAGACCCATGAATAACAGTCATGCAACTGACAACCACTTTATATTTATATAAACCTGAGAACTTCAGGGGTGGGGTACCTGGAGCAGTCCCTCTTCCGAGAGAGTGACTTTGTGGAGGGTCGGGGTCACACAGCCTTCAGTAAGTGGGGAATGGGTGGGAAGTGAGTTGTCAAACACCACTTCCCTATCCGCAGAAAGAAACTGACCAAGACAAAGATTTTTACCAGAACACATTGAAGGTATACTAAGGCCTATTGAAACCGCCGCAAATTACTACACTGGTCTTTTCGTTTTGTGTGTATATTTTTAAAAAGGCAAGATAGGGACTTTTAATATATGACTTCATATTATGTGCTTCCTTGGTACTGGTAACGCTCAAACAAAAATCAGCAACAATAAAAACATCAAAAAAAAAAAAAAGTCGCAGTTCCAAAGGAATATTGATGAAACACAACACTGCCTTCAGTCCAAGAATAGAGTGGACACCAGTGTTGCGCATATTTTACTACATACTATGTCAGTATGCTGGTGAAACTGGCATTTCAGTGAAGATATATAATAAAAGGTGGATAAAAGAAGATGATCATCACAAGAACCGCAACACTTTTCAGAGAAAAGGGAGAGGAGTGAAGAGCTCACTTTTACTGCTTGAAATCAGTTTTGGATATGAGAGGCAGGGTGGTAAAGGCAGTATTCTTGCTATTGATGGCAAGTGTTTTTTCAAGGTAGGTATGGAAAAACTAAAGCTATTCACAAGTGAATGATGGTCAAGAAAAGATGACAACTCCTAAAAGTTGTTTTCACATCCAGGTCATAACCAGGGCATCAAGTAAACTTGGCATCTACCACATCAGGTCAGGAGCAATAACTGAAGTACTTAAAATGTTCAGTACCTCACTCAGCTGGATTACCTCTCACCAAAGTTCACACTGCATGCCCTAAAACATAGAAAACTCATCAGCATGCGATCTGTATGGAAAGGGAAATTTTATGTCTTGAACATATTTTGTCCTCTGGAAAAAATATCTAAAACATATGAACAAAATACATCTTCATAGATACATGCTTGCAACAAAAGCAGGCAATTAAAAGTCACTTAGTAAGTCACTGATTTTGGTCTAAGTCAATATGCCACCTTAACTAATTGCCATTCTCTTGTATAGATGGCCTATATAATAAAATATCAGAAAATAGGCAATTGCTTTAAACACTCTTGGTACAGGACATTTAAAAACATGGACATCTTTTAACCAAATAAAGTGTACAAAGCATTAAAGATAAATTAGTTAAACCAATTAATTACGCTAGCCTCCAGCGCTGCGCAAAGGCATCTTCAGGATCGGCTATTTTGCCGGAGGTATGTTTTATGTATCTATATCTTTTAGATAATAGATATAAATGACAGTTTACAGGTCTATAGATTAAAAACGCCTGCAGGAGCCACTACCTGCAGGCTCAGACAGTGACGTTAGGAGTGTGTGTGTAGAAGGATTAACTCACTGTGGAAACTAGGATCCTGAGCATAAGCAAAGCAAGTGCACTGGACATTCAATTTAAGCTTGAACACAGTACACCAAGCATTGCTCAAAGAAACATGGTATTGAAGGACAGCCATCTCAGGACATTGCAACCAAAGCATGGGAAGCATGGAGTTGTCAACACACAAAGCAGCGACTGGGTCTCCAACATCCAGTTCTACCAGTATTAAGAGTCATGATACAACTTGCGGGTCATCTTGCACAAGACAAAGGCCAACAGAGAGGTAAAGAAAATAGTTGTTTTGGTTTTTTACTGCTTATACTACTTCCATTGGAAGTCTGCTCCAAGATCTAGCCAAGTAGCCAAAAATACCTGTTCAAGCACAAGGGATTCAAGGAGTCATTGCGTATATTTCTGCCAGAAAATTATGCATAACGGAGTGCGCTTTTCACCGATTGTTGAATTTCGGGTCATTCAAACTGGCTAAAAACAGACACAAGCAAAGCAATGACAACGCGCATGAACACTATTCCATATAAAATAGTTTTTTTTGTTAAAAAGTCAGTTTTGCAGCTCCCTTTTTACCACTTTGTGACTAAGTGCATCCTATAAAACATGGTCTAGATGACCAAGGATATAATTGTTTGTTCTATAGTTTTCATTAAACAGTCTGGGTTCTGTCCTGTCACCAGGCGCTAGCATTGCTAGCTTCCATGATGATTGATCCAGTGTAACAACAAAATAATGGACAGCACTCAAACAGAAGATTGGGCATTCTCTTCAGGCACATTAAAACTAAAGAGATTCCCAGACAGTCAATTCAGACCCCTCTGATGAGGTAGTGCGATCAGCAATGCAGAGCAATGGATTAACAGTGGTGGGGATCAAAGTGAAAAGAGACACAGAGTTTCTTCCTCTCCTAAAAATACAATTAAGAAAAATATTAAAACAGACTCTAGTAATACCAAGAGCGATCCATAAGGTCTACAACGGAGTATTCTGCTCCATTTTAAAGTTTTAAAAAACCCATGCATGTGTATTATTCTATCTAGGGGGATATTGCTGAACATAAATCAGGGGGTTTTTTTGTGGCACCTAAAATTGCTAAAGGGGAATCATGGTTGAACAAAGATATATTAGAAATGGTAAAAAAGCTCTGGTTTCCAGGGCAGTAAAAACCCTGGACTTCAGAGTCTTCTGGTAAAAACCTTTGTCTATTCTTTCAGTGAACAGGAAAGTGGTGTTTGTCCCATTCCTTGCTCACTTCCCTCCCATTCCCCGCTTACTAAAGGCAGTCTGACCCCAGCCCCCACAAAGTCACTTTTTCGGAAGAGGGAATGCTCCAGGTACTCCAGCACTAAAGTCCCCAGGTATGAATGACCAGGGTTTAAAAAAAGATATTTTGTGGGCAACAAAAACACAATAATAAGCAACATCAAGCTCATTACCAGGGAAGCAACATACACCGATCAGCCATAACATTATGGCCACTGACAGGTGAAGTGAATAACATTGACAATCTTTTTATCATGGCACATGTCAGCGGGTGGGATATATTAGGCAACAAGTAAACATTTTGTCCTCAAAGTTGAAGTGTTTGAAGGAGGAAATGATATGGCTGATCGGTGTACATCAGCCTGCAGACATGACATTCAGCGTCACAGCAAGAACAGGACAGCAAGAAAGATTTTTCTTATCACCTCTATACAATAAAACACTGTCATTATTATATGATCTGCTTTCTTAAAACATTGCTTAGCTTATAAAAATGAATGAGTAAACGGTTCAAAATAAATTTTGCATATGAAAAACATTCAAAAAGGTAAGGAATACAAAATAAGATGCTGCGCACCAAACGTCGGGCTGGATGTTACAAATATTGTGGACTGCTCCAGCTGCCATTACTGCTTAAAATATTATAACGTACTGTTTGTTTTTTTTTTTTTATTAATAATTCATAGAATGACCGGGTGTAATACAGGTTTATGGGAAATTGTTTTCCATAACAAAAAATTATCCCTTAAATTGATGTGTCCCAAACCATTAAAAGTCAAAAACTATTTATGTCTTAACATTCACAGCTTAATTTTTCCAGCTAACATGTGCACTATGCACTATGCAACATGAAGAGTGTAGTTCATCATAAGTGGTCTAAAATGATTATGTGCATGGGTTGCCACAAACAGTTCCTCTAAAAGAAATAAAATAAATTTTGTTTACTTACAGAACCGCACTTGGATTGGCCAGATCATAATAGAGCTTAGGGATATGGCAGCCACAACGGCCACAGCTCCAGTAACTATCACCATCACCCAATGGTAGAACGGGGTACAGGCTGGACAACACACCTGAGTGCTACGGAAGTAGTATAATGAAAGACATTAAAATTTCAAATACAATCCAGAAATTAGACAAATGCAAATGACCTCTACATGCACACAATACAAAATATATATAACAGTTGTTGCCAAAATGGCCAAGTGGATACTTACTGACAAGGATGGAAGGACTGGATGATCATTACTGCCAACCCATTGGCTACTTTATCAGTAAAGCTCATCGCCCCATATACAAAGGCTCCACTGTGCTGTAATTTTAAAAGGTGAAACAGTGTGAGCTTCTCAGCATTTGCCTTCTGTTATCCAGTGATAAGAAACTGTAGGAATTATTATTCTAATACAAATTATTATTCTAGAGCCAGTAGGACCCTTCATAATAAATAGTGAAGTGAGGGAGTTAAAAACACAACTCTCACTCAAACTTTCCTACTATCTCTCTCTTCAATGAATAAACCATAGAGCACTTAAATGGAGTGTATTTACTAAAATTTGTTATCAATTTACCCAGAATTCCTACACTCAAGAATTACCTTTCTGTATTCACATTTGGCCAAGGTTCACTTTTAAAAATGAAAAAAGCTCCAAACATAGGTTAATAGTTCTTTATAAAGTATCTTACGGGTCCCGTGTTTTTTTCTTGGGACAGCATTTTACAAATCAGATTATAAGCAGTCATCTCTCGCTCTGTTTACACGCTTGGAATCAGAAAAGTGTGAGCTGAGATTATTCAGGACATAGTGCCATTGTAACAGACAATCTTCCAGTGTTTCACATAAGATTTAATAGGATACTCCAAATATTTGTGGCCTTGAGCTGTCAAATTAAATGTAACCGTGCTGGGATGTTGTAGAGATCCCAATCAGAACAAATAGAAACCGAATAGAAGAAGAAAAAAAAAAAAACTTAACCAAGGCAAGTTAATGAATACATTTTGGATATTTTTTCCCCCCATTGAATTTAGCTGTGGTAATTTATGTTCATATAAAACTACGGGAAAAAAATGTTAAAAAAAATAAATAATAACTTCTTACATTTATGAATGTGTTTGCCCTACTTTTGCTGTAAAAGAGAACAATATATAATGTGTGTGGGTGCACTAACTGAGAAAAAGGGAGAGAGATGTAATAAGAACATGTAATTTAAGAGTATCCCAATCGCATCACCGTGGTCATTTTTTTTTTTTTTTTTAAACCTTATTATGTTTCACTTTATTTGTTAAGGAAGGAGTAGGCAGTAGCTCTAGCCACAGAAGAGAACACAAAATGCATTACTAAGGGCATTTTACTTGCTATACATGCATACCGAATGAGGGCCAATGAGGTCCGCCGTCATGGAGAGGGAGGTGACCAAGATTGTGGCAGACCCGGAACCCAGGACAACAGCAGCTCCATACACAGCAACTCCAAGTTCAGGATCTAGTGCAACCCATGCTGCAAAAGCAGCAATGGCTAGAAGACCTACAAAGTAGGTAAGCTAAAAAAAAAAAAGGGAACCACTGAACCAAAGAAACAAGAAACAGCCAAAACATATCCAACCTTTAGAAGTATAACCCCTTTCCCAAAAGGAAAGCATTTTTCATCACTTACATTGCGTCCAATCAATTTGTTGACAGGCTTCATGAGGAACGAAGATACAAAACCGCTGACGTACATGACCAGGGGAATGGTGGCGATATAGTTCTAAATACACAAAGTCATTAATCATGCGGCAACAGGATACACTTCAGTTACAAAAACATAAAAAGTGTGTCCTGAGGAAAAGAGGACTAAAAAAGGGTTTAGAAGGAAGCCTGTTTGAATACACACAGTGAAAAGCAAAATGGGTCTACGTAGTAGGTAGATTTGCTATCATGAGAAACAAAAAAAAACTCAATGAGAGGCAGAAAATTTAAGGCGTAAAATTCGATTTTATGTGGTCAACAATTCAAAATAACTACATTTTGACTGGACGCCTTTGAAGAGAATAATACCTTGGGGAGATGCAGAGAATTTGTCAGATACACAGCAATGTACGTCTGGGACAGATTGACTATGAGCCGTGTGCACATGTAGAGAAGCGCCACCTGAGGGGAAAACGCATTGTTCAGACACATTCTTATGAATCATCCATGTCTCGTTGTACCCCACCAGATTTCACCTGATAAAATGAAGGCTCCACAAGCCAATGGTGCCAGCGCAGCAGTGGTTTTGGTGGGTTAGTGAGCTTGGGTTGTTCAGTTAGAGCATCAGCTTCTGCGTCTTCAGTTTCTACAAGGTGTTGAAAGCTATGCTTTTTTTCTTTTGTGCCAACATGGAAAACAAGGGAAAACAAGGCCCCTAAAGCCACCATGATTAGGGCCAGTGTCTGCAAGAAAAACATGAATACAGAACTGTCAATCAATCACAAAAGTAACTTATATGTTAGTAAGTAAGTTATATGATATTTGCTATCTTAACAAAACGATGAACCAAAAAAATAGTATTGATGAATGCAACTTATATATTTTACCCAGTTTGTAGAGAACATGTGTTTAATAACCATAATTTAATTGTATGCACTTGATGGCATTTCACCCTTGTTACATCTAGTGTAAGTATGTGACAAGTCACAAGGTTCTCCTATTTAGAAAAGAAAAGAAAAAAAAAAAAAAAAAAACACACAAAAAAACCTGGATGGCAAAGTTGGTGTTTGGTCCCATATGACTACTTTTAGAAAAGTGAAAAAGTCCATATGTAACCTGTCCTGACTTTCAAATATTAGAGAGCTAATAGGCCTCCCTCGGATGATCATTTGTTGATGGTTGAAAGTCACACTTCTCTTGCCTCAAGGTTTCCACGCCATGTTGTCTTAACATGCTTTTGTACCATTGTTTACCTTGTCCTTTTCGCTATTCTTTGTCTTTTTGGATTTCTCATTTCGTGCCTCTCCTTACATGTTTCTATCCCACTTAACTCTTTTCTGGTGTACACTATGGCAAGTTATGGAGTGCAGTGCAGAGACTTTTATTTATATAAAATAAGTTTCCAGAAATGTTTCAACCTCACACACCCTGAAAATAGGAATGTCCTGCCAGCTTAGGTGTTCTGTGTTGGTCTCTCCTTCCTGAAAATGCAGCAACAACCAAGCTACTGCATATACAGCAATATTTGCCATGACTGTAAAGGCGTATCTGAAGAAAGGAAAAAAAAATAGCTATGTCAAAGTCAACAGAGTGAGAAACGTCAATGTAAACAAAGAATACATAAATGGGAACGGCTCATTTTTAAACCTTTTCAACTAAAATGATTGTGTAAGTTTGTCATATGGTCTTTACCTATTAGGTTCTAATTGGAAAAAAAGAAAGGATGTTTATAACTACTAAATCAGAATTGATAACATTTGATACATATTTACATATGTGCAAATGTACAGACACAAATCCACACATTATAGCTAATCGGTTAGCCTTCCCTACACAAAAGAAATCACAGAAAGGAAACCCTCCTGTGCTACCGGGGTTCAATTTGAAAAACGAAAACAAACCCAAATAAGACAGGATAAGAAATTGTGCCATACCAGGTGCCCACCATCACCTTTAAAATCTCCTTCCCCATACTTAAAGACAACAGCATTTTCAACATTTATGCCTTGTTTATGTCCTTGCTCACCCATATCTTCCCTCTCTTTCTCATTTAGCATACCTACACAAATCATGTTATTTTTTTTAAAGACATATAGGGCTTTCTTTTTCTATATAATCCACTGTTTTGTAAGAAACCGCTAAGAAAGTTAATCTTTTTACTTCAAAATACAGCTATTGCAAATGAGAAATAATAAAAAAAAAATAAAAAAATACAAGATTATATTCTTATGCCTGACCAGAGTTGGGAAACACCTAATATACCAATGATTTCTGTTTATTTTTCCAAATCGTTAAAATTTGGTATTCTGAGTCTGCAATTTCAATACTGCTTACAGATTTTAAAAGGACAAATCATTTATCTTTGTAGGGGACAGGTTCCGTGTGGTGTGGATGGTTATTTTAGTGTTTTACTTTCTTTTTTGAACCCTTTATCTTTTTAGAGAGTTACCTACACATGCTTTGCATGCAATCTACATGTATTTACAGCTACAGACATACATATAGCTGTGAAAATTTACTTGGAGATTCTTGGAAAATCATTTAGCTAGTGTTTATTAACCGGTTTCACATATTTGGGACATTTATTTTTAAATACAATATATTCTGTAGGATCCTGTAGGACTTCCAGATCCAGACGGACAAGCAGGTACTGGCTAATCAACCCAACATTGTGGTGGTAGACAAAGACCAGAAGACAGTCGTGGTGACAGACGTGGCGGTGCCAAGTGACAGCAATATTAGGAAGAAGGAGTATGAGAAGCTGGAGAAGTAACAGGGCCTAAAAGAAGAACTAGAGAACATGAGAGACCATTTACCACGGAGACAACATTTCCCCGCTCCTCCAATTGGGGAAGAGGGAGTGTCATGAAGCACGTAAATAAAAATACGTAAAAGAAACAAGTCAATGCAAAAAAATAATTCAGAGCTCGCTCCTTCATTTTTGTTTGTTTTGTTGGGGTTCCTCCTCTTTTACAGACATTTGTACAAATAAACAAAATAGAAAAGAAAATTTCTACGAATCAGAGTGCACAAGTCTAATTATATACTTAGACTTTATAGGCCGCACCCTAAAAGTTGGTGCTATTTTAAAGAAAAAAAAAGGTATTTTGAAAGAAAAGATACACATAGTGGAATGGTAAAACAGTATTTTATCTAATGAACAGCAATACGTGTAGTTTAACATTTTTGGTATCTATTATGCAGAAAACTCAAAAACCAAAAGCCATTTTATGGTCCCTCTTAATTTATAATGCACCTTACTTATAGACATTCCCCTCTGCCCCCAGATATGCCACTCTGCCCCCCCAGATATGCTTTATGTCCCCTAGAAATACCAGTCTGCCCCCTTGAAATGCCACCACCCCAGACTTACCAATGCACCCCCAGAGTCCCTGGCATTGTGCAATGCGCGCAGACAACCTCTGCTGCCGGCACTTCCGCCGGGTTTTCCATGACTGAAAAGCACCGGTGGAAGTGCCAGCAGCGGAGGTTGTCCATGTGCATTGCCGCAGCTGGTGAATGTCTGCGCGATGTGCTTAGACAACCTCCGTTGCTGTGTCTACCACACGTGCCTTTTCTGATTTTGAAGGACTGCATATAGTAAATATTTAAAAAATAAAATCAAGGGAAGAGTATACCATTAGTAAAGACCCAACCACTCTTCTTGATAAAATGACTGCTAAAACAAAGCTTTAACCATTCAGGATCGTTGTCTGAACACTGGTCACTACGTTTTATGGTTTTATCAAGTGTAAGTCTTGATAAATAAAGTGGTTTGTGGTAAACGGCAAAAACATTATTCAGAAAAAAAAAAATCATTTCAGTAGCCCAAAACACACAGCTACATGAAAATGATAGCTTCAGAGAAAACAGAAAGCTCTTAAGACCGACAGCATCCTGTTCTGGGATTTCAGGAAAGAACATGGACGTAAATGTCAAACATGGTAGTGACATGGTGTCAAGCTTCATCAACATAATACTTCCATCATATCCTTCCCTTTTTGTGTGCCTCATACCTTAACCAGAGGGGACACTGGGCTGCAGCTTCACAAAATGTATGATTTTTTTTAAAAACAGATTTAAAAGCCTGCATAAAAACTTTTAAAAACTACCATACGTTTCTCTTCCAATAGTAAACCTCCATATGCCCTCTTTTGAAATCACACGACTGCACGTTGGTTATGCTTTCCATGGATTATTATGAATTAGGCAAGGTTAAATAATGAGACCTGTCAAGGGGTTAAGCACTTTTTTGCCTTTTTGTTTTTTTACCAGACAATGGTAGGCTTAATTCAGAAGGACGATTTTATGTCCTTGATTTTATGTCCTTGACCTTCCCCCAGTAAAGAAGAATGTTCTTTATTTTAGAGCTAGGGGTCACTGCCGTTTATGGAGAGCATGGCAGATGACTTGAACCACCTTCCAGCTTTAGTAGCTTTAATAAAGTGAGGGAATTTAAATATGCATGAGACAGGCATAAAACTATCCTGAACCTAGCATGTGACCAAGGACTGACCAAGGCTTCAGAGAGACTAGATGGTCAGAATCAGGTATTGATACGTTGTCAAATGCTACTCAATGGATAAAAATCATTACAAGCACCTACATTTTTTGTGTGTAATCTCTAACATTCCCTGTGTGTAACACTAAACAAAGAAACCACTAAAAAGGAAAGACACAAAATACCACAATATTATCAGTAGATGAAAACAAGCAGAGTGATTCAATATAGAGGCTGTCCCAGTCCTTTATCTCATAACAGTATGCATTCACATCTCAAAAACAGGGTATAGAAGTCCATCCGGAGGCAAAAAGGGAAAACATGCTGAAGATTAACAGTTTGTTAAAAACAAACAGTCCACAAAGAGGCAAAAATACTTTAGAGAGTAATTCCTAACTTTTAGGGCACTAAACGGCTATTGAAAAAGTATACAAATACTAAACCTGTGGGGAGTGGTTAGTCAGTACCACAAATGAACACTAAACGTGCGGTGACAATCGCTGTCTAAGAGCGGGGAAGCAAAAGGAGAGAAATCCGACTGAATCTTTACACTGTGGTTGTGGTCAGTTGGTTTATAATACGCCTTGGTTTATAACACTCCTTAGCCTCAAACAGCTCCAAACCTCAGTCAGTCCACTGTTCATAGATTTTTGGGGACCCCAGAAGGACAGATTTAGGAAGGACCCCATCATATTATTCATAAAAAAAAAGGACATTATGCAGATACATGTAAGATACTCATGCCACATTGCACGCCACATGAAAATGAAGTCACAACAAAGGCACTATGCCACTTAACTCTACTGCTTTTAACACCTTAGTAACTAAACTTAGTATTAGAAACCATTACTAGTGTCAAAATCTCAAACCCTTCCCATATAATATGCACTTTAATGCATAGGATAGTTGTGTGGTCCCATTAAATGTTCAAGGTTTTCCCCCTTGAAAAAGTATGGAGGGTGACTGAAAAATACCCCATATGTATTTTCCCCTTTGCAGCCCCCCTGCTATTTTCCAAGTGATTATGTGTTTGGCCAAGAATATTAAGAAGCATTTCATATTCTTGCCACCAGTCAGCTCCACATTTCAATGTGGCTTTCCTGACACCGATGGGCTGCTTGAAAAACTGTTATGCCATAAACGAGGAGGGCAGCTGCATTCCTGTGGTCTCCAGCGGGGTCACGCAACATGTATGACGTGATCTATAGGTGGAAGACGGACAGAGTTGCAGATGGTCTCTGGGCAGCGAAAGGGCGTAGTGTATGTATGTATGTATGTATGTATGTATGTGTATACCTTAGTTCAGAGTCAGTGTTTGTATGTAAACGTATAGTGCCATATCCAGTGTGTGTATATTTTATATATGTATATATAATTTCTGGTATAAACCTCCATTGTGTTTTTTGAATTTGATTTATTTCTTATGTTGAATACGTTTATATAAACATGTTGTGAAAATGAGTAATTCCAGCGCCATCTTTTTATTCTTGTATGTTTAATAATTTAATATATTGGTTTATCAGCTTATAAAATTGAGTGTTTTCACTAATAATATCAATTCTGAATGAAATTTTGGTTCCTAACATAAGTAAATTTAAGTTCTTATAGAATCACTCTGTTTAACATAAACTGGAATCTTAGTCTGATTGCAGCCACTAGGTAAGAACGCACTGGTAGAAGTAAAGTATTCCTCAGTTTAATGCAAAGAGTAACGCAAACAGCTTAATCCATCTTGAGAAAATATAAAAATGGCCACTACTTCCTCCTTTAACTGTAAGTATACTGATTGAAATGATTTATGAACTCTTCAGTGAGACATGTACCATGATTCATCATAAGCATTATATAATATTATTCTGCAATCCCAGGCCTTTTCTATAGTTATACTACAGTAAAATTCTTAAAAAGTCCAACAACTTAATAGTGCACTTAATAATAGTACAAAAGCTGATCCGCACAGCATTCATGACAACGCTTCCTGAATTCCAAGTTGGACTCAAAAGGGTCTATGAGTTTCTTTGAGCAATGGCCAAGTGTGTCTTTTGGACATTTTAATGAATACCTATTTATAAAAGTTTTAATCTCATGTGCAGGGGTGTGGAAATAATAAAAAAAAAAAAATGTACTTGTCCTATGGACTAAAATGGTAGCCCAATCTATTTGTCCTGATGCAAAAAATAAATTTTAATCAAAGCTGTTAATATGCATATGCCTTGTGCCACTAAATCATTTGGTGTTTGATGTGATACTTTGTTTTTCATACATTATCCCCTATGTACCAGGTATATATATATATATTAACAGCTAAGTAATGACAGCACTCCTCATACAGAGCCCATCATCCTGGGGAGTTCACCTCATGAGTTTCTCCTTACATCCACTAAAATGCAGAAGATCTGCTCCCCGGATTACTTCTTCCTCCAAGCTCTAGCGCATGCAGCCAGAAACTAACGGGGCTGCGTGGGGGCTCGGACATTGCGCCGGATATGAAATGACACTGTATCTGACGCAGCCACAACACAGCGTGGGGGAAAGAGGCTTCAGTGGACATTTTTCATTTATTTAAAATAACGTAATGAACAAACCAGGAGTTAAAAACAAACAGCAGAATAAAATAACTCAAAAGTTACATTAATGTGTCATTGTACACACAACACTTATCTCTTTATCACAATGGCATTACTCGAATCGCCTTCTTATTTTACTATGACATAATAATAAAAGCTATATTTTACAAGAACCCAAGCACAATATTTCTCAAAGTAGATTTTAATACCTAAAAAAGTTTTACTAGTAAATATTAATTCACATGTAAACTATTTTTTCGTATTATATGCATTATGCCCAGATATGCCTGATGCCCCCCCGATTTGCCACTCTGCCCCCCCCCAGATACACCACTCTGTTCTCCAGACTTACCAATGCAACCCAAGGCCTGCCCCCTGTGCTCCAGACTCCCTGGTGTCTAGTGGGGGCAACCGGTGGACATGCTCGTAGACAACTGCTGCCGCCACTTCCGGCGGGGCCTTTAAGACTGAGACCTGGAAGTGCTCCGTCATAGAAGGCCCCCGGTGGAAGTGTCGCACAGCAGCGGAGGTTGTCTACAAGCACTGCGCAGGTGTCAACTGGCTGCCAGAGAGGAGGAGCCAGGACCCCTGCAGAGCTACGGGGGACCTGGATCCCAGCAGGGCTTCATTTAGCAAAAAAACCCCAAAACATTTAAAAAACACCTGCCATGAGCATCCCTGTGTGTGTCTTATAAAGTCTCTGATTTCTTAGTGAAGATACTATAGAAATGTAATTTTAAAAGAAGTTAAGTAGTGCAAATCATAAAATTGTTTTTTCAATTTAAGAATTATACTAGTTTCTCCATTCCTACCTGAAGGCTGTGAGCTCCACCTTGTCATGTTCATTCTTGGCCAGCTCCGGAATGAGAGATAGATGGGAAATCTGGGTGGCTGCCCAACCAAACTGGAAGATGACAATAAACGGGATGAAGTAGATCAAGCCTACCCACTGAGGGGTGTTCTCTGTGCATCCCAGACAAGGATTAAATATAAAAGGGAATGACAGAATCACGCTCAATGTCCCTGAGGATTACGGAAAGGAAAAAAATAGATACAATTGATATTAGGACTTCAATATTCACTAGAGTAAGATAAATAAAATGTCTTATCAAATGCATGCCTGAAAAAAATAAAAGACAAAACCAATATTCGTATATAAGTGAACAATAAACAGTTTGTTGTGCATTTACATTTTGCTAATATCTACAAATAGTTTAAAAAAAAGAAATATAATAAACTTAAATCTCAGAGAAAAATACTGCTTCCAAAACATTTTTAAAAGAACTCAACATACTAATGAGGGTCACAGCTTGTATTGAAGGAAATGGTTAAAGATTTACGAAATAGATATACCAGTATGTTTTTTTTTGTTTTTGTTTTTTTAAAAGAGAAAATTAAACTGCTTACCCAGGAAGTTCTACTGTCTGGTGCTGACAGATAAAACCAAGGCTGTCATTACACAAACAAAAAAGGTACTATCATGTAATCAAATGCTAACAAAATACCATGCAGGGATAAATTGATTGATATTAGTATTAAATATTAGTTGATATATATATACACACACACACATATGGCATATCAACTAGAGTGCCATGATAAATATTAAATATATATATATATACACATACATACACACACACATACATACACACACACACACACAATTTAACAAGGTACATAAAGAAAGTTTCAAGTTTTGTTAAATGAAACGTGTAAACATATTCAATAATTCCTTTGGCCCACGTCTTGCATTCAATGCCTCAAGAGGAACTGCCATCACCAAACCCTGTGTTGTAACAATGTTATGAAAATACTTTCCTGCAAGTTTCATTACAACGGTGTAAAGCAACACATTTTTTGTCTTACATATTCTACAGCCATTACGTTCTTGATGTATTATGATTATTATGGCGGTAATGCGCATAGACACCTTCGATACCTAACATAACAGACAGCATGCTATAAAGTGGGGGAAATGATATTTACTATCACAGATGCGGCATCATTGAGGACATGGAAAGTGCTTTTTAGGCAGAAGGACGGATTACAAAAATCCCCAGAATAATGCCATTTTTAAATAAAACTGAATCAAAAAATCTTAAACTGTAAAAATATTAAGGCACATTTCAGGTATGTTTGGGTTCTTCTAATGCGTCCAATTTATTGGAAATATACCTCACCTGTAAGTGAAAGCTTAAAACTTATTTCATACTTTCAGGATATCCAAAGTTGCTTTAGCTTATTTTTAACCAGATGGAGTTACAGGAAACATACACACACATATATATATATATATATATAGCTTGTTTTTCAAAGAATATATAGTATATGGTCCTTATTGAAGGTCTGAAATATTTTTTGTCATAAGCTTTGAATGTATGTACTTTAGGTAGCGCTGCGTAAATAGTTGCCGCTATATAAAAAAATCAAATTTTTAATATATAATAAAAAATCCCCAAAAAATTAAACATCAAAGTTTAACATATATAGTAAGTTACTAATAACATCTGAAACTCTGCATATATACATATTATATACATTATTGATTCACATTCTCCATTGTCTAATGTAAGACCTACCGATCAGATGCCAGGATTTGCGGCGCCCATACGAAAGACAGCCAACTCTCCGGTCCGACTCATAGCCAACCAAAGGGGTACAGATTCCATCTGCAACTTGACCCACCAACAGTAGGACTCCAGCATTGAAGGAGTTGAACCCCAATACGGAATGGAAATAAACCAAGAAATAAGTAAACCACATAGAGGCACATAAGTCATTCAGGAAATGCCCAGTGGCATAGCTGAGCCTCTGGCATATGGGCAGAGTTACTGGCTCTGTCATGATGGGGTACTGACTTGTCCTTTATGGAAGTCTTGGGTTCCAATAGGAAAAAAAGTCAAAATAGCATTCATCTGCCACTTAGTATCTCTGGGCACAGGAGTAGTGGCAACCAATACAGATAGTAAATATACAGGAGAGCAGTGTGAAGAGCCACCCAAGATAAAATAAACCGAAACACGGGGCTAGCCAATCTGTGATAAGGCTGTTCCGCATTGGTCCTAAATATTTTGGGGGATCCAACCCCCCCTAAATCAACGAATCAAATGTTTGAGATGTCGATCCGGAAGGCTCCTGCGTTATTTGCCACCAATGCCTGGCACCGACCACCAATACAGATCCAACCTGGTCTTGAGCAACCACTCGGTCAATCCAGCCCGGCCAACAGGACATGAGAATCCTAGCCAATCGGGACCTTCTACGTCATTGGAGGATAGGCTGGAAAGGGTGCTTTCTGACAATAAAACCCGCCCCCTTAAACTAACCTTGTGACTCGTTTAACCCATTCCTTGCGGCACCGGGTGCAGCCTGGCGGTGGTTTCTTTGCCGACTAAGGTTGAACCGGTGTTCCTTGCTGCAGCTGGTTTACAACGAATATTTACATAGATGATTATTGACATAGTTTGGATGACTCACTTCAATGATGCAATATACGAATGTTCTTAATATAAAAATATATCTCCCCTAAAAACCATTTGTTTGCTCACACGAATTGACTTTAACCACTCATGTCTAGCAAATCACGTGCAGTTCTTAAAACCCTCCTCAGCACACACGCATCACAGCCTCCTCCCCACCTTTCTAGGGAACATGATTGCCGAGGAAGCAACATCCTTTTTTCATGCTGATCATGAAAAAAATACATCTTGAAAGGAGGAGCTGTGTTTTAGCTCACGGACTGCTCTCATCATTATGAAACGCCAACCCCAGTGATCTGCTGCTTGAAGAGGGTGGTCTCCTTACATATTGAAATATACATTATATAGGACCAACTTACAGGGGTGGATCCAGAGCCTAAGCTCAATATGGCCATACACATCCAGAAACACGTACATCCAGACACACACACTAAAATAAACGCACACAAACACTCAGCACTCACACCAACACATCTAGACATTCAGCACTGACACCCACAGATGCTCAACACTAGCATACATGCACCACACACACCCAGACACAGTGGCATAACTGTGATGGGGCAGTGTCTCTAGGGGGCCCTGTGACCACTTGTTCCTGTCTCCTAATGCCGCTTCAGGGGCGGTCCGGGTTGGAAGGGGCCTTTTTTTTATACAATTTTGAACAGGCATGCAGAGACAGGAACGCAGCAGGGTTACCTAAGCGTATGTGCACCCACATATGTAAGTGTATGTGAGCAAAAATTGGCATTATAGCAGCTGCTGGGACACTAAGGAAGGCCAGGCCAGATAACAGCTTTCTGGTCGCAATAACTTCGATGTTCAGTAGTAGGGGGTAGTAGCAGTTCTTTAAGGTAGCCACTGACCATTTCAGGGGATCTAGGCTTTCTTTGGGGAACTTCGATAGTACCCACCAAAGGGCCACTTCCCAAATGGCTGATGCTCCTGTGGATTTAGCGCAGCTGCTCTGCATGGCTACAAGGGATTGGAAATTGGATATGTGGATGGCACTGCTGCTGGAAATCTCAATTTCCAACTCCTGACCTTTGGTTTGCATGCTCCTTTTGTGTTGTGTCTCACACACCCTACAGAGAATCATGTCCCTCCAAGTTTTAACATTAGTTTTAAGGGCCAACTTGCCCCTAACCCTTGGGTCGCAGAGGGTGGCCAGTATGTATTATTAGTTACTTCCCTGAATGGCTTCAGGACCGCCACCATCTGCCCATTAATGCCTATTCCGCTCCGCCCAATGAAGCTCAGAGGACATGGAGCTGCTGCTGCCGCTCTAGCATCCATAATATCCAGGACTTCAGGTATGAATTTACAGCTCTTAATATGTGGAATTGCCAAACACCTGAATAGGTGTTCAGCAACATCTCCTGAGCACAGTGATGCACCCCGCACATAGGTTTGTTGGATTGATTGAAGGGTACAAGGCCACATATGGGACAAACGCATTTCAATTGTTCAACTTTTGGAATCTAGTCACCCTGCACCTATGACCTATTTGGGACATCTTGGAAAAGACCAATTCAGTTTATTCCAGTCAAAGCATATATTTTTGAAAACTAGACACCACAGTGTATTTTAAATGGCGGTATTTTAACACATGCAATAATTCAACCACCAGCTTTACCAACATTATAACTATAACCAATTAAACAAATGCACAGTAATTTGTACATAAAAAACATAACAATATCCTGAAAAAACAGAAAATGGAGTAACAGGAATATATCTGAAATAATTGCATATTAACAGGATCATGTCCTGTTACAGTGCCATTAATAATGTGCATGTGCTATCTGTCCAAGTGGACCTTTGGTTGAAGCACATCAGTCGGCTCTTCACTCCATGTCCTCTGAACTTTAGCGTGTCCAAGCCATTTGGGGCAGATTGTGGTCCCAAAGTCTCCCCCTTTTGCACTGAGTGTTCAGTGATACATAGTTCCCCACCAAAACATCAGTGAAAACATGATGAAGGGTAAAACCAACACTTCTTTATTGAGTTACACTACACACATTTACTCAGACCTATTTGAAATACAAACCTCAAACCTCCATTCCCTCCCTCGCGCCCTGCTGTGAAATATCCCGGCATACGGAAAACAGTGTACCCTAATGGAGTGACCCCAAACCCTGTAAATATATCCCCATATACCCCAGGCAATTGCTTCCCTTGTCCCCAAATAGCATACCGATCAGAGGCTTCATGGGGGAATGAGAACTGCTTGAAGCTTTAGCGGACTGCAGCAAATTTGCGTTCTGCCCAAGTCGCAGCATTCTGCAATTCCGAAGGCCGCCAGCAAATGGAGCAAGAGTTGCAGGGAACAGGAAATAATCATAAGGACAGGGTGGTGAAAATAAACCAGTGAGGAGAATTAACTAACATACAGAGGCAAAGTTCTGAGGCACTTGGTAGTTCCATTGAGCTTCTTGAGAAAGGAGCATCCCCATGAAGCTGCCACAGCCCCCCCAACTCAAACCTTCTCCCATATGTCCTCAGTCTCAGGGAGTTACAGTGACAAGTCCCATGAGACTTTGCCACTCGCAAGATGGCGACGTGTCCTTTAGAAAAATAAGATGTGAAAGTTCAACAGAGGGTCTCTCCAGGTACTGCATTCAACCATGCAATTCAATGGAGCCCAGCCTTCTAATCACAATGTGATTAGTAAACATTTTTTTTTTTAAATTGCTTAAAAAAGTAGTAACATTAAAAATATTTATGCAGCAATGTCACATTCAGAAGAACCATCCAGTTCCATCAAAATGTAAAAAAGTCCAAAAAGAATAAAATAAATAAAATAAAAAATAAGGTTTATTATTATGAGCAAGTGCTGTATCGTCCCAAAAATCTTGACATGGAAAGAGTTTAAAAAAAACCAAAACATTTCAAATACCCAAAGGGTGTCTAATTTAAAAATGAATGGTTTGATGAGGTGAATTGGAGTGGCTGGGTTCAAAGACAGGGCATGGGCACAGACTGACCAAAATGGAAAAAAGCGCACTTCCCAAATGTGGCCTACCACTAGTTTTAACAAAAGGCTGGTGGTAAAATTAGTGCATGGAAAGGGTTAAACTACCACCATTCGAAATACCCTTGGGTGCCTAGTTTTTAAAGATATGTGATTTGATCGGGTAAATTGAATAAGCCGTCTTCAAAGAGAAGAGTAGTATAGTAGATAGTATAATCTATTTAGCAGGTTTTTCATTAGGTTTTTTGGATGAGTAAAAGATTTTTAAAATAAAAGTGAGTCATATTTTTTCATAGGAAATTAGATGATGGTATCTGAAAAAAGCCCTTCTTGTCCTGAAAAAACCCCCCAATGTATAACCTGTGTGGGTACGCTAATTGGGTGAGGAGAAAATTACAGCTAAACACGAGTACCGCAAAAGTGTTAAAGCATCCTTGATCCCAAAGGGTACAAAAATAAAAAACAGCCTGGTCCTTAAGGGGTTAAAATGGTCTAATGTTTGGGGACGTTCAGTCTCATAGCATTCTAATGGATGCAATGTAGAGCTCAGATCTCTGCCTAAGACGGTGGTACTGTAAGCCCAGAAGGTGGCAGGGACCTCTCCATTAAAAATGTTGCTCCAAATGTATTTCCTGAATGGGAAAACCGCTCTGAATTTTGTCGGAACCGAGAGGTCAGAAATTAATTTGTTGTCCTTAAAAGAATGCAGTATCAATTTTTGCTTGACGTACGCAAGTCAGCAAAAACAACTTTACCAGTCAGTGAATAATTTACGCTTGTAGCAGCTGATCTTGTGTTATATTATCTATTACCAGAATGCCTTGGATTTTTAAGATAATGTTTAACTTGGGCTCTGTCCAATTATCTGAGCTTTCTTAATTTCCATAATTTGTAGAAGAAAAGGTGAAGCTGCATCAGGTACGTCAAAAAGTTTAAGCAATCTAGATGTGACATATCCTGGAGTGGAACTTCAAAATTTGCCGTTTTCTGTTTAACACAGTCTTGCCCTTTCTAGCACCACTCTGACACATTGTTTGCATTATAAATATGTCATTTTATAGAAATGTTTGGTTTTATACACCATCATATATTGTTTGCCCTTTCCACAGCATGGAAGTATTTTATTTTGCCGAGCCTTTTACTTAATGCCATCATCTATGAAGAGCTCAGATTTTACATAACAAAACTTGTTATGCAAAAGTATGTTTAGTGGTGAACAGTACACCATGTTACATGATTTGCTACCCATATAATATATGACCCAAAATAAAATTAAAGCGTACCAGATTTAAGTACGTTCATCCAAATGCATGATCCTTGCATTACTAATATATTTTTTACAGTGCTAAAGAAATTTCATGCTTCATATTTCAAGCAATACATGGTGTATAAGCCACATGTGCCCTTTGTCTGATATGACCTCCAGTCGTGTGAAAAAGAAAGTACACCTCCTTAAAGTCTATGGTTTTAAATATCATTACATAATAACAATCATCTGTTCTTTAGCAGGTCTAAAAATTAGGTAAATACTACCTGAGATAAACAAAAACGCATGACATATTACACCGTGTCATGATTTATCAACAAAAATAAAGCCAAAATGGAGAAGCCATATGTGAAAAACTAAGTACACTTTATGATTCAAAAGCTTGCAGAATGACCTTTAGCAGCAATAGTGAAGTAACTGTTTTCTGTATGACTATATCAGTGTCTCACATTGTCGTGGAGGAATTTTAGCCCACTCTTCTTTACAATGTTGCTTCAGTTCATTGAAGTTTGCAGGCATTTTTTTTTTATGTACAGCTCTCTTAAGGTCTGTTCAGGTGCAATTTTGCAAACCTAAGTCATGCTGCCATGCTCTTTTTAGAGAGAAAAGGCTTTCTCCTGGCAACCCTTCCAAACAAACCATACTTGTTCAGTCTTTTCCTACTTGTACTGTCATGAACTTTAACATTTAATATGCTGAGACCTGTATAACTCTTGGGTTTTTTGCAATTTCTCTGACCGTTGGGTGAATTTGCAGGGACGTCCACTCATGAAATGATTGACAACCGTCTTGAATGTTTTCACCTTTTGAATATTTCTCACTGTAGAATGATGGACAATAAATTGTTTGGAAATGGCCGTATAACCCTTCCCAGATTGATAGACAGCCACAAATGCTTCTCTAAGATCATTGGTGATTTCTTTCCTCCTTAGCATTGTGCTAACACACACCTGAATGCTCCATACCAGCAACCTGCCTAAACTTCGGCTTTTATAGAGGTGGTCATTTCTGATGATCAATTAATCAAGGGTATTTGATTACCAGCACCTGTCTGCTACTTAGCATTTAATTCAAATGGAAATAGTAAGGGTGTACTTAGTTTTTCACACAGGCCATTTTGGCTTTATTTTTGCTGAATAAATCATGACACCGTATAAGATGCATTTTGTTAGATTGCATTTACCTAATTTTTAGAGATGATTGTTATTATATCCTGATATGTTAAACCATAGAATTCAAAGAGGGTGCATTTTCTTTTTCACACGACTGAAGCTCAGCAATTAAAGTAGCATCCAATTATTATTATAATGTATGTTTTTATAAAAACTCAGCAACAAATAAACACAGATGATCTTCCGCTTAATTGAACCGCACTTGTATACAAAATAAAAGATTAATGTCACAAAATGATAATGTGGAACATGAGTTCTCCTTCTATAACATCATGGGCATGTATCTGCTAGTGCCTCTAGTACATTTAGGAAATGATGCAGAGAGGGGTAGAGAATGTCAATATCTTTATAAAATAAGAAATAGCTTTTTAAAATGAACATGTTCCCCTAATGCTTAATAAGGCAAACATACGTGGTAGCCATAATTGGTAAAACATATCAAACCTGTGATATTAAGAGTTAAACTTCCCCTGAATTAGATTTTAAGACAGGAAAAAATAGTGGGCAAAGATGTTCTGCTCTTCCACCGAAGAAGACACGGAATGTCTTGTGACTCTTTATTCTGTTTTAACTTTATCTATAATCTTCCTTTGAATTAATCACATCTGTATCCTCCACCCACTAGTCGTCACAAGATAAAAGAGGAAGTGAGAGGAAGGGGTTCTGTTACATAAAATCAATGTGACTGTAGATGTTTCACGGTGCTTTTAAAAGACCACAGCTAAAAAAAAACAAAACCCATTTTGTTACCTCACATGGAACCTGTTTCATAATGTTATAGGTCACAAACATAGAGAAGTACTCAGGTTCAACTTGTGAATGCTCAATAACTTTGAGACACAGATTCTTCCCAAAAGAGTTGAATAAGCAGATTTTATTGCTCGTGCACACGAGGGAGTGTCATCAGCCAGACTACTCTCTCCTCAATGAAAACAACACATGTCTTATATACCTTTTACAAACAAGACAGCTACGTGCTAAAATCTGTCTACGTGGCAAATAATCAGTGTCCTGAAATATACACACAGAAAGATACAGAAAACCATTCATCCTATTATGGTCAGTTTATGGCAAAGACCATGTTTGCAGCTGAGATAATCAATCACTTCTGACCCCCCTCATTGTGGTCCTTGAATAGACTTGGTCAGTTTCTTTTAACTTACTTGGAGCAAGAAATAGCCAACCACCTGTCCACTCTTAACCTTTCATTTCACATAGAGTCACACAGAAAAGGACACTCAGGGTTAACATAAAAATATCTGCTGAGAAGCTGAAGGCACATATTCAATATTCACAGTCCTCCCTTTTTATTCTTAACAGATTCTGTTAAGTAATCAATAATTTGTTTTTGGACGTGATGAAGCTCGTTGCATAGCGAACCATGCGTCCATTACTTCCTTTTCATGTGGATCGTCATACAATGTGTCATCCAGAGTTTCCGGGTCTTTAAAATCGGGGGATTCTTCACCTTCCAACAAAGGCATTGCGTGGCTAGTGCCAGTACACTTTACACTCAGCGACTTAATTAGTAGAAAGAAAACATACACACATACAATAACAAACAAAGCCACAATCATACCAGTCACCAGTTTTGCTCCAAGTGAACCGAGCCATCTTTCAAGGCCAAATGGATCCCATTCCTCATTAACTTGACGTAGTTTTTTCTGGATTACTCCAATTTTATCTAAGTCAGTTTCTATTTCCCCACTTCTGTCTTTGATAAACACACAGCAATGATCTTTAACTAAAGCACACACGCCTCCTTTAGATGCTAAAATATAATCCAAAGCCATTCTGTTCTGTAAGGCCATCATTCTAATTTGGATTTGTTCAGCATTTAATATGGAGATGGCATCACTGGAATAGTTCAAGGCACTATCTAATACTTCAGCTAATTCATTTATCTTTTTTAAAGCCAATCCCACTCCTATCTGGGGAAATATAGATAGAAGAACATTTTCAGTCGTACTGGTTTTTACATTGACACGTCTCCGATTTCTCAGTCTTCCGTTTGGTAGATCCTTTCTTATGGTAAAAGCAGGCAACACTCGCCCTAAATAGCAACTTCCTTTCCAGTTGCAGGGTAGTATTCTATAAGCCCACTTACCGCATAGCCAATAGATGCTTCGGGGTAAACTGTGATTCCTGCAGTTATCATTAGATGGGGCCCACATTGCCTTTTCTGCAACGTTCAGTTCATTAGAGTCATTGGTACAGAAATATCCATCTGACTCATAATCGGTGAAATTATATCTGACACAAGTGCTACTTAAATTTAATTTAGAGTCTCCTACTAAATTTTCTCCTACCTTTCTTTGTACCCATAATCCTCCTTGATCTGCTGTATTAATCAGGGTTAATCTCCTTGTTTTATCAGAATAATCTCCAATTTCAGGCTTTATAAAACTAAACCCATTCTTTAGTTCTTGAGAAATTTCTGACTTAGTATAGGGATACCCAATATAGGGAGTGTCTGCGGTATGTGGAACAAACCCACATACCCAACATGACTGATTAACACCTGAAGCTTTATAAAAAATTTTGCTTATCTCAATATACGAATTATCTTTCTCCCATGGTACTCTAATCTCCTCCCTTTTGTGTCTGACAATAGAGTTGACAACTTCTGTATTAGACTGATACAAATATTCTACAGACATGCACAATCCCATAAACAATATAACAAGACATGCAAAAAACATTAAGATCTTTCTTTCGGCTTTTCCAATATCTTGCTGCATGGTTTCACGAGTGGCCTCTTGGCCTTTCTCGGCTTTCCCACGTTGGTTAGTCAGCTAGGATTATTGTGCCTGTTGGAGGACTAACTTGTTGATTTCCTTGGAATCGGGACAAGCTTTAAATGGCTGCAATGGATCCAAGAAGCAATCTCGGCTACCTTTACAGCTGTGTTAGTTACAAGCAAGACTTGATATGGGCCTTTCCAGCGAGGTTGAAGAACTTTCTTTCTTTGAAAACTCTTGACCAATACGTATTCTCCTGGTTGGATTTGGTGAATTGGTTTGTCGTCCTGTGTCCGTGCGCACTGCTTGCACCTGTGATTTGAGAGACTTAAAGGACTTCATTAGAGTCTTACAATACACGCTAATTGTGTCATCTATCAGCATGATCATGCACTAATACTTTTAGTGAATTAGCTGCTAGCATAGGACGTCCCATTATGAGCTCGTGAGGTGTAACTTTTATGGCTGCATGAACTGAGTTTCGCATAGACATTAATGCTAAGGGTAAAGCTTCTGGCCAGAGCATATGAGTTTCTGCGCATATTTTGCTAATCTTATTTTTTAAGACTCCATTAGCTCTTTCTACTTTTCCTGCACTCTGAGGGTGATATGGACAATGCAGATGGTACACAATACCTAAAACTCTAGCAAGCTCCTGTACTATATCAGCAGTAAAGTGCGTTCCTTGATCTGAAAAGATGTGCAGAGGTATACCATATCTAGGAATAAATTCCTGTAGTAGTTTCTTTGCTACTGTTCTTGCCTCTGCACCTTGGCATGGGTAGGCTTCTATCCAGCGGGAATATGTACACACTATAACAAGGACGTATTTATAATGCAAAGATCTTGGCATTTCAATAAAGTCAATTTGCAAACTTCTAAAGGGTCCCATGGGACACAGAGTCCTCCCATGCCCTTGTATGTGTACTCGCTTACCCACATTGTGCTGTTGACAAATAACACATTGTTCACAATATTCTTTAACAAGGGGCCGGATACCTGGGGCCCACCAATCAGCTAGTATAGCTTTAACCATTGCTTTACTAGACACATGACTCAGGCCATGCGCTAGTCTGATAATATAGGGAGCCAAATCAGGAGGTAAAGCTGGTAAATGTTGAAAAATTTGAGGGCCATGCCAAAAACCATTTTCTTCCACTCCCCCCTTTTGTTCCCAATATTGTTGAGTTTTCTCATCAATTTGGGAATAAAATGTAATTTTATTTTAACCGGGGGTTCTTCCCAAATCAACCCTGCAGAATCACCTGGGACTGCCCATACCCATTTAGGTAGCCCTTTCCACATATCATTTGTAACCTGCTCTGTCAATGGATATGCAATATCAAAATCAATCGTAGACATCGATTTTCTATCTTTGATCACTTCTTCTAACCTACCCAAATACAATTCCTCATACTCATGAAGTTCTAAAACAATATGGCCATTAGGAGTGCAAGATATGGTTCAACCCATATCACACAGCAAGTCCTTTCCTAGCAAATTTATGGGACAAGTGGGGCTTACGAGAAATTTTACTTGTAAATTTATTCCTGCCAATTGAAAGTTTAGAGGCTGAGAAACAGGGTGAGGAATTGCTTTGTCACCAACACCTTTTACAAGAACTGGCAGATCTGAGCTTAAGGGAAATTTCCCTATCCAGTCTTTAGACAGACAGGAGCGGTGAGCTCCGGTGTCTACCAAAAATTTCAGTATTTTACCTTGTACCTTTGCTTTAATAAATGGGCCTTCATCTTCAGCCGTTATAGTGGGGAATGAGTCAGAAACAGCAGGAGCATGGGTATCAGTGTTAACTAGTCAATCTCGTACATTACGGTCCTGTCTGTATAGTGGGGGTACCCACTTTGCTCTCTGTTGACCGGTTGCACTAGAGAACTGCCGTCTGTCAAAGCTATAACCTTCACCATTATTCACATTCTTTTTTTTTTTTTTTTTTTTTTTTTTTTTTTTTTTTTTTTTTTTTGGGAATTTACAATTCCTAGCTATATGACCAAGTTTGCCACAATTATAACATGTCACGTTTCCTCCAGGTTGCTGCACCAACTGATCAGTACTTCCCCCTCCAGCCACAGGCTGTGAAGCAGAGACCACTGCTCTCATTGCAGCTCTATACTCCTTAACTTCAGCAACTCTCTGCCTTTCTCTAGAATCCTCTTTATATTTCTCAAAATGCTTTGCAGCAGAGACCACATCTTTTAAACTCTTCTCTTCCCAACCAATCACCACTCTTTTTACTCCCTTCTTTACCTCTGGTAACAATCCTTTCACAAATGCAGCAACTATCATAGGTTCTGCGTTTCTCTCTGGGTCATTCACACCACTATATGCTTTCACCAATTTTTTAATTCTATCCGCAAACTCTTCAACACTTTCATTTTTACCCTGTGAAGCAGTGTTAATCTTAGTCCAGTCAGTGTTCTGAGGAAATCCTTCAACAAAAGCTTTAATAATATTATCATTCAATGTCTTGCGTGCGGCAGCATTGCGCTCTACCAATTCAACATCTGTATCCCAATTAAAGTCATGTACTACTTTAGGAAACGCTGCTTTAAAACAAGTAAACTCTGCACTGGTTAAAATAATCTGCCACAATTGATCATAATCTCGTTTAACAGGGTCATAAGCAGTCATCAGTCCTTTCAAAACATCACAAAATTTAGTAATATCATCTCCAGGACGGGGAAATTGTTGTTTTAGAACTAACAGTTCTCCCGGTGCCCAAGGGTGATGAATGGTAAAGGGAACACCAGCATTATCCATTTGTCCTATTTCTCTCATAGGATACATGCTTTCTGTGCTCGAAGCAATCTGTTTTACTTTAACAGTTTTATCTGTATTTCTTAAATCATATGGATGTTTAACATCAGTAGAAGGAGGAGGGGAAATTGGGTGCAGAGGAGGAGGGGAAGCAGTAGATTGGGATAAGGGTGATAGAGATGAAAAGGGTGTTGGGACAGAATGGACAGGAGCATCAGCTCCAGGGGCAACATGATTATAAGGGGGAGGATTAAATATCAAATCATCAATAGTCATATCATTGTTAGTAAGCAATGGAGGATATAACTTATCAACAAGTACAACATTGTGAGATTCTTTCTGCAGTTTTTTTTTTATCAGTTTCCTTCTTCCTAACAGGATAAAGGGAACTGGCGGCCGCCTGAGGGTGTTGGGAGTTTTCAAGTGGAGCAGACTCATTATGCTTTCTCCAGATTTTGAAACCTTCCCTAAACCACATACAAAACACTCTCCATTCATTTTTGGAGACATGTGACATGTCTTTCTTTAAAGTCATACGGAGTCCTTTTAAGGATTCCATATTTAAAGATCCCTGTGAGGACCAACAATAAAAATTATCCTCATCTGATTCTGAGGCCAATTTCCATTTATGCATATATTTTCCCATCTCTTTGCCATGCTTCTTAATCATGGTTTCTAGAGGGGACCCCGGGGTAACTCTGGAGAAAAGATTTCCCATCTTATTCTCCTCTACACAAATCTACAATAGCGGGTTAGGCTATGTACTCTACAATAGCGGGTTAGGCTATGCACTTCTACAATAGCGGGTTAGGCTATGCACTTCTACAATAGCGGGTTAGGCTATGTACTCTACAATAGCGGGTTAGGCTATGTACTTCTACAATAGCGGGTTAGGCTATGTACTCTACAATAGCGGGTTAGGCTATGTACTCAACAATAGCGGGTTAGGCTATGTACTCAACTTAGTTGCAACTTCTGACAATACCATACAATACAATAACTTACTTCTTATAAACATACAAAATAGAATAACATGCATGCATCTTACTTACTCAACTCTTATGGATCCCGTCATTCAGATAGGTACCCAGTGGCCGACCCCCGTATCCTCTACCCAATACTTTACACTAAAGGCTTTCTTTTAAAAGAGGTGCCTCTTACCTTTTTTCAGATGAGCTCAATGTTGGGTAAAGGATCGTGAGTCTGCACCGTCTGGATCCTGAGTCCGAAATGTGGGATCCCGGACGAGCCCCCAACTGTGAATGCTCAATAACTTTGAGACACAGATTCTTCCCAAAAGAGTTGAATAAGCAGATTTTATTGCTCGTGCACACGAGGGAGTGTCATCAGCCAGACTACTCTCTCCTCAATGAAAACAACACATGTCTTATATACCTTTTACAAACAAGACAGCTACGTGCTAAAATCTGTCTACGTGGCAAATAATCAGTGTCCTGAAATATACACACAGAAAGATACAGAAAACCATTCATCCTATTATGGTCAGTTTATGGCAAAGACCATGTTTGCAGCTGAGATAATCAATCACTTCTGACCCCCCTCATTGTGGTCCTTGAATAGACTTGGTCAGTTTCTTTTAACTTACTTGGAGCAAGAAATAGCCAACCACCTGTCCACTCTTAACCTTTCATTTCACATAGAGTCACACAGAAAAGGACACTCAGGGTTAACATAAAAATATCTGCTGAGAAGCTGAAGGCACATATTCAATATTCACAAACTGAATTGAGAGCTTCAGTTGTTGTTGTCAACTTAGATTATACCGTTTATTTACTATATCAGGACCAAACCCTGTTCCCTAAAAATTTTAGCTGAATGAAAATGCTGAGGTTCCTTACCTTAAAGCTTCTCATAGTTGTTTCAAGCAACCTATCTTAAAATGTATCTTACAATCATTCTCACATCAAATATTGTTACCGCTATTGTCAAGAGACAGACACTCAACAATATAAATACTCTTAAACATCCACTGATGGCTGCAAGTTGCTGAAATAATAAAGCACCCAACTGTTCAGTTAAATAACAGAAAAAAAACCAAACAAACCATTCACTCATGGTATTATACACATACAAACAGGAAGGAATAATCTTACAATCTGGTAGTAAAAAATACTCATTATAGAAATTGTAAACTTCCTTTATGGATTAATAATATTCTGTAATATATCTTATGTCCACTGTTGAACCTTGGTATTGTGGAAGTTGAAGAATTTTGCTGATTCTGGATGTCAGTACAATGATCTTTACCTCATTGCTTATTCTGCTGATAGCAGATAAGATAACACTACAATCACCTGTCTACCTCATTTCTTAGTTTACTTATGTCTTGTTTGTGTCTCGGAAGAATGTGTACATATGGTATGTTTTCGTATGTTTTCTTTGCTCTAAGTGCCTTGTTGCAAAAGAATCAGAGTCCGCCACGACAGAGGACAAGTTGTCCCTTTCTTGACCTTCTGTAAGTAAAGATTTCACATGTCTGGGGTGGGGGGGTATTTTTCTTGACCTCTTTAAACCGTGTGTGTCAGCAAATCAAAGTAAATATACCAACAGATGGCTAGACAATATGCTAATAACTGTTTGCGCTTCTTTGCCTATATATTGTTAGAAAATTAAGGAGGAGAGAGAAGTCTGCGAACTGGACTCTCCCCTGTGCGCACTTGAATAAAGAAGCTCTTGCTTACTCAACTCATTGAACTGGTGTCGTCAGATTTCTTGCCGACATTCACACTTGGGGGCTCGTCCGGGATCCCAACAGTCTCGGAAGCGGTAACCGAAGGAGCGGACTAAACCTTGATCCACCTAATTCTTGGCCATCAAAAAGAGGTAAGGCACCTTTTGAAATGCCTATAGTTTAATTATTGGGTGGATGAGGGTAAGGTCGTCCTCAGTATTCCATCCGGGTGACGGGATCCAGAGTTGAGTAAGTAAGACCTATAAGATCTTGAATTGTTTAATTCGAACTATTGTTTACTACATGGTCAGGGACCATTGTAAAGTACCTAGTTGTGAGAGACTAGTGTAATTATTGATTACTACATGGTCAGGGACCATTGTAAAGTACCTAGTTGTGAAAGACTAGTGTAATTATTGATTACTACATGGTCAGGGACCATTGTAAAGTACCTAGTTGTGAAAGACTAGTGTAATTATTGATTACTACATGGTCAGGGACCATTGTAAAGTACCTAGTTGTGAAAGACTAGTGTAATTATTGTTTACTACATGGTCAGGGACCATTGTAAAGTACCTAGTTGTGAGAGACTAGTGTAGCTATTTGAGTACATAATCACGGGCTATTGTAAAGTACCTAGTGGTGAGAACTAGTGTAAATATTTTGAAGTACATAGTCACGGATTATTGTAGCGGAGGAGATGGGGAGTTTGTTGTCAAAAAATGTGCCTAAGGGGACGCCCTTAGAATATATGATAAGGAAACATGGAAAGGAGGCAGGAAAATATATGTCTCATTGGAAGTGAATATCTGAAGAGGATAATGAAAGCCGTTATGTTTGGCCAGCTGGCGGTAGTTTGAATGTAGAAGTATTAGATAATTTGAAAGAATGTTTGAAAATGTGTGATGTGAAAAGGAATGAGAGAATGATTTTCTTGAAATGGTATCAAGAAGGGTGGGACAATGTTAAAAGACAGAAACAGCAGAAGTTACTAGAGCCGACCTGTTCTGCCAATTCCCAATATCCTTGCCGTCCGGCAGGTAACTTTAAGAATCAAAAGGGTGCTCAAACACCTCAACCTGTTGAGACTTCTAGGAAAGCACAGGAGGTGTCTGTAACCCCAGGACCACCTAAGGTCCATAATTTGCTATATCCATCCTTAGATCCATATGATCTATGGACTCAAGAATTATTTGACCCACTCCCATATAATGGACCTCAACCAGCAGATCCTAATATGCCTGGTTCTAATTAACACCCTGCAGGTCCAGAAGCAGAGTTGCCACTTTCTTTGGAGCTTGTCCGATTTGTACCACCAGCTCCTATTTCACCCCTAGACCAAGAAAGGCAATCTGATCCTCCTAAAATATCAAGGTCCAATATTCAGCCCACAGGACCATCATGTAGAACTAGATCCAGAAAGCCCCATTTAGATCCTCATTCAGATTCTGATGCTGAGGAAAAGACATTTGTGCATGCTATGCCCATGAGAGAGGCTGGGGGGGGGCTAGAGATGAGAGAGTGTACCTCTATCTGTCCATCAACCATGGACACCAGGGGAATTATTGCTGTTGAAAGATCGATTCCCCAGACCTGAAATTGTTGGTCAGTTTGTAAAGAATTACGTAGTGTGTCTACTGCTTATGATCCAGTGAAAAAGGATTTTATGCAATTGTTTGATTTGGTTATGACTGACGCATAGAGTAAAACAGTTAATTGAAGCTTATAACAGAATTCCTGATGTAACACCTTGAGCAAATGAACTGTTTATTGAGAGATTGAGTACTGAGAGACAGCAGACAATAGATTGTATAATACAAGCTTGTGAGACTGCATGGCTACAGCGACCTGACTGGGGAAAGATTAACTCTACAATGCAAGGAAAGAATGAATTAGTAAGTTAATTTGCTGACAGAGTAGCGAAAGCTGTAATAGGACACAGAGTTGTGACAGATCCAGAGGAGAATGCAAGACAGTTGATTGTATCTTGTTTTGTAAAAGGGTTGTTACCAGACTTCCATAAGGGTGTCACTAATAATGTTTTAGGATGGGAAGAGAAGCCGCTTTCTGAAATGATAGCAGCTGCTAAACATTTTGAAAAGCAAAAGGAGTGAATAAGGAACGTCAAGAGAAAGTTAGAGAGAAAGAACAGAGAATGTTGATGGAAAGTCAGAGACAGTTCTATTCACAGAACTCTCCGTCTGATGTAGTGGGAGATAACGGACAATCTTCCTCTAGAAAGGAAACTAGAAAGAATGTTATTTGTTTTAATTGTAACAAGCCAGGGCAGTTGGATAGAAATTGTAGATCTGCTAGTAACAATTGCTGGCTCTATTGAACCTAATACTGAAGATGCTGAATTGATTTACCCTTTCAGTTAAAAGAGGCTTTGTGGAGTGCCCCTGCTCTTGGGCTCCCTAACTATGATATGCCATTTACTTTGTTTTGTCATGAAATACAGGGTAATGCCTCTGGAGTACTAAACCAGCGCCACGGAGAGAGATAGAGACCCCTTGCCTACTACAGCACTCCACTTGATTCTGTGGCAGCTGGATTAACCCCTTGTTTGCGGGCTGTGGCGGCGGCTGCTGCCTTAGTAGAATCAGCACAGGCCATAGTTCAGGGACAGGAACTGAAAGTGATGGTTCCTCATGCAGTGAGTGCATTGTTAACCTGTCGATCGACACAGTTTACTAATAGTAGGCGGACTAAATACGAGATTGTTTTGTACCATCCACCGGTGCACAGTGTTAAATCCTACCACTCTTTTGCCAGAACCAGAGGAGGGAACTCCTCATGATTGTGTGATTTTGATAGAACAATTACAAACTACTTGCGACTAATTGTATGAGCGACCTTTGACTGACCCTGATATCGAATACTTTGTAGATGGTTCCTCATTTATGGATATTGACAGCAGGCGTTGTACTGGGTATGCTGTAGTTACATCAGAAGGAGAAGTGGAAGCTAATGCTCCCCCACCTCACTGCTCAGCCCAGGTGGAAAGACTCCCTGTCCTCGAGGACACTTCCAAAATTTGCAAATTAATTTTATTGAAATGCCTAAATCTCTACATTATCAATATGTACTAGTGGTGGTGTGTACATATTTCCGCTGGATAGAAGCCTATCCTTGCCAACATGCGGACGCTCTAACAGTTGCTAAAAAGTTGCTACAAGAGTTCATTCCTCAGCATATATACTCTGATCATTTTACTGCTGAAATAGTGCAAGAGATAGCACATAGGCTAGGAATTATGTACCATTTACATTGTCCCTACCATCCACAAAGCGCAGGAAAAGTAGAACGCGCTAACGGCACCTTAAAGAATAAGATTAGCAAGATATGTGCCAAGACAGGTTTAAAATGGCCAGATGCATTACCTATAGCCTTAATGTCAATAAGACATGCCCGACACTCAGCTATTAAATGTTCTCCTCATGAACTCATAATGGGTCGACCCATGATAGCTGCTAATACTCTAGAGTTACTAAGACATGATCATGCTCTAACTGATGGCACAATAGAAATGTATTGTAAAAAACTAATACAATCTCTTGAGCAATTTAAATCCCAGGTTGCTGCTGTGCGTACGAACACTGAGGACGAAAAAACAATTCATCACATCCAACCAGGTGATTACGTCCTGGTAAAGCATTTCCAACGGAAAAAGACTCTTCAGCCCAGGTGGAAAGGTCCATACCAAGTACTACTGATCACTAAAACAGCTGTAAAGGTAGCTGAAATTACTACGTGGATTCATCTTAAATTGTTAAAGTTAACCATTCCATCGGGCACAATAATCCCAGCTGGTTAACCAACATAAGACGAGATTGGCAAGAGCCCCTCGTGAAGATACGAAGAATGAGGTCATCAGGAGATGCAAAAATGTTTGAGTATATTATCGTTACTTGTTTTATACTAAATGTATTTGCTATTTTTTCTTTTTTCCTTTCAGTCCTTTTCAGGTGTTCAGATCAGAACCTACTTAAAATATAGCAGAGAATAAGATACATTCACAAATTAAACGTGATCTGCATGTTTCTCCTTGGGAAAAAGATAATACCTGTAGAAATGTTGAGAAAGGTGTATAATGCTTCTAATGTCTCGGAGCTTTGTTGTGTTTGTGGATATATTCTGCATACTCAGCAGAGCCCTGCATAGGAATACCTTTTACAGGGGAAGATTTACATTGTAGACAATAGTGTATCCATAGAACATGATATGGAAAAGGTGAGCGAACTTCAGGAAAGACTTAGATCTAGGGAGACTACTTGGGATCCTTTTGGTCTGGGCGGACTATTTGGTTCACTTGGAGCAAAGCTGATGTCTGGTATGTTTTTGTTGCTTGTGGCTTTTATATGTATCAATGTAATTGTTGTTTGTTGCAAAACACTTATTCAAAAATGTCTCGGACCAACAAGAGCAATGCCACAGATCCAGGAGCAGAAATATGATGATGACTTCCCACTTGATGAGTTTCCCCTAGAGACTTTGTACAGTGACATGTTTGAAGATCAATATGAGAAGGAGCAAGGCTCATGGAATTGGCCAACTTATAACTCCACTGGACTCTGAAGAAATTGATTCTTACAGTGAGTCCGTAAGAATAAAAAGGGGGGACTGTGGAAGTTGAAGAATTTTGCTGATTCTGGATGTCAGTACAATGATCTTTACCTCATTGCTTATTCTGCTGATAGCAGATAAGATAACACTACAATCACCTGTCTACCTCATTTCTTAGTTTACTTATGTCTTGTTTGTGTCTCGGAAGAATGTGTACATATGGTATGTTTTCGTATGTTTTCTTTGCTCTAAGTGCCTTGTTGCAAAAGAATCAGAGTCCGCCACGACAGAGGACAAGTTGTCCCTTTCTTGACCTTCTGTAAGTAAAGATTTCACATGTCTGGGGTGGGGGGGTATTTTTCTTGACCTCTTTAAACCGTGTGTGTCAGCAAATCAAAGTAAATATACCAACAGATGGCTAGACAATATGCTAATAACTGTTTGCGCTTCTTTGCCTATATATTGTTAGAAAATTAAGGAGGAGAGAGAAGTCTGCGAACTGGACTCTCCCCTGTGCGCACTTGAATAAAGAAGCTCTTGCTTACTCAACTCATTGAACTGGTGTCGTCAGATTTCTTGCCGACATTCTCAGTATTGTCTTAGGCACTTAGGAACTTTTGGTGTCTTCTTGGTGCAAAATTGCCCTGTCACTCATGTGACTGGGTTTTTTGTGTTTTTGTGTCTATTTAGAGACACTTTCTCTGTGATCTTTGGGTGTGCTTGTTCTGAATTGCTTCCTTTATGTAACTTTGGATAGAATCTGGCTACCTCTGGCGACCTCAGCTTGCGTAAGACTCTGATCATATTCCACCTACCTGGACACTTTACCTTTTATTCAAGCTAGAATTACTGCTCAGCAGTAAGGCTCATCGGACAGATCTTAATTCAAATCAATGCAATATTGCTGAAAGCCCGCTGCATAGTTTGCCTGTACTTAGAAATGTCTCCCACCATATTAATTTAACCACAATATTAATGAACTAAGCAGCAGGCCTTCAGATCTGATCACACTGAGGCATAAATATTGGGGATTTCCTACCTAATATTTTATGGCTATATTACTTACTAAGGAACTGAATCATTGGGACTGCACTGGATTTTAAACTCACAGTGACTTTCATGCAATTTAAAGCCTTCTTTGGACTAAAGGGAATCTAAATCCTGGGGGCAGTGAAGATTATTAATGTATTTTTTTCTAAAAGTATGGTGTCTTTGAAAGATTCAAATCTCTGAAGGATTCTCTGAATGGCTCTCTGCCTTCAGTGGCATCACTAGAGTAGGCAGGCAGGGGGGTTCACTGACTCTAATGATAAGGGGCGGGGCCAATCATCAGTGTGACTGCAGGGGGGGGGACTGGGAAACAGTAACTGAGTCACACTGAGTGATCCGAAGATTCGGATCATGAATCGGATCATTTCAATGAATGACTCGAAATTATCTGATTCACTTTACTGATCCGAACTTCCCATCACTAGAGTGAACATAGTCTACTGCTTTGTGGCTGAGCTGTTTCTAACAGGGCAGAAATGTTATGACTTGTGGCAAATTTGGCACCCTATGATAGTACCTTGTATAATGTAGTGTTACTGAGCTCTCCAGTATGACCTATTTAACTGCCATAGTTTGACTATGGAGATGGTATTCCTGTGTGCTTGATGTTACACACCTGTTAGCAATGTGGCTGAAACGCCTAAACTAAGTAATTAAGTGGAGTGTCCAAATACTTTTGATCATAAAGTATTTTAAAACAGTTGCCAGAACACTAGGTCATATCCCATGAGTCATTACTTACAAGACATGTCAAACACCAGCCATCTGTTTGTAATTCTGTTGTATGTACAAGGAATAGGGCATATTACAATATGTTGAAAGATATCCCAAACCAGGGACTTTTATACTGTGGAAGTTATTTCATATAATTTATATATAGTTTATATATAAAACTAGTGAGGGACAGCCCCTCTGACCCATGTGTCAGACACCTGCAGGATGATCTAGGTGCTGACTGAACGCTGAGTGCACGGTGACTCACGAACCAGCTGTCCTCTGGGAGAGGGAAAGTCACATTAGTTTATTTTGGGGACTCCATACCCCAGTTTTTCTACCTTGTAAATAACAAATCTCAGTCTTATGTTTTCAATCTGTTTATTAGTTAAAAGGTATGATTATACGTTAAGAGGGTACATAGTGGTGCATTATGGACCTTCTATGTTTTTTCATCCACCAGATTTGGGTGCGTGTGTGTATATATATATACATATATACACATTCAGAACATGTATATATTCTGAATATATATATATATATATATATATACAGTCAGGTCCATAAGTACTTAGAAAGTGGCACAATTTTCATGATTTTGGCTCTATACACCACCATGTATGTATGTATAAATAAGATGATCAGCCATAAGATTATGACCACTGACAGGTAGAGTGAATAACACTGATGTTAGGAGGTAGGATATACCATATTTGCTTGCTTTTAAGACAACCTTGATTATAAGACGACCCCCCAAAATCTAAATATTAATTTAGGAAACAAAAGAAAAAGCCTGAATATAAGAGGACCCTATAGGGAAAAAGTTTTACTAGTGAATATTAATTCATGTAAACAGAGTGGCATATAAGGGGGTATAAGGCATTTATGGAGGCAGAGTGGCATATAAGGGGTTAAAGGGCATTTCTGGAGGCAGAGTGGCATACAGGGGGTTAAAAGGCATATGTCACCCATACAACACAAACCCCCGACTTACCAGTGCTTCTGACTCCCTGGTGTCTGGTGGGGGCAGTGAGTGTTCCGCCGGAACTTCTATGAGCACCGGAAGGTCGTGTGACGGCAGTGCTGCGTCATAGAAGCTACTGCTGAAGTACAAGCGGTAGAGGGGGTTGTCTGCATTCATCGAGCGGACGTTCACCAGCTGGCAGAGAAGAGAATTCCCTGCAGAATTCCCCTCTCTGCCAGCCGGGGAAGGTACGTGCGATGCGCGTAGACAACCTCCGCTGCTGCCGCCGGCGCTCAATGACAGACATCCGGTGTAAGTGCTGGCAGCAGAGGATCCAGGTCCCCTGCAGTGCTGCGGGCGATCTGGATCTTAGTCTCATAGTCAGACCTCATTTGAGGTCTGATTAGAAGACGACCTCGATTATAAGACTAGGGGTATTTTGTCTTATAATCGGGCAAATAGGGTATTAAGCAGAAAGTGAACATTTTGTCCTCAAAGTTGATGTGTTAGAAGCAGGAAAAATGGGCAAGCATAAGAATCTGAGCAAATCTGACGAGGGCCAGATTGTGATGGCTAGACGACTGGGTAGGAGCATCCCGAAACTGCACCCGGTCTACCCGGTCTACGGGGTGTACCCGGTCAAAAGTGGCCCAAGGAAGGAAAAGCGGTGAACCGGCAACAGTGTCATGGGCGGCCAAGGCTCATTGATGCACATGGATGGTTGGGTGTGTGTTTCGCTTTCCTGGAGAACACATGGCACCTGGATGCATGCATGGAGGCCCCACCTTGCAACTTACAGGACATATCTTTTTTCACTACATACACTCACTGGCCACTTTATTAGGTACACCTGTTCAATTGATTGTTAACACAAATAGCTAATCAGCCAATCACATGGCAGCAACTCAATGCATTTAGGCATGTCGACGTGGTCAAGACAACTTGGTGAAGTTCAAACCGAGCATCACAATGGGAAAGGGGATTTAACCCCTTCAATCCCCTATGGATGTACCGGGATGTCCAAAAAACGCCTCTCAAGAAATCCCTATGGACGTACCGGTACGTCCAGCCCTTCTTGCAGCGTCAGGGACACATCCCTGCCGCTGCACGGGAGATCAGGCTGTCATGACAGCCTGGACTCCCTACTGACAGCAGAAGCTGGCATTGCCGGCTTTCTGCTGTCCGATCTGATGTAACAGCTTCCGGCATGAAAGCTGTTACATTTCAAACTGCCCGATTGCGTGCAGGGGATATCCTGTCCTCCGATTGAGGCACAGACGGTGCGATCTCTATGCACGTCTGTGAGGACCTGCATAGAGATCACAGTGTGATCGGTGCAGGGGGATCGCAGGGGAGGGGAGTGAGAAACCATGTCTCTCACCCCCCCTCCCGCCCTGAAACAGAAAAGGATGGAAAAAAAGTTTATTCATTTAAAAAATAATAATAAAAAAATCATAAAAATAATAATATAAATAATAATAATAAAAATAATAATGTGAGCTAAGTGATGTCATTGTGACATCACTGGCATGTTCAGGAGGTCCCTAAGAGGACCTCTACCCATTTTTGTGTAAAAAAAAAATATATTAAAAATAAATAAATAATAATTTAAAAAAATATATAAAAAAGATAATAATCATAAAAAATTTTAAAACCTTACATCCCATTGCCCTAGCATAACATCTAGCCAGTATAACCCTCCTGCCCCCGTTCACAACCCCCAAACCCGTTAAGCCATAGGCAAAAAAAATTAAACAAAAAATGTACACCTTATAGTATGCTCCCTGGTGCTGGGAAAGTATGGAAAATCTATATAAATTAGGTATTTCTGAAATCAGGACACCTGAATTGATAAACTTGGAGAGGATTTTCTATCACTTTACCTAATTTTGTGAGGATTCAGAGGGAAAATTTAAAAAATAGTTTTTTTTCTTCCAATTGTCGCTAGTTTTTACTAAACTTCTCATTCTTAATTTTCAGCTAATCATCCAACTATGGTATCAAAAGAAATCTATATCTCTCCTTGAGAAAAATAATATATAGTTTACATGGGTACACTATTCACAGGAAAGGCGAATAATCGCTAAACCGACATACCGCAAAAATGGCAAAATTGCTCTGGGACTTGAGGTACCAAAAACCCCTGGGATTGAAGGGGTTAAGTGACTTTGAACGTGGCATGGTTGTTGGTGCCAGATGAGCTGGTCTTAGTATTTCAGAAGCTGTTGATCTACTGGGATTTTCACGTACAACCATCTCTAGGGTTTACAGAGAATGGTCTGAAAAAGAGAAAATATCCAGTGAGCGGCAGTTGTGTGGACGAAAATGCCTTGTTGATGTCAGAGGAGAATGGGCAGACTGGTTCAAGATTACAGAAAGGCAACAGTAACTCAAATAACCACTCTTTACAACCAATGTAGCAGATGGGCTACAACAGCAGAAGACCACACTGCTGCCACCTCTGTCAGCTAAGAACAGGAAACTGAGGCGACAATTTGCACATGCTCACCAAAATTGGACAATGGAAGAATGGAATAACGTCTTGATTCCAGCTGCGAAAAACATTGTGGCATAAACAATATGATAGCATGAATCCATCCTGCCTTGTATCAATGGTTCAGGCTAGTGGTAGTGTAATAGTGTGGGGGACATTTTCTTGGCACACTTTGGGCCCCTTAGTACCAATTATTATTATTATCTTTTATTTATATAGCGCCAACAGTTTACGCAGCGCTTAATACAATACATAAATTCAAGGGATATGACAAGACAAGAATTGACAATTAAACATCATCTAAACGTGACAGCCTACCTGAGTATTGTTGCTGACCATATCCATCCCTTTATGACCACAGTGTGCCCCTCTTCTGATGGCTACTTCCATCAGGATAATGCACCATCTCACAAAGCTCACATCATTTCAAAGTGGTTTCTTGAACATGACAATGAGTTCACTGTACTCCAATGGCCTCCACAGTCACCAGATCTCAATCCAATAGAGCACCTTTGGGATGCGGTGGAATGACAAATCTGCAGCAACTGCGTGATGCCATCATGTCCATATGGAACAAAATCTCTGAGGAATGTTTCCAGCACCTTGTAGAAAGTATGCCACGAAGAATGAAGGCAGTTCTGAACGCAAAAGGGGACCCAACCCAGTACTAGCAAGGTATACCTAATAAAGTGGCCAGTGAATATAGTGAGACCATTTTCTCATCTTGCCTGAAGTTAGCTGATTGGACAGCAAAGTGCATTATGCTGTCATCTGTGGCGACTTTGTCATCACCTCATGTAGTTAGGATCTTAAACCGTTAATCTGAATGATTGAAGGTAACCCTATGACCTTGGCGCTTTAAGTAGAGCATTTTCACCCTCTTATCTGCATTCTCTCAATGCGGAATCTGTTCAGATGTTTCCGGGAAGGTGGCATCTGCGACATCTTAGTAGAATCCCACCTTGTTGGGAGATCTTCTTTTAAACTGTCTGTAAGTTTTTCAAATGGTGATTATTACAAACTAAATGGCACCTGCAGTTATTTAACATAAATCAACACTTCCTTTTTTCATTTGTGTTTCTAGTAAGCTTGGCGTCAGACTGTTCTAGCAATTGTCATTCCTACAGGATACCATTCATCAATTAATACTTTTAAAAACCGCAAACCTATTCGTATCTAGGAGAAAGAAATGTGATTTGTAATGACATCATGCAGTGTTCTATTAAAGAGAGAGAGAGAGAGAGTGTGTGTGTGTTTTTTGTATAATGAATAGCATTAGCTATATGACAGCGCTTATTCTTTTCTCATTCGTGCTCACGCTTACAATAAGATGACCACTTCCCCCTCTCCCTCTATGATTTCCGGTAATACCTGGCCCTTTAAGTAGCCCCTACATTAGGATGAAGCTGATTAATGATTGGCTGTTAGCGAACTCTGCGCAAAGTAACGTGCTTTCATAGTGATTGACAGCTCATTTAGCCATTCGCACAACACTCCCTCACTCTAGAAAAAACCGCTGTGAAAGGTATGCAACCAATCGGCGCGTTGTAATAGTCTACGCTTCATCATCTAAGGGAGTTTGATAAGCGTATCAGAAGCCTGTTAGTCGGCTATGGGGCATGTGTATTAGCCAATAGAAACATAGAGGGGGAGTGTGTTCAAGCCCGGTTGAGAGGTATTCGTGAGAAGAAGGAAAGTTTAATGAACGGTAATTAAATAATAGAAGTGCGTATTATAGCGCGACGTAAAAACATATTTGTTTATGCTGGCTGTGTATTACCGGAGCGAGTGGATTTAACCATGTCAATCGCGTTTGCTAGCTGTCCATTGTGCAATGTATTTAAGCTACTTAAATTAACCCTTACACTGCGCACAGAAACTAACAGGGGAAAAGTGGGCGAGTTAATAAAATAACTTTCCTACCTCCGCACACATAGTAGTAATATATTTTACTTACTATATAGAAATATTACCGTGCAGTTTTTTTTTTTGCACCGTCAAATTTTATAGTTTGTTTTCATCCCCTCAAAAAATCTTATTGTGTTTTCTCATATTACCTGCATTGAATGTTAGGCCGTTGCTTCATGTAACTTGTGTATTTCTGTTTTTCTACATATTTTTTTTCATTTTTATTTTTTCTTAGTAGAATAATTTTAGTCATAATACTTAATTCTTAAGATATACCTAAAACTATATATATATATATATATATATATATATATATGTGTGTATACATTTCGTTCTTAAAAGGCAATAAAATGTACTAATGATTAAGGTAGTACATGGCATTCTTCAATTTCAATGATAATGTTGATGTGAGATTACATGGTTTGGTTTTTTTTTCTTTTCATTCAGAAAATATTTCTGTGAATACAAGTAGCATTCATTTTGTTCATTGGGTATGTCAGGGAAAATGGCAAACGGCTCCACGTATTGACAGTGAATAATATCAAGAAAAGATGTATAGCATGAGCAAGCAGGTTTAGTGAGTAAATACGTTGGCGTAATCAATCACCAAAAGCCAGAACAATGTTCTATAATGTTTATATTTGTTTAATCAGTAAACAAGCACTATTGCCATGTTTATTTTGTGTGTATTTTGCTGAATACACATATTATTGGATTTGATTTTTTTCTCTTGAAGAAGCCAACGAACAATTGGCAAAACGCGTTGAGAGAGCTTTGCAGATCGCCATAGCAGCTGACTTGGGACTGTCTTTGTTTACATTGCATTTTTGCACACTATTTTTATATAGCTGTGCCTCTTCCAACTGTAAGTGTATCCAGACCTCCTGACTCATGTTCTGTGATGATATTGCACCATTTTTGGTTTCCTTGTTTTTATAGATTTTAGAAGCCATTAAATTCTGCTGATATTCTACTGAATTCCTGACGAGCCTGCTTTGTCCAATTTGTTTGTGAGTGGATCTGATACCCTATTTATTTTTCTATTGTGTGTACATACTGCACTATTGTTGTTTTTTTCCTCCCCATCTATATGCGCTCCATGGTTGTCGTATTGTCTAGAACTGGAGTTTTACAGAACGTGTGCAAGAAGTGTATTGAAGTATACTCTCTCCTTTCAGTAGAGACAGCTGAGGGAGAAGTTAAATAAGACCTAATTCTCATTTGCTATATCCAATAATTAAAAAATACCTGCACTGATTTGCATGCAGTAAAATGCACGCAAAATAGACTCCAATATGTATTTAACGTGGCAATAGTGCTTGTTTACTGATTAAACAAATATAAACATTACTGAACTTTGTTCTGGCTTTTGGTGATTGATTGCTCCAACTTATTTATTCACTAAACCTGATTGCTAATGCTGTACATCTTTTTTTGATCTTGGCACCAATACCTTGTGCTACAGTTTGTTCATTCTTGTGTGTGCCAACTTATCCTTCATACCAGTACTCTTACTTTTCTTCAGTGGAGATCTTAAATTTACTATGAACGACATAAGTGCTTATTTATATACATAAATAAATACATAAAGGGCCTCATTTATCTTACGTATGTTCTAGTTTTGTCAGGCCCTTTGAATATATGTATTGTAAGAAGTGCTGTGTGAATTGTTGGCGCTATATAAATAATAATAATAATGATGATGATGATGTTATTTTTCTTTGTTTTCCCAACAGGAACTTAATTTGAAAAATAATGGCACAGACAGCCAGACCTCTGACAGGAGTTTTGTGAGTGCAATAATTATCTTGCATATTGCAACATACGGCAACTTTTTATTTATTGCTTCCCTTATTATCCTAATCACATTTGGTATTTTCAATATCTGCATCTGTACAGGGATAGTTCCACCTATTATGATTTATACTTTTACTTCAGGAATCATGTAACTAAGACACATGGAGGAAATTTTCTTGTGGCCATCAAACAAGAGAAAGTGAAGATGCCACGAACTAGTGGAGACAAGAATGCTGGGAATGAGGAGGAGGTAAAGCTCCTGAGTTTATCTTTTTTTATTTTATACATTTTGTGTAATTTGCCTTTATTACCATTAAGTGAGCAGGCATTGTGTTTATGCTGTGCATGTGTTGTATGGACTACTTGCACACTACAAGTTAATATCCAAACCAAGTATTGTATGAGGGTAATATAGGCATCTGTTAAGTAGTGGATACTGTTGTGACACAGATACAAATATACATATATATTAGAAGTAGGGGTGCACTGAAATGAAAATTCTGGACCGAAACCAAAAAATTCAGCATTCACTGGTCCGAAACCGAAAATGACAAAAAAAAAACCCCCACACTTTTTATAAAAGTAAGTGTAACAACAAATTCGACAAAACAATTAAATAAAAATGTTAATATATATATGGGCATGATAGGAGTGTGATTACAGCCTCCCTATGCCATGCAACCACCCCCTCACTTACACATCTATGCTATCACACACACTCATTCATATACTCATTCATTCACAGATACTAATTATTCACAGATACTCATCCATTCCCTTAATCACGCTCACACTCTCATTCACTCTCTCGCTACCTTCTCCGCCAACCGCTTCCATGTGCCTCCATCTCCTTGCTTTGCAGCCCTGCTTCTTCTTTTGCATCTTCTTGTTCTTCTGTCTTCTTTCTTTGTCCGCTGCTCCAAAAGGAGTTCTTTGTCTGCGTCTTGGATAACTGGACTCCCAGTGAACTCGGACAAAAGGGCAGCGCCTCTGGGCACAACCTCTCCATTGTTTCTCCAATTGGGTGATAGGGTTTCCTGGAAGCTCTTTTGCATATTTCATTTTTTATGTTTTTTTCTCTTGTAGCTGTGGCTAGACAAGAGTATAAAGCAATGGATTTTTTTTTTGATTTTTTTTTAATCATTTCAGTGTGCCATGTTACATGGCCAATTCTGAGTCAAGAGTAATGGAGACAGACTTCCTGAGAATGAGAGGCATTTCTGCACTTGTTTTTCCATGAATCTCTGTGCATTGTTCTGGTCTCTCTGTGGAACTTCTGCAAAAGGGCGGAGCCACGCAGACAGCTCTGTAACTTCAATCAGGGAAGAAGGTGTGCCTGGAGCCTGCCCCCCTTTTGCGGCAGCTCACTAGAAGGCTATGTATGGTTTTTCAGGAGCAAGAAGATGCAAGGTGGCGAAGGTAGGGGGACAGAGAGTGTGAAAGAGCATGAGTGAATGAGGGTGAGTAAAAGAAGAAAATTCAGAGATCTTTCGTCTTCGTATTTCATTCTTTCTGCAAATTTTGTTAAAATTTGTATGAAATCTGGATGCACAAGATATATATATATATTAGTGGTGTGAAAAAGCACATCCACTTTGAATTCTATGGTTTTAGAAATCGGGACATAACAATCATCTGTTCCATGGAGAGGTCTAAAAAATAGGTAAATATATCCTCAGATGAACAACATGACATATAACACCGTATGATGAATTATTCAACAAAAATAAAGCCAAAATGGAGAAGCTATGTTGGGAAAAACTAAGTACACCTTATGATTCAGTAGCTTGTAGAGCCATCTTTAGCAGCAATATCTTGAAGTAATCGTTTTCTGTATGAAGCACACCAACAAATATACACCAGAATGGCTGAAAACGAAAAGAACCAAGGTAATGCAATGGTCCCGTCAAAGTCCAGACCTCAACACGATTAAAATGCTGTCGTGGGACCTTAAAAGAGCTGTGCATAAACAAATGCCCGCAAACGTTAATGAACTAAAGCAACGTGTAAAGAAGAGTGGGCCAAAATTCCTCCAAGTGGATGATCAAGTCAAAAAGAAACCGATTACAAGTTATTGCTGCTAAAGGTGACTCTACAAGCTATTGAATCATAAGGTGTACTTAGTTTTTCACACATGGCTTCTCCATTTTAGTTTTATTTGTTGGATAAATCATGACACGGTGTAATATGTCACGTGTTGTTTGTCTAAGGGTTATATTTACCTAATTAGAACTGCTACAGGGCAGATGATTGTTGTTATGCCCTGATATGTAAAACCATGGAATTCAAAGAGATGTACTCCTTGTTTTTCACATGACATATTATATATATATATATATATATATATATATATATATATATATATATATATATTGCAATATATTTTTTTGTGGTTTTTATCATACCTTTTTTGGAAATGTATGGGACTGAAATATGAAAACATCTTTATAAATTTTTTTCCGCATCTGCTGATGTTCAAATATTTTTCTTTTGATTTTGTAGCCAGTTAAGAAGAGGGGGTGGCCAAAAGGAAAGAAGAGAAAAAAGGTTCTTCCCAATGGACCCAAAGCCCCAGTCACGGGTTATGTTAGGTTTTTGAATGAACGCAGAGAACAGATCAGAAGTCGGCACCCAGACTTGCCATTTCCAGAAATCACAAAGATGCTGGGAGCTGAGTGGAGCACTTTGCCAGCACCAGAGAAACAGGTTTGTTCTTCAGAAACAATCACAAACCCTTATACTAAACATATTTGTCCTTTTATTTTAATATTTATTTCTGTTCTCATTATGTTTTATAGAATATTTTTTTATATGCTTATTATGTGTATTGCCATTTATATATTTGAGTCTAAACACTCTGGCTATGACGGTGTATGACAGAATTTTTACAGAAGAAGTGTAATCGCTTGATTCTTTAAAAATGTTGGGTGGTCTTTTTTGCAAATGGATGGAGGCATTTGCCTCTTTCCCCAAGCCCCCAGCTAAATGCCCTTCAGGAGGTACATTCAGCTGACTGCATCTCCATGCACACCCTCCCCTCCAGTCAGATCCAGCCTTGACTCTGCTGAACACTGTGTGAGGGGTTCTGTTTAGACCCCACTGCGCATGTATAAAGTCTCCATTTCCTTTCACGTATTGCTTAAGCAGCCAATCAGTGGCAAGAAATGTTAAAAGGAGGAAAAGCTACATGGCTGCAAATTCTTTATTTTTTTACTCTAGTACTCTAATGTGCATTATTATACAGCAGGACTGTCAGAGACATTAGGTCATCCTTTTAAAATGCTCTGTTTTATAGAAATATCTTGATGAAGCAGAGAAGGACAAGCAGCAGTACATGAAGGAGCTCAGGGAGTACCAACAGTCTGAAGCATACAAGGTGTGCACAGAAAAGGTCCAGGCAAAAAAGATTAAAAAAGGTCAGCAGACTGCTTCACTTGTTGTTCTTCTGTTGCTGGTATGTTTCCTGAGCTGATATATATTTTGGGGCATCTGAAGCTCCCCATAAATATGATTAACTAGTAGGGGTATTCACCGCAGAGTGCAATGTGTTCTGTTACTTACCCACTGCTCCTCATCTGCGGTATGTAATTATAATTGAATCAAGAATAGTCTTGAATGTGACAAGCTGCATTTCAAAGCCAAACTTGATAATTAAAGAAACTATTTAATTTAGAGTATACTTGACTTTAGTTGGTAGTTTTTAATCTGATTGGTTCTGTCTTTAGAGGAAACCAACGTGTCCACCCATGTTACCACCTTGTTGAATGGGCACGCACAAAACGTGAGTAAAGTAGTAACTGCAAGCATGCCTTTTACATAGTTCTTATCTGTCAGCTTTGTTCTCTTTTTGTCATACAGATCAGATGTCAATATGGCATGGTTTACCCGTGTCTTAAGTATCTTTAAAACATGTTATAGTATTTATCGTATTAGTGTTTTTGGTTTATTTGGTGTTTGGGGAGTAGGCATTCCAATATTTACAAGAGGCTAAATTCAGCCTCTGGGGTCCTTCATCGTCTGGTTACTAATTGTTGTCCTGGATATAGAAATATTTTTCTGTTTTTAGAGCAAAGATCTTGAGACTGATGCATTCCCCACATGTGATGTACCCATTTTTACTGAAGAGTTTTTGAATCAAAATAAAGGTTTGTGAACTGGAAAATTATCTTATAAGATTTTGAACATTACCTTTTTTCCCTGAAACAAAATCATTTTAACCCCTTAAGGGCCGGGCTAACTTTTTCTTTTTGTACCCTGTGGGACCGAGGCTGTTTTAACACTTTTGCAGTGCTTGTGTTCAGCTGTAATTTTCTCCTCACCCATTTAGTGTACCCACACATGTTATACATTGTTTTTTTCAGGGCAAGATGGGCTTTCTTCAGATACCATATGTTTTGATCATATCATCTTATTTACTATAAAAAAAAAAAATAATAAAACATGGTGAAAATTTGGAAAAAAACCCCACCTTTTATGACTTTTCTTTGAAAAATCTTTTACTCACCTACAAAAGGAAGTAAAAAAAAATAGCTAAATAGATTCTACTATTTGTCCTGAGTTTAGAAATACCTAATGTTTTTATGTTTTTTTGCTGTTTTTTGTAAGTTATTGGGCAATAAGTACAAGTAGCGTTTTATGATTTCCAAACCTTTTTTTCCAAATCCGGTCATTCTGCCTCCATCTCCTCTTTGGAACATCTTTGAAGCCGGTTAACTCAATTAATCCCCATCAAACCATATATTTTTGAAAAATAGACACTCCAGGGTATTTCAAATGCTGGTATTTTAACTCTTTCCATGCACTAATTATACAACCACACTTTGTCAAACTTTCTAATAGTAATTTTTTTTTTCACACGAATTGTAATTTAGTTATAAATATAAGGGTCCTGGTATATGTCACTGTCAAACAACACTCCAGTATGTGTTCAGCAACATCTCCTGAGTATGGTGATACCCCACATGCATAGGTTTGTCAGATTGTTTGGCTGGTAAAAGGCTACTTTTGGGACATGTGTAATTCAGGTGGTCATTTGGTCTTTCTGCCTCTATCTCCTCTTTGGAACATCTTTGAAGCTGACTACTTCAATTTACCCCATCAAACCATATATTTTTGAAAACTAGACACCACAAAGTATTTCAAATGCTGGTATTTTAACCCTTTTATGCATGAGATTCTACCACCTGCCTTTGCCAAAATGTAATTTTGTATTTTTTTCCACACAAATTGTACTTCGGGAATGAATTCATAGCTCCTGGTATGCGTCACTATCAAACAACCCCCCAATGTGTGTTCAGCAACATCTCCCGAGTGCAGTGATACCACCCATGCATGGGTTTGTCGGGTTGTTTGAGATTTAACATACAGACTGACTGTATGTTATGGGGGGGGGGCTTAACATAGGTAATGTATAAGAAGTAAAACATAGATATTTTATGTTATTCCACTAATGTGTTCACTTTTATGCAGTCCGTGAAGCAGAGCTGAAACGACTACTCAGGATGAACGTGCAGTTTGAGAAACAGAATATTTTATTACAACAGCGCACTGAGACTATGAGTTGTACCAAAGAGTTGCTGGAACAGGAGCTGGCAGAAGAAGAAGAGTTAGCTGTTACGCTCCAGCAGCATTTGCAGACTGTTCGTCAAATCCTTCTGACCAGTTTCTCCTCCATGCCCATCCCAGGTTAGTTCAATACATGGATATTCTGTACTTATCAAGTGTTTTGTTTTTTTGTTATTTTTCCTTTTCCTATTTAAAACCACTCAGCAGATTTTTACACTTGAGGGCAGCAGTGTTTTCAGCATTTTCATTATTTTTTAGCCTACATCAAAGTTCCCTTTTTCATCTGAGGTATCTACTCAAAGAGTAATGTTTATTTTCTGAACAAGACATACTTTGTATGAAAACTGAAAAGGTGGAAAATTGAATTTGAAATGTAAAGGCTAATGCACAATAAAACAGAATAAAGTAATGTCAATTAATTTACTTGTGTTGACTTCATCAGCCTGAGATTTACAGCCAAATATTAAAGGTGAATGGCTCATTGATTACTTTGCCCTTAATGTTTTTCAAACATTCTAAAACTACTCCACAAAAATATAAGTAAATATAATACAGACTTTTTTGCAAGCTTTGTTTCACAGCTTCTCCTAGAACTATATCCCCACCAATCTCTTACTACTAATACTGCTTCGGCCCAAACACCTGCTGATTGTTCACACACCCACTGCTCAGTGTACGTCAGCATAAAATGTGCAAACGGATCTTGTGAAACAAGCTGGGCATTTCCATTTCTCGCATAATTTTAATTAGCTGGCTAGTAAACCACTACAACAATTGAAATGTGAAGGTCCACAGTTAGGCTCTGTAGGTAGTTATGGGGTCTGGAGAGAAAGCTGAATACATCTTCAAATATCAGTTTACTTTAAAAGTTTTATTTTGTTCTAAACTTGTGTTTCAGTGCAAAAATACAAACAAGGGCTTATTCGCTGAAGGTGGGTTGAAGCATTTTAGCTTACAAAAAGGCAACTCCAATGACCGTTTCCTGTAGAAGTGGATGTGCATGCCCTACATCATGCATAAGTACTGTAGAAAATACACTACTCAGATGTTTTTACCTAGATAAACTGCCCTTCGTAATGCATAGTAAAGTCGGCAAGTTGGATTGTTTTAACTCTCATCGGCCCTTTTACAAGCTGTTTTAGTTAATAGAAATATTAGTAACAGCAGTAACATTTGTCTTATTGAATGGCAGACCACTTTGTACTGTTACATTTTCTGTAACTGCTTTCATCCTGAAGTTTTGCTTTAACATTTTATTTTTTTCCTCGGTGCAACCCCTCCACAAACCCGCTACAATCAACGTTTTTCATGTTCCCAATTTATATTCTAGGTACTGGTGAGACAGCAACACAAGGAAATCTTGATGTGTACATGGCTAAACTTCACACGATGATTGAGGAAAATCCATCTCGGCATGAGAACCTGGTGACCCGCGTAAAAGAAGTTTTGTCTAAGATTGACATGTAAGATTTTGAATGACATTGATCACCACAGTGTGCCTTTAGTTATGAAAACGTCCTTCTAGTAGGATACGTCCTTGTTGAGGATAATGGAATAAGCACCTCTGTAATGAGAAGGATAATGTTTGTTTGTTTTTTAAGACTTCCTTAAAACAATCAATCTTTATATGTTTTAATCAAGATTGAACTTTGTGCCTTTTTATGTATAGAATGAGGGAATGGTTGACCCTCAACATCCATGTAAAATATATATGTATAGTTTATATTTGTGTATGTAATGTAGGCCTTCAACGTCAGTCGCTGTCACACCACGGTTACAGTTTAGGACAGCCTTACTTAAATGCTTAGGTTTCTTTGTGTTGGGTTATCATGATGTCACAACTGACAATTTTAGCACTGTAATATATGACATGTTTATTTGTCAAAGAAAACTTAATTGAGCCATTTCTTTTCTATCAACTCAGCATTTGCATTACATATTTTTAATTTTTGTTTTTTTTGTTTTACCATTTAGTGATAAGCTGTAAGATCTTAAGACCAACAACCCACTTCTCCATAGAAAACATCGGGACTTTTATCAACCCTTCTGACTTAATGAGCAATGAATGGACGTAGGAACTTGTTTGTATGTCTTTTTTAGTAATCTCAATTGTTCTAGGGTAGCGTCTTGTTGACTTCCCAAAATTGACCCAGCTTCCATCACTTTTATTACCATTATGCTGGAAGTCCTTAAGAACACAATCCCTAGGTAATAAACGCTATTACTGTAGTATTGCACAAAAGGTCAATTGCTGGTTTCGTGCTGACATTAACATCTCTTTTTTTTGTTTATCCTTGTGTTTTGTGACTTTTTCTTAACAATGACATTTACATAATTATTCTTTACAGTCGGTAGTATCCTTAGCAGCCTTTTTTCCAATGTACTGTTTATTTTTTCTAATATTTTAGTGAGTAGCAGCAGATCAAGAACATCCATTAATACTGTTCAGTTTTTTGAGTGAGATCTGAGCTGTCCCTCCACAAGTTGCCTTCCAATCACAGCCAAAAGGTTTATATTACTTTGGCTAAATAGCAATTACCACTCTTTTCTAAGAGATATATCTCAATATACAGAGATGAATTATCTGCAAATATATACATATCAACTTTAAAAATAAACAACAATCTTTTTTTATAATCATGTCTATATACAATCCCCGGACTATCTCTGGGCCTACTGACTGGTCTACTCTACTACTGACTAGCAAATGAGAACATTGCGGTTGTGCCCAACAAGAAGAGTAATAGCATGAAATATACTTCATTTTATTTTAGGTAAATCAATATGCCTTACTGTTCTGGAGCCTTTATCCTTTAAACAATGTTGCTTGCTTATGGTATATTTTGTGTGTATGTTTATTTGTGTATATGTGTCTACTGTGCCCAACTTATTTAGTTCAATCTGTTTCTTATATTTTAACTTACTAACTACCGTATTTTTCGCTCTATAAGACGCACCTGCTGATAAGACGCACCTAGATTTTAGAGGAGAAAAAAAAGGAAAAAATATTTTGAGCTAAAAAATGGGCTAAAATATTTATTACAATAACTGAATAAGCTATGAACACAGTAAGACACACACAGTAAGACACACACAGTAAGACACACAGACACAGTAAGACACACACAGACACAGTGAGACACACACACACAGTGAGACACACACACACAGTAAGACACACACACACAGTAAGACACACACACACACAGTAAGACACACACACACAAACACAGTAAGACACACACAGTAAGACCTCCCTCCCTAACCCCCCTTCTCAGTATCTCCCCTCTAACTCCCTAACCCCCCCTTCTCAGGATCTCCCCTCTAACTCCCTAACCCCCCCTTCTCAGGATCTCCCCCGCCCCGGTCACTTACCTTAAACTCCTGTGTTGGAAGCGTGAGGCGTTTGTCTCGGGTGCCGGCGCTTCACTGCTGAGCGCCGGCGTCTGACGTCATATGCCGGCGCCCAGCGTAAAGCGCCGGCACCCGAGACAAACGCTTCCAACACAGGAGTTGAAGCGCTGAGGCAGGCGGCGGTGGCGGTGGCGGTGGCGGCCGCCGCCAGCAAAGGATTCCTGTATATCTGTCAGGCAGGGGGGCCCGAGAGTTGCCGAGCGGTTGTCTTCAGCAACCGCTCGGCACCCCTTGGGCCCCCCTGACTGGCAGAAATCCAGGACTCCTCTGCTGGCGGCCGCCGCCGCCTGCCTCAGTTGCGACCCCGGATTTATCGGCGTATAACACGCAGGTAGGGTTTAAGCTCCGGATTTTAGTTAAAAAAGTGCGTGTTATACGCCGATAAATACGGTATATCGTTGCCCCCCCCCCTCCCTCCCTGCCTCCCTCCCTGCCTGCCTGCATCTTCGCTCCATAAGACGCGGCTGATTTTTCATCCTACTTTGGGAGGAAAAAAACTGCGTCTTATGGAGCGAAAAATACGGTACTTGTAGATTTGTTCTCATAACAACTTCTGCAATTCATTCCTGTTCTCTATCTAAGTGTCCGTTGGTAACTGATATACACGATTACCCATTTGCTGCTCAGCAACCCAATTTATTAAATTTAAGTAATGATCGGATGCACACTCAGTATTCTCTCAGCACAGCTCAAGTAAACCATTTATTATTATGTTTTAAAGCAAACTCTTAAAACGGTTGCACCTGAACTTCTGACAGAGCAAAAACCTTGCACTGGCACTTTTCTGTGGAGTATTCATCATTCAGAAATTAATTCATATGTGTGTTTTTTGGTAAACAGATTAATGACACAGAGTATAAAAAGATAAGTCTTTTGTATGATGAAAGGTGCTATATCCACTTAAAGTGGAATATAATAAATTAAAAACACTAAATGTAACTGACCTTTTAAAGCAATGGATTTTTCTGAGGTACAGAACTTTTGTGGCTTTTAACAAGGCAATTATTCAAGTTTGGCTTTGAGGTTATCCTGATGATCCACAATCCATAGGAACTCAAGCTGCTTATTGCATCATTTGCAAAATCAGCATTTCATTTAAAATATGTGGTTTTATGTTGAAGCATTAGTATTCTACTACAGCTTTTCTGATAGACTAGATTATCGTGGAAGGATTTATCTATCTTTAAGATTGCTTAAATTAGACCACTTGTTACTTATAGCTACATATTTGTCTGAATGATCTGCACATTAAACTATATTGTTAGTAAAATAAACTCTTTAATGATTGATCTGTGTGGTTTTTTATTTCAATTTATGTTGTACTGCACATGTTAACCACGTACGAAAGTGTGATACAGTGAAGGAAAAAATTACTTGATCCCCTGCTGATTTTGTACGTTTGCCAACTGACAAAGACATGTTCAGGCTATAATTTTAATGGCAGGTTTATTTGAACAGTGAGCGACATAATAACAACAAAAAAAAAAACAGACTAACACATTTGAAATTATAAATTGATTTGCATTTTACTCGGTGAAATAAGTATTTGATCCCCTACCAATCAGCAAGATGTCTGGCTCCCAGGTGTCTTTTATACAGGTAACGAGCTGAGATTAGGAGCACTCTCTCAAAGGTAATCTGTTTGTTACCTGTATAAAAGGCACCTGTCCATAGAAGCAATCAAACAGATTCCATGGCCAAGACCAAAGAGCTGTCCAAGGGTGTCAGGGATAAGATTGTAGACCTACACAAGGCTGGAATGGGCTACAAGACCATCGCCAAGCAGCTTGTGAGAAGGTGACAACAGTGATTTGCAAATGGAAGAGAAACAAAATAACTCAATCTCCCTCGGACTGAGGCTCCATGCAAGATCTCCCCTCGTGGAGTTTCAATGACCATGAGAATGATGAGGAATCGGCCCAGAACTACATGGGAGGATCTTGTCAATGATCTCAAGGCAGCTGAGACCATAGTTACCAAGAAAACAATTGGTAACACACTACGCAGTGAAGGACAGAAATCCCGCAGGGCCCGCAAGGTCCCCCTGCTCAAGAAAGCACATGTAGAGGCCTGTCTGAAGTTTGACAATGAACATCTGAATGATTCAGAGGAGAACTAGGTGAAAGTGTTGTGGTCAGATGAGACCAAAATCGAGCTATTTGGCATCAACTCAACTCGCTGTGTTTGGAGGAGCAAGAATGCTGCCTTTTGACCCCAAGAACACCGTCCCCACCGTCAAACATTCAGGTGGAAATGTTATTCTTTGGGGGTGTTTTTCTGCTAAGGGGACAGGACAACTTCACTGCATTCAAAGGGACGATGGATGGGGCCATGAACTGTCAAATCTTGGGTGAGAACCTCCTTCCCTTAGCCGAGCAAATGGGTTGTGGATGGGTATTCCAGCATGATAATGACCCAAAACACACGGCCAAGGCAACAAAGGCCTAGCCAGACCTTAATCCTATAGGAAATCTGTGGAGGGAGCTGAAGGTTCGAGTTGCCAAACTTCAGCCTCGAAACCTTAATGACTTGGAGAGGATCTGCAAAGAGGAGTGGGACAAAATCCCTCCTGAGATGTGTGCAAACCTGGTGGCCAACTACAAGAAACGTCTCAACCTTTTATTGTTGTTCTGTCTCTCACTGTTCAAATAAACCTACCATTACAATTATAAACTGATTGTCAGGACTCGGGTAATCAGGTCGGGTAGGAGCCCATGTGCAGGGAATACTTGGGGTTCTGTCCGTAACCCACGATGCATGATTATACAAACAAAGACACCACAAGCAGGAATCTAGGTAATGCAATGTATTGCATGTATATGACAGGACAAGCATATAAGGGTTATACAGTCTGTAAGCAAGAAACCGGATGTATGGCAGGATAAATAAATACCGGTAAGTCTTTTGGCAGGGAGCCCACTTAGAAGGGCACGAAAGGCAAAGAGCCCACTTGGCAAACATACAAAATCAGCAGGGAATCAAATATTTTTTTCCTTCAATTTAACTCTCCGGCATATGTGTTTTTTATTTATGGTTTGATTCAGGAATGGCTATGAATAATTTATCCCCTCCAAGTGTCTGCTGAATACAATGTATCTCGATTGAGGCCAGACTCCTATGAAATGGACAAAAGCGAAGCAAAAAAGATGAATTTTGAGATTAAAATCTGCAGGCCCTTTCACTCACACTCTCTGAATGTCGCTGTACCTTATGTGACAATCACTTCTGCTTGCGTGTCTAGCATGTACCCTTCCGTGCCTCGTATCTTGTTGATCTTCATCTTCATTTTAGGTGTAAAGTTACAGCTCCTGGTGTAGGTCACTGTCAAACAATACTACCATATGTGTTCAGCAACATCTTCTGAGTACAGTGATACCACACATGCATAGGTTTGTTGGGTTGTTTGGGGGCTAAAAGACACTTGGGAACAGTTTTTCAAATTGTAATTTTGCCATGTCCTATTTGCCACAGCTTTGATTTTGGGCAAGATACAGCACCCAGTTTAGGGCCTGATCATAAATATAAACAATTTTTATTTTACTGATCAGTGATCAGTAAAATTAGTGATTAGTGAGCTTGGCTCCATTGACCTGCATGGTTGACTGCAGTACTCTGGAGGGTCTGGATAGACTCTTTGGAAACTCTTTTTTTTTCCTTTTTTTTTTTAATAGGCGCCGCCATCTTCAGAGGTGTTTTTCTATATTTGTAAGGGATTTATGTTTCTACTTGGACCATACTTTATATGATTGCAGTGGCCATTCTGAGGAAAGTTATGAAATATTACATAGTTACATAGGCTGAAAAAAGACATGCGTCCATCAAGTTCAGCATTTCCCACTTGATCCTTGGATCAAGAAGCTGTTTCCCCATAATTTAAAAATGATATCCCTGAATATTATGTTTTTGCAAGTATTCATTCAGTTGCTATTTAAACGTCTGTACAGACTCTGATAAAACTACCTCTGCAGGCAGAGAATTCCACATCCTTACTGTAAAAAACCCCTTTTCCTTTGCCCTAGACTAAATCTCCGAATATACACTGCTCCAAAAATTAAAGGGAACACTAAGATTACACATCCTAGATCTGAATGAATGAACTAATCGTATGACATACTTTCATCTTTACATAGTTGAATGTGCTGACAACAAAATCACACAAAAATTCTCAAAGGAAATCACATTTATCAACCCATGGAGGTCTGGATATGGAGTCACACTCAAAATCAAAATGGAAAACCACACTACATACTGATCCAACTTTGATGTAATGTCCTTAAAATAAGTCACAATGAGGCTCAGTAGTGTGTGTGGCCTCCACGTGCCCGTATGACCTCCCTACAACGCCTGGGCATGCTCCTGATGAGGTTGGGGATGGTCTCCTGAGGGATGTCCTCCCAGACCTGGACTAAAGCATCTGCCAACTCCTGGACAGTCTGTGGTGCAACGTGGCATTGGTGGATGGAGCAAGACATGATGTCCCAGATGTGCTCAATCGGATTCAGGTCTGGGGAACGGGCGGGCCAGTCCATAGCATCAATGCCTTCCTCTTGCAGGAACTGCTGACACACTCCAGCCACATGAGGTCTAGCATTGTCTTGCATTAGGAGGAACCCAGGGCCAACCGCACCAGCATATGGTCTCACAAGGGTTCTGAGGATCTCATCTCGGTACCTAATGGCAGTCAGGCTACCTCTGGCAAGCACATGGAGGGCTGTGCGGCCCCCCAAAGAAATGCCACCCCACACTATTACTGACCCACCGCCAAACCGGTCATGCTGGAGGATGTTGCAGGCAGCAGAACGTTCTCCCCGGCGTCTCAAGACTCTGTCACGTCTGTCACGTGCTCAGTGTGAACCTGCTTTCATCTGTGAAGAGCACAGGGCGCCAGTGGCGAATATGCCAATCCTGGTGTTCTTTGGTAAATGCCAAACGTCTTGCACGGTGTTGAGCTGTAAGCACAACCCCCACCTGTGGACGTCGAGCCCTCATACCACCCTCATGGAGTCTGTTTCTGACCGTTTGAGTGGACACATGCACATTTGTGGCCTGCTGGAAGTCATTTTGCAGGGCTCTGGCAGTGCTCCTCCTGCTCCTCCTTGCACAAAGGCGGAGGTAGTGGTCCTGTTGCTGTATAAAGACATTCTTATGCAGTACAATACTTAATAGTACACCCTTAAAAACTGTCCCTTGAGAACAAAGGGTGTTCTAGTATTCCATATACTATTTTCTCTGTGGCAATCTGCTGATGCATGGGGGATCAGGCAGTGATCATGACTACTGATCTTCCTCAATTTGAGAATGAGTCAATATGAGAGCAGCATTGAAAGGGGTTTCATCCCCAACCATTCAGGCATTCCCTTCTGTTTATGTCAGTGTCAGTCCTCATGCGACAGACCCTAATGGGGTCTGACTTTGAGCCAGGTCGCACATTCTGTTGAAATGTACTAACGCCTCTACTCATGTTGATGTCACACTCTGGACCTTATTTTTTCTAGCATGAGCTCACCCACTAACTTCTCTTATTCCCTTATTCCAACCCCCCTTCTGACCACCATCTCATATCTCTCTCACTTTGCCTCCTACTCTTTCCTCTCCACTCGGTAACAGGATGGCCAGCAATACAGGAACTCAGTGGGTCATAATCAGGATTCATAGAATATGAGTAGGCAGGAGAGCAACCCATGCTGTGTAGTAGCAGGAAAACATCAATATAGAAAAGCCTAAAAACCATAGTCTAATACAGATGCCAAGGTCAGGGATAGGCGAAATCTGGAAAGCCGATATACAAGCTGGGTCAAAGACAGGAAACAGGAAGATCACAGAGCATAATGAAGATTTAAATACCCCTCCAATCAAGTCCTCGCCCCAGCCCCCCCCCCCCGAGGGAGCAAAACTGAGACTTGGAATGCAAGGAGGACAATGTCCCCTTAAAAGAGGCAGTACGTAGTCTGGAATAGATGCATTGCCATCTGGGTGGTACTTGCTGCATGGGGGCTCACCTGACTTTGCTTGACTCCATTTGGCCAGGAAGAGAAGTGGTGGATCCGGGAGTGGAATAGCTGGCTGTAAGGTACCCACTCTTAGACTTGCCTAACTAGAGACCTTAGCTCTCTCAAACTTCAGGAATTCTCAAGCAATCTACTTTCCTCTCCCATCACAAACATGTCATGCCCTATCTCAGCTCCTTTTCTACAACTCCACCCACAAATTTGTTCTTAAATGTTCAAGTAGGTGAATACCAAGTTTTAGCAGTTTGCTAGTCTGACGCATTCAGTTGTGTGTTAACACAATCCCAAAGAGAAAAGACATCAGCAATGATCTTAAAGTGCCCATCCCTGGGAAGGGTTATAAGGCCTTTTACAAACAATTTAAAGTCAAGATAGTTGCTAGTCTTCCCTGGAGTGGATGTCCCAGCAAATTCACCAAAAGGTCAGGCCGTGTAATGCTCAGAGAAACTACAAAAAAACAAACCACAGGAACTGACAGAAACAGTGTCCTTTGGACAGACAAGACCAAAGTGGAGATGTTTGGCCGTAATGCTCAGCGCCATGTTTCGCGAAAACCAACACAGCATATCAGCACAAACACCTCAAAGCTCTGCATAAACATACGCCGACAAACCTCAATGAATTGAAGCAAAGTTGTAATGAAGAGTGGGCCAAGACTTGACTAGCCCACGCAGAGGCCTGACCTCAACCCCATCAATCACCTTTGGGATGAACTGGAATGGAGATTGGGAGCCAGGCCTTCTAGTTCAACATGGGTGCCTGACCTCGCAAATGCTCTACTGGACGAATGGGCGAAAATTATTATAGAATCACTCCCAGAAGAGCGGAAGCTGTTAAATATAAGGAGACCAACTACGTATTAATGTCTATATATGTAATGTCCCAATACTTTTGTCCATATAGTGTATATCTGTATGTTGATTCTTCTTTGGAGATAGACAATTGCTTATATATATTGTGGTAAAGTGTATGGGAAAGTGGTGGATGAGGTGTATATCTCACCTGGTTTTCTCAGCCAGGCACGGTAGCAGAAATCCAGGAGAATACATGCTGCTTTAGCAGAGCATAGTCTGCTAGGGCTCTTTTGTTTAAAGTTACATGGGCTCAATTTCTTGGACTGGAGGACAGGTTGGAAGTGGGAGAGCTCCAGTCCACACCCCTAGTCCACTACGGGTTTTCCTTACTCCCAGGGGTCCTCAGGTGAGGCTTCCTATGCTTATTACTGAGGAGGAAGCCTTAAAAGAGAGGGCTGTTGGGTTTGCAGGGTGGAGGAGGGACTGAGTCAAGGAGCAGCTACAGCCAGCGCTGCAGCCCACCAGGTATGAACCCTTCCCTATGGACAACTTGTTAGTTTGCTTGGTGCCAGACCTTAGGCCTGTAGTGGGATAGAGAGGTATCCTGATGTTTAGTTAGAGCTGGACAGGCTTAAAGTTTGATTTGTTTGCAAGGTGCTCTGTGCCTAAATCATTTAAATAAACACCCTCTTGAACTTTTGAAACCTGCTGCCTGTGTGAATACTGTCATTGCCGCCCATGTGTGAGCTGTTCCCTACAAAATATATATATAGTAAACAAATGGCACAGACAAGCCTTTTGGTGGAAAGGATGGAACAGACAAGCTGTTTGGGGCAAAGATGGCACAGACATGTTACTTGGGGGACATATGGCACAGCCATGCTGCTTGTGAGCAAAGGTGGCACAGACTAGCTGTTTGGCAGGGCAAAGGTGACACTTTGGGACATTTTGCTTGTGAAGTTGGGGAGGTCAGGAGTCTATTCTCCACAAACATTTGGGTCTTTAAACAATTTTGGTTATAGGTATTTTAACAATTATGTCATATTCTGTTATAATTAAGGAACAAGTTAATATAATTTTAAAAATAATTTTTATAGCTATTTGTATGGAAAATAGTGACTAGGATAGGTATGCATAAGGGGTGTGGCGTGTGGGCACAAGAGCTGAATCACGCAATAAAATATATGGGGCTGGTGTCCAAGTATTTTCAGTGCTGTTTTTAATTTCCAGCCAGCTAAGTGGATTTATTCTGTTAAGAGTAAAAGAAGAAAAGCATGTTAACAGTGACATGTGAAACATAGCTGTTATATCTGATATCTATATTTTTTGTATAGAACTCTTTTGCACCCCAAACACTCCCTTGCCATTTTATTTCCATCCTCAGCATTGTCCTTTTCCAGCTGTCATTTTGCCTCTCTGTGTCCTTTGTCCTCTTGTTCTTTGTTTTTTTGTTCCCTACTACCTGCATAATGTATTGTAATTCCTTCTATTTCTATCCACTCACTATTGTTCCCTGCGAAGCATCTGTTTCTTTAGCAGTAGCTCATTTTGTTCCGTAGCGTGTGGCCCTGCAAATATATTTATCCTTTACACACGTCTCTCACTGCTTTGTGTGACTGTTCCTGCTTTTCTGTGAATCACCTTGGATCCGACTGCCCTCTCCTCCAGAGATTTTCATTATTCCTGAAGGTCAATTTGTTATGAAGACCTATACAACACATATGATATCCACAAAAAAACTTGATCTGATGATTCAAATATAGATTAATAGTTACTGTCACGAACGCACTCTACTCCAAGCGTGCGCGTGACTTGGTTCTGGTGGTAAAAGGGTTAAAATTCACTATCTGTCTGCCCTAGACCGAAAATAGTGATAAAAATACAAATATCCACCCTTAATACCACCCGCAGTTAACTATAATGATATAACAAATATCAAAATAACGCTGCCACCACCAAGACAATTTAGAAATGGGGTGCCTTGGTACCCCAAACGAATCAGACTAAAAAAAAAACCCACACAGTATATTTTAACACAATAATTATGTGATTTAAAATTACCAATAAAACGGTCTCTTCAGGTAACGTGAGTCTTTACCAGACAAAGGCAGAACTTAATAAAGGAATATTTATTATGAACAAAAAAATCACAGTGCATACACAAAAAGATGATAACAGATTATTTACACCAAACAGATAAAATAAAAAGGAGAAAATTACAGAAAACCTAACTACTCACTGAATGGTCAAGTAACAGTTTTTCTGTCCGTAGGGCTCCGGCAAGGAAAGATGGCGACTTACTCAAAATTAGATCTTGGCCCCTAGTAAGCACACTGACCAATCTTCTTTCACTAACTTTATACTCTTTCCCAGTTCATCTCGAGTTTCCAAGCCGGCCCAGAGGTGGTATAAGCAGAGGGAAGGTGTACCATAAGTGACCTCCCCCTTGAGTAGTGGAAACATATCAGTCAAAATAACTTATTTTCATTTTATCGTCCCTCCTGTGCTCGCCACAGCCATAATTCATGCATTTATGAATTTCCGGTAAATTGTGAAGTCCATAGATATGTCACACTAGCTACTTATGACTAAACATCACAGACTTCACAATTCCTTCCAAACTGGTTAAGTGGCGCTGCCATGTTTGCACTCTTTTTGTAGGGTGCGCTTTCCCCGTTCTAGGTATGCACACAAGGAGGTATGATAATGAATATATAAGTTATTATTGATATGTGTTTGATATGACCTGGATATGAAATGGTTTTCCTGACTGCTAGTGGTCACTTAGCATATCAAAGAATCCATTATATATGAGGGGATACAGGCATATGGTGAAGGACTCGGCTAGCAGACTTAAAGGCACTGCCTCCCTGTGAAATTTCACACCTTGCAGAGGGCCTTGGTTGGAGTCCCAGCTTCAAAAGACCAATTTATCTAAAAAGACCTTTTGGCGCCACATGCCTATACAATCGAATTAACCCCTCACATACTGAAATTGGCTGTGCCATCTCTACCGGGTAGCCAGTCCATGTACGTACTACACCGGTTGGTGTGACAGTTACCTTTCTATCCTTAGCATGTGTGGAGTCCTTTGTAGGCCATCATGAGCTAATTTTCTGCCAGCAAAAGAGTTTTGTCTGCTTTGTATCAGAGCTCCAACTTGTCATGGAGCCCTCGGCTGATGCCCATTTGTTAATCTTAGATGTTAGGTTATACCGGTATTATTCAAATCTTAAGAAATGTAAAGAGGAACAATCGTCTATACACTTCATGTTAATAATGTGTAAATTCTATATTCTATTTAATGAATCTTAAAAAAAAGATTAGGTATCAGTGAAGATAAATTTAAGAAAAGATTTAACATAAATGTGATGGAGTTAATGATAGGGTACATAGACAGACAAAACGCTCCACTCCGGAAGTGAAAAAACTATTGTACCTTATATATACATTTGTTGAAAATATATCAGTATAAAATATTGTCTCTTTCATTGAAATTGATCCTGACAAAATTTTTTTCCATGACTATGTTCCACTATGTTTTTGTAAACCCTTGGAGTCTGAGCAGGAAAGGTGACCCTTAACTGTAGCGAACACTGGATTTACTACTTGGAAATTACACCAGAAAACAAGAATAAATGGGGCACCCATGCAAAATGTTATCTAAGCTTTCATATTCTTCTGATTTAAGTAACAAAACACATTGCCATATATATATATATATATATATATATATATATATATACACAAAACAGAAACCCTGCTTAACCCCTTAATGACAATTGATGGTCCGGGCACGTCACCCGAAAACGAACGGTTAACCACAATTGACGTGCCAGGACCGTCATGACTTTAAACGAGTGCAGAAAGCGATCTACGTTCGCTTTCCGCACCCAAACGGTGATGCTGTAAGAAACGCCAGCAACGCCACGATCGGCACTAGGGGCCATGTCTGGCCCCTCCCTGGGGCGTCAACATCCGCCATACATTGTATTGCGGCGGACGCCCGTTTTAAAAGCGTTTAGGAGGCGATCAACGATCACCTCCTAAACTTAAATGGTGTCGCTGGAATGCCTCGATCAGGAGGCATTCAGCGACACCAAACACTTACCCCAGGATGGGCTGTGACCGCTCCGGAGAGCGGTCACAGCTGCCACTGCAAGTGATCTTCGCCATCCGCAAGATGGCCGCTGCCCGGGGAAAAAAATAGTAAAGATGAAAAAGTTCCCTAGATGGTCTCCAGACCCTCTAGAGAACTCTGGCTTAAAATTAATAATAATTAGAAAAAAAGTAAAAACTGTAAAATGTAAAAATAATTTCCCACTGATGTCACTATCAGGGGAACCTTCAAGTTGAAAAAAATGTAAAAAAAAATTTTTTAAAGAGGCAAAAAAAATAAATATATATATAAAAAATATATATTTTTGTGAGCAAGTCCTAAAATTAGCACATTAGCTTAAATCAATTCTCGCATGGAAAGAGTTAAAATACTGGCATATTAAATGCCCATGGGGTGTCTTTAAAAAAATGTATGATCTGATGGGGTAAATTGAATTGGCCGGGTTCAACAATGTCCCAATTAACACGGGGGGGAAGGATGGCCACACATCTAATTTGCAATTACAAAAATGCACACGTCCCAAATGTGGCCTTTTAGTTCACCCAAAAAATCACAAACCCATGCATGTGGGGTATCACTGTAGTCAGGAGATGTTGCTGAACGCATATTGGGGTGTCGTGTGACAGCGGCATATACCAGGAGCTGTAAATTCATACATAAAGTAGGTGTGTGTGGGAAAAATACACACAAAAGAATACTACTGCAAACTTTGAAAAAATGCTGGCGGTAAAATGTGTGCATGCAAAGAGTTAAAATACCAGCATTTAAAATACCCTGGGGTGTCTAGTTTTCAAAAATATATGGTTTTATTGGGTACACTGAAATGGCCCGGCTCAAAGATGTACCAAATAGGGCATGGGCAGTGGATCCCCAAATGCCAAAGTTCAACGTTGAAAAATGCGCATGCCCCAAATGTGGCCCTTTTCCCCCCCAAACAGCCAGGCAAAATCATTCATGTGAGGTATCGCTGTACTCAGGAGATGTTGCTGAACACATATTGGGGTGTTTTATGACAGTGACATATACCAGAATACCAGAACCTGTTTATTCATACCTGAAGTAAAATGTGTGTGAAAAAACAAATGCAAGAAATGACTACCACAAAGTTTGACAAAGACTGGTGGTAGATATGGTGCATGGAAAGAGTTAAAATACTAGCATTTGAAATACCCTGGGGTGTCTAGTTTTCAAAAATATATGGCTTTATTGGGCACACTGAAATGGCCCGGCTCAAAGATGTACCAAATTGGCGATCAACTGCCCATGCCCTAACGCCAAAGTTAAACATTGAAAATGTGCATGCCCCAAATGTGGCCAGGCAAAATCATTCATGTGAGGTATCGCTGTACTCGGGAGATGTTGCTGAACACATATTGGGGTGTTTTATGATAGTGACATATACCAGAACCTGTTAATTCATACCTGAAGTAAAATTTGTGTGAAAAAACAAATGCAAAAAAATGCCTACCACAAAGTTTGACAAAGACTGGTGGTAGATATGGTGCATGGAAAGAGTTAAAATACTAGCATTTGAAATACCCTGGGGTGTCTAGTTTTCAACAATATATGATTTGATGGGGTAAATTGCATTGGCCAGCTTCAAAGATACCCGAAATGGCACATAGGGGGAAGAATTACCAGATTTGGAAAAAATGGCTTTGAAATAGCAAAACGCTACCTGTACTTATTGCCCTAAAACGTGTAGAAAAAGGCAAAAAAACATAAAAACATTGGGTATTTCTAAACTCAGGACAAATAGTAGAATCTATTTAGCGGGCTTTTTCATTATCTTTTATAGATGAGTAAAAGATTTTTCAACTAAAAGTTAGAAAAAGTCATTTTTTTTTTCAAAATTTTTCACCATATTTTATACTTTTTAAAGTAAATAATATGATACAATCAAAACAATGTCATCTAAAGAAAGCCCTTCCTGTCCTGGAAAAAAACAATATATAACTTGTGTGGGTTCAGTAAACGGGAAAGAAGAAAATTACAGCTAAACACGAGCAGTGCAGAAATGTTAAAACTGCCATTGTCACGAAGGGTACAAAAAGTAAAATCAGCCTTTGTCACGAAGGGTTTAAAGGTCACCAAAATCAACAAAGCCCAGGAACATCCATCTGGCCAGCAAACATATAGTTAAACAACGAGGAGCACAATGGGACCTTAAAGTAAATACTGTTTAATCCTTGTATACAATGTATAGAGATCCAGGTTGAGTCTATACAGACTTTCTTGTCCCTGTTGTATCAAGGAGATTCCCTGGAGACATCAGGTCATCTGAAGGAAATAACAGAACAAGATATTTATGTCATAATTTTTTAATAGCGGGGAATCAGGGATTTTTAAAGAAAAATACATTTTTATATTCAAGGATTTTCTATTTGGATTTTTATGAACAGGTGCTTTGTGTTCCTTGTATCACCATGACCCATGCCTACTATTGTTAAATGATAGATACCATCTTGGTGTTAGCTTCTTTATTGGTACATAGTTTCCTCTGAATTTAAATGAGACAAGAGAGACTCAAGCGGCAGAGAGAGATGGAAAGCCATAGCTAGTTTTATTTTTTCTGTATCTTTCTCCAGCGTCCCAGAGAAGCTGGAATCAGCAACAACAGCCCATGGTTGTGGAACACTGCTCTATAAATTATAGATGGTAGGTAAGGATAATTAGTTACACATATCCTATGACGGACTGTAGAGTCTCTGGGTTGCTCTGAAAGTCTCCTGGTAGAGCCATATTTGTGTTAAAAATAATATAATATACATTTTAAATTACTAAGTTTTGGCTAGTCTTTTTCCGTACAGGTTCCTGCTCCTCCTGGGCGGGCGCCACAGCAGTAAGTTGCGGGCCCTTGTTAGGCGGCTGTCAGGCCGCATAGATGTCTGGACAACCCCAGTGATGCCTGGTTGGCCCGCAGAACACTAAAATCTGCAAGAGAGGTAAGGGGGTGCAGGAGAGTGAATGGGTGAATGTGTTTAGGGGCAGAAATGGATCAAGCAGGCTGTTTAGAAGGCAGACGTGGCACAGGCAAGTTGCTAAAGGAGCAGAGGTGGCACATGCAGGCTGCTTTGGGGCAGAGGTGGCACATGCAGGCTGCTTCAGAGGCAAAGGTGGCACAGGCAGGCTGCTTCAGAGACATAGGTGGAACAGGCAGGCTGCTTCAGGGGTAGTGTTGGCACAGGCAGGCTGTTTTAGGGGCAGCGGCGGAAAGGGGATCCTGTTTTAGGGGCCTACCACGTCTGGCTCAGTATAGTGATAGTGGTTATGCTGCACTACCATCAATGTCTGGCTCAGTATATAATGATGGGAGTTATGCTGTACCATATCTGTTTAGTAAATGTTATTTATTTAATTTAAAGTTAATAATTTTGTTTTTCAGATTTCTATTTTTTTTGTGTGTGTGGGGGTACCACATACAGGATCCGCCCCGGGTGACAAATACTCTAGGTATGCCCCTGACATATATGTATATATTTTTGTGTGTGTATATACCGTATTTGCTCGATTATAAGACGACCCTGATTATAAGACGACCCCCCAAAATCTGAATATTAACTTAGGAAAAAAAGAAAAAGCCTGAATATAAGACGACCCTAAAGGAAAAAAGTTTTACCAGTAAATGTTAATTCATGTAAACTATTTTTTTTAATAAAAGCTATGATTGAGAAAAATATTTTTTTTGTTTTTATTTCTTGTATTTTCCAACCTGTCCCCCAGTTACGCACATCTGCCCCCAGGCTTGCCACTCCAATATGGCACTGTGGCCCATGATATGCCTTTTAACCCTCTATATGCCACTGTGCCCCATGGTATGCCTTTTGACCCCCTATGTGCCACTCTGCCTCCAGAAATGCCTTATACCCCTATATGCCACTCTGCCTCCAGAAATGCCTTATACCCCTATATCCCATTCTGGCATTTAGGGGGTTAAAATGCATATTATGGGGCAGAGTGGCATATAGGGAGGTATAAGGCATTTCAGGAGGCAGAGTGGCATTAAGGGAGTTAAAAGGCATTGTATAGAGCACTCTGCCTCCAGAAATGCCTTATACCCCTATATGCCACTCTGGCATTTAGGGGGTTAAAATGCATATTATGGGGCAGAGTGGCATATAGGTGTATAAGGCATTTCAGGAGGCAGAGTGCTCTATTAAATGCCCCCTTAACGCCACTCCAGAAATGCCCTATGCCCCCATTTAACACACACACACACACACACACACACACACACCCTATACCCCCATTTAACTAACACACACACACACACACACACACTCTCCCCTCCCCTCCCCTCTCAGCCCTCTCTTACCGGTGCTTCCAGCCGGGGCAGCGGGTTGACGTCGCCTTCTGCTGCAGCCGGAAGGAGGTGGAGTTGGCAGCGGGGGTTTGTCTGCGTCCGTCGCGTATACTTTCCCCGGCTGTCAGAGATCAGAGTTCCCCGCACCGGTGCGGGGAACTCTGATCTCTGACAGTCGGGGAAGGTTTGCGCGACGGACGCAGACAACCCCCGCTGCTAGCCACACCTCCTTCCGGCTGCAGCGGACGTTGTCTACGCGGAACCCGCTGCCCCGGCAATACAGCAGGAAGCACCGGTAAGTGTGTGTATGATGGGGGGGGGGGTGAGACAGGAGGATCCAGGTCCCCTGCAGCGGTGCGGGGGATCTGGATCTTAGTCTCCTAATCAGACTCTATTTGAGGTCTGATTAGAAGACGACCCCAATTAGAAGACGAGGGGTATTTTTCAGAGCATTTGCTCTGAAAAAAACCTCGTCTTATAATCGAGCAAATACATATATATATATATATACACAAGGTGGACCCTTGTAATACTGTTGCCCAAGGGCCCCATCTGACCTTGATCCATCTGATTCTGTGAGGTTATATGCCCTGCATACAGCAGGTTTACCCTTAAATGTGCTGCTCAGTAATGAGAAATGTATATGTCTCCTGGAAGAAAAAAAATGTTCATTAGATTAGCCTCTTGTGCAATACTTGTAAACAACCTGATTAAACCCCTATGGATTTCCCTAGATATATTCTTCAATGAAGGAGTTAAGGTATATAATTGATTTGCTCACAGATCTCCCTTGTGAGTGCATCTTTCCTTTTACAGCCCCAGGTAAATTGGTTTGTTTAGATCTGCTTCACTGTTCGCCTCTGACGTTAATTCAGCACTGTCTTACTTGATAACCTGAGCTGTAAGATACGGTTACATGTTCTCTAAACCGTGCTTGGGATCTCTTTTCAAGGTGTGTACTTCAAAAGAGCAGTCCAACATCAAATATTAATCTATTGCTGCCTCTGACATTTTATTTTTGTTACACTTGGTCCTGGCAGCAGAATGTCGCATATCTGAAACAGAACAAAAAAAAGGCATACATCAACCATAAACTGTATTCATGGAGAACGGTGAGGACTCTGAGCTGAAAGACTGCAGGGCACCAAAAGAGATACATAAGACCAAGGAAGCAAGACAAAATGTATTCAGTGCACAAGCCCATGGCCAACCTGTGCCGACTCCAAGGGTTAGACCAAGATTGGTTTTCCATACTCAACTAGCCCATGGCAGCTCAACTGGATGTATTGAAGGCTTTACCAATGTTAAGGAACTTTATGCTAAGATAGCAGAGGTGTTCAATATCTCTCCAACAGAGGTAAGGCAATAAATATTTAGAACTATGTTTAAACACATTGTTATGTAGTGTTTTCAATCATATTGAAGGACTTAATAGTATGTCCTTATAAACCATCCATTGAGGACAAAGGACATACTAGTACATCCTCTGTTTCCTCAGTAGACTGTGACAATAGCCTGATCTCCCTCTCTCAATATGAGAGCACCTCTTAAAGAGTTTTAATGTCCAATTATTTAGTCACTAGTTTCAATGTCCCTCAAAGAGGGGAAAACATCTGATTTCTCACTGAATCAATAAGATATAACTAACACTGTACTTATACTCCTGTTTATTATTATTTTATTTTTTTTGCAACCCCCCCCCAAATAATCTGGCCCATATTTAAAGGCATATTTTGAATCTTATAGCACTACATCTGTGGGTAGCGAATTCCACATTCCTTTCTTCAAAATGGATGACATTTTTGCAGTCCTATCAGTCATCAAAGAGCAGCTGATATTGTCCTTGTATGTACTTGTATAATGCTATTATATCCCCACTAAGGTACCTTTTTTAAATGTAATAAAATTGAACTTCTCTAGTCTTCCTTCACAAGAAAGGTGTTCCATTCCTCTTATTAACTTTGTAGCTTACCTCTGCATTTTTCAAGCTCCATAATGTACATTTTATGAACAAGACTTTTTACCTTTTCCTCCAAAGAGGCAATACCTTTTTTTATACATGTCTGACATTGAAAAGTTTGCTTAGTTTATTGTCTACAGCTATTGCATTCCATTTAATGATGTAATGCTTTCTCTCACACAATCTCATTAAACCCCTTCAGTCCCTTATGGACGTACCAGTACATCCATAAAACGCATCTCAAGAAACCCTTATGAACATGCCGATATGTTCTGACCTTCTTGCAGCGGCATGGACACATACCTGCCGCTACACAGGAGATCAGGCTGTCGTTTGTCAGCCTGGGCTCCCCTCTGTCAGCAGAAGCCAGCATCATGTCTATGGGGACTTGCATGGACATCACAGGGGGATCACAGGGAGGAGAGAAAGCATGTTTCTCACTCCTCTCACATGCTGAAACACATATCAACGAAAAATAACAATAAACAATAAAGTGAGCTAAATTATGTCATTGTGACATCACTGGCATTAATAACATGTTCAAGAGGTCCCTAAGAGGACCTCTAACCATACTGCACTGATAACAGGGCAATTTTTTAAAAAAAATAACAAAAAAATTCTAAAAATTACATTAAAAAAATTAAAAATTATAAAAAAGAAAATAATAATAAAAAAAAGAAAAAACCCTTACATTGCATTGCCCTAACACAACATCTAAAAGGTATAAACCCCCAAACCCGTTAAGCCATAACTATAAAAAATACTACCCTGTAAGGGATGGATATGGCCCTCTAGAAAGAAAAAAAATCTAAGGATGTGGGATATTTCTGTAATCATGAGATGCAGCTAAACAATTTTGGCCGGGTTTCTCTGCCGAAACACATACCCTGTGAAAAAAGCCCAGGAAATAATTTCTGTGGCCACCTTTGACAGTGATTGGTGGAGAAATAGCTGCATGAAGAGTGCAGAAATACCCCTGATATGATACTCTGGGTTGTCTGCTTTACAGAAATATATACTTTTGTGGGTATTTTTGGTTTATTGCAATTCCATCATACCTAATGCAAAAATTCTACGGCTTTGTAAAGAATAATGTACACCTTATAGTATGTCCCCTATAAATGCTGGCAAAGTATGGAAATTCTATATAAATTAGGTATTTCTGAAATCAGGGCACCTGAATTGATAAACTTGGAGGGGATTTTTCATCACTTTATGTAATTTTGTGAGGATTCAGAGGGGAAAATATTAAAAAAATTAGGGTTTTTTTCAAATTTTTGCTAGTTTTTACAAAACTTCTCATACAAAATTTTCAGCTAATTAACTATGATATCGAAAGAAAGGCCTCTCTCTCCTCGAAAAATCAATATATAGTTTACATTGGTACACTATTAGCAGGAAAGGGGAATAATAGCTGAACAAGAATACCGCAAAAATGTCAAAATTGCTTGGGGACTTGAGGTACCAAAAACCCCAGGGACTGAAGGAGATAAGGTAGTATGTACACATTGATTGCCTGCAAAGCTCAAATGGTGTTGCCTGGATATCAACGTATTCAGTGACACCAAACCCACCCCCCAGCCCAGGAAACACTGTGGTCACTCAAGAGAGACATGTTGCTATAAAGAGAGACGTGTTGACTCCTGCAAGATGGCATTTCCCACTAAAATATAAACATGTTCCCAGAGCTTCCCTGTAGGTACTACTTTCAGCCATGCAAGTCAATGGAGCCCAGCTTACTAATTACAATATGAATAATAAAATATATTCAATTTTTTTTTTAAATAGTTAAAAAAATGTAACTGTGGTAACATATAAAAATAATACCACACTGATGTTACCATACAGTTCCAACAAAATGTAAAAAAAGTCCAATCAATATATATATTGGCTTCTGTGCCCCCTAGTCACTATGCGCCGGGATAAGACCCCAACCAGGACCCCTGGGCAACTGCCGAGTGTACCCATGGGTTTAGATGTGCCAATTGGTCCTGCAGCTGGGGGAGGGGGCATTGCCTATGTCTATGATTAAAAGGCTGAAAAAATATGCTACTACTAGTACTACTAGTACAGGTGCCTGTTGGGGCATAAACTATGCAATCAAATGCCATTGTCAATACTGCATAAAATAGAGGTTAATTCCAAGAAGAGAGTAACTAAAGCTGCTAAGTGGGTAGTTTTTAGTTGTTTTGATATTACTCAAACCTTTACAAATTGAAGGCAAATATGGACACACATCAGCCCTCACTCAAGGAATTCCCGAGCTTAGTAGAAATAACCATGCTTGACAAAGTGTTTGGTAGTGTCTGTGTCTAAGAAAGAAATTTTGTTAGCTAGTTGGGACAGATGGATTCTCCAACAAGTATTATAAAATATTCTCAAGTTCACTTATTCGTTCATTGTATAAGTATTTCAGAATTGTAATATTTTGTAACAATTCCCAAACCAGGATTCCAGGATAGGAGTGGAGGGGAGACTCAGCGGGACTATTCGTGGATGACATGTTGTCAATTGTGAAGAATTTTTGCTTCTCAGTCGCTCTTTTGTTGCTTTTTTTTAGGGAATATGGTGTGGTGACATATCATAAGTTGAATTTTGGTAAGACTCAGATCGTCAGTACAAACTTACCGTGTGGTGAAGTCAAAAAGTTATGCTCTCAGCATTCCTTTAACTTGCAAAAAAGACATATTTATTCAGAAAATGGGCTTATGAAGGATCCTCATGTACCGTACATTTATAATGTGGTGTGGGCAGGTTTGAGAGAAGACAGAGTGACTTGGACTCAATATGAGCTGTCATTGTTAGGCAGAATAGCAGCTGTCAAAATGGCAATTCTCTCGAAACTTCTTCTTGTTTTTGTGTTTCTGTGATATATCAATACATGTATATGTGCTCTGGTATCTCATCCCACCAAACGATCTGTGCATAGATTGTGGTTTTGTGTCATACCCTCTTGTGCTATTCTATTCTTTCCTACTCTTGGGGGTGAGTTCCTCACGGCCCCTTATCTACACATGGAAAAATATATGTGTGACGGGACCGACCTGTACCCCGACTGGGTACTCCCGCCAAACGTTGCTTCCTCCTGACGGGACACCAACAAGTAACCCCTTCAGCACCAGGCAGAACCAGCGTTGTAGATAGAAGGAGGGACGTCGCTGCACCGAAGCCGCATTGGCACTGTGGCTATCCGAAGCTTAGCTACACAGTGTGGCTACAGCCCACCCCAAACATCAGGCAACACTCATGTTGAGGTGAAAGCAGGACTCATTTATTAAAGCCAAATACAGAACTATATATACACAAGTAGAAAAGGGGCAAGACAAATATCACATGATCCAATTACCATGTCAGGAAGGAAGTAATTAGATCAAATCCTGCAACACAATATCTGGGGGAAGGACAGGATGACACGAGACATAAATAATGACATTAACTGGGGACGTAGACGTGGAATGACGATAGACATATAATCGGCTTGAGACAGACAATGGCCAGGACACAGGGATAACAGGAGCTCACAGGATTAACAGCTACCTGTTATGTAATGGATAATTAGGTATGCAGCAGTGACACCAAGTCATACCTACAGGGGGTCTTAAGACAAGGGCTAACTCACACAATAACAGGGGAAACACTTCACACCTATACAATTAACAATGTACAGATAATCAGCCTTCTTCCTACCACAGGATGTCCAGCTGACGTTACAGTTCTGAGACTCTGAGTGCTAAAACATGGGGTACATCAGCAGACTGAACCCCTGTATCCACACACAGAAGTCTCTACAAGGCCTGGGCCCATAGTCGATAGGGAGGAGGCTGGCTCTCAGGCCTCTCCAGGGACCCCAGTGATGGAGGGTTCTGTCACACTTCTCCCCCTTCCAAATAGGACTGACACAGGAGGAAACCCCAAACGGGTTGACTCCGTAGTCAGTTAATTCACTTGGCCCATCAATGCCCTCCCGAAACTGGTGCCCCAAATAATCTGCCCCTCCAAGAGCAGTATTCCCCCGCCCCACCTCTGACTCTCCAGAAAAATACAACTGCCGCTGGAGAGAAGTGCCTACAGCACCTTCTCTCTGGAATCTTCCCAGTCGCTGGGGAGTGATGATGCCTGCATCTTCTCCCTGGGGCTCCTGTTGTCGCTGTGGTGATGGGTTGGCAGCGCCATCTCCCAGGTCATCTGCCCGCCACTGGGGAGGAGGGAAGACACCCTCGGCTCCCTGAACTGGGATCTGTGGCTGGGAAGGGAGGACAGGTTCCTCCACTTCCGAATCTGTGAGCTGCTGCTGGGGAGACTGGCCGTCTGCGCCATCTCCTGTGCACTCACTTGACCGCTGGGGAGTGATGCCACCTGCACCCCCTCCTTGATGCTCCTTCTGCTGCTGGGAACATGGGCCGGCTGTGCCGTCTCCCGGGTCATCCGTCAGCCGCTGGGGAGGAGGGACGACACCCTCGGCTCCATCGATTGGGATCTGCCGCTGGGGAGATGAGCCGGCTGCGCCGTCTTCCAGTTCATCTGTCAGCCGCTGGGGAGGAGGGACGACACTCTCAGCTCCCTCAACTGGGATCTGCCGCTGGGGAGGGAGAACAGGTTCCTCCGCTCCCAGAGTTGTGAGCTGCCACTGGGGAGACTGGCCGGCTCCACCATCTCCTGGACACTCGCCCACCCGCTGGGGAGTGATGCCGCCTGCATCCCCTCCCTGGTTCTCCATCTGCCGCTGGGGAGATGACCCGACTGCGCTGTCTCCCGGGTTATCCAACAGCCGCTGGGGAGGAGGGACAGCACCCTCCACTCCCTCGTGCTCCTGCTGCCGCTGGGGATGTGGGCTAGCTACCGCATCTCCCTGGATTCCTGTTGTTGTTCCAGATACGGGGCAGAGGCCAGGGGCTCCCCACCCTGTTGTCAGCGCTTCAGCTGGGGGTTGTGGATCTGAGCGAACTACCCAGCATTCGGAGGACCCCGGTGGGAAGACCGCAGCCTCACCCCCCCATCCTGGGTTAACATCCTCGGATGAATAATCGACAAAATCCATGGACACTGGGGCATACTGGTGAACACGGTCAAACAGTTTTTTATATGCTTTTTCCAGTTCCCACTCCTGTGTAGTTAAAAAGTCAAAATCACCTCTCAGTGCACCTGGGAGGTCCAATTCCCTGAAATCTCGGATGTCCATAATCCGCCACTCCACTGTACTGCCGAAATCCAGGTCCTCCTGAAGACTATCCCATAACAATCCTAGGCCGCCAAAGTCATAGCCCTCCGTGGGCTCTGTACCTTCCAGGCACCAACCCGCCTCGGCTGCATACCATCGTAACGCCCTGTATCCGTCATCCCACATCATCTCGGTTTGGACCAGCCCGTCTAACTCGGACACCCATTCCTCCCTGGGCTGCTTTCCCAGCAACGGCATTCGTGCCTCCAGCTGGAACCAGTAAATGTCCTCGCTGGTTGGGAGGCACTTACCCAAGTATTCCTGTTCCCATCGCAGAGTCTCCCACCAGAGTTGCCGACGGATATGATCCCTCCACCGCAGCTCGTCCTCAGCGGATACAGGTCCATCGGGTTGGGCCCGTGCCTCCTGCATACGCCGTCTGAACTCCAGTTCCATAGCTGAGGATCCTGGCGTTGCTCCTTCTCTGCCCGAAGGGTGACCAATCCTGGTGCTTTGGATGTCCCCGCTCCGGTGTGAAAGAGGAAACTTCCGGCCCCGGAAATCAGACCATAACAAATTTCTTTAAGGAAGCATCCCACCGCTTGCCACCAATGTGACGGGACCGACCTGTACCCCGACTGGGTACTCCCGCCAAACGTTGCTTCCTCCTGACGGGACACCAACAAGTAACCCCTTCAGCACCAGGCAGAACCAGCGTTGTAGATAGAAGGAGGGACGTCGCTGCACCGAAGCCGCATTGGCACTGTGGCTATCCGAAGCTTAGCTACACAGTGTGGCTACAGCCCACCCCAAACATCAGGCAACACTCATGTTGAGGTGAAAGCAGGACTCATTTATTAAAGCCAAATACAGAACTATATATACACAAGTAGAAAAGGGGCAAGACAAATATCACATGATCCAATTACCATGTCAGGAAGGAAGTAATTAGATCAAATCCTGCAACACAATATCTGGGGGAAGGACAGGATGACACGAGACATAAATAATGACATTAACTGGGGACGTAGACGTGGAATGACGATAGACATATAATCGGCTTGAGACAGACAATGGCCAGGACACAGGGATAACAGGAGCTCACAGGATTAACAGCTACCTGTTATGTAATGGATAATTAGGTATGCAGCAGTGACACCAAGTCATACCTACAGGGGGTCTTAAGACAAGGGCTAACTCACACAATAACAGGGGAAACACTTCACACCTATACAATTAACAATGTACAGATAATCAGCCTTCTTCCTACCACAGGATGTCCAGCTGACGTTACAGTTCTGAGACTCTGAGTGCTAAAACATGGGGTACATCAGCAGACTGAACCCCTGTATCCACACACAGAAGTCTCTACAAGGCCTGGGCCCATAGTCGATAGGGAGGAGGCTGGCTCTCAGGCCTCTCCAGGGACCCCAGTGATGGAGGGTTCTGTCACAATATGGATCCACCATCTAAATCATCCACCAGACAAAGCAAGGCGAGAGACAAATCTACAGCGATCCTCAAACCGGTGCCGCCTTCTGGGTCAGGTTCTACTGTAGCAGAAGGGCACTCCGTGTCCGACGCCTCCACAAAAGATCCGCTGACGGCTCAAGACCTTGTTGGTGTCATATCTCCACTCCTAGATGCAAAGCTTGAGAAACTGTCTGATTCCATCAATGCCGTGCTTGCTGAGTTGGTCTCTCAGGGAAAGAGGATCACTTCTCTGGAATTCAGGGTCTCCGACATAGAGGATGGGAACGTCTCCCTGTCAGCATCCCTCCGCTCACAGGATCATTTACTCACAGCTTTACAGGACCGTATTGATGACCTTGAAAACCACAGTAGACGCAATAACTTGCGTCTGGTTGGCCTGCCTGAGGAGGTTAAGGGCACAGCGCTACATGACCTTGTGACGACTTGGCTTCCAAAGTACTTGGGCCTGGTGCTTCCCCAGGGTGAATTGGTCATCGAGAGAGTGCATCGCATCGGTCAACTACCAGTTTCGGCTACGTCTCGTCCTATGCTGACAAGGTCAAGATCCTGGACGCGTATAGAAAGGTCACGACTCTTTTTTTATCACAAACACAAGCTGTTACTTTTCCAAGATTTTTCTGCAGCAGTAACGGTCAAACGACGCCAGTTCTCCGAAATCTGCACAGAACTTTACAACAAACGAGTGAAATTCGTTCTTCTTTATCCGGCTAAACTCAGGATTACCCATGAAGGGCAGGCCTACTTTTTTGACACCCCTATGGCGGCCAAAGAATTTCTTCGTGCTGGATCCAGATCCTCTCCTTCTCTGGATGATAGTTCGGCGGTGCCTGGGGCCTCCCCCCCTTCTCCTTCTCGCTCTCATCCTGCTTCTCTGCCTCGCTCCTCTCCGCCTGTCTCCCCTAGGGCTCGAGATCTCTGAGACCCATTGGTATTTGGATATGTATCCTCTGGTTTACCTTTATTGGTTATTGTACACTGTTTTGTTGATTCTCGATTATTCCTATTTTTTTGGTTTCTCTGTTGTGTTTCTAGGCACAAAATTATATGTGCCGAGTTTCGGTTTATAAAAAAAATGAAAAAATGGGAGAAGCATAGCACTTTACAACTGGTGATATACGGTTTTATTTTCTACTTTGTCCACTGGGCACTTGGGGGGGCTGGCTGGGACCCTCCTGGGCCGCCATTTCCAGGTTCATTTTCTGTTTTATCTTTTCCTCAGCGGGGCATCGGGTGACCTCCTGGCCTCGTTGTTATTGTGGTTATAGTGCAATAGCTGTGATGCGCCTTCTTCCTTACGGATTGTATCATGGAATGTTGAAGGTTTAAATACACCTGTTAAGTGTAAAAAGGTACTTACCCATCTCAAACGAATGCACCCAGATGTTATTTACCTCCAAGAAACCCATTGGTGCTGAGCTGAAAGCTCCGTGGCTTTGAGCTTGTTACTCCGCTATGTATACTAAGAAATCTAGGGGTGCCACCATTCTCCTCTCTAAAAGGTTGCCCTTTGTTATTGAGTCTGAGATTGCTGACCCGGAGGGACGCTACATTATTCTTAAGGTTAAATTGTTTAATGAATCTTTTACTTTTGTCAATCTATACGCCCCTAATTCTGATCAGCCCGCTTTTCTGGCCAAAATTTACTCACTGCTGCTGGAGATTTCGGCCCCTAATGTCATTCTGGGGGGGTGACTTTAATTTGATGGCCAGTGTTTCCCTAGATGTGTCTGGCCCTTCCTCTCGTCCTATTGGGCTTTCCTCCCTGCCTGTGTTGGATCACCTTTGTTTGCGGGATGCCTGGAGATTTCTTAATCCGACGGATAAACAATACACGTTTTATTCCCACCCCCATAACTCCTTCTCCAGGCTGGATTACCTGATTTTACCGGTCTCGTTTTTGCACAGGTTGAAGGGTGCCCACATAGGCCAAATAGTGATCTCTGATCATGCCCCTATCTGGATGGATATCTGTCTAGCTTCCCCGTATCAGGTGTCCCGTAATTGGAGGTTTCCTAATAATTTATACACTTCTGAAGCGTTTAAACAATTCCTGATTGCGAAATGGAATGATTATGTCGATGATAATCATGAACATCTTGATGACCCTGATTTGTTTTGGGGCGCTTCTAAGCCGGTTCTGAGAGGGCATATCATTGCCTATGTTGTGCGACGCAGGAGAGAGGCCGAAGCTAAACTTGTCCAACTCACAGACGATCTTTCCAGGGCGTATGTTGCCCATAAAACCCATCTTAGTTCAGATACCCTGAAAAAATATAAAGAGATTAAATCCCTCTACGATGCCTGGGTTACTGAAAAGGCACAGCTTTCTTATAATTATACTCGTAATACTTTTTTCCGCTGGGGCAATAGGTCCGGCAAGCTTCTGGGCAATCTTATCCGTCACTCTAAATCTAAATATCATACTGTAACCCGGCTTCAGGATTCTTCTCAATCGGTCGTGACCGACCCTGATAAAATCACTCAACTCTTTGCTAAATACTTTGAGGATTTTTATTCTTCAGAACCTAATGATCCTGATGAGGTGCTTCAAATGTTTCGGCGGGCTGATATTCCAAAACTGTCACCTGCAGATCGTGAGTGTTTGATCAAACCGTTCACCCCGTCTGAGATAGCCGCTGCTATTAAGTCCCTTCCTAATGGCAAATCCCCTGGCCCGGATGGCCTGGGAGCCGAATATTATAAACTCCTCTCTACGTATCTACCGGCTCACCTTGCTGATGTTTAGAATGGATTTCTGCAGGGGAAGACCCCCTCGAGGGATTTCACGGCCTCCCGTATCATAGTCCTTCCCAAACCACACAGGGACCCTACCTTGCTCTCCTCCTATCGCCCCATTTCCCTTTTGAACCAAGATCTAAAAATATACGCCAAGATTATGGCCTCTAGACTGCAACCTATTCTAATGAAACTCACCTCTCCTTCTCAGACTGGATTTGTTAAAGGGCGCCACTCTACTCAAAATATTAGGGGCCTTATCTCAGCTATTCTTACTGCCAAACTTACTAACAGTGAGGCCTCTATTGTAATTAGTTGTGATGCTGATAAGGCGTTCGATAGAATTTCCTGGCCGTACCTTGTTAGTTTTTTCAAGTACCATCATTTCGGGTTGCCTTTTGTACAAATGTTTCGAGCGTTGTATCATTCCCCGGTGGCTCAGGTTACGGTGAATAATATGAACTCCCGCTGGTTCTCCCTGGGTAGGGATACTCGCCAAGGATGTCCCCTGTCTCCTCTACTTTTTAATCTGGCGATCGAACCTCTAATTCGTGCTATTGAGTGTTCCGCCGTGCTTGAGGGAATCAGGGTGGGTGAGGTCGAATTGAAGGCTGCCGCCTTTGCTGATGATCTCTTGTTATACCTCTCCAATCAATAAGCTTAAGACCGAAGCGCTTCCCATTGTCCCGCAGGCTAAACGTGGCTGGGGGGGGGCGTTCCCTTTCAGTTGGACTCGACTTCCCTCTTTGAAATATCTAGGCCTTACAATCCCCATAAATTTGGCACATCTTTACAAACTACATTTTTCCCCGTTGCTGCGTCAGATGGAAGACTCTTTTAAAACTTGGTCCAAATTTAATCTTTCCTTCTTAGGTAGATGCCACTTATACAAAATGGCCTTTTTCCCCAAACTACTGTACCCGATTCACATGTTGCCCATTACCTTGAAGAGGAAGGATATCCAATATCATAATGCACTGCTGCGTAAGTTTCTGTGGTGCAACAAAAAAGCTAGAATTTCGTTGGTGAAGCTCCAACAGCCTGCTCATACCGGGGGGGGGTGAATTTACCGAACCTTTCAGACTATAATTTGGCCTCTAACTACCGCTTTGTGGCGGATTGGCTGCGTGGCAGGTCTAGGTTCACCAATGTGACCTTGGAGCAGCAACTCTTTCCAACCATTTCTTTCCTGCATCAGCCTAGAAATACTCTGCCTCCCGATGTGGTTGCCAATCCGTTGTTGTATCATACAATGAAGGCTTGGGAGCGTGTTAGACGTCGCCTGGGCTTGGAGGTTCATTATTCCCGGTTCTTACCCCTGGTTCGCAACCCGCAGTTCCAACACGGGAGGGAGGACGTTGTCTTTAGAAGACTTGCCCGGGTGGGGGGTCGCGCCGTTGGTGACTTCCTTGACCCACGAGAGGGTAAACTGTTGTCGTTCTCGCGGTTCCAAGCTAAATTCCCTACTGTCCAAATTCATCCTATTCATTACCTCCAGCTCCGTAACTATGTTAATATGCTACTTCCCCACCTCTCTGGGGCTAACTCCCAAAACCCCTTAGACCAGATCACAATATTGTCGTCTGCCCCAATGCTCACAATGTCTACGATATATAATCTGCTTCGACCACTTATTGGGAGTCCCATACGGCAGGTATTGCCTCCTGGAAAACTGATTTTCCAACTCTGTGTCCAAAACAAGTTCTCCAGGCATATTCCCGCAATTCTAAACTTTTGGTGTCTAGGGATTATGGTGAAATGTTCCTTAAAATTCTGCATAAAGCGTATGTCACCCCCAAACTCCGGTTCTTAATGGGTTTATCTGATCATTCCCGATGTTTGAAATGCCGCTCACCTGAGGCGGATCTTCTTCACGGCTTATGGTCCTGCAGTTCTATTGTCCCGTTCTGGAATGCCCTACAGTTGTACATCACAGATACTCTGGGCATTCGTTTTGTAATTTCTGTTGAATGGGCAATTTTTGGTATGTTCCCTGACTATGTTCCCCCCTCTGTAGCGAGAGCTAAATCTCTCTTGCTCACTATCTCGGCAGTGGCCAAACGGGCAATATTGTTCCAATGGATTGCTCCACAGCCACCTTTATTGACATTGGTCCAGACGCGCTTACGCTCTTTGTTTCAGATGGATTGGCTTGAAGCCGTTCTCCATAAGGAAAGCAAGGTTACATTTCTGTTCAACCGTTGGTCCCCATTTATCGCGACGCTGGATAGTAATACCAGATTGTCTTCTCCGTGGAATAAAGAAGTTTAAAAAAAAAAAAAAGCTATGTGCGCGCGCACAAGCGCACAGCTTAGAGGGAACACTGCTTGCAGGAGTTTTTTTTTTTAGAAAACCATATGGAGAAAATGTAATTTGGCAGTATCTACTGAGAAATTCTCACATTCTCATGAGTTTTGGAGCTTATTGTGGTTGATGAATATAGAAGTTGTGGTGTAAACTATTCCTTGAAATTATTAATGTTGTACTTAAAATAGGATTTGGATCATGTTGGTTCGGTCTACATTTAGAGGACAGACTAATTAGGTCTATTGTAAAGCCACTCTGTTGTTCTTTTCCCCTTATTTCATGACTCGGGCACTATATATATTAACATACAGTTGAAACACATAATTAAAACACAAGAGACATGAGGTCGTTGGAAAGTGTAAGGCCACAGCGCTTTATTACTGTGACAAAAAATGCAGGGAATTAGAAAAAACATAAACATTGTTAAATAACATTTTGTAGGGATATCCCGCCAAATACCATACGGGAACTGTTGGGTCGGAACACCCTACCCTTCCAAAGTTCCCCCAGGGACTGAACCCGTGGAGAAATTAACATGAACATACGTGTTGGCATAACAGCCAATTGTAAACATAACACCATATCTCTCAGAATTCAGCCATAGGCTCCTTTTTAAGATAAAGAAAGGTGAAAAATTTGGGGAGGGAGCCCTTACGAAAAAAATTACTGCAGTTTTTCTGAAGTAATACTGCAGTTTTTTGGACATGAAAGAACTGCAATACTGCACTTTTACTGCAGTATTACTGCACATTTACTGCACTTTTACTGCATTTGTACTTCACTGTACTGCCGTTTTACTGCAGTTATTTTTGTACGGAAGTACAAATGCAATAAAGCTGCGGTACATTGAAGCACAACTGTAGGTTTGCAATATAAAAAAAAAGTGCAGTAAAACTGCAGTACAGTGAAGTACAAATGCAGTAAAAGTGCAGTATTGCAGTTTTTTCATGTCCAAAAAACTGCAGTATTACTTCAGAAAAAACTGCAGTAATTTTTCGTAAGGGAGGGCGGGGATTCACTGCTTTATAACACTGGCAAATATTATCTTACCAAAGGCGGGAAAAGGGGGTCCCATAAATAGACAGCCAAAAAAAACCTCCCAACAGGACAAGGAACCCTATAGGATGTCCTTTAGATGACCCCCCTTACATCCTGACAACCTGCTTACTGTTAATATAGGCCCAGTCATGCAGCCCTTTCTCTTAATATCCAGGGCCTGTCTTTTTATATTAGATTGAGTTTTCCATTTGGAGGATAATAAGGATCTGGGTTTTATTAATTCAAGGGTTTATTCACATGGATATAAAAGGACACATCTGTACTATGGATATACACATTGGTCGTCTGAATGGTTGTACAAGAAAACATGTTTTGTACATGTAGAAGTCTTGGACATGTATTTTTACCTAATATGTAGAATTGTGTGGTCATTCTGATAAAACAATAAAAACAAAAGGTTTTTTTAGTTTTTTTTAATGTAAGTCAATGGGAATATGATTATGCCTGTACACATATCCTTCCATGGGCCTCCTTTGATTTAATCCAGCTAAGTACAATTCATAAGAAATATTATGTGATTGAACTGGAAAGAGTAAAATGAATAGCTACACAGCATAGAGAATGGGAGGTTTAATCTATTAAAATCACATAAACTGAGGTCATTTCAGGAAAATCTTTACCCATATCAACAGAGAAGATGACAAGAGGCAACATATTATAATTAGAGGAACCATGGTTTTATCTAGAAAATTATGTTCTTCACAGTAAGAGCCACATTACTGTAGAATACATTACCTTTACAAGAGGTGACTGTAAGCACTGGAGGCTATAAAGAATGAACAAGATTGTCTTTTGTTCATCAGGGTTATTAAGATTTTTCCCCTTCTTAGCGATATTGCCATGAGAGTTTGTTTTTGCCAGGATCAATGGAACTGATATATTGTGGATAGGCTTGAACATGATTGATTTTTTTTTTTAACGCTTTTTTTGAGTACGTTTTAAAAAAACTGTAAGAAGGCACTACTTTAGTGCCTGCTATTAAAACCAAAGCTTGTTCCTCTGATTACACCATGGCCTACAGCCTTGATAATAAACACAGAATATATGCTCTTATTTACTTATTGTTTCACGTCCAAATATAATGTAGCTCTAATCTTTGTGTGTTAGTGTTCTGTTGTGTATTAGTGCATAATTGATATATATAGAAATGTACATGAATGTGTTGACTCTTTTGATTCACCTTTCTTAGATCTTGTTCTGTACCCTGAATACGCACAAGGTGGACATGCAGAAGCTGCTGGGAGGTCAGATAGGCCTGGATGATTTTATATTTGCTCACGTCAGAGGTGAAACCAAAGAGGTGGAGATCATCAAAACAGAGGATGCCCTGGGTCTGACCATCACTGATAATGGGGCTGGATATGCTTTCATCAAGGTACTGATCTATACAATATTAATACATATTCTTGAATGGCAAAAGATTATAGATAATGCCCTATTGTGACAAAAAGCAAACCATCATCTCTCCTTCTTTCTTCAATATATTAAAATGTAATTTGTCAATTTTCAGTTCTTTCAGTGTTGTGCTCAAGTTTTATGAATTTGCCATAGTTTGCCTTGTTATAGTTTAATGTTTAGAAATTAGTGTAAACAGCGCAATGCATGACATTCTAACATGCAGTAACATACAGTATTAGCGCTGAGGCCAATTAATAATAGGGATATTTTCAGTGTGTTTTTATATATTATTAATTTTGGCTTCAGGAGAGGAGAATCATTTTAATGATAAGCCAAAATTAATAATATATAAATCACACTGAAAATACCCCAAGTCATCCCCTCATAAAACCTTCAATTTAAAAAGAAACAAAAGAAGATGTTAACTTCATGTGTTTATGAAAAATGCAGTAAAGATCATTCTTATAGGGTCCTACAACAGCAAATTTAAGATTCACTCTAACTTTTGGTGGATTAGTCATGGTTTAAGATGAGCAAACTACTAACGTTTTGTCTATTTTATTTGCTTTAGAGGATTAAAGAAGGAAGCATTACTGACAGGCTAAAATCTGTGAATGTTGGTGACAACATTGAAGCCATAAATGATCAGACCATTGTGGGGTGCCGACACTATGAAGTAGCCAAGATGTTGAGAGAGCTACCAAAATCAGAGACCTTCACCTTGCGTCTTGTCCAACCAAAGAGAGCGTTTGGTGAGTTCATTGAAAAGGTTGTGGGATGAGGCTGCCGTGGAAAGGGGCATAACTAGAAACCAGAGGGCCCTGATATTGCTCTGGGGCCCACCAACCTTATCAAGCAACATGTCTCACATTGTCACTTTTGCCTTAAACAGCTTGTGAGAGCGCCACCTTTGCCCCAAATAGCTTGGGAGTGCCTTTGACCCAAGCAGCTTATCAGTGCCATCCTAACCCCTAAACAGCCTGTCTCTGCCATCTTTGCCCCCAGCTCATCAGTGCCCACAAACAGCGTATCTGTGCCATCTTGCCCCTAAACAGCTGCTCTATGCCATTATTGCCCCGAAACAACTCGTCTGTGCCTTCTTTCCTTGACCCCCCTCCAACATACACAGCCCTTTCTGAACAATTCTGAACTGGTATGAGGAGACAGGAATGAGTGGTTGCAGGGTGGCCTGGGCCCCATTGCAATTGTGACCCTTGTAGTTGGTTACACCACTGGCAATCTTTGTGGTAATTGATTATTATACACAAAATGATAGCCTTCTGTATAACCTTTTTTAGTTTAACCATTAATGTCTAGTTCTAGAGATGATTTAAAAAGGTACAGATTCCTAGCAGGATTAGGGTAAAAGGCTCTAAAGGCGATGCATGTATATTTTTCTAGCTTTGTGTAAAGCCCTGCATCTCCAAATCAGTTTCTTATTTCTCTGGAATTTGGGCATGCACACTCACTGCCTACTCTTCGCCCTCTAAAGATGACTGGGGCTAGCCCTACCACTTAAGACAACTATTCATAACATCGCTGACTGTGCTGTTAAAGCTGTTTATAAAGGTGCTGTGTGACTGTAGATGCAGGTTTGCCTGGACAGACAAGGAGGACAGGTTCTCATGCAGAGGAAGTTTGCTTTGCATTTCATTCTTGGACTGCCCTTATGGTAGTATCAGACTGATGAAGATTTTTACTCTGTAATGGCACCACAGGACAGGCTATTAAGCAGCCGCCCATCCTCTGCAAATTAATCTCAAATCTTCTTAAAGTCCAATTAGTCACGGAGACCTATACAACACTAATGATATTCACAAAAAAACTAATTTTACTCATTTACAATATATGCCACATTTTTTGCATTAGACAAATTGCATGTGTGCTCCACAAGGTGGAGCCCAAAGAACGTGGCACATTACTTGTGTAGGATAAAGTGTTACATGATCTGATTATTCAAGTATACATTAAGAGTTACCATTCTATCCTTACTATGTGTGGAGTCCTTTGTAGGCCTTTCTGGGCTACAATTCTACAAGCAAAAAACTGGGCTGCTGGCAGTTTTAAGTTTTGTCTGTCTTGTGTCAGAGCCCGGGACTGGTGCCCCTTTTTTAAACCACCCTTGGGTTATTTAACCATAAAAAGAAACCGTCATCTATGCTTGTTATTAATCTTTGAAAAAAGAAATAGGTATTAGTTAAGACATATTTAATAAAATATTTGAACATAAATGTTGTGAAAAGTTAATGATAACGTGCACAAACAGACAAAAGGGTCCCATCCTGATCTATATACCACTTAACCTATAAACGATAAAACTATTTATAACAAGCAATAGTAACTGAGTTACTTTCAATAAAGTATATCATATGGACCTGATGTCTTAAAATTATTTACTGGAGTGAAATAACTGTTTAATGTTATATACATTTTTGGTAGAAATAAGTCAAGGAGTCTCTTTCATTGGAATTGCCCCTGACAAAATTGTTTAGAAGAAGGACATTTTTTAATATAGCAAAGCTCATGGAAGTCATTTATATTTATGAGGCCATTTAGTAAAAGGTACACCTCAAAGCCTGTTATGTTTGAAGCAAAGTGTACTGTACGTCATGTATATGATCAAATTTAGATTTAGTACACAACGAAAAATGCCTATAAATGTATTCATGCTTAAGCATGAATTTTACATTGAAAATGTTCATCGTAGATCCTTTTAATCTCCTTAGACCAAAACAGGATGAGGTTAAACCTACCCTACAACAGGAAGCATCATATGTTGTTGCTGAACCAATGGAAGGAAATGATTATTGACACCAAGTTTTTAAATGGATGGAAATAATTTATACATTTTCAGGGGATTTAGAAATGTTCGAAACAAAACCAAGCTACTACTGCAGTTCTTGATATTTCTGCAAATGATGATTGCCTTTCATGTTGCCCATGATGAATTACAAATAAGTAAACCTTTGTTGCACCCATCTAGTAATCAATGTCAATATATATATATATATATATATATATATATATATATATATATATATATATATATATATATATATACACACACACACACCATATTTGCTCGATTATAAGACGACCCCCAAATCTTAATATTAATTTAGGAAAAAAAGAAAAAGCCTGAATATAAGACGACCCTATAGGAAAAAAGTTTTACCAGTAAATGTTAATTCATTTAAACTATTTTTTTAATAAAAGCTATGATTGAGAAAAATATTTTGGTTTTATTTACTTCTATTTTCCAACCTGTCCCCCAGTTATGCACATCTGCCCCAGAAATGCCTTTTACCCCCTATATGCCACTGTGCCCCATGATATGCCTTTTAACCCTGTAAATGCCACTGTGCCCCATGATATGCCTTTTAACCCTCTAAATGCCACTGTGCCCCATGATATGCCTTTTAACCCTATATGCCACTCTGGCATTTAGAGGGTTAAAAGGCATATTATGGGGAAGAGTGGCATATAGGGAGGTTTAAGGCATTTCAGGAGGCAGAGTGGCGTATATAGAGGGTTAAAAAGGCATTTCTGGAGGCAGAGTGGCATTAAGGGGGTTAAAAGGCATTTCACAGAGCACCCTGCCTCCAGAAATGCCTTATGCCCCCCATTTAACACTCCCCCCCCCCCCCCCCCGCCCCACTTACCGGTACTTCTGAGTCTCCTGTCATGTAGCTGGGGCAGCGTGTAGACTCACGCTGCAGCTGGAAGGAGGCGTGGCTAGCAGCGGGGGTTGTCTGCGTGCATCGTGCAGACATTCCCCGGCTGTCAGAGATCAGAGTTCCCCGCGCCGGTGCCGCACTGGTGCGGGGAACTCTGATCTTTGACAGCCGGGGAATGTCCTACACGCTGCCCCAGCTACATGACAGCTGCACACCGGGGACTCTGAAGTACCGGTAAGTGGGGCAGGGGGGGTTTAGACAGGAGGATCCAGATCCCTTGCAGCTGCGGGGGATCTGGATCTTAGTTGTCTCATAGTCAGACTTTGAGGTCTGATTATAAGACGACCCCGATTATAAGCATTTGCTCTGAAAAAAACCTCGTCTTATAATCGAGCAAATACGGTATATATATATATTTAGCATAAACAGCTTAATTTAACAATATCAGTCCAGACCTTTGACATATCCACTTATGAATAGTATAGGTACCCTTTAGGTACCCTTACAACCTATAGTGAATACCCAGAATGGGTATATTTGTGACATCAAACAACAAACAGGTACTTCAACAAATTAGTGATTTTCATTGGCAAACAACGTCTTTGTGGCTTTCACTTCATGTGACGTCACTTTTTTCTCGCATACTGCATAATAAGAGCTTGGTGTTTACATAAATTCAGAAATTATACATTGGATACAAAATTGAGTTTCCTTTTTTGGCATTGGAATTCCTTCTCACACATAGTTTTATTATTTTTGAGGTTGATTATTACTTGCAAATCTGAAGGACGGCAATGGGGCATGTTTTACACCCTCTAATGTCAATTTATGTATGGTTTTCCTGCAGGAACATAATATCTTTCATGATCAAAATCCATTTAAGCAATATATTGTTTATTTTGGTCGCTATATTGATTGCCTGTAACTTATTTGGAAAAGGGTTTATTAATTTATGTTGTATGATAATGTAAACTCAAATGAGTTAATTCACTATGTTGGACAAACCACTCGCCAATTAAAAACCGGAATCAGGGAACACCTAAACAGTGTTGAAAAAAGAAATATTTCGTTGCCTATTGTAAAAAAATATTTTTCTTTCATTGGGTTCTCCCAGTAGTGTGCTAATGCACCTGAGTCAGCGTGAGGTATTATGGATATTTATTTTCATTATTGTATCCCAAATGTCAGTTCTCAATATGATGTGTCTTGCTATATTGGTTAAAATAAGTAACATTTGTTTAATTTGGATAGCGGTATTGAGGTCACTTTTTTGTTTAGACACTAAGTTTCAACCTGTAAGCAATTTCATTTTGATTTGCTTGGTGTGCTTGGAAATGTAACTATAAGCTGTCCAATACATCTATATACGGTATGTTTATATAGGTTGTAGATCTAATATTAATTAACCATATGGGGCAACCATGTGGTTAATTTTAAATTGTACATTCTTTTTAATGAGTGTGTGTTTATATTCTTTTTAATTGACCTGAGGCTTTCTATGAATGTTTCTATAGAATTATAACACACACCATGTGTTTAGCTTTGTTTTATCTACGTTGGTTTTTACATGTATCCTACCACTCACCTTTCCTTTATAAGTGACATTGCTGATCAGCTATAAAGGCTGCTTTGGAATAAGCACATTTGCGAAATGTATCAAGCGTGTAGCCCGGTCATGATAGGTTTGCATTTTGTTAGAGTTTTTATCGTCCAAGGACAGGAATAAATACTGTTTGCTATTATATGGACATCGCTTCATTCTGCAGTTTGAGCTAGCGTTTTTCTATTGCCATATATTGATGTTAGGAGGCAAGAAAGCAGTTTCAAGATTGTTATTTACACAGAAGTCTCTGCATTTTGTGACAAGTTTCCTTTTTTTTCATAGAATCTACTGAATTACTAATTAGCTAAACGTCTGCTTTGTCTGTGTTTGTGATTCAACAGATATGATCGGACAGAGATGCAGACCTACCAAATGTCCAAGTGAAGGGAAAATATCAAGTGGAAGAGAAACTCTACGCCTGCGAAATACAGGCATGGCCACTGTGGAAGAAATGGTAGTCTTTATATGCACCCTTAGTATGAAGGCTTGGGCTAGGGTGGTGTCCACATAGTATTTCTAAAATGATGTGCCAGCATGAAAATTTCACCAAACTAATATAATAATTATCCAAACTTAAAGGAAAGCACACCAAAGGTAAAATATTGGAGAGCTATCAGAGGACTTAGTAATAAATTTTAACATTTTGGGATATTTCACCAAAACACCCTTCTATTTTATTAACGCAATACTTATTTCCATATTGCTAAACAATTTTTTTTTTCAAAATATCTAAAAAAATCAAATGATCACTAAACTTTCTGATGTAATAACTCAATATGGTTACTTTTCTTTAAAAGAAACTAAAAACAACTAAAAAATAAAAATGTCTGGATACCATTTAGATCAAAATGCTTTACTAAAAAACAAAATCAAAAGAATGTGGCTTGTGGAAATCAATAACCGCACACAATGCTATAACAAAAGTTATTTATGAACAACAAAATATTACACATTTACACATATCATGTGGTTGAAAAATATTCCTAAAATTCCAATTTTCCATATAAGCTAGAGTTAAAACAAATAATTTAAGCAGAAATGTATTACCTAATTTAAATGGAAGATATGACATCTAAGCAATTGGACCATCTGGCAGTAAATATTTTATCAGATGTAAATGTATGTTGTAGGTATATTTTGTTACTATTGTGTTTTGCCCATATTAGTTGTGTTCCTAGCTTTATGTTAAGTACATTTGTTCTATTATAGTAATTTTTATTTCTCTCTGTAATACATTTTGGAATCTATTTTTATATGTGTGTGCGTAAATCTCTTACACATATGATTGCCATTAGCCAGAGATTGGTTGCGAAATAGCAATTCACTCGGCCCTTGTACAGTTCTGTTAATATACTACAGCTGGATCAGCTATAGTTGCAACTAGCTGGCTAGAAGGGGAGCAGCATCAGCCTGTTCTTGCTAGAACACCTCCTCCCTTACATGTTTGATCTCCTGTTTATGTGCAGACGTTCTGTGTTTGAGTTAGATTTGCAGTCTTGGGGTTTGCTTATATCAGTTTTCAGAATGTATGTAATAACATTGCTTGAAAATCCTTGTAATCTCAAAACCCTGGTAATCTAGATGAAATATGACTATGATTCTTTCTTCTATACCCTTGTCAGTTTCACAAATTTTAAATGTAACTCTGTCTTAATCAATTAACATAAAATGCATTTGTTTATGTTTTTATGAAACATTTTTTTTCCTGTAGTGTGTGTGTGTGTGTATATATATATGGAAAATCTAAATTAAATTAGTCCACATTTTCCCCCACAGTCACTAAAACCTAGATATAAAAGATTTCTACCTTATATATATGTTCTCCTACTTACCAGTTCAGTGATAGTAATTTTGAAAAAGACATGAATTCAAGTATTTTAGTCTTTAAAAGATATTTCTAGTTGAATTGATTAAGAAGAATATAAACGGGATGTTCTTTAAAGCATGGACCTTCTCATGTAATATTTCACTATATGTCATACTTCCTTCATTGTGCTACAAGTGTGGCAGAATATTCTGGTTTTATTTAAAAAAAAACCCATATTTTAGTTGACCTGCATCCATACAAGAGGATTTTTAAGTAAAATACAATCTGAGGTCCCTTCCTAAAATCAAATTTGACAATAAATCTTACTTTATTAATATAAAGCACACTTAATCACATAAAAGAGTGAAAATAACCTTTTGTCCTTCTAGCTACTGTGGATTTTAATTTCTGTGGTACCCCATACACAGTGATAGTCTCTGACAGCGTGCACCAGGAAATTTACTAAATCTAGGATTATGTAGGGACTGGAGGGGTTTCTATAACAAGCATAGTGTCATTGTCTGTTATCTATGTTAGAATCCATCAGGGTATCATAGAATTTAGAAATGGCTCAGACGTGTAATTTATAACCTCTGTTTTATAGCCAACTGAAGTTGAAGAAGAAGCATCACGTAAAGTAGATGATTTGCTGGAAAGCTACATGGGGATCAGAGATATGGAACTAGGTAAGAAGTTTTTTTACACTAAATTATACAACAATAAAGTCACCTTACATTATAAGTTTAAGATCTAATTACATTTGTGCATTTTATTCCTTTCATTGTTATTAGAGCAGGTGTATCTTGAAAAATAAAGGAGATGTTCTGTTTGTACAAAATCTGTACACCAAAGATGTAGATTACAGTTTTAATTTCATTATTTCTTAAAAAGGTTTTTACATGTAAGAACACTGCATACATGTTTATTATGTTACAAGGTAAGAAAGGTTTTTAACATGTGAATGTTACAAGGTAAGAGGTTTTTAACACATGAATGTCCTCTCCTTCCTTGTAAAAGTATGAATGTGACGAAAAATTTGCATGATTAATAATGATTGATATACTACTAGGAATCATGTTTCTAACGGTGCATTCATTTCTAAAATGTGTTTTATTCAACAGAGTTGGTAGAACAATAGACTTAGAATCAAATTAGGGGTAGGCACCAACATTGCTCACGGTGGGCATTTATTGGGGTCTGTGGTTGACAATTTAATGTTGTTCTATGGATCTTCACAAATCTTGTCATTGTACAGATGTTTATCCCTGAATCAAATAGTCCTACATTATTTAGTGTACTGTGTGCTGGTTTCTTCATTCATGCACTCTTACTGATGCTTACCAACATTGCTCTAAAACCTCACTAGTACTGTAGTACTAGTACAAAAATAAATAAACATGCATTAACATGTTCACTGAGGTTAAGACATTGTGCTTTTATATTAAATTACACACGGTAGTTTTAATGCAAAATACAACAAATATCAGACCTTAAGTATTTGGTTGTCATTCAAACATTACTGCCTTAATTCTTTTTATTTATGCAGTCTTCTATTGCATTCATCATTCCAGCACAAATGGCCAGCCGCTAGGTGATTAAACACGTGTTACAGCGATAAACAGTAAAGATCAGTGTAAAGATCAACCGGAAACATGGACAGTTGTTTCTGTGTTTCTGTTACTATATTTATACATTAGCTTTCTTTCCAGTAAAAGCGCAAAATTTAATAAGTGACACAGCAAAACAGGGTATGTTACAACACTACTGAGAAGTGAGAATCATCAGGGATCCATAAAAGTATGCAATGTTTTACATAAGTTGATATTTAAAAAATTTTTTTATATCTGCTTAAATATTGTTTAATTGTTATACTTGTGTAGTGAATGACTGCATACTGATACCTCATGATAGGTGAGCTTTTTCGAAAAAAATAAAAATAAAACAACCACAGATTTGTATTTTCTGTTGGTATAAGAACAGTAGGATGAACCACTCCTTGTTTTCCTGCTTTATTAACCCCTTAATGACAAAGCCCGTACATGTACAAAATGCATTGTTTTCAATGGGTTTTGGGACCGCCCATTGTCCTTAAGGGGTTAAAATATGATGTCACTGATAGCAGGGACAATGTGCATCCCATTTTCACAACAAGACAATTGCATGCTTATTCCCTTCGAAGAACCCCCTCACCCCATTCACCTGAAATAAAGGCGCAACGTGTGACAGGTTGGAATGAAATGTCCACATCTTTTATTACCAAACGTAAAACACAAAGTAATAAAACATCAACCAGGGTCCCCCTCCTTAAACTAGGACATCATAAAACCACATGGGCCAAAGTAAATGCTGGAAACACCACCAGCCAATCCTAGGCATGCCAAACTAACTCCCAGCCACCTAGTCACAACCACACCAGCTCGAAGGCCTCGTCGTCATCCACTATAACAGGACGGGTGTACTACACAACTTTACACCCCGCAGGCATTACTCGGAACCCCCGGTAAACACAGTGACAAAGCCTTCCCTACCAAAATACAGGGCGGACGGGCAAATCACTAGCTGGGTAAGTACTGAAGATCTAACTGCTGTAACTTTAAGCCAACCCAGCTTTTTATACCACCCCTACAACCCCCACATCCTGACTAATTAACCCCTACATGCAGCCCGTGCACCTCCCCTGCGCTCCATCTTCAGTGCTTACTATCAGTAGAAAGGGAGGTTTCTTAACTAAGTTAAGTTAAAAGGAGAACATTTTCAACTGGTGTGAAATTAAAAATGTTCCTATCAACCATTAAAAATCACCATTATATAAACCAGCATCATAAAAATCCCTAATATATTTCCTCTTTACACAATATGGTATATAAGTATTAGTGCTTCACCCAGGCAAAATTGTCTTTTTTTTACCTTTATCTGGATAAGTGGAATTTTGGAATAGTTGAACTTGATGGGTTTCTTGCTTTTTTTAACAATACTATGTTAACAACGTATATGGTTACAATAATTATATGTATGTACTGTTTTTGTTTTAAATATGACACATAGGGGTAACATATTTAAGCAATTCAAGTGCTCAATTTTCCTTACCTCTTATGTCAGGTATCCTCCGTATCAACTTCCTTTTTACACATGCCTCTATCCAGTGACCCTTCCATACTGTCTCAGAAATGATCTGCTTTTTCCACAGTCCATAGATTTCTGTCAATTGTTCCCCAACCCCATCCCATATCAATAATCTTAGTGGGCCTTCTCCCCCCCTCCGATTCAATCTCTATTGCACCTCTATGTGTAAAAATGTCTGTTCCCACCAAGCACATTTCCTGCTGATGTTTTTGCTGCTCTTCTTGTCATGGCAATGTGGCACACTTCCGGCCTGCTCTCACACACAATGCCTGTTTAGCCTGAATATAAGACTTGCGCAATATGTAACGCACCATTTGTGCCTTTAATGCTAGACAACATACAGTATGTAGCATGAGACAAAGTATGTATACTTTGTTGCATATTCCTTGCATTCACGTGTTGTTCCTGGCTTTCTGTAGCATTTTATAAGCAATTGCTGTGTAAATATATCTGGCAAAGTAAAATGAAAGATACATATATATCTATATCATATTATTTTATGTAAAGTCAGTAACTGGAATATAACAAACATTTTTTATGTTTTTGTGCAGCCTCAACCCTTGTCGAAACAGCCAAGCAGACGCAAAACCCAGAGGAGTTTAGCAAAGGGCTGGACAATGTTTTGGGGGAATTTGCCTTCCCAACTGAGTTTGTATTGGAGGTTTGGGAAGCCATTCATGAAACAGAAAAATGAGCTCAAAATCCTAAATGTACACTGTGGACTGATTGTAGGAAATCATCTTTCACCAAATATCCTCAATGAACAGCAATTTCTAACAGAACTTTATACAGGAGCTGCAGTACTTTATAAGGCATTTTCTCATGACCACAAGATAAGAATGGAATTCAGTTATTCAGATTAGTTAAAATTGTGGGTACAACTATTCTATGTGTAAAATATTTGAATCTTGTTACTCTTCCAACACTGTTTACTTCAATCAAGTACCCATTACCCCCTGCTAGTTTGCCTGTTTTTTCCTACTTTAAAGACTCAAACCTTAATCAGCCATTGGTCTCTTCTTAGATTTAGGATAGCCATGTGCCTATCCCATGCATGTTTCAATTCCCTTACTTTGTTAATGTTTACTACTTCTGCAATGAAGCCGTCCCCCTTATCTACCGCATGCTTAGTAAAGTAAGACTTCTTTTCCTTACATCTAAGCCTCTGACCCTCTAGTTTTTGATTATTACATTTTACTTTTACATTTCTCATCCTTTGAAGTAAAAATGTTTCACCCCCTCCCTTCTCCAAGCTATACATATAGTATACATACAATGCAACCAATTCACCATTTTAGCAGTCCTCTATAAACTCTCTCCAGAAGGTCAAAATCCTTCTGGAGATGGGGTCTCCAGAACTGCACGCAATACTCTAGGTAAAGTCTGACCAGAGAGGCATGACCAGCTCATTTTTTCTCCTACTAATGGCTGCAGCTATACAACCTAACACCCTGTTTTCTGACAATTTGTTGCATTGCTTATTTACATTTAAATGCTTAAAAATAATTGTTCTCTCTTCGTTAATGCTGACAGTAAAATACCCCAATGCTATATTTTGCCATTTAGATGTGTATATTCTTCAAAATAGTAGTTGTGTTTACCAACAATTAATGTGTTAAGTGCTAGGTGTTTTCTTCATATGCAAATATATATCAAATGTGTGCTGTAATGGAAACCCATGTGTGAAACCAATCAGAATGTAAAACTGCATAAATAGAATAAAGCATTTTTAGATTCTAACACTGAATGCCCTTCTGTAGGAAAGGAAAACACGTCTGTCAATAATGTAACTATACATTGGTATAGAGGACAATCTAGAAAATGAATGCCTGCTTTTGCAACTTGTCTCAATATAGGAGCCAAAGTGGGAAAGTAGATAATAAAAAGTTGAATTGCATGTGTAGCATATATAATTACACTAAAAACAGTATATGTGAGGGTAGTGATACACATAAAAGGTATTGCTCTTGACTAAATAAAGTAAGGTTGATACTTTTGAAAGCTCATCCTTAAAATCGAATGTTAGTCCAATAAATGGTATTTTATATTGCAATACTCATTTAATCAGTATACGCTTTCTTTGGTTACTTAAGTTGGAAAATGGATCATGCAGAAAGCAAAAAATCCACATTTAAATCATTTGTTAGTATCTCTTAAAAAGAAGGAAAAGTACTCTTGACTCCAAAATAGCAATCTGATTTCTCACTGGATCAATATATAATTATAAATAATTATGTTTTTGTTTTTCATTGTATTTTTGATATATTTTTTGCTAAAAGGTGTCTAGTTTTAGCAATTCATACTTAAAACATCCATTTAAAACAACCTCTGTGAATTCCCAATTTTTAGTGTTTTTACTTTAAAGAATCCTTTTCACTGCTTTAGGCAAAAAATTATTTCTTCAAGTGCGAATTGATGATGTCTTTTTAGAGTCCCAAGACACATCTTTTCTAATGAAAACCAATGTAACTTTTCTAGCCTTTCTTTATAACTAAGGTATTCCATTTGCTTTTTAATTTTGTAGCTTCCCTCACCATTTTCAAGTTCTAAAATGTCTTTTTTAAGAAAACTGTCAATAATTCCATTGCATATTCAAGGTGGGGTGTTACTATTGACTTTATATTGATACTGAGGCAAGATTATATTTTTTTTCCATGAGTCAATATTCCTTTTTACACATGATGGTATCTTACTGGCTCTTGCAGCATCTGACTGAACACTGTTGCTAAGTTTACTGTCTGAAATTATTCCCAGGCCCTTCTTGTTTACTGATTTAACTAAAATACCCCCATTTATGGTATTATGCTCACACATAGTTTTCCCCAAAATGCTTAGCTTTGCATATGCCACTTGGCTGCGCGGTCCTTCAATTTCATCAAATTTCCTTGCATGGAAATAATATCACTTAATCCTGTATTGCCTTGCATAATTTTGTGTCACCTGAAGACCAAAAGATGTGGCTCTTGATGCCCCTGCAAGATCATTATAAACATATCAAATAGAAGTGGGCATAGGACAGAACCTGGAGGTACCTCATGTACTACTTTTGTCCAATATGAGAATGTTTCATTAACAACAATTCTCTAAACCCTTTTAGCCAGTATTAACCTCTTTATGACCAGAGATGTACCAGGTTTGTCATGCCAAAGTGTCCTCACAGGACTAGCGACATACCTGCTACGTCACAGTTAACAAATGGACAGTCCAGCAACTGCAAGACAGAGCCCCCAAGCCTTTGATCACCCCTACAGGAACAATTATACAGGCTGAACTCCTCAACTTACGTTTTTACCAGCAATTGTGTCCCAGCTGCCACAGACAGCTTCGGTCCCTACATGAGTGTGGGGACCAGTCCCGACACTACGCTGCTGCCCCTGCGATAGTTCAGTGTTAACCCCTTCAATGATCGCTGCATTTCAGGGGTTAATTGGTGTCTTTCTTGGGGATACTGCTGGTGCTATTTGTCCAGAGGTCCAGGCAGAAAAGCAACAGTCACACAGGCAACTTCAAGGACAGAGCTGGTGCAAGGATTTTTGCTACTTTAGGCAAATCCTAATTTTGTATCCCACCCCCTTTATTCCATCCACTTTTACCCCACTGACGGCTACCTTAGCACCATCTCTATCTAATTAACAGATGTTTGTTGTAGCAACAAATGTATATCACATAATAACGCAGAGTAATATCACATCATAATGTAGAGGAAAATCTGATTTTAAAGCAGAGATATCACGTTATAAAGCAGAGATATTACATTATAATGCAGAGAGATGTGTGATCATATTATGTGACACAGGAATATCACATTATAACAGAGAAACAACATGTTATAACTGAGAAATATCACATTATAATGCAGTGATAGCACATCATAACACAGGTACAACATCATAACGCAGAGGAATATAACATTATAATGCAGAGGAATAAGGCAGAGAAATATATCATAATGCAGAAAACTATATTCAGAAGATGCGTTCTCACAAGGATGTCACAATAATTTCAATTATTATTGGCAAAAGACAACTTTAGTGAGCAGAATTCTCAGTAGTATCTATTTTAAAAAATAAACCACACAGTGTGTATACCTCAATGTCTCTATACTTTAATGCAAACATAAATGAGAGTGTCTGAGTTCCCTGAGACAATAGGGCACACTAAGGGCTTTACGATTTGTCAGTGTAATTTTGTCTGAACTAAGAATCAACTTGATTACATATTGGGGGGAAAAAAAGTTAAAAAAAATTGATAAAATTTGGTGTGTAAGTGAATCAAAAGAAATACATGGTTGATAGCCATTGCTTTTAATATTTAATCAATACTTACCATTGTTGATTTTTAATTTGGACACATTACATGAATCAAGTCATCTAGTGTACTTATTTTGCTGCACAAAGGTCATTGCACAACTCAAATACAGCTGTGGCCATGCAAGCCACACTTCAGGCTCTGCTGCTAAAATCACAAGTGAGCCAAGCCGTACCTGCTTGCCTGATAGCAAAGATCCACACAACACAGCGGGGGGTTTACTCAGATCTCATTCCTCCCTCTTCATCAAGCCCATTACGATCAAATTACCAGCTTACCAAGCGTCATATTTTATTACTCTTTTATTCTGTAGAGTAGCTATATGTACATTTAACACATTATTGATCTAGTTAGCATTTTACACTTTCTGCAAAGTAATACATCTGCACAATGGCCCAGTTTCCATCTTTTAGATTAAGCCCTCACTCAATTTTTATCTGCAATGTCTTCTAACATGGTGCGCATACCCCCTACTAGATCTGAGCTCTAGAATGGCGCCTACCTTTTCTATAGGTAATGGTGCCCTGATCACTCCATGAGAGCATCATTAACCCCTTCAATTCAGCGTGCTTAACCCTGCATGATCTCTCCCATGGGCAGACCTCTGGTAATTCACCAGCATTAAAGGACTTAACAAATAAAATAACAGCACTGACATGGAAGTCAAATGTACTTCCAGGTTAAATGTACTTCCAGGTTAATTGCTGTCATTTAAGACTCTTCTGCAGTTTAAAAAAAAATCAAGAGTGGACTGATAATGATCAGATCGCTCCTGACCAATAGAAGGCCCCTCCCCTAGAGATGGAGAGGAGGGGACATCCATTGTAAAGAAAAAACACACACAAATTAATAATAAAAAAAAAAATGTTATTTTTTAATACATATTTTATTTATACTTGATCACCTATTAATGACACTTTATATCTCATTGATCAATGTCAGTGGCCTAAATTTGTCACTTACAAGTGATCTAAAAGCGATACTTTAAAAAAAAAATGTATGACAAATATTAAATTTTTTAATTTTTTACCCTGATAAAATGGTATGTGACCACTCATTGAGTCTCATCGATCAATAGCATCATAATCCTTATCCTAACACTATACGGTAACTGTACCTAACACTATCACTATCTACTAACAGGACCCCGGAACTACCCCTTACACTCTGTTAACTCCTACTAAACTGTAAGATTAGTTATTTGCATGCTAGTTGGTTTGGAGAGACACCAAAACCGACATTTAAAGAAATGCCCCCAAACCCAGGAAAGAATAGACACCAGAACCTCAGCAAAAATCATGCCATGTGTGCAACAGAAAGGAAATACTGATATCCATGGTAATACCTACAAGAAATTTGAAAAGGTAGAAGTAAAAACCTCAATCTCCAGTTATGAAAAGGGGTGCACTTTTAGGGAATATATAAAAAAAAACATGGACCCAATAAAGTAATCTGTCACAAATCCAAGTTTGAAAACTGAAATGCTCATTTGACCCCATAATGTGTGAGAAACATGGCTTACCCATTAATGTGAGGTATTGCTGTACTCAAGGGGTGAATACAAATCAATAACATTTTTTCTCTCACATCCATTTAGAAAAAAACATAATGTAATTCTTTCCCGCATATTTAGATTTTTTTCATGTTAAAAGAAATGGTTTATATATTTAATTATTATTTCAAAAGAAAGCCATAATTGTCCTAAGGAAAATATATATATACCGTAATTTGTTTTTCAACCCTGAACATTTTATTATTTTATTATACATTTTCGGCAACTGGAGACTGAGAGGCCATAGTGGTATCCTTATGTTAAGTGTGGGTTTCACTTTTCTAACCACTAGAATTCAGACAAGACATTAACACATTTCCTGAGTCATGTTTCTTATGATAAGCAAATATAGCTTTCTTTCTTTTAATTTGATCCAGACATTGTTTGGATCAAAACACAGTTCCTTTTCTTGTAATCACTATTATGATTATATTAAAAAAAACATCTTTAACCCATTAGTTTAACAGTGTTGGCCCTGAATGATCTTTGGTGTTTATTCACGAAAGCATGATAGTCTGTTCCTACATGTTCTGACCTGCCTCTGTCTAACATGTGCCTTTAACCAAGAAAGTTGACATACAAGAAATGTCACTGATTTGATTACATTGGATAGAGGCTCAGTTTTTCTTAAAACAGTAGCTCACTGTGGTTGGCACTTCATAATGCATAGTGAAGCTGCAAGTCCCTGCAAAAAATTTCCTGCCAAACACCTTGTAAGTAATTGAGTAAAAGTGCACCAAGAATTTCTTCCCATGACAACGATTTACACTTCTCTCCAAATGTTTTGTAGCATCTACTATGACTAGTTTATGAAGCAATGCATTGCACAGATTCTCTGTTATCATTTAAAGGAACTGCTTCTTCTGTTGTGGCGACAAACACATTTTATCCAAACTTAAATACAGAGCCAAAAATAGGACTCCATCAGAAACTAGATAGGGTACCAAATTGGACCTTTATCCTTAAAGCACAATGAAATAATACGAAATAGGGTTACAGCGATTATACTGGTACAACATAAACCCAGATTTGTGAAAATGTCAGCAACCATGTAAATAACGCCACAGAGCAAAATGAATACAATAATTAACATAAATGATAATTTGTTACACTGCAGAAAAAATATCAAGTATTAGTATCATACATTATAAATATATATTTTTTTAATTTCATGAACAACAGAAAATATAAACTGTGTGTGCTACAGGAATTATGCGAATATTAACTTCCTAAGCATGATGTAGTCTGTTTAGATTTTGTGTTCTGTTTGAGGCCTCACAGGAAGCGGTTCATCATTAATTTACAAAAACTTTTTATAACGTGTTTTCAGTCGTTAAAGTTGCTTTGTGATTTGATTTAATGTAAAGGACCACAACTTTTTTCCAGGCTGACAATCATTCAACAAAATATTAAACAAAAAATAAATAAAACAGGAGGTTAAAAAAATAAGTAAAACAGGAGGTTAAAATTACTGTTCCTATTTGCATGCACAAATAGTAGGTTCATAGATTAATGTCTTAATCTATAAGAACAATTAAATGCTTGTATTATAAATCTGTATAGTTTAGGAAAATTAGATCTAATCTAAAATGATGGTACTAGTTCTAGGGGAAGCAATGTTTTGAAATGACGTGAAATTTCATGGGAAATTTTAACCCTGTTTCTCCCCCTGTAATCTATAGAGGATAGAGGGGGAAGGGAACTAATGTGCCCTGGACCTCTCGCAGTGGGGGTCCCAACATTTTCTTAGCATCAGAAAAAACACTGTATTTACCCCTTTATAAAAAAATGCAAAGAAGAGAAACATGATTAGTAGACACATATTACATGTGTGTAGGTTTACGCTTATTAAATGCAAACAGTACCAAGTTTGTCCAGTTTCCTTCATTTATTAAATAATTTTTAACAAGGATAAATTCATACAATTCTACATAGCAAATTCTTGGACTTGCAATGTCTGCTTGTCTGTGGAACGAAAGAGAGATACAGGTTACTCCCTTTGTGTCATGCAAAAAAATGAATGCAGGCATTTTTCTAGCAGACTTTAAGTTGCAAGCACTTTTGGATGATGAAGAAACTTTTACTTCTCAGTCTTCTCATGATGACATTTTACAATTTTCAAAACCCCCTTTAGTGAGCACAGTGGTCAAAAGAGAAAATATGAACCCAAGAATGTCGAATCTCTGGACATTTGCTACATTTGCCCTATGACAAAAGGAGCTCTTACACCGTTATGTGATGACATGCGAGGAACGTACTGTTTTGAGACAAGATGTTCCATATGTTCAGTCCACTATTTATATATATCTTTTTTTTTCTCCTGAGAAAATGAAGAAAAATCTAATGACTAAAGTATTTTAAATCTGTCAAATAAAATATAAGATCATACCTCATTAAAATATTATGTTCATTATCCTACAGGCTCTGTCACCAATCTACAGAAAGCACAACAATAACCAAAGTCTGCTTCTTTATTAAATAGATCATTCAAACATTCACAATGCATTGTGGAAAAAGTATGTGAACCCCTAGGCTAATGACTTCTGCAAAAGCAAATTGGAGTCAGGAGCCAGCTAACATAGCGTAATCAAAACGATTTGAATTTGTTATTCACAGGTAGATTGCCTGATGTGAATCATGCCTCAAACAGAAGAGATCATCAAGAATAATGGACTCGCAGAAAGCTGAAAAGGGTTACAAAAGATGTCCATTAGCCCACAATAAGACAAATTGTCTATACATGGAGAAAGTGTTGTCCCTAGGAGTGTTCATGGGTGGAACCACTACTCTTCAGAAAAAAATATTGAAAAAACTGCACAACTGAAGGTCACAAAAAAGCATCTGGATATTTCTCAGTACTAGTGGCAGTTGTGAATTTACCTTGGGTGCTGCCCTAGGCCCAACCCAAGTTATCGCCCATCTCTTAACCATTCCATTCTGCAGTGGGGCACCGGGAGACTTGATTGTTCAATATTTTGTAGCAAGGGAGGTACTGTCTCCCCCTAAATCTGCTGCCCTAGGCCTATGGACTAGAAGGGTTGAACTTGATTGACTTAGGTCTGTCCGCCAGCTGAAGCTCAACAGAAGTTGGTTGATGCAACAAGACAACAACCCCAAGCAACAACATAAATCAACAACAGAATGGTTTTAACAAATGTGGTCCAGTCAGAGTCCTAACTTCATCCCAATTAAGATGCTGTGTCATGACCTCAAGAAAACGATTCACACCAGACATCCCAAGACTATTGTTAACATGCAACAGTTTTATAAAGAGGAATGATCAATTATTCCTCCTAACTGCAGGAAACATTTAGGTAAGGTTATTGCTGCCAAAGGAGGGTCGACCAGTTATTAAATCCAAGGGTCCACATACTTTTTCCACCCTGCAGTGTGAATGTTTATATGATGTGTTCAATAAAAAACATATATAAGTGTGTGTTATTAGTGGAGCCAGGCTATGTTTGCTTATTTTTGTAACTTAGAAGATTGGATCAAATTAAATGACTAATATATGTAGAAATGCATGTAATTTTAAAGGGTTCACATAATTGTTCCTCAAACTGTAAATACCTTCTTTATTTTACAGAATTCAGAGAGTGTTAATCACAGGATAACATGACCTATTTCATGTGACTCACATACAAGGCAGACAAGGTACTTTTTGCCTGAGCTACTATGTGGACATGCAGCAGGGCTCCTGCAAGAAGCTGCTGGGCATTTTGCGACAAACTGGAACTCCTTCATATAAGTAGCATATTACTTTATAAATATTTGCAAGAACCAAAACACATTGCACATGCATGTATGTAACTAATTTAGAGATTATTGTTTTTACCCCACAAAGAAGCCGCAGCAGTCTGTTTAATGAATCACAGATTCTTGAGTGTATTTGCGACGTAAGGAAGCGGTAAGAGTTGGATACAAGGACACAATTGATGGCCGAGATTTCAAGCTAGGATAAACTCTTTTTAATACTGCTCTTCTAAAGAGAATGTAGACCCAGGGATCCAGAATCTGATTCCAGGTAGCCACGCGGAGATAGATGAGAAGAAACTTCTCTGTTTCTCTAGGAATTTCTCCATTAGCCAGTCCCACGTTGGGCTGCTGCAGAACAGTCTGTGTTATGAAGATCTAAACAAACAAGAAAGGTGTAACAATTAGATCATCTTTATTACTATCAAAATAACACTACTGAGTCCCAAAACCACAAGGGAAGAACCAAACTTTTCCACAAAAAAAACTTAGACACAAGTACTTAAAATTGACTAAAATAAACTTCTACAGCCTCAAATGATACATACTAGTTTGTAATAACATTTCAAGCATAAACAGAGATCTAACTGTTATATTAACTATCATTTTTGTATATGTAATTAATTACTACCAAAGACAGGGGTTATACAGTGTTGGCAAGGAACTAAGTAAAATGCATTACACTGTATAACAAATTCTCTTGAAAGGCTTATGTGATTAGTTTATCCCCTTTAGCATTAGTGCTTGTTCTTCTAATATAATTATTATATTATTTCTTCAAATACATTTCTTTATGTACTATAATGTTGACTGATATTGAAAGAAAAAGAAAATTGAAGGTTATTTGGGGGTTAATTTACATACAATAATTTGTGCAAATGCAAATGTCAATCCTATAAAATCATGCACTTAAAAAAACAAGACCATTTAAAATGTAGCCACAAAAATATATTGTTTCACAAAAATATAAACGGCCGCATACAAGATAGCCCAGGGCAGGGCAGTGCACAAAGCGCCCTAACTTCCACACCCACCATCCTGTCTAGAGTGCTAGAATATGACACCTAGAAGGGAGCTGAAATACAGTCTTACTACAGTAATGATAGTTTTTAAACCAGGTGTCCTACAGGGGATATCTCTGTATATAAAAGCTGGGACAAATGGTTTTGAAACCAAGAAGCTGAGCAAGTTCCCTCTATCCTTTCCTTTTGCAGAATGTTTGGCCTAGTTGGCGATTTGTGTTTCTTTTCCGGTTTGTTATGGTTTGTTTGTGCAGTTTACCATCATAAAGTATGGTTGTTGGTGGTGCACAAACCTAAAGGGCTTACGGGCAAAGCACTCCCTGGGCATGTGCCTCGATGATCCCAGTCCCGATACATTGGGCATGGGGACACCAGCAGTTACAGTGTGGATGAACCCTTATACTGTGTCAGATAGTTTGCTACATAGTGAAACAGTGATGTTTGTTTGTAAAAGGTCATGTTATGATTGAATGTCAAACGATATTTACATTTTCTGCAAAGTTTATTAAAAATTCATATGAAGGTCGTGTCTCTTATAACAGAGGTGGGCTATGGTTATAAATATAATATAATCTGCATTCGGATTCATAGAAATTGTACAAATGTGACGAACTTTGGCAAATTCGGCAACTCGTACAAAGTCATGAAAACGCAGGCAGTACCTCATGAAGCAGATGAAGACAAAGTAAAAAGCTCTGACTTTTAGTCTGAAATTTTGCGGGCCCTTTTACTCACACTCTCCCATGCTGTCACGCCCCTTTAAATGTTTCACTACCTTCTCTGCTGACGACTTCTGCTTCCATTTCCACATCTTATTGTTTTTCATCTTCTCTCTTTTATCGTTTATCTTCCCTCTTCGCAGACATAACATGGAGCGAACTTACACCAAAATGGCAGCCCTTCCAGTGACGTGTTATTGTCCGATCCTCCTATCGTCAAGATGTCACAGAGAGCGCTGAGATTTTGTCGGAAGTTCACTTTAAGGCAAAACGGCAGCCCTTTTAGTGGCGCCCTCTCAACCAATTGGAGGAACAGACATAACCTGGCGCCACCTTCCATTTTGCCGGAAGTTCATGCCAGGTTATATCTGCAGAGATGCGGACAAAGAGAGAAGATTGAAGGTGAAGTAATTTAGAGAGTGTAAGAGACAGAGTGAACGAGAGTGTGAGTGAGAGTGAATGTGGGCACCAGACAACAAATTTGGTTCCCAGCATGCTCGTGCCATCAAATGCTACCTCATGCACTCAAATTAAATATTATATACATGCACTAAGCAATTTAACTTTGCAGGTGGCATTGATAACCCTTAAATGAACTGGAGATTTTTGTTTACTAGTATAACATAAGTATAATGTTGATACATGTAAAATAATGCACTTGGGACGTAAACATCCCAAGGTGGAATATATCTTTGTGGCATTGCCTTATCAGCAAAAAAACTGAAAAGAGGGACTTAGAAGTAATTATCTTTGAAGACTGAAAGAAAAACAGACAATGCAGGCTGGTATAGCTAGAGGCATTACTGAATATAAGATGAGGCCACAGACTGATTAAGGTCTTTACATCCGGTAAAAAGCCTTTTTTAGGAGGATCTGTCCTGCTTTTGCATCCATATATTTTGCCCTAGGCCAATTAGGCCTAGGGCTGCAGGTCCAGGAGGGTGGCAGTTCTAAAGTGTAGTGACATGTGATTGGCTCCTCCTTGAAGGAGCAACTCTGGAGCTGCAGCTTCTCTCCAAGGTTTTTTTACCATTTAAAATAATTCATAGTAAAGTACTCATAAAATATTTGAGCATGCAGTCTTCTTTGGGGAAGTTTTTTGAGAGATCTGTCCTAAATATAGATACGATGAATGTCTTGAAACCATTGACTTCATGGAGTTTGTCACAGACAGGCAGTCATGTACCCAGTTTAAAAAAAAATGTATAATGATTCATCCAATGATTAATTTGAAAAGCTTGGGGGGAAATTTGGAAATAGTTCAATAAAAGGGTTTGTCTATGATAAACAGAATAATATAAAGGGAAAATCTTGAAAATGTTCGACTTGAAGCATGTCTGTTTTTCTTCCAACTTCACCACTTTTGTAGCTATGTAGCATCTGACAAATTCCAGAACATGCACGGTAATAGTTTTCTTTCTCAGATGTGTTCATCAGCTTTAAGATGTCTCTCAATCACTTGTAATCCACTCTGCATTTCTTAAAGGGGAAATACCATCTTCACACCCCCCCCCCTAAATTAATTTATTAAAACAACCCATAACTTATTTGAGCTCTTGTTTATGTCAGTCAAATTGTTACGTAATACATTACCTACTATGTCCTGTTTACCCATTGTACAGCAGTGTGGAATATGATGGCACTATATAAAACAATAAAAAATTATAATATCTAGTGCTTTTTATTTTTCAAAAAGAGCGAGTTTGTAGTTTTGGGGTTAGGGACTGTTTTACCTCAAGAAAGCCACGATTTATGCTAAAAGGTGGCAAATCTAGCATTTAAAATACATTTTTTGCCCACCTCCTTATTCGTACCACACTCTTAGGCTTGGTTTCCACTTGGTTTTTTTTTGCTAAAAACGCCCATAAAAACGCCAATTCAGCCACACAGCGTTTTTTTTGTGAAAAAATGCTGCGGCCAGATGTTAGCTGTTCTTCAATAGGAAATCGCACAATGCCATAAACACTTGGCGTTTTTCTGTTTGGCGTTTTTTCAGTCCTCTTTGGCGTTTTTCTGCTTTTTTGGGCTCTGTGGCAGTTTTTCAAAATCGCAGCATGTTGACACTCTGGCGTTTTTTGCAAGGAAATCTTGGTGTTTTTCTCCAATAGAAGTCTATGGGAGAGAAAAAACGCCATGAAAAAGCCATGTGGGTTTTAGCCTTGGCGTTTTTTATGGCGTTTTTTTCCACAGTTACAATGCAGAGGATGGACCCAGTATCTGTGTGTCCTACGAGAAATAGGCTGGAAACAAACAGTTTCACACAAAACAAAGTTCATATTGAATTTTACACCATTTGGAACAAACATGCCATTACAAACAAACATACGCGACGCATCAACTGGATCCTGCGTGCCAAAAGCAACAGCAAACAATTTGCACCATCATTTGGGGCCAATCTTCCTAGAGGAGCAGACATTCGGAATAAAGCATGCCTTACAAACCACAGAAAAGAGACAAAAGGGTCCGCCGGGGCGTGTTTAAGTAGAACTCTACCAAGGAAATGACATCAGGAGGGGGCAGATACTTGTCGTTTATCCTAATCCCTTTTAGCTGGGTGAAAATTCCAACGTGTAAAGGCTGGAAAAACTGCCTAAGGTCGAAAAAGCAATTTCCACAGAAAGGCTAAAACGCCAGAAAAAACTCCCGCAAAAACGCCAAAACGCAGGAAAATGCAGCGGCAGTTTTCTTGGCGTTTTTCCTGGCGTTTTTCATCAAGAAAAAAACGCAGGACAAAAACCCAAGTGGAAACCTAGCCTTACAAAGGGTATCCAAAATCCTTTTAACAAGGAGCATATTAACACACAGAGCACTGATGCTTGGGGTCATCCCCCAAGATAGTATAGTATTCATGCATTTTAAATATACTGTATAGTCTGGAAGAAAGGCTTGACGGGGGATATGATCGAAACATTTAAATAGATAAAGGGAGTCAACATGATAAAAGCACGAGAGTTTATTTATAACTAGAAATACTACCACAATAAGAGTAACAGTTTAAAAGTAACATCAGGAATTGCTACTTTACTGAATGATGCCCGTGTAGTCAGAATGGAACGGAAGGGGCCTTGACAGGGATGCAGAGCAGGGCTAGGTCAGGGGGTCATAGAAAGTTCAGTGGGGAGGGGGAGGAAGTGAAGGGGGTATATAAGGATGGGGCATAAGGGGGTTCGGGGCTTTTTGTTGTGCCAGCATACCCGGTGTGTTTGTCCCACCCTCCCTCCCTTTTATTTTATGATGTGTCCTGTGGCTATGTGACCTTGTTACTAATTTTCTTTGTTTTGTTTCAGGTTTTTGTCACAGCCGGGGGGCGGTAGCTTGCCAGGTTGCCGGGGGGTGTTATGTGGTTATTGCCACTGGTGTTCAAGTGTCGGTGGGAGGTTCCTGGCTGGGCGGTTGCTGGAACCTCAGGTGGGGGAGGGGCATCATGGTATGCCCTCCCATAAGGTTATGCTTACGGTTCGGCCCCGGTTGGTCCTGGCAAGCTTATGGGTGTTTTATGGTATTTTGGGTCATTGCCGTGTTAATGCACCTTTTTATGTTTACAGGTTGCGTGGCAATGACGTTAATAAATTGGCTGTGGCCTTTATTCATCCCACATGTGGTGTCTGTGTTTTTATTGGGGGGTGGTTATCTGGGATGACCTAGCCCGAGAGTCGAGGCTACCCCTGTCAAGGGTAGTGGATGCATGGAATGGTCTTCCAGCAGACAAGGTAGATGTTAATACAGTGAAGGCGTTTAAGCAAGTATGGGACAGGCATAAGGCTAAGCTAGATGTAGGATAAGGCCAAAGACTAAGGAAAGTACTCAGAGGTTGGGCAGACTGGATGGGCCCAATGGTTCTTATCTGCCGTCACTTTCTGTGTTTCTATGTTTCTATATTGTGACCACAAGTATTTATATGAGGTATTTAGAAAAAGATTCATTGCATGCATTTTATTTACATAACTGAATTTGCACACCAATTGTCTACTGTCTCTTTAGACATTACTGTGACTTTAGGGCTGGCACACCCTAGAAAAGAAAGACATAAAAGGAGGAAAGGAGGACAGATATGTCTTGAAAATTTGGAAGTATTAAATGTCCCAGATTGCCATTTTTACCAACCTCTTTGGTCCTGAAAGTGTGAGCCTGTCAGGGTCCGCAGAACAGACCCCGCCGCAGTGACTCACCGGAGTACCCACTTCTCGCGGGTACCGCATCAGCATGGCGTCCAGTCCTCTCCTCTTCCGTGGCTGCAGCTAGAGGGCGCGCGCGCCTCTCACGCAACTTTATTGTTCCCGAACAGAACCGGCGGGAACGCGCTCCAGTGACGTCATGGGCGGCAAATTTAAAAACCCAGCACTGAGCTTTGCTCAGTGCTCAGTTATTGTGCTTCCTATGCGTTTGTGTATTACTTCCTTCTATTTGATTTCCGTGTACTAGACCTGGCTTATCCTGACTACCTCCTTCGTGTACCAGACCTCAGCTAGCTTTTGGATTCTGTCTCCCTCCCGTGTACCAGACCTGGCTTATCCTGACTACCTCCTCCGTGTACCAGACCTTGGCTTCCTGGATGACTCCGATATTTTGGGGCATTATTCACTAAACGCTGCGCTCCGGTTCCTGTTCCTGCATTTTGGGCTCTGCCATTACCCTATCCTCCTCAACATCCTGACAGAGCCTATACAGTTTTCTATGATGATGCAATAAGATACCGCCTTTGACTAAAGTCTCAATCTATGATGAACTAATTCAAAAAGAAATGGCTATTTTTGTTTCTAACAAAATTCAAAATTAAAAACTTAAATGTAAAGTACGTATGGGAAAAGGGGGATAGAAACATGTAAAAACATTAAATACACAAAAGGATTCAGTAAAGTTCAGGAATGATTAATGAAGCATACTTTAATTAAGAAAACATGGTGGTTATGATTTGAGCTTAGTGGACAATAAAAGACATAGGAGAAATCGAACATATGGAAATACTATTTTACAAAAAAGGCGCTAACATATGCGTTTGTATGCGTGTATCATATCACATATAACATTGTTCATGCTCAAAAATATTGAAATCCTATGAAAATAGTTAATCAAATAATTGTTTTATTTTTTAGCTTACCAGTAATTTATGGGTAATTAAAAATCATGATTCTTTTGTCTTTTTTCCTCTATGGATCAACAGTGAACCTAATTTACTCAAATTCTTCTGTTTTTAGCTATTACATATACCCAAAGTTCCAGACAGTAGAAAATCATGTTACTAATTATAAAGCTGAAAATGGATCATAAACTAGACCTTATAGATCATATTGTTAAAATAAAGTTAATGAACCATAATCAATGCTTCAGTTGAAATAACAAATCCCAACGTAATTTTATCAATGCTTCATGTTGTGTGTTTATTGCTTGCTTCATTTGGGATGAGTAAAACAAAATTTAATTATCCCTATCAATCAATTACATAGTAGTAGCATTCCATAAAACGTGCGCCTTGTATACTTAGCAATGGCATTCTCATAATAGTATATTGCCAGTTTAGTAAATTAGGAGGCTGCATATTAATATTGACACAGAAACATGGAAGATTAAAGTTCTTAAGTCTTGAAAGCAAACCTATGCAGAATTAGTGCTATAATCAGGGGCGGACTGGGCCGGGGGGCAATTGCCCCCCAGGCCGCCCTAAATCCGGGCCGGTGGGCCGGACGGACGAGCATTCAATGCGGCTGCGGCCGCAAAGTTAAAAACTAAGCGGCCGCGAGCAGGATTGAATGCGGCCGTCATGCGTACCTGGCGTGGGGGGGAGGGGGGCGGTCCGCCCCGGCTGCCGCTCATCTGAGGGGTGCCACCATGCCGGCACGCCTTCAGAAACGATGCGCGCGGCACAACATTGAAGCCACGCCCACCGTCTTCCGCGCTCAGTGCACCGGAAGGACAGGAAGAAGAAGAAGAGGAGGAGGAGGAAAAGTGAGAGTGAAAGAAGAAAATGTAGGAAAGAGTGGATTAGTAAGTGTGTGAGAGTGATGGGTGTTATGCTGAATGTAAGTGTGTGAGAGTGATGGGTGTTATGCTGAATGTAAGTGTGTGAGAGTGATGGGTGTTATGCTGAATGTAAGTGTGTGAGAGTGATGGGTGTTATGCTGAATGTTTGTGAATGAGGGTTTCAGATAGCATGGATGTGTAAGTGTTGGGGGATAGCTTGGCCAAGTGAATGCTGAATTTTTAGTTTCAGTCCAGAATTTTCATTTCGTTGCATCCCTACTATATACTATGCCAGTCACTAAAGTGGTAAGCCTACACCACATCAATGTTTGGCTTAGTATATAGTGATAGGGGTTGTCTGGCTCAATGTATAGGCACACATTGACGGTGGTACCGCATAATCCCTAAGCATATAATGATAACAAATATGCTGTACCCCTGTCAATGTTTGCCTAACCATAGAAACTATGCAGTTTTAAAGTGTGTGTGTGTGGGGGGGTGCCACATACAGGGTCTGCCACAGGTGCCAAATACTCTCGGTACCCCCCTGCATCATGCGGCTGTCAGACCCAATGGCCATGCCTCAGCTCCTCTTCCCACGTCTTAAAAGTGGTGGGATGAAGAGCTGAGGCATGCGGTGCGTGCACGCCGGCCACTTTAATTTCATTAGGCGCTGGTGGAGTGACTGCCGCACGACGGCCGCTTTCAATGTCGCTCGCAGCCGCTTTGATGGTGCAACGGGCCAGTTGACTAGACTTGCCCCCCAGGCCTTAGGCTGCCAGCCCTCCCCTGGCTATAATGCCAATTGCCTACAACAAAACATTTAAATAAAGAACATATGTCCATGACTGTTCTTTTAAACATGAAATTAATTGTGATTTTTTTTCTAAACCAGACGTTATAGCTGAAGGAACACTCAAATAGCAAAAATCCCCAAAATTTTGTTTTTAAACACGGCGGACTTCTTAAAATTTAATCAAAACTGAGATTATGGGATTAATCTCTTACTATTAGGCAGATATATCTAAAGAACATTCCTTTGACAGAATGCAAACACAGATTTATTTTCTGGCTAACGTTTAAAGAGAAACACATTTTGTTTTGCATAGTTTCCTGAAGATGGAATCTGGTTTTGTTACATGTTTCAATGAATATGAAAGTACTAAAGTGACGAGATATTCATGTGTGATGGGCAAGTAGAACAGTGATGCTAAGTGAACTAAGCCTGGGTCAATGTAAACCAGATGTTGGAAGCACTTTGACTTTCATCTATATATTGTGATATTTCCTAGTTAATAGTATTGATACAAAGCTTTTGCCACCTTGCTCTGTCACAGAATTCATTAAATGTGACTGAAATCTGACCATTGTTCTACCCGTTAAGCGTGGGGCATGCCTAGTGTAGCAGCCCCCCAAAAATCACTGTAAAGCTGCCGTGCTGCGAGTGTTGCAAATACAAAAAAGTTGTAAGTGGAGTCCTTCTAGGTTCTTTTCTGGTTCCATGTATTAACTTATTTATCAAAGTGTTGAACTGCAGGCCCTGAGGACCAGAACCAGGGCAGATTTTATGAATATCTCTGCCTAAGCACTGGCAGCTCAATCCAAATGGTTTGAACAGATTAAAACACTTGTACTCAAAGCAAAAATTTACCTAAATACTTGAGGCCTGGGATTCGACAGCCCAAGTCTAACATATGTGTTTGTATGCATGTATCATATCACATATAGCATTAGCATTGCTCATGCTCAAAAATATTGAAATCCTATGAAAATAATTAATCAAATATTTTTTTTATTTTTTAGCTTACCAGTAATGGAAGCCAACAGACACTGGCAATCACCATGATCCCGACTAGCTGGACCATCATTTCAACCTCACTGTCTCTCCGTCGCTGGACAGACTCACGGTCATGATAGACTTTGCAGAGGGTCACCACACTGATGGTGTTAAGAATAAAGGAGAGACAGACGGATAGTATGCCAGTCAGGGAAAAAATCAATCCAAATGCCTTGTTGTTTGAATCTTGTAATAATGTGAGGAAACACCAGGATCGTGGATACTGTAGGGTATAATTTCCAAAGCCCATTATGGGCAATAGTCCTAAGAAGAAAGCAAAGCACCATACCATGACCACAATTCCCCAGGCTCTCTTTTTGGACACATTAGCTGAACGAGAAAATGGTTTGTTTATGCCAAAGAAACGTTCAGCTGCCATGGCAGCACCAAGAAGAAGTGGGCACTGCCCATAAAAGACCATAGATAGTCCTAAAAAATTGCACAGATGGCAATTCTTGTCAAACACTTGCCAGTCAAATTGCGTTATATGATATGACACCACAATAATCCCAGTGACCAAAAGTCCCATGAAGTCGGTAACCACTAGACCACAAAGGAAAATAAGGAAAGAGGACCGTGAGCGGCTGCAAGTCTTCCTGGACGCACTGACCAATACACAGAAGGCAAATAGATTAGAAGCCAGGCCAATCAAGCTGAAAATAGTGGAAAACCATGAAGAAGTAATTGGCTTTTTCATATCCATGGCAGTGGTCATATTTATATATCTGAAGCAGGTTCCATCAGATGCATTAGTGTCAAGCGTTGGGCAAAAAACATCTATTCCATTTATACTGCACATGTTAGCAACCCTTAATGGGTCATTTGGTAGATCCATCAGTGCTTTGGGGATCCTGGGAGAATTCATAGACTTGAGTTGTACATCATCTCAATCTTTCATGGACTTCAATCATCCTACAAAACTGTGGGCAAAAACAAATACATGTAATAAGCATATTAATTGATATAATGTAAACATTTGAAAACATTCAAGACACTAGGGCATACGTGATGCTAAATCTCCAAATTATTTGATCCTACAGTGACACTTCACATGTAAAATCTGGCAAAAAAGTTTTCATATGTTTCAGATGTCACTTAGCTGGACATGCCCAAGGGCTAAATGTTGCCAGCTCTTTGCCATCCCTGCATCCCCACTTAAAATAAAATGCAGTCCTGATATGCAAATCTACAGACACATCATTATACTCGCTTACATATTGCACAGTACATTGCAGCATGTACAAAGATATCAAATTGAAATGCAAACATGAATTAGTCATAAAAGAGACATATACTAATTAACCATGTGTTTATAATATAATCACTCTATCCTTTTTTAAAGGGCCAAAACAAGATATTAATGAACATGCTGTAGAGATAAGTAAGCATGTTGCTGTTTAGGATTTTTTAAATGTATAAAAAACCTTCTTCGTCCTCTAAGACCATTAAATCCATTAAGTTAAAGACAGGCAATATATTCAACCCTTCAGGGTCTTCATCAAGGGTGCTCTTGCCCTACTTTGACACCATGAACAGACACACTAACACACATGCACATAAACACACACACTAACATGCCCACATACACACATGCACAGACACACACTAAAATACATGCCCCCATAAACACTAACATATATAAGCTCAAGCGGACACAGATGGACAGTCACACTAACATACACTCCTAGACGCTCACACTAATATGCACATAGACACTCAAACAAACAGGCTCATTCAGGGACCCACACTAACACACCCACTCAGACACACCAGCACAACCAGGCACTCAACACTAACACATACAGCCAGACACATGCAAACAAGAACACACACACAATCACACACACAAACATACCCAAATAAGAAGACACATACTAACATACTAAGAGACACAGACACTCTTGCTAACACATACCCACCTAGACACTGACAAGACATCCGGACACATAACCACACACTAACACAACTGGGCACAAAGGGTCAGATACTAACACACAGGCACCAACACTATCAAACTCATATACTAACATACCAAGTACACATTGAAAGAGACACCTACACTAATGTACCCCGGCACACCCTAGCATATTCAGATGGGGCAAATTGGCTTTACCTTCTTCCCCAGCAAGAAGATGCCAGCCCTCCTCTGTTCATATGCAATACTTTTATTTTTTATGACTAGATGTCAATATACTCTTTATAAACAAAATATAAATATATTATCTCTTACGTACTTCATAGCAACACATCACCTGTTCTGGTCAGTGGAAATTATGTGTGTGCCAGAAACAATGGCCACCAGTGTGCCCAAAAAATGAGTTGTGTGTTAGCAGATATTGTGTTTTACTAGGAATGAGAAATGTAATACCACTCTAGATTATACTTTCCCAAATAGTATATCCAGATATATCTTATCATATTTTATGCGCATACACAGTAAACTAACCTTTATTAAGTTTTTAGGTAAAAAATATATATGCAAAGACCTTAAGAACATTGCCATAATTATTGTTAATGAACATATAATTCAATAAATTCTAAAGGCAGTTGTAATTAGAAAGCTCTATTAAGATTTGCAGAAAGAGGAAATCAAGGATTACACCAGATCAAAACAGTAAAATCAGAAACCAGAATGATAATCAAATAATTCATCTTTTAAATGATCCTCTCACTGAGACACACATTAAACATGTTCAGATGTCCAGTTCTTTGGTACTGAACCCTAGCTTCAATAAACTCAAATGGATTAAACATCTAAACTGATTTGCACATAAGCTATTACTTCAAGCTAAACAAAGGAATAAAGGGAAGCAAACATGGTGGATTAAGAACTTTCAAATTTACTACAAACCTGAAACCTATCTCCAAGTGCCCATTTGTGGGATCATCGACTTATTTGTTTCTCTAGTCACAGACACCATCGGAAATCTAGACTCATCCACATTGATAGTGTATAAAAGGGCCTTAAAAGAGCTTCAAACCAATAAATCCATTGTAAGTAAACTGTCTGATTAAGGAGGTGGTATTGCTATAATTAATAATTAATATATCAATATGAATCAATATGTGTAAAAGATTTAACCCAGATTACATAGAGACCATACATCTCAATATCTATCAATTTATACTCCCTTTTAACGACACAATCACCACCTTTTACTGTGTCCCCAAAATCCCCTGTCAACTAATCTGGCTCGATGTTCCATTGGTCAGAATACCAACATATATCTAGATTAAAAAAAAAGCAGTACATTTAAACCTCGTCTAGTGACTAAAGAGGATAATAATTCAGTGTGCATTTGTGCAATCAATTCAGTAAAAGCGAACAATCACCCGTAGCTTCCATTCTGACCCCTGATGAAGCCAGTCGGGGCCTGGACAGGAAATTAAAAGCAGCCCTGTAGATAATTAAATACCAGCCCCATGATTCAGGGTGCCATTTTTGGACACACTGCACATGCTGGGTCCTGGCCTTAATATTTTTTTTAAAATAAGAGAGATGCCACTTGCCCCCTACCAACCTAAAAGGGTGGGGGGCACACTTACAAGTGGGAATTGAATCCCAAATAAATATTTAATAGGAAAAAAGGCTAAAGAAAGAAACTGCTAAAATTTAGTTTTATTAACTGCAAGTTAAAACAAAGAGAGGTGGCGAGTAAGTCTTATTTTCCCAGATTAGAGTAGTTTGTACAGATAATAGGGAAAAGCATATATTTTGCCCCCCCCAACACAAGGAGAGAAGATGGCAGCAGTATGTGTGTTAAATGACAAGCTTAAGGTCATGTCTACAAATGCTCGCAGTTTAGGGAATAAAATCCATGAACTTGTGACAGTAGTGGCAACTGAGAATGTATAATGAGAAAAATGGGACATAGCAATACCAGGGTACCCTTTATAGGCAGGGAGGGCAAGAAAGGGGGAGGGGTGACCCTATGTCAGGGGTGTCCAACATGCGGCCCGCATGAGATCAAGGTGCAGCTCGCGTGAGATCGGCAGCCAGGGATCACAAGAGCCCTGCTGCTTACCTGTGGGAGGGTCTTTTGTACTGCACAGAGGAAGCGAAACCCAGCAGAGTCACGTGACTGTACGTTCTCCAGTCCTGCTTCCTCTGTGCAGTACAAGTGAATGCAGAGGGAGGCCGCGCCCCTTGCTGAAGTCAGTGAGAAGCATCGAGAGAGCTGCAGTGCAGGTAAGGGGATGGAGGATAAATGGAGGATATAATGCCAAGTCATATTGTTGAATTTTTTTGTCCAATTGTGGTGTGTTACTTACTTTTATTAAAAGTTGGGGGGTGTTTTAATTATTTTTAAAGGTGGGGGGGTCATTTTCGGTTTCGGCTAAGTGAACCCTGAATTTTTGGTTTTGGTCCAAAATTTTCATTTTTGTCAGCCTGCTTTTCAAAAGACCCAATGCAAAACCTATGTTTTCCCTAGGTCAAAGAGGAAATTCCACAGACCAGTGAAATAGAGATGGAGGCAAAAAATCACAGTAGACAGAGAAACTTATATACCAAGTAAAGAGAGAATGAACAGAAAGAGTTATACAGTAAAATTATGACGCTTTCATAAATGTAGATTGATGAGACTTTAAGAGGGTACTTCAGCTGTCTAGCTGCCCCCGTGTGTATTGATCCTGCCAGTAGTATGGGGTCTGCACATCACTGACAGCCACCATGTACTGGCTGACTTGGCATGATAGGAGTGTGATTGCTAACAGCAATCACAGTCCCATGATGCCTAGGTTCCAGTATTTACTGGTTGCCTGGGTATGATAGCAGTGTGATTGCTGTTAGCAATCACACTCCTATAATGCCAAGTCATATTGTTGAATTTTTTTGCCCAAATGTGGTGTGTTACTTACTTTTATTAAAAGTGTGGGTTTTTTTAAATTATTTTTAAACGGGGGGGGGTCATTTTCGGTTTTCGTATAAGTGAACCCTGAATTTTCGGTTTTGGTCCAAAATTTTCATTTTGGTGCATCCCTAGAATAATTTCATAGAACTATTTCATTTTTAATTATCCAGAATCCTGAATTTGTAGTCACAAAACTTTCTAGGCCCAGAAATCAGTGAGAGGAAAAGTAAAGGTTTTGTGTCATTTACTTGTTACTTATTGTAATCTGCATATCTTATTAAATGCCATATTTTCTCACAGTGAAAAATGAGTGCGGCCCTCGCACGTATACAATTCTGATGAAGTGGCCCACTGCAGAAAAAACTTGGACATCCCTGCCCTATGTGAAAGATAACATAAAATCTAACCTAACATAAGTTGGTGAGAAGAACATCGAGTTCAATTAATAAAGGTTACATTTTAAAATTGTATACAGTACATCCAGTCATTAATATTTTCTATATGAAGTTCAAAATTATCCATTTGACTAGCTGCCTAAAAATTAGTAAATAACACACTCAATGTGCACTGCACAATCCTGTCTAAAGTACTTGTTTCAGTAACTGCTGGGTATATGTGGACCGTCAAGTAAAACAAAAAGAGCTTCCACAGTCCACTTAAACATCTTCTTGCATAAACTCCCCGAGACCCAACTAGAAACTACCAAATTTGATTTAAACACAGATCTTGTAAAAAAACTAAAACATTTTGTTCCTAATGCTGTAACGCAGCCAGTATTGAATGTGTTGTTTAAATGATACTTTTGAACAACAACATTGGGGGTTATTTAAAAGTAAATGGATAGAATATGAACAATAAAGTACAATAAGTAAGCAAAGTTCATTTAGTTGCAATGTTGATTAGCCCAATTAGAGCATTTTTTCCCCAGCCTTTACCCTTATAATTTGTTTTAAAACTTTCATCCATTAGAACAAGTACTGACTGACAGAAGTACAGAGAAGAATAAAAATGAGATCAGATTAAATTTAAAAGTAAGGAAGCTTTTTAACAGAAAACAAACATGATTAGGTCCTCATTAGAAGTCTGTCTGAAAGGGAACATTACCTTGGCTTCCTTAGTTAATCTTTTTGTGATTGTTATTGTTTAATTGTATGTAAATCATCTTTTTTTCAGACAGTACAGCTATGTATTTGACAACAATTAGATGCCCTAAAAGCTTATTAACGAAAGCATATCATCACGTTGTTGTATCCATTTCCTTTCTTCTTATTCAAATAAATGCTGATTTCCTTTAACGGTATCCGGTTTACAATCAGCTAAGTAAAATAGTTCCTTAAAGTTAGCAATAAGTATATCAACCCTTTAAATGCCAGAATTTGCTTTTTTTTCATTTTTGGTGTTTGATCAACATTATGCCTATTTTTTGTGTACCCACATGAAATCAGAGGGCACATAGAACTCCAGGTATGAACCCTCGGTTCACATGACTAACATAAAACTTAGGTAATTTGCACAAATAAGCAGTTGCCACTTGCATTCAACATCTATTTAAATTTGTTAATACAATGTCTGTCTGTGTATCTATCTATCTATCTATCTATCTATCTATCTATATATACAGGAGAGGGATGGCACCTTCTGGCACAGGGGAAAGTAAAGCCAAGTGGCCCCATTGGTCACAATTTACAGCCTGTTCCTGTATGTTTATATAATACCATTCAAAAGTTTGGGGTCACTTAGAAATGTCTTTGTTTTAGAAATTAACGTAAACTGTGTCCATTAAAATGACATCGAAGGGTTCAGAGATACAGTGTAAACATTGTTAATGTTGTAAATGACTATTGTGCATGGAAACGGCTGATTTTTTTAATGGAATATCTTCACAGGCACACAGAGGCCCTTTTTTCAGCAAGCATCACCCCTGTGTTCCAATGTCGTGTTGTGTTGGCTAATCCAAGTTTAAGTTTAACCCCTTAAGGACCGGGCTCATTTTTCGTTTTGTACCCTGTGGGACCGAGGCTGTTTTAATACTTTTGTGGTGCTTGTGTTCAGCTGTAATTTTCTCCTCACCCATTTAGTGTACCCACATAAGTTATATATTGTTTTTTTCAGGACAAGATGGGCTTTCTTCAGATACCATTATTTTGACCGTATCATCTTATTTACTATAAAAAAAATAAAAAAAACATGGTGCAAAATTGAAAAAAAACACATTTTATGACTTTTATTTGACAAATCTTTTACTCACCTAAAAAAGCAAGTAAAAAAACTAGCTAAATAGATTCTACTACTTGTCCTGAGTTTAGAAATACCCAATGTTTTTATGTTTTTTTGCTGTTTTTTGTAAGTTATAGGGCAATAAGTACAAGCAGCGTTTTATGATTTCCAAATCTTTTTTAACAAATCTGGTCAGTCTGCCTCCATCTCCTCTTTGGAACATCTTTGAAGCCGGTTAACTCAATTTAACCCATTCAAACCATATTTTTTTGAAAACTAGACACCCCAGGGTATTCCAAATGCTGTTATTTTAACCCTTTCCATGCACCAATTATACAACTACACTTTGTCAAACTTTGTAATAGTAATTTTTTTTATTTTTTTTTCACACAAATTATACTTTAGTTATAGATATACAGGTCCTGGTATATGTCACTGTCAAACAACACCCCAATGTGTGTTCAGGAACATCTCCTGAGTGCAGTGATACCCGATATGCATGGGTTTGTCGGGTTGTTTCAGATTTAAAATGCCACATTTGGGAAGTGCGCTTTTTTTCTCCATTTTGGTCAGTCTGTACCTATGCCCTATCTTTGAGCTAGGCCACTCCAATTTACCCCATCAGCCATTTTTTTTATATTAGACACCCCTTGGGTATTTGAAGTGCTTTTATTTTAACTCTTTGTTGAGATTTTTGAGAAATTTTAGCACTTGCTCAAAATAATAAACTTTATTTTTTAATTTTATTTTATTTTTTTAATACTTTTTTTATATTTTTTTTTACACATTTTGCTGGTACTGGATGGTTCATCTAGTGACATCACTGCATAATTATTTTTAAATGTTAGCACATTTTTTTTAAATTTTTTTTCCATTTTTTATTTATTTTATTTTTTTTGAATATTTTACTAATCACATAGTGATTAGAAAGCTGGGCTCCATTGACTTGCATGGTTGAATGCAGTACCTGTATTCAACCAGCAAGTGGAGCCAGTTCTCTAGAGGGTCTGGAGACCCTCTAGCGAACTTTTTCGTCTTTATTGTTTTATTTCCCAGGCCGCCGCCATCTTGCTTGATGGCGAAGATCACCGGCAGCGGCGGCTGTGACCGCTCTCCGGAGCGGTCACAGCCCACCCAGAGGTAAGTGTTTGGTGTCGCTGGATGCCTCCTGATCGAGGCATTCCAGCGACACCATTTTAAAACGGGCGTCCGCCGCCATACAATGTATGGCGGCTGTTGACGCCCCGGGGAGGGGCCAGACATGGCCCCCGATGCCGATCTCGGCCTTGCTGAAAGCCTCGACATCGAGGCATTGCAGCAAGGCCGTTTAAGCGAAGAAAGTGATCCTTGATCACTTTCTAAGCTTATTTAATTTTTGACGGTTCAGGACCGTCAAAGGTCATTTAGTGACCTTCTTGTTATGACGGTCCTGAACCGGCAAAGGTCGCGAAGGGGTTAAAAGGTCAATTGATCATTAGAAAAAGTGCAATTATGTTAACACAGCTAGAAATGTCCTTGTTTTCCAACTACAAACTACAACTGACTACAAACTTTTAAACAGTAGTATATGTGTATATATATATATATATATGTATTTCACACAAAATACATGTCACTTGTTTTTATCGCATCCAAAATGTTCAATTAGATAATAGAAAGATAACAATATTTGAAGTATTAATAGTAATACTGATCAAAGTTTCCTTAACAGACATTACTGCATAAATGTTGTCACATCTGTTTCAAACAATACTTTATTGAAATAAGTCTTGTTTAAAACCAGTACAGAGAATGCAATCTTTTGCAAACCAAACATTCCACCATTGTATGCCAAAAACCAACAGGAATTCAGTGATTTTGCAACTATCTGGTCATTTCAACTATTTGCTTTGAGCAAAATAGACATTCAACATCCATTTACTGAAAACAAATGTGAACAAACTCATGTTCAAAAATTTGGAAATATAGCAAAATCAGGTTAAAAAAAAATATCACTTAAGGATGGTATGTAGGACAAAACTATTCCTTGAATGCTATAAAGAATTCCCAAAATTCCACAACTTCCTAATTGAGGAAGTGCGCAACCGTCTGTTATTTTTTCCCCAAAATCTTTGTTGCATTGTTCATTTTAAATTATAACACAGAAAAATACATGATGTCATTTATATACATCATCACATATAGATATTAGTAATGCACAACATGGCAACTGTCAAACTAGAATGGTATTTTTCCCAGCAATGTGCTATTTCCATGTATTTTAAAGGAATTATTTATTTACTTCTATTACTAATGGGGGGGGGCTTGAATTCCTTGTTGGGAGAACTTTTATTCTATGTTTCTGTGAAAATGGTAGCTTAACAAGCAGGTAGGGACAAGTCTGTTGTAAGCATTTGTCTAAATAAATGACATAGTCTATTGTTCTGTTTGTTAAATAATAATCATACTTTAAAAAAAAAAAATATAATAAAATGTTAAGTATATTTAGAAATGGCAAAGCCCACTGGGAAAGCCAGCATCAGAGAAAGCTGTTTATACTGGCACAATTATGTAGAATAATTATGAAGGCCAGACATAACTTGTACACATAGCCTGAGAACCTTTCTGCTTTTCTCTGTCATTACATACTTACAATTCACTCCTTTGTCATAGAGCCTCTTTACCCTTTATTAATAATAGAGGACTAGAAAACTAGCATAAATGCCTCCAGCCCTATTTATGATCTGTAGGACTGAACAGGGCTGAATTAATAGCAGATGACACGCAGCAATTGCTCTAGGGCCCCATCATTCTGATCAGCACACAGGGTCTAATGCATGGTGGTGGAATACTACAGAATACCTTCATGGATTTCCAAGGGGGAAAAACAATTATGCATATACATTAACATGCGTATGATGGCCGGAGTTTCCCTTTAACAATGATTAACATATAAACTTGAGTTGGGAAAACTGTGAGCAGAGGTAGAATCAAGCCTGACCTTTAATGCATATGATAGCTGAGCGGTCCCTTTATATTTACTTGGTGCCCCCCTTTCAAATACATGGTGGATTCTGCAGATTTTAATGGTAGTTTTTTTCCTCTCACCGATTGGTTGATTCGCATCATTGAACATCAGGGGCATTCTCCGGTAGATGTGGAATTGCAGCTTCTACAAGTACATTACTGTCATTATTTTATTTTTTTTACTTTTTTTCAATAATGCATATTAAAGTACTCAGAAAGTACTTTAATATCCGCTATTCTTTGGAATACCTCCATGGGGGCATTAAACTATCCATTTAAAAGCAAATTGAGCAACGGTGTATTTAGTTATTTTTGATGACTTTTTTGGTTAATTGATGTTCTGAATCATGTCCAAGGACTTAAAAGAATCAGTGTGCCTGAGAAGTGATGAAATCATAGGATGTAGCAAATGCAATCCATTTGTCCTTACTTCACTAACTTTTCCACAAAGAATAAGCAGACATATTATATTTCCCAACATCATATAAGCAAACTTCTCCAAAATATTTCAGGAATCATAAATATCGAACAGGAAAAAACATGGAAAAAAGTATGGAAGGATACATCGCTTTATGTTCATATGTTCTAGATTTAAGTAATCCAATGCACATAGTGTAAGGTAAACAGTGGATTTATTATTAACTTTTTTAAAGCAGTGTTTATTTTTTCTGGCTTTCATTGCATCTTAATAGGAATGTGTCAGGATAAACAACAATATAGAAAACAAATCAGGATGAAATACCGAAATATAGCTGGAATCTTATTTTAGCACAAGCTGACAGACATATGTTTCTGTAATCAGGTCTGTTTGGAAGAAAAGTACAAAGAGCTAAAGGCAAACAATTTAAAAGCATATTCAATCTTTCCTATGGTGAAATAGTTCCTAAGTATGAATCTCAACATATTTAAACAATTTCATTCATTGAAAACAATTCATAAATTGAGCTTTTTTAATTTAGCATACTAAACTGCAACATGTGTTGTTTGGCCAGTATCAGATCTCCTTTTACATTGGTAATGGTATTAATATTAACAGCTGAAGAGATATTTATGATCAGTCCAGAGTTTGCCCTAAAAGGGTTTGACAATGCACTACCGTGTTTACCAGTAGGAGAGTGAGTTGCCATTGGGCCCATCTATGGTCCAGTGAAATGTTAAGAAATTCGCTGACTATGTCTTCTCCTAGATCTTGTAGGGTCTACCAATGCCAAAGCACTGGAAGCTATGGATGCAGACACCATAAGTCTGTTTTCCCTGACATTCACAGGGTTTCCTGGTCCCTGCTTAACCACCAAGGATTGTGGCCATAGGGGGTATAGGGCACTGGGCTTTTTTGAGACTTAGAACCAGCATTGTTATACCAGAGTAAGAACTAGGACAGGTCTAGCACAGGCCAGTCCAAAATTATTTTTGATTTGAGTTGGATGAACCCACTTGTGGAGGCAGCGACCCTGCACGTCATGTAAAGAGGCATTATGTGGTAATAGACAAATAGCCAAAGTATCTGGGCAATGTAGGACTGTGGAGGTGTGAATGAGCAAGGTGTGGTGGTGTGATAAAATGAAGATGTTTTAGTGTGTATGTTTACGTATGTGTCTGTTAGAGCGCACATGTGTAAGTGTGTTAGTCACGGGGGGCCGGGGCACTACGCGGCAGGGGGCCACTCTACTCTGCATGCTACAGGTAAACACCGAGCAATGTGTAAGCTTAAAATATAGTTGTATTATAGGTCCAATAAATATTTTTAAACATATATAACAGGGTGTATACAGTAATGTAGTTAAGAATTGAAGCCTGGTTTCATTCTACTTTTTTCCATCATTACAGGCCTGAATGACGCCATTGCAGGCAGTCCTTATGTTTGGGGTAACAATCCTTGTTCAAATATTACACTGAGATGAGTCCTTATGGGAAAGCTAATTAAGTCCATTCATTCATACACCTTCGTTAGTGGGAATGGTCAGCTTGGCAATTAACAATTGTCTGACTCATAAGGAGTCAGACAATTTGTCTAGTAGATTGTGCTAATCTAGCAGAGCTAGAATATATAAATGACTAATGTGTAGCTTTGTGAAAAATCATATTATGTAAAAAATACCGTATTTGCTCGATTATAAGACGAGGTTTTTTTCAGAGCAAATGCTCTGAAAAATACCCCTCGTCTTCTAATCGGGGTCGTCTTCTAATCAGACCTCAAATAGAGTCTGATTAGGAGACTAAGATCCGCTGCAGGGGACCTGGATCCTCCTGTCTCACCCCCCCCCCCATCATACACACACTTACCGGTGCTTCCTGCTGTATTGCCGGGGCAGCGGGTTGACGTCTACGCGATCCGCGTAGACAACGTCCGCTGCAGCCGGAAGGAGGTGTGGCTAGCAGCGGGGGTTGTCTGCGTCCGTCGCGCAAACCTTCCCCGACTGTCAGAGATCAGAGTTCCCCGCACCGGTGCGGGGAACTCTGATCTCTGACAGCCGGGGAAAGTATACGCGACGGACGCAGACAAACCCCCGCTGCCAACTCCACCTCCTTCCGGCTGCAGCAGAAGGCGACGTCAACCTGCTGCCCCGGCTGGAAGCACCGGGGAGAGAGGGCTGAGAGGGGAGGGGAGGGGAGAGTGTGTGTGTGTGTGTTAGTTAAATGGGGGTATAGGGTGTGTGTGTGTGTGTGTGTGTGTTAAATGGGGGCATAGGGCATTTCTGGAGTGGCGTTAAGGGGGCATTTAATAGAGCACTCTGCCTCCTGAAATGCCTTATACACCTATATGCCACTCTGCCCCATAATATGCATTTTAACCCCCTAAATGCCAGAGTGGCATATAGGGGTATAAGGCATTTCTGGAGGCAGAGTGCTCTATACAATGCCTTTTAACTCCCTTAATGCCACTCTGCCTCCTGAAATGCCTTATACCTCCCTATATGCCACTCTGCCCCATAATATGCATTTTAACCCCCTAAATGCCAGAATGGGATATAGGGGTATAAGGCATTTCTGGAGGCAGAGTGGCACATAGGGGGTCAAAAGGCATACCATGGGGCACAGTGGCATATAGAGGGTTAAAAGGCATATCATGGGCCACAGTGCCATATTGGAGTGGCAAGCCTGGGGGCAGATGTGCGTAACTGGGGGACAGGTTGGAAAATACAAGAAATAAAAACAAAAAAAATATTTTTCTCAATCATAGCTTTTATTAAAAAAAATAGTTTACATGAATTAACATTTACTGGTAAAACTTTTTTCCTTTAGGGTCGTCTTATATTCAGGCTTTTTCTTTTTTTCCTAAGTTAATATTCAGATTTTGGGGGGTCGTCTTATAATCAGGGTCGTCTTATAATCGAGCAAATACGGTATAACATTTAAACAAATGTAACAATGTTTTGTTTAAAAAAATTGAATGCAATGCTAGTAATAAAATACATTGGTGTGAATTCCCCTTTAAGTTATACCGATGGTATTTTATTCCTCACTAGTGAAATTTCATTTCAAATGCTATTATTATTTATTTATATAGCACCAACAAAGTTCAAAGCGCTCTTACAATGCATGCATTCAAAGGATATGACAAAACTGGAATTGTCAGACTGTTACATTAAGTAAAAAAAAAAAAAAGGCCCTGGTCGCAAGTTTACAATCTAGAGGGCTATATTAAGAAAAACATAGCTAATTTAAAGAGAAGTAAAAGTAAATGAAGATAAACCTTAATATGTACACACTTGGAGAGAGAAGAACATGGTAGAAACCTTCTAATATGTCAATAGATATTTAAAACAATATATCCAGTTGCAAAATAAACCATAATCAAAAAAGCTTTCACACAAACAGGAATTTTGATATATTCTGGGACACGGTCAATAGCACTTAAAAGATAACTGCACATAACTTCATGATATTCCGCACACTCTGAAATAAAATAATAAAACCCCTAAATAGCTCTTGACTTAAGGATTTACCCTAATAGAACTCCTACATATGTGTATAGTTATCATGTAATTCATTTTAAAAGAAGTTGCATTACAATAATATATTTAATTCAGAATCCTTGTTATTATTAATCATGATTATTTACTTTCCATTAAATATCAACAAATCTTGTTTTTGCTTAGACATAATAGTGAATTTGTAGCAATTTAGAACTAAACAAATCCATGGAGATTTTTCCCTGATCTATGCGCCTAAGCCATTCATTCCAATGAGCACTAAAGTAGTGCAATAACTCACAATAAGGCAGATGTCTCACATAATAGCGTCTGTGTTTATATATTTCCGACAAAAGGAGGTAGACTCTATTTTCATATGCATTAAGTATAAAAGAAATATCAGATGCCTTGCAGAAGGAAAAGCTGTTTTAACTCAACACAGATAACCCTTATTTATATTAGCATAAAATATGTGAAAGATTTCAAAATCAAAAAACAAATTGATTAACCAGAGCACTCATCACATGGACTTCCTAAATCAAAGCAGAAAATAATTGTGCCGACAATCTGTAAGGCTTACTAACTGATAATGAGACAGCTAAGTTGCCTAGTAATAACTGTTTCCAATATCCCCACAACCCCTACACTGCCATTCCCTAAAATACTATCACAACCACCCTGCAACAACTCTGCTAGCTCCTAGCTACCTAAAATGTCAATAGTACTTTGGTTTCAATTAGCACTTTGTGCGTTTTGTTGTGTGTATCAACAAGCCATCATCGTCTTTTTGTAAATGTATCAAATTCCTGGCTGTAAGCCCCTGTTCTTCTTTCTAGACACACTAACCAACAACCCTTACAGGGACACTACAACCATCATATGCACTATAATGCATGAGATAACTGAGAGATCCCATTCATTTTTTTGTGGGATCATAATTTCAAGGCTCGCCAGGATCATGTAATGCAAAGTTATGTGGCTCGTCATAAGAGCTGCTCTGAGGAAGGGCACTGTAGGTAGTTATGTGTACATGTATATATACATTATTGTTTAAAAGTTTGGGGCGACTTAGCTGTTTTCAAGGAACAACAAGGAAATACCTAGCTGTGCTCACGTAATTGCAAAAGAGTTTTCTAAAAAAGTATTTAGCCTTTAGCCTTGGATAAGCTAACACAATGTGCCATTGGAACGCAGGAGTTATGGTTGTTGATAAAGGGCCTCTGTACGTATATGAAGATAGTCCTTAAAAATCGGCCGGTTCCAGCTACAATAGTCATTTACAACATTAACAATAGGGGGTGCCAGTGTAGCGTGTGTATCAGTGTACAGTGGTAGACTGTGTGGGTCTCTGTGTACACTGTTCAATTTGTTAGCGTACAGTGTGTGGAGGTCTCAGTGTATAGTGTTAGACTGTGCTGGGTGTCAGTGTACGGTGTTTGATTGGGGGTGACAGTATATAGTATTGGACTGATTGGGGTGCGACTTGGTCTAGGAGCGGCCCTGGCACTTACCTGAGATAGAAGCTGCATCTCTGCAGCTGCATCTACCCTCCCCCTCTGTAACTGCTTCAAGCAGCCAATCGGTGGCAGGAAAGTACTTCCATTAAAATGAATTGGGCCACATTTCACACCTGTGCACAGTGGTCTGAACAGATAATATACAGACATTACCAAATGGCAAAGAGAGACCCCTTTTTAAGCAGCAATGCTGGGGGGTGCTATAGATTTTTTTTATTTTTTTTTTTACAAAACTGGCTTCTCAATGTCAGGTTACTACTTAGATGCTGTTTCATATTTAATGAAAACCAGATTTGTATTCAAATTGTCTAGGAAAAAAAAACTAACAAAGAAACATAAGAATAAAGCCATAAAAAAGTTTAGCAGAAAATCTTGCAAGAAATGTGCCAACAGATGGATTGTCTACAAAAAAACACAACAAAATATATGTTAAATGTCATCAGCTTTAGCAAGTAGACTTTTTCTGATGGAGTCATATCACTGAAACAGGATTTCCTATATCATAGTTAAGACTGATGTTGTGGCCTATTTAGAAGTTTGTTTTTGAGGGGGATGGTGGGTTATATTTTTCCTGTTGCTAGCTAAGATAATTTTTGTAGTTGCTGATGTTTGTGTCACGTTAATACTGATTTGCTAAGCCTTATAAACTACCTTTTCACCGAATACTCATTCATTTTAGGGACTGTTGCCCATTTTTGTGTTCAACTAGCATAAAAACATGACAGGCCTCCCAAAAAAAAAACTTGGTGATGCTTAACAGAAATTTCTGATGCTTGTCAGCTGACTCTTCTTTAACCTCCTAGAACAATTTTTTTTAACCTTTTTTGGAAATTTTGATACGTTCTTGCAATGTGCTGCCTTTTGATCTTCAAACAACTGTTTCCACTTGACGGTGCTTTCCCATCCCAAGTAATCATATAAAAGTACATTGAGCATCTGACTATTGCGGCAGGCTATTTATTTTAATTAAATAAACAAACAAAAAAAACTATAATAATGTAATGTTAAGGCCTGAGATACTAATTTACTACAATTTTGAATTGGATTTGCTTTATGGCATTTTGATATGTAATACATTTATATACATCATAAAATATGCATACTTTATAATGTTTAGCCATATCTGAGCACACTATGTATAAAAAATGCAGCAATTCTCCATCTCCACCGACAAAACAGATTTGGAATAAAAACAAAAACATTTTATTCCAAATGTCTCACTAGACACATAGTACAACATAGTGTAGGATGTGACATTATTATTTGCGTGGCAAATATCATTTTAATTATTTCTATTTATTTGCTTAGTGCTATTTTAGTAATATATTGTATGAAAAGGCAGCAGAAAATCAGCACTGTCATCATGTGTGGGGCAACAATGGGAGCTGAAAAGGTTAAATTGAGGTGTGGGGTTAGTCACAAGGCTAAAATTCTAATTTGAATTAGATAATGGGGTGTCCTTGAGGCAGCTATCTGCGGCAATATACCTTATATATTGCCAGGTCTTCCTGGTCAACTGGAAGCTGCATCCGTCTCTCCCACCCTATTTGTTAATATATGAGATATACATATATTTATATATATATATATATATGATATATATATATATATATATGATATATATATATATATATGATATATATATATATATATGTATATAGCGATATATATACCAAATAATAGATGTTATAAGTATCTTGTGATAATACCTTTTTTATTGGACTAACAGAATTTTGGAATGACAAAAATTCTGTTAGTCCAATAAAAAAGGTATTATCACAAGATACTTATTCCATCTGTTATTTGATATTGACACCACTGGACTAATATGGCTACAACCTCTAATATATACTATATTTATATTACTGTGGTCTTTTTTTAGAGGCAAATAGCCTAGATCACACTAGGTGGATAGAGTGATCGGGGGAATCCATGATGATAACAGTTCAAAAAATAGTACATAGAACATAATCCTTGTGGCATATTATGATTATGTTACAGGTGCTAAAAGGGTTAAGCGTAAAATAGCCATTTGTTTTGCTACACTTTATTATGGTAGACGACAGAAAAAAATAGATCTGAAGGACCACAAGATTTATTTTTCTATTTCTATTTCTAAGGGACTGAGAATGTAAAGAATGTAATGTTTAAAAAGCCTAGAACATGGACAGGCCTGGGAAAGCACAAAGTGACCTAGCATCCTCTAAGGCTGATATAAGAAAAAAAAACTATATATTAAATAATAATTAAAAAAAAGAATAAAAATAAAGTTCACAGCAACTTTGAATTTCAAGTAGACTTAGGTGACAGTATACTGTATATCTACTCAAGAGCATGATATGATAGTATGAGAAAAATAGTGTTCAATCACCGATTTGGCATGCAAGCACTTTCCCGGTAAATATAGTAACGTTCACTTAACTTATGAAAAGGGCTGCTAACCAATGGCAAATCAGAATGATTAAAGTCATCTTCTAAACAAGAAACTACAACAGATTGTCAGGCGGAAGACAAAGCTAGAATTTTCGTGTGGCTGTAAATGTGAAATGAATTGGGGGAAAAAAATCTAGCAGCCAAATTCATATCGAAACCACAATGAAGTAACTGTCGCTGACCTCTATCACAATCCATTAATAGACGAGGCATTGTCATTATATTGTAGTAAGATGTTGTATATTACATAAATGATGTTACAAACTTTCAGTCACCAGACACCACTGAGTCCTCATTTGTGACCCAAGGAATGGGCTATCAATCCAATCCAATGGGTGATAGAGCTACTAGCGTATGTAGGGGAATCTGTGGCATAGCTACGCTGCTGCTGCTGTTGGTGCTTACGCAAAGTGGAAGGAGCAACGCATCTAACAGAGAAATTATTACTGGAAGATGTGTCACTTGACCCCCTAAACGCCTGACTCATAATGTAAATTCAGCTCATTATCAACAACATGGTCATCTTCTTAGTTAACCCCCAAAAAATGACATCTGTTCAATCATATCCTATTTCACTGTCTTTACTGGGCTAAGAGTATTTCCTACCCCCTCCCAAATATATTGCTATCCTAAGTCAAATGTGGATAAACACTGGTTTTGAAGTTTTAATACAATAATTTATATTTTTATCCTCCTTCAACATTATAGGCAGAAGAATGGGCAGACTATGTGCGATTTTGGAGTTATTTTTTGTCAAACAGAAAGATATCCGTTTGGGAGTAAACCTGGGTGATCGGCGGTGGCAATGCATAAAACTGTAAAAAATAGATGAATCTTCCAAATTTTGTCCCCACACTCATTTTACATTGCGCTTATGGTTGCTTGAATATTCCTCAATTTGCTTGTTTTTGATTGAAAGTAATTGAAAACCTACATGGATATTACAAGAGCACAGAACATCGAAAAAAAACTAAAAGTTTGGTCCAACATCCTATAAGAAATTAGTATATATCGCCTCTAAAATAAATCCACAATTGTCTCTAGAGAGCTGCCAGATGTAGATGTGTTTTGGAAGGAGAAGATATACGGAAACCTGACTCTGGAACCACACAAGCAAGGCTTTCATAAAACTAAATATATATAAAAACCTTGTGTTGGCAACTTGAAACTATTCCAGCTAAAGTTACAAAATACATGTATATGGTAGGGTAACTACTGCCTACAGACTGCTAAACAGGCACAGAACATAATCTCTAGTCAGCAATTATATATATACTAGTATTTCTTAAGGCTACTAATTTTCCCTGTAAAAAGAACATGTTAGTAACTATTCCCTTAACTCTAATGTGAAGTGGTAGAGACAAAACCATAATTAAACGTGCAATTAAGAATGACCATTTGTCTTCTAGTAGCACAATTATCAAGAATATAATCCTGATGTCTTTATAGTTATGGTTAGTATAATGACCCCAGATCCCATAAAATATATAAACAAAAGCTATTATGCTTAATGTGAGGCTAACCTCATTATAAAGTAAGTGGGTACTGGAGACAAACCCATAATGAAAACTGCAATTAATAATTACTAATTGTATTTGCCTTCTAGTAGCAAGAATGAAAAAAAAAACAATGTCATCCTGATGCCTTGATTAGTATGATTGCCAAAAATCCCATAAAATAAAGAAACAGCTAACAATTGAATTAGAAAAGAAACTAGATGGATACATACTTGGGTGTGTAGTGGTCTTGTTGAGCAGGAAGAAGGCAGAGAGAAGAGAAGGCAGGGAGAGACTGTTCTCTTATGTGAAGCAGCTGGCTGACTTGGTAATGTGCTCACACAGTCAGGATGTGTGTGCAAGGGAAGGAGCAGCGAGATGTCGTCCCTTATTATTGCATAATAACAGCCAGATGAAACTTGCCAGTTACTCCTTTTGTGTTCCAATGGGCTGACTGCTGGGTAATGGCATGTAGCTTTCAGAAAACTATTATTCCTTTAGATACTGCATTCATTCATACCCAAATTTTGCAATTCTGTCCAGAATGCAAAACAGTTTATGTGCATGAATGTGAATTTATTATTATTTTATTTCTTTATGATTTATTGTATACCTTGTTTGTTTTTGGTCTGTAATATTTTTATTATCTGTTAATGATAATTACATAATAATTTGTAATTAATTTGTGGATAATTTGTCTAAATTATCCACCTATGTGAGAATTTGGTTTTACATTTCTGTAACAAGATGTAGTGCATTAAAGGGCTACTTTTAGCATAATTACATTAAAAGGGTAAAGGTGCATTTCTGTTTATTAAACAGTACAAGGAGGTATAAATAGAACCACTTCAATAACTGATGTTTCCTCAAAGGTCTTTTTTCCTAAAGGTGAAACACAGTCTGTTGGGTATTTCTAAGGGTTACATTGATGGCCTTTAAATAATGGAAGGAGACAGTTATGCTAGGAGCTATGCCCAAGATAAAGCTTGATAATAGTAATAATAATAATAATAATAATAAATTACAATGCAGAGAGTGAACAGGTAGACTTTTTGAACAGGCATTTCTTGCAGATCACACAGATGTTTGTGTATTACGTTACATATATGTATATAGCCTAGCAGATTCTGTAGCACTGCTACAATAGGGGACAGTGAAAATAATTAACAATTTACAAAGACTTCTTAACAGATGCTGAAACAGACTGGTACAGCTTACAAGCTCTTTAGCCATTTCTAAACCCAATGACAACCAAGGCTCATTTCAAATTTTGATCATCCATAATTGATCATATTATAATGTTTGTTCATTGCAGATGGATGGCTTAGTTAAGGGTCTTCTAAGATAATTCTATGACAAAACATTGATTAGGAAACATAAAACAGTTTAGTTTTTAATCTGTCATATCCTAAAACCCTGGATTTATTTTGCCCTTACTTGGCTTCAGTTGGACACACTCAATGAGTGGAGCACTGAAAACATTTAAATTATGCTGAATAGTTTCCCAGACAGCTAGAGAATTCCATGCTCTTGCTTAACTGACGATTCTATTGTAAATAATGGAGTGTCTTGGGTTTTCATATTTACCACTACTAAATTACATGGATTGGTGGCAGTTATGGACTATGTAATTTCATGAAACTGAATTTTAGCTATGGAGAATATTATCACAAAAACACAAATGTAAAACTCTTTCAATGTATTACAATTACAATTGCTTCACAATTCTACAGAATTGTAAGGGCTCAATGTTTGCATATTTTTACGTTTTATCTGTTGGGTCAAAACAAGAAAGATTACCAATACAAGATAGATATAAAGTGACAGTATGGTCTATTCACTAAAGGGAGAGTTGCCAGGAGAGTTTTGTTTTTGGCCCTTCACTTCACTATACACTATGAACTTGAAGTCAAATTCCAGTGAGATTTCTTCAAAGTCTCCTTAGTTACATGTATACATATATGTATACATTATGCAGGGTCATCTTAGCCATTTTATTGGGGAAAATTGACAATGGTGGGCCTACATAATGAATAGTGACATGGAGGACTTGAGTTCTCTTGTAAACTCTGTCAACTCTCCTTTAGTGAATAAATCCCAAAGACATGTTTTTTAAAATGCTGCCACCTGCTGACTAGGCTGCCTCTGCACATTTGGTAGTAAATACATAATCATGTATTGTGTTTGACACTCAATGGGTTATAGCAAGGCTGGACTGGGAATAAAAACAAGCCCAATAAATAGTTTTTTTACCTGTTTCAATTTGATCGTTGCCTATCGTCCTGGCAATGCGTTTGTTGATACACTCTCAAGATGGTATTTTCACTAAAGTTATCTATCCTATTTAGGACTTTTACAGTAAACAGAAATGTATAATTGTATTAATATGTAAATAACTATAATATCCTAAATACAATTAACATAGTTTTTTTACTGGAAAACAATATTTCAGATCTGTGGCTAGAAAATTATTTGAAAGCTTACATAATGCAAATGTCTACATTCAAGGCATCTGACATGTATACCAGAAATCTAACTCTTTCTCAGGGCAGATCTTCCTATAAATGTTATCTAAAAACCTGGCCAAAGCCCATCAAAGGTCAATGAAACATGAAGAGTGTCATGGAAGCCTCCGTGACTTGGGACATGGAGGGCGCCTGGAGGCTGTATTTCCCATTCTAGACGGTGGACCCCTGGATTGCATTACATACTTCCAGCATGCGACAGTGGACACTAATTGCAGTGCAATATCTGGTTTGGATTTATGTGTAATTCACCCTTTACTTGATTATGGTGGCAAGTGAGAGAGCTGGAGCTGTCTGACCAATATTATTGGTTCTGATGGCAGGACTGTATAAGTTGGTGTTGGTTGCATAATTTGCATATGCTCTGCATATTATATTTTGTATATGGTGTGATGCATGATGGTCGTAGCTCGCCCTCAGCCTATTGAAAGGCTCTTGGACGCTGGTGGTGATTGTTTCCTCAATAAAGTTAGTTCCTATTTTACCTCAATACGAATAGATTGTTGTTATTGGGGTAAGCCTCAGTGCAGCCCTTGTCAGGGTGGTAAAGCACTGTATTGCTATGCTTCTGTGCCGCTGAGGTTCCCGAAGAGCTATGATTCCTGCTGTCTCCGCTGCTAGTCCTGCCTGACGGATGAAGTGTTGTGTTCTAAGAGACCAAGTTGTAAGTATTCAACTTAGAATAATTCCTTATGTTTTGTTTCTTAAGTACGCCATTACTGTTTGCTTATTTTAAATCCATGCAAAAAGATGAAAATTTCCTGTGCCCAGGCTTATCATTGGGGCCCATAGCACAGATGTCTCCAAGAGTAGTCTTTGACTTCATACCCAATGTTGCAGAGCGCCATGATATAACACCATATCGCAGCAGCACGCACCACCAGTGGGGAAGGTCCATCAACAGTAGGTAAACTGCATAGACGCGGAAATGAAGCCCATGGGGGGCAGAATGGGCTATAATGGGCCTTGACTGTTGTGTAGAGGAGGGGTAGGCTTTTGGCAGAAATTTAGGGGTAGGAGTTGGGGGTAGGTTATTTAAGGTATTGTTTTCCTGGGCTTGGGAGCCAATTTTTGGATAGCATACCTGGTTGTGTGTCGGTGTGCTTCTGGGCTCCTCTTCTGTTCTGTCTCTGTTGTCTCTCTGCTTATCTTTTCTTCTAGCTCTGGTGTCTTTTCTCTTCCCTTTTTTGTCACCAAGTGGAACCTGATGTGGAACCTGCTGGTCGGTGTGAGGGAGGCAGCGTTGGAGCGGGGCCTCATGGGTGCGGGAGCAGCTGGGGCCCATGGTGGAGCCAGTTCGACGGCCTGGAAGGAGGATCCGTCCGCCGCAATGTTTTAGTCCTGGAGCTGACTTCGAGAGGTTTATTTAATTTCTGGAGTGGGTGGTGTGGGAAGAGGTGGGGTCCAGGGTTATGGATGAGTGTTTGCACCTGTTGCACACATTGCAGATGGTGGTGGCTTCTTTTGGTATTCTGTTTGCTCCAGATAAGACTGAAGGCCCTACTACCTGTTTGAGCTTCTTAGGGCTGGAGATTGATTCTGTCCTTGGGGTATGTCGTCTTCCTGCTGATAAGTTGACTAAGCTGAAGGCAGGTATAAGGGAGGGGCCGACACAAAGGTGTACTGTAGTCATTGCTGAGATGCCTAAATATCACGTGTAGGGTAATTCTTGTGTTCTCTCGCTCTCTGTCTAGGGCCACCTTGGAAGTTTTGGGGCGCTCATCATCGAATCAGGGTGTCAAAGTCCTTTGTGGCAGCCCTAACCTTGTGGGGCTGGCAGATGCCTAATCACAGACTGGTGTTTTTCTCTGATAATTTGTTCATTCGTTTAATGTGTTGTCTGCTTCGTTGGTTCCAGTGATTAATTTGTTCCGGTGGTTTGTTTTGATATGTATGCTTTCGGTGGGAGGCTCCGGGGTGGATGCAGTGGGCTTCCCTTGCCCGGAGGTGATGTGGCGGCTCGGGACCACTTGCTTGTGGGATGAGTGAAGCCACCTCTGGTGTGGGTGGCGTATGGCAAGGCTTGGCTGAAGTAGGACTGGTTGGTGAGTTGTGTGGAAATTGTGGTGTGTGCCTGGATGTTTTGCACTGGTATTTGATGGGTTTGGATTTAGCTGGGGCTTCCCCCTCTAAAGTGCATAGGAGTATGGCAGCTTTGGCTTTTCTTTACAGGGATAGACAGAGTTGACGAAACATTTTGTGGTTCGCCAAGCTTTGCGGGGGATTAAGAAGGAGTGTAGGGTTCCTGATGCTAGGCATCTGTTGTCGCTTGTGCTCCTTCGTAGGTTGTTTGGGGTATTGAGGGAAATTTGGTTTTGATCGTTTTGAAGTGTTTCAGGTGTTTTTTGTGTTGGCATTGGGGCGTTCTTTTTTTAATCAATAATGTGGCCACCTGCCTAATATTGTGTAGCTCCTCCTTTTCCTGCCAAAACAGGGCTGATCCGTCAAGGCATGGACTCCACTGGACCTCTGAAGGTGTGCTGGCAACAAGACGTTAGCAGCAGATCCTTTATGTCTTGTAAGTTGCAAGGTGGAGTCTCCAGGGCTCAGACTTGTTTGTCCAGCACATCCCACAGATTCTTGATTGGATTGAGATCTGGGGAATTTTGAGGCCAAGTCAACACCTTGAACTTGTTGTGTTCCTCAAACCATTACTGAACAATGTTTGCTTTGTGGCAGGGCATGTTATCCTGCTGAGAGAGGCCAATGCCATCAGGGAGCGCCCTGTCCATGAAGGGGTGCACATGGTCTGGAACAATGCTTAGGTAGGTAGTACGTGTCAAAGTAACATCTACATGAATGGCAGGACCCAATGTTTCCCAGCAGAACATTGCCTAAAGCATCATACTACCTCAACTGGCTCGCCTTCTTCCTATAGTGCATCCTGGTGCAATCTGTTCTCCAGATAAGTGACGCATACGCACCCGGTGTTCACTTGGTGTCTAATATACTAATAGGTGCCCTATGATGTGTCATTTACGTCATCTGTCAGTGGTCATAATTTATGGGGAATCTGTGTATATACAGTGTATATACACAGATTCCCCATAAATTATGGGGAATCTGTGTATATACAGTGTATGTATATATATATCTAAACAGGGAAAAGAAAAAATAGTCTCAGGCTCAAATAATAAAAATGTATAATATGAGGCCTACCAAACAGTGTGAGCATGCTGCAAATACAGTGTGTTGGCTGTTTGGTAGGCCTCATATTATACATTTCTATTATTTGAGCCTGAGACTAGCTTAGCGCACCAACATTTTTTCTTTTCCCTGTTTGCACATATTTGAGGTTGTTGGCTCCTCATCAGTCTGGTTGCAGCTTGCTGTCCAGGGGTTAAATGGGAGGAGGTTTAATTGCACCTCCCCCAATGCATTAATAAGGTTTTGGTAGCAGTATAAACTGCTTTGTGTGCCCACTATGTAGGAGGTGAGAGTAGGTTCTCACCCTATTGAGAGTGTGCCTTGACGTGGTGGGTGAGCTTAATTATGCTTTGGCCAATTCATATAACCAAAACCTCTCATTTATATTATGTTTATATATTTGTTGACAACTTTATTAGGGTGAGAAGCGCAGACAGTATTTTGTTTTTTTTTATATATATATATATATATATATATATATATATATATATCATACGGCCAATGAGTTTGTGGGGTGGGGTGATCGTAGTGGTTGTAGCCCTGAAGACAGGGTGTGTGCTCTATATGTTGTGTACTTTCACCTACATGTGCTTTGTCTGTGATTTACATGTATGTACCGCCAAAACTATATGACTATAGCAAAACTTTCAAAATTGTGCCACAGGCAAAATTTGCCTTTTTGGCATTCAATGGTCCAATTACAATAGCATTCACATGAGCTATGTTTTCCCAGTTTATAAAACAATGACTACCACAATTCAGTGGTGAAAGCACAGCTACATCTTGATATGCAGCTATCCAATGACCTTTTACATTTAATGCTTATGTTATAGGTTAGTTGTTGGAGTTTTGTTTTTTATGATCCCATGCTCTAATCATGACTTAAAAGGAAAGATTGCTATGTCTCAGCTGTACTGAATGAGTAGCCTGAGAACTTGGAGTGCCCATACATACTTCCTGATGTTTGTCATCACAAATTTTCAGTTATGCAGTTGGATGCTGGCCACAAATTTGGTGGGTGGAAAAATAAACAAAGAGGAGATTCATTAATCTAAAACGTGTTAGTCCAAAGGAAGATGAACTTTTATACTCAAGGATGTAGCTAATGTATTGAACCAAGTGTTTTATTTGGCAAGAATATGTATATCCTTTTCTTCACCCTTCAATGTTTTGAGTGCTGAGATTTGGTACACCAAAAAGCAACATGTTCCAAAATGCTGGCTTCCTACTGTGTGCTACTGGTCTGCTCTAGTGATACAAGACACACAATCAAGATTGAAACATGTCATAAACCATTGTCTGTAAAAGAGCTGCACAAGCAAGACCAGCAGCACTGTGTATAGAAATAATTTAGATTTGTTAGCATTTAGCAATGTTAGTAACCCATTTTCAAAATAATGTATTAAAACAACCAGTAGTTTTCCATTAATTGTTGTATTTATTAGGCCAAAGTAATATCGCTATTTCAGGATATACTTTGCTAATTCACTTTGTCTACAATGTTCAACAGCAATAGCATAGAGATGCGGTAAGTACTGTGTGTATGTATGTCAGTGTGTGTGTGATATATATATATATATATATATATATGTGTATATATATAGAAATTACAAATATGTATATACGTGTATACAAAGTATGTGTGTGCTTGTACGTGTATTTATGAATTTTTAATCCCCTTTTCCCCAGAGGATGAAGGTCCTTGATACTTTGTGAACACTGGAACTTGGAAACTAAAGTGCGGTAACGAGGAAGAATACAAAATTATAACCTAACCAAAAGGGTAAGGGCATTCATTGAACAATTGTATGTCAAAGCTAGCCTAGGACCTGATATACTGGGTAATCATATACCAGGGTACAGAAGTAGAAACATAGCATTTAACAACACATAAGAACAATTCCGCTAGTGTGCCTATTACTTCTGTTGTAAAATCTTAGACAGTCCTTCTCTCATGCATGTTTAATTACCTTCACTGTATTAGCCTCTATGACTTCTGCAGAGCGGTTGTTCCACTGATCCCACATTCTCACTAACAACTTCCTTACAATACAGCTAAACCTCTGACAATGTAATTTCCTAGTTCTTTCAGCAATCTAAGTAGGGAGGAGAATGTAAGTGCAAATGCAATTTCCTCTGAAATTCCTCCAGAATTTAGATTATAATGTGTAAATATTCCAGAGTGATTTCATTAAATTGGGTGAATGGTCAGGAAAGATCAGATGAAATTTTACAGTAGCCTCTAGGTAGGCTCAACCAAGAATTATCATTCCAAATGAGTTGCCATAAGCAAGGCGTTAGTTAGGCTGGATGATAATTTTCTCAGGAATCTGTGTAAGGCAATGGGACTCTTGAGTCTCAGACTGAAGGCAGGCTTCTGCTGCCTTATTCCTCCTCTTTGGCACCATCTGCAGGAAAGACTTGGAACAAGTTCCTACATAGAGGCAGGTGTCTATGAGACTGTAAACTAGAGTTTGTGGCAGATCTGCCCTCTGTGCTAGAGTCAGTGGTGAAGCAGGTCTCTGGACTGCAGACTGTGGCTAGGCTTGTGTACCATTGACATGTGAAGCATTGTCAACTGTTAGGGTAGAGGTTTGATGCTCTGAAGCTACAGTACTACAGTGTGTGGTACTGCAAGCTACAGTACTGGAGCCTGTGAACTAGGCCTGGTAAAAGGACTGTGGTACCAGGGTATCGGACAGAAGAGAAGTTGGAGTTTCAAAACTAGCCAAGTTCATACACGGAAATGGCAGCCATAGCACAGTACCAAATGGCAAGACAGGTATGAAAAACACATAACAGGCCTGGGTCTGAAATTAGGTAAAAATGTAATCAGGGTCCAAGACAAGGATGCTTGAAACCAAACTCCAAAGCCAGAGTCAAAATTAGAGGAAGAAAATTGGGCGCAACAAACTAACAACACACAAGGGACTAGGAATCAATACTCCAGTAATGGTGGCTACATGGGCAGATGCACAACCTCCGAACCCCAAGGCCCCAGGGACAGACTTAGTGAATCCTAACAGTTGTACGTATACAGTAACAAACTGTTTTTTCAGTGAAAGACGAATGTAATCCAACAGTTTCACTCTTTTCTATGTTCTCTTCAATGATTGGATTGAGATCTGGGGATTTTAGATCTATCTTTTCTTCTTCCTTTTTATCTTGTTTTTTCTTCTTCTCCCCTTTCTCTATTTCCTTTCTTTCACCTATTCCCCATTTCTCTCAACTGTCTCTAGGAGTGCAGAGAGATATAAGCCAGTTGCAGTGCATATATCTGCTTCATCAAACATATTACCAGTGCACACACACCTGTGTATTACGAAGCAGCTAAAAGCTAATCAGACCAACTTGAATGACAAATGCATTAAATCTAAAAAATCTGTTGCAAGATATTTAACATCCAAAATGAAGAAATCAAAAGGGAAAGAGAGGGAAGATATCAGCAATTTATCTTTACCATGTTTAGTAAAAAGGTTGCTGTTTGCATGCTCTATATTTGGATTTAGATATGCATGAGTGTGGCTTTACAACTGTGAACTATACAAACGACAGTTTATATACAAAATCAAAACAATATGTCCTGAAGATTTGGCAGCAATGCTTTAATATACTACACATGTTCTCTCTATGTATTCACCATTCCTTTGTGTGTTTTATTTTTCTAGTTGAAAACTGAAAAGTTAAAATACATTGCGCAGGTTGATTATCCGTTTCAGTCTGAAAAGGTCTCCACCAAAGGTCTCCACTGACTTTTGAACAGCACCCTAGCTACAAACAAATCATCTTCATCTAAGCAGTCCCTCGTCTGCTTAGAGCAGGGCCCACTTCTCCTTCAGTAGAAAGTATGCCTTAATGTTTTCTAATCTTATTTTCAAATTGAATATTGTCAGTCTTAATATGTAATCTCCCCTACTGTAAAATCACTAAGCAATCTGCTAGCTCATTGTAATGCAAGTGTAATGCATGGGCCAAAGTTCTCACCTTTGGCCCATGGAAAGAAGCAACTTCAAAACTAAAAAAAATAAAAAAACACAAAAAAATATTGTAAAAGTTTTGTTCAAAAAAATAATAGCGAGCACTATTGAAGGTAGAGGTCAAATAAAATATTACAAAAAAAATTGTATTTTTCCCATAACTGTCAAAATAAATGAAAATCTTAGGCATTTGAGGGGTATATGAATATATTTTGAGTTTTTAAATTTGCACTAGCTATGTACAATTTGTAACAGTTGAAACTAAAAAAACACATTTTTATATTCTTTTCACACTAAATGCCTTGTCCTTAAGGGGTTAAATATTTTACTGTTACCAAAGCAATTCAAGTATTTCATTGCATACCCATTCACATAAATGCTAGATTTATTAACTGTGTTTTAAAAAAAAAAACTTCACCTTTTTATATTTTTTTCACACTAAATGCCTTGTCCTTAAGGGGTTAAATATCATACTGTTACCAAAGCAATTCAAGTATTTCATTGCATACTCATTCACATAAAATGCTAGATTTATTAAATGTGGCAATAGCAGGGGCATACCTAGAGTATTTGGCACCCGGGGCGGATCCTGTATGTGGTACCCCCACACAAACAAAAAAATGATTGACAGAATATTTATTTCACAAAGTTTTATCTGTATGTCAACTGGAAAAAAAAAATAGAAATCTGGAAAAATAAATTAACTCATAATTAGATTAAGTTTAAATAAATTTACATTTACTGAACAGATATGGTACAGTGTAATTCCCACTACTATACACTGACCCAGACATTGATGGTAGTGCAGTATAACCCCTATTATTATACACTAAGCCAGAAATTGACAGAAATATAACCCCTATTATTATACACTAAGCCAGAAATTGACATGGTAGGACTCTGCCCCTAAAACAGCCTGCCTGTGCCACCACTGCCCATTTAGCAGCCTACCTGTGCCACGCTGCCTATTTAGCAGCCTACCTGTGCCACCACTGCCCCTAAAACAGTGTGCCTGTGCCACCTCTGCCCCTGAAGCAGCCTGCCTGTGCCTCCTCTGCCGCTGAAACAGTCTGCCTGTGCTACCTCTGCCCCCAAAACAGCCTGCTTGTGCCTTCTCTGCCCCTGAAACAGCCTTCCTGTGCCACCTCTACCCTTGTAGCAACCTGCCTGTGTCACCTCTGCCATTGAAGCAACCTGCCTGTGCCACGCCTGCCCTTGAAGCAGCCTGGCCCTGGAAAAAGCCTGTCTGTCCCAAGTCTGCCCCTGAAACATCTTGTCTGTGCCAAGTCTGCCCATGAAACAGCCTGTCTGTGCCAGCCATCCCCCCAATCAGCCTGCCTATGCCACCTCTGCCCCCCAAATCAGCCTACCTGTGCCACCTCTACCCCTGAAGCAGCCTGCCTGTGCCCCAAAACAGCCTTCCTGTGCCACCTCTGCCCTTGAAGCAACCTGCCTGTGCCACCTCTGCCCCTGAAGCAGCCTGTCTGTGCCAAGTCTGCACCTGAAACAGCCTGTCTGTGGCAACCCTGCCCCCCCAATCAGCCTGTCTGTGGCAACCCTGCCCCCTCAATCAGCCTGTCTGTGCCACTTCTGCCCCCCAAATCAGCCTGCCTGTGCCACCTCTGTCCCTCCCTAATCAGTCTGCCTGTGTCACCTCTGCCCCCCTAATCAGCCTGCCTGTAAACACTAACTTCATTCATTCACCCACTCATACATTCACTCTCCCGCACCCCCTTACCTCTCTTGCTGATTTCTCTGGTCCAGGGGCCGGCCGTGCAGATGTCCATGCGGCCCGACGGCCACCTAACGCGGGCCCGCAGCTTACTGCTGTGGAGCCCGCGGCTGTCTGGACACCCCCATAATGAGGGACAGCCGGGGTAGACCGCCCCCCTCGCCCCCCTTTAGGTATGCTACTGGGAAACAGGGAGATATATTCAGATAAATTATACATCTGGTTTCAGTGATTTCTACAGAAAGAAGGATAGATGAGTACCTGCCCTGTTCCTATACTTGTCTTGGCTGTAGTCACACCTCACTAGAATTAACTGCTCAACTTGACTTTTTTTTACTTACTACAACTAATCTACCTCTGCTTATTATATTGCACTATATATGATTCCCTTTTTTCCTTAATTATTGAATTGTAGACATTGACCACCAGCTATCTGACCTTCAATCCACCCTTTCTCAACTGGACTTGTTTGTATTTCTGACATAATCACACCCAGCAAGGTCATGCTGTTAAACCTCCTTGTGGTTTTGTCAATTCCCTCTGGTGAATTGTCCCTCTTCATCACATGAATTTAAGGTGTTACAGACAAAGCCTAAGAAAGCCAGTCTTAATACTTAAAACCAGTCCTTTAAGCAGCATCCCACTCATATTGTTGTCCCCAATGTGTAGCACCAGGGTGTGGAACCCACTATACAACTGGACAGCACTCTTTATTGTCCTGGAAATTCCGACCACCAAAATCTCCTGTAACTCCGCCAAGACATGACCAGGATATCTGAAGTATCGCTGGTAGGCAGTTTTTCATCAGTTACGCCTGCATCAGTATCCCAGGAGGGCCCAGTTCTGGTAAGTTAGGATGTTCAGGTTTTGGTTGGTTATGAACTGCTCATCAGCTGGGGAAGAACACAAGCGCATTATGAAGGGAGGGTGTACACAAAAGGCTACCTACTTTCCCCATCCATTCACAAGACTGTGTAGTTAAAACCTCCAGAGGTGGTTCTCAGAGCTTCTACACAAAAACTTTCAACAATCATTCCTGGCTTCAATGGATGTTTTTTAAGGGCAAAGGAATAAATGCAGGAAAATTGTAGATAAAACTATACACGGTAAGCAACACTACTTATTGCACATGAAGACATTTTGCACAATGCAATGCATTCAACTTTGTGGGAACAGTTTGGGGAAAGAGTTTTCTGTTCCAGCATGACTGTGCCCCAGTGCACAAAGCAAGTTCATCAGACACCTTTGGGATGAACTGCAATGGAGAGTGCGAGCAAGGCCTTCTTGTCCAACATCAGTGCCTGAAATGTTCTACTTAATGAATGGGCAAAATGCCCACAGAAATACTCCACTTGTGGAAAGCCTTCCCAGGAGAGTGGAAGCTGTTAAAGCTGCAAAGGGGGGAAAAACATCATATTAATGTCCAGGCCCGGACTGGCCATCGGGCACACCGGGCATTTGCCCGGTGGGCCGGGCCGCGGCAGGTCCGGGTTGACTTAGGGGCTGATGGAGCTGCAGCTCCAGGCCCCTACCTTAAAATAGGCCCAGTTAGGACCGGACTGACTGGGCCTATGCAGCCTCTACGGCCGCATTAACGCAGGGCCTAAGGGGCACCTGCCCGAAGACGAGCACGAAGACGAACACGAAGAGCCCCCTGGTGCCCGAGTCTAGTTATCACCTAAGTAAGTATAGGAAATAGATAGCCCCATTGAAATATTAAATGGTGATTTAAAGATTTTTACTAAAAGACTTGCCATGGAAATGCAGAAAATTCCCAAGATGGGTCAGAATTTGTAAGAGGTCGGGAAGTTAATGCTTGCTTGCTAATGGTTGAGTACCCAGGTCTTAAGGTCAGAGGGTTTTTCACACCTAGTAGAGGACACTCTTTCTCAGACTTCCTAGCTTGTCTCAGGCTTTTGTGCAGTCTTTCCTCCTAGAGGAAGAAAAATGCCCCCCATCATGGGGAAATAAGAAGACTTGCCGCTGTGGGACAGCAGTTGTTTACACTAACTCCTTATGCAGAGCCGGCCCGACAATGGAGCCGAGTGGGGCAACCGCTCCAGGCGGCACTTTTGAAGAGGGGGCACTTTGCCGCCCCAAGCCCTTTTTTTTTTAAAGCGAAAGAGAGAGAAAGGGGCGCCGAGTGGTTTTCGCTTACCAAGCTGTCAGTACCCGCTTGGCGCCCCTCTCTCTCTCCTCTGCGGCGAGTCTTCCTGTTCGGTCTCGGTGCCGGCTTGTAATGCTGAGCGCCGGAAGATTTCCGGCGCTCAGCATTACAAGCCGGCACCGAGACCGAACAGGGAGACTCACCGCAGGACTTCTGAAAGGTAAGTACAAGGGGGGGGCGGCAGGGACGGAGGGAGAGGAAGGGTAGATAATGGGGGAGGGAGGGGCGGCAGGGACAGAGGGAGAGGAAGGGTAGATAAGGGGGGGGGCAGCATTTTAAAATTCGCCCCAGGCGGCATTTTGCCTTGGGCCGGCCCTGTCCTTATGCCCTAAAACACATTTTTTGGCAAATGATAGGTAAACTGTCCAAAAGAGTAGATATTGGATCTACAAATCTGAGTTAGTGATGTTTCTTCATTGCCTTTTAAGTCCTAAAGTATAAATAATTCAAGCCTAAAAAAACAACTGAGCAAAAGAGGTTTAACAAAGGCCTACAGGCACAGTTAGGACATCATCTTGGAAGCTGCCCTCCCCTAGGCTTCTTCCTCCACAATGATCTGGCTATGTAGCAGGCAAAACTGAAGGCTGGTCACTATTTGCTTTACGGCAAGGAGTGACAGGTGGTCCAACACAAGAATAAGGATGTGATTTATTAACAAATTAAAGTGACAGCTTATTGTTCTAGTGTTTCAATATTTGGTAATATTTTATACGAGACTCACCTAATTAGTGATCCAATGACCCACCAATTGTTAGTATGACCCTAATAATAAGGTCAAGCATTAACTCAATTCTGGAGCATTGTATTGTTGTAATTATGCGAATCTGCACTTTACTGTAACAATGTATTTTGGCAGTCTAAACACAGTTCCTAAAGTGAAATGGTGTCTGGCTCATGGCTCACTGTTAAAACTCATCTTGCAAAAATGTGCTTGAGATTGGAAAATGGTTTCAGCTTTGGCTCATGCAGAGGAGACAATGTTTATTGAATAGTTTGGCTAACAAGCCCGAAGAAGGTACATGAAGTCTAGAAATAAAATATTTCTGGTAATGTTTGTTATCAATTGCTCTCTGTAAGAGAAGGCTTGTGGCGACAGCCTGTGCCCAGCCCTCTATCCATCAGAGCTTTTCAAAGCAAGCAAGTCATAACACAATTATATAGGCTTTATAGCACTTAGCTGAGAGCCGCTAGTTCTGTTCTTTTGTAAATAATTTTACTGCACATAGCAACAATATGTTATCCCTGGTATTAACCAACTACACAATCGAGAGATGTTCCATAGAAACAACAGAATGCAATCACTTTTTTATTAGAATAGTAATAAAAAGATGGCATTTTATGAGGTTACAGACCCAAAGCAGCTGACCACGTGCAGAAAATAGCACATAATTGAGACCTAGCAAAGTATAGAGACTAAACTACAACTTCATTCCAACCTCGCTACCAAGTTTGATGTCAAACAAATGTGTACAAGAACAGACTGAGTCTGAAAACTAAACAGAGAAGGACATGCCAAGTTGCAGAATGAATATATTAGACAAGTACACGTAGTTCTCAGGACAGACAAAGTTTAACCCCTTAACGACCAATCACGTCCCAGGCATGTCACGCAAAAACGGCCAGTTAATGACCAATGACGGTCATGGCATAAAACAAGCTTAGAAAGAGGTTGTCAGAAACCACTTTTTCGCTGCCTGAACCATGGCTTTTTCATACCTGTGGCATTTAAATCTGCTACCACTAGTGGCCACCCTCTGCCCTCTGGAGCACTCAGAACTCTATTACTAGGATCAGGTGTGCCTTGTTACCTGGGTTGAGCCCTAGTCCATACATCCAGCTGGGCCTTGTTACCTGGATTACCCTGCCTTTATGAACCTGCCCTTCCCTTCAGTCAGGGCCTTTGTATTGAAGTCTGTGGAACTTTCTGCACCTGCACCTGCACCTGCACCTGCACCTGCACCTGCACCTGCACCTGCACCTGCACCTGCACCTGCACCTGCACCTGCACCTGCACCTGCACCTGCACCGTTCCTGGTTCCCTGCTTTGTGTCCTTCCAAGTAGACTCCCTGCTTTGTGTCTTTCCAAGCGGGCTGTGTGCCTTTTGTGCTCTTCCAAGCGGGCTCCCTGCCAAAAGACTTATTACCGGTATTTTATTTTGCCATACGTCCGATTTCTTGCTTAGACTGTATTACTCTTATTTGCTGGTCCTGTTATATACATAAAATACACTGCATTACCTGGATTTCTGCTTGTGGTGTCTTTGTTTGCATAATCATGCACCGTGGGTTACAGACTGAACCCCAAGTATCCTCTGTGCATGGGCTCCTACCCGACCTGATCACCCGAGTCCTGACAGAGGTGTACAGTCGCTTTCTTTGCTTAAATGGTGTTGCTGTAATGCCTCGATGACAAGGCATTCAGCAACAACGAGACTGGCATCAGGGGCTATGTCTAGCCCCTCACCGGGGCGTCAACGGCCGCAATACACTGTATGGCATCGGACGCCTGATATCGATAGCGAGGCATTCAGCAACACTGAACGCCCCGGGGAGTGGTCACAACCGCCACGGCAAAGATTTTGCCACTTGAAACAAGTTTCCAAGAGGGTCTTCTCCAGAACCTCCTGAGAACTCTGGCTCCCCTTGCAGGTTGAATACAGGTATATCACAAAAATAATTTAAAAAAGAAAAAAATGTAAATGTTGGGGACCATCCAGTTTCAGCAAAATATAAAAAGAAGTCCAAAAATAAACAAAATATTTATAAGGTTTATTATTATTATGAGCAAGTGCTAAAATTAGAGCTGTATCTTCTAAAAAATCCTGACATGGAAACAGTTAAAATAATAGCATTTAAAAAAACCCAAGGGATATTGGTTTGATGGGGTGAATTGGAGTGACTGGGTTCAAAGACACAGACTGACCAAAATGGAAAAAAAAAGTGCACTTCCGAAATGTGGCCTTTTAGCCCCCAAACAACCACACATACCCATGCATCTCTGTATCTCAAGAGAGGTTGGGGTGTTTTTTGATATTTAATATATCTGAAGAAAGCCCTTCTCCTGTAAAAAAACAAACAGTGTATAACTTGTGTGGATACACTAAATGGAAGAGGAGAAAATGACAGGTAAACACGAGCACCGCAAAAGTGTTAAAACATCCTTGGTCACAAAGGGTACAAAAAATAAAAAAACAGCCTGGTCCTTAAGGTGTTAAAAAAAAAAAAATAAACCTGTGCTTTTGTACATTACAATTCAGTTTAACAACATATCACATATTTACTAGAGTAGATAGACACTAACCAAGTGCCACACATAAACTGTATTCTAGGTTTTGTTTTCTTCCAAATATATTTTTAATTGTTGTATTACAGCTTTAATCAGTTTCTTTCCTAGTTGTTCATTCATATAGGCAATCTATGTAGGTTATTTTGCTGCCAGTCAGAGATGTAACTAGAAACCACAGTGCCCTCACCAAGCAACATATTCCACAGTTCCATCTTTGCCCCCAAACAGCTTGCAAGTGCCACATTTGCCCCAAACAGATTATCAGTGCAATCCTAACCCCCAAGTACTCCCTGTGCTTTGTCACACATACGTAAACACACTTATACAAATTTATACAAATTTAAACACGTTAACACATATACACTTACTCATACTCACTAACACACATATACACACTCATTCTAACACTCCCTCTCAGACTACTTATATATACACATTCATGCTCATACGCAAACACAACACATCCATTTGCTATCACAAACACTTACACACTCATGTTAATACACACGCCATCTCACACCACTTACACATACATTCTCACACCCAACCAATTATACATTTATGTGTGTACATTCAAATGCTTTCACATACAGATTCATGTTAACATACACATTCATCCTTAAATACACTTATACGAAGATATTGATGATCACATAAACTTATACATGCACACATACAAACATACTTCCTCCCTCCCACACCCACTTACCTCTCACTTCTCCTGAAGCTTTCTGCCCTGCCGCTTGCACACGTAATGTGGCCCAATATGTTCCCCAATATAGTTTAGAAAGGGAGCTTCCGACCTGGACCGGACTGGAACAATTTTGAATCAGTATGAGGAGACAGGAACTAGTGGTTACAGGGGTTACCCTACTAACATAGGCATAATATTGCTCTTGTTTATGTAGTTTTTGATGTCATCACCATGTCATTGATGATGTTATTTGTGATACCATGTCTTATGCCCTGGGGCTAGTCTTGAGACCGGCCATCTAATTATGTATAAAATACAGATAAAAGTGAGCAGCTTCATGTGTGAACATGGATGTGTGTTTGGGGGGCAAAGATTGCACAGGTAGTCTGTTTAAAGGGACTGACAAACTGTTTAGCAAAGATGGCAATAATGGCACTGACAAGATGTTTGGGGACAAATATGGCACAGACAAACTTTTGGGGGGCACAGACAAGCTGATTGAGGGCAAAGATGGCACGGACAGGCTAATTAAGGGCAATGATAAGCTATTTGGGGCAAAAATGGCACAGACATGTTTTGTGGGTTACGATGGAATAGGCAGGCTGTTTAGTTGCAAAGATGGCACTAACAAGATGTTTGGGGCACAGACAATCTGTTTGGGTGCAAAGATGACACATCCAAGCTTTTTGGGACAAATATGGCACAAGCAAGTTCTTTGAGAACAAAGATGGAATAGGCAAACTGTTTGGGGTAAAGCTGGCATGGATAAGCTGTTTGGGGGTAAAGATGGTATAGACCACCTGCTTTGGGTGCAAAGATGGCAGAAACAAGCTGGCACTCACAACTGTTTGTGGACATGTTGCTTGTGAAGTTGTGGGGCAATTTTCAAAGTTTCACACCAGTGTCCTGATAAGCTGTTTTGGGCAAAGATGGCATGTTTAGGTGCTACGATGGCACAGGCAGGCTGTTTGGTTGAAAATATGGGACTAACTAGCTGTTTGGGGGCACAGGCAAGCTGTTTGGGGACAAATGTGGCACTTACAACTGTTTGAGGTGAAAGGTTGTGCTGTGTTGATTGTGAAGTTAGGGGGCAACTTTCATATTGGGGCCTTGTGGTTTCTAGTTACGCCCCTGTAGTAAATTGTATCCATTAATGAAAAGCTTTGTTGAATATTGTATGAATATTAGGGGGCATGCTAAGGGAAGGGTATTAAGATGATGGGGAAATAACGGATGGGTATAGAGATGATTAAAAGTTATGTTAGGGAACATGAAGATTGTGGTGCATTATGGGATGAGAATGGTAGGGAATGAATATGATGTTGGGAAGAAATATGATGTTTGGGTATCAGAATGAATTAGAATGTTGGGGGTATGAGGATGATGGTCTATGCTAACATATACTGTACATACATACATACATACATACATACATACATACATACATATACACATACCCACTAACAGTCACTCTTACACCATACACTTACATAAATATACACGTACACATGCATACATACACACACGTACGTACACACACATACATATACATACATACACACACAGCCCCTCCAACACCATGCACTTAAACAAATGAACATACATGCACACACATTCCCCTCCCTCAGCCTCCCTTTTACATTTTTAGCTCTAAATGTTTTTAGGAGAGCTACAAGTGTATTTGCACTGTTTGTTACCTACTGTTAAAGTAATTTCTCTGCTCTAAATATTTTTTAAAGCTGCTAGAGGCTTTCGCTTTCCCACTACAGCAGGGGCGTCCAACATGCGGCCCGCGGGCCAAATGCGGCCCGCGAGACCTCGAGGTGCGGCCCGCGTAAGATCGGCAGCCAGGGCAACCGATCTTACGCGAGCCGCACCCCAAGCCCTGCTACTTACTTGTGGGAGGGTCTTCTGGACTGCACAGAGGAAGCGGAGTTCACGTGACATCCTACTTCCTCTGTGCTTTAGCAGAGAAGGCAGAGGGAGGCCACGCCCCCTGCTGAAGTCTGTGAGCGGCATCGAAGAGCTGCAGTGCAGGTAAAGGGGTGGGGAGGGTGTTTGAATGAGTGTGTGTGATTGAGGGAATGAATCTGTGAATGAATGATTATATGAATAAATGAGTGTGTGTGTGTGTGATAGCATGGATGTGTAAGTGCTGGAACCTAGGCATGATGGGACTGTGATTGCTGTTAGCAATCACACTCCTATCATGCCAAGTCAGCCAGTACATGCTGAAACCTGGCCAGCTGCCCCCCTTGTGTAGTGATGCTGCCAGCAGTATGGGGTCTGCACTTACAGCCACCCTGTAACAGCATGTACTGGCTGACTTGGCATGATAGGAGTGTGATTGCTAACAGCAATCACAGTCCCATAATGCCTAGGTTCCAGCATTTACTGGATGGATGTGTAAGTGCTGGAACCTAGGCATGATGGGACTGTGATTGCTGTTAGAAATCACACTCCTATCATGCCAAGTCAGCCAGTACATGCTGAAACCTGGCTAGCTGCCCCCCTTGTGTATTGATGCTGCCAGCAGTATGGGGTCTGCACATCACTTACAGCCACCCTGTACCAGCATGTACTGGCTGACTTGGCATGATAGGAGTGTGATTGCTAACAGCTAACAGCAATCACAGCGAGCACAGTCCCATCATGCCTAGGTACCAGCATTTACCGGTTGCCTGGGTATGATAGGAGTGTGATTGCTGTTATCAATCACACTCCTATCATGCCAAGTCATATTGCTAATTTTGTCCAATTGTGTGTTACCTACTTTTATTAAACATGTGAGTTTTTATTATTATTTCTAAAGGTGGGGGTCATTTTCGGTTTTGGCTAAGTGAACCCTGAATGTTTTGGTCCAGAATTTTCATTTTAGTTCATCCCTAGAATAAATCTAGGGAATCCTGAATTTGTAGTCGCAAAACTTTCAAGGCCCAGAAATCAGTGAGAGGAAGAGTAAAGGTTTTGTGTCATTTTACTTTATTTTAATCTGCATATTTTATTAAAGGCCATATTTTTTGTCACAGTGAAAAATGAGTGTGGCCCGCGCACGTATACAATTCTGATGAAGTGGCCCACTGCAGAAAAAACTTGGACACCCCTGCACTACAGCCTCCCCTGTTGCACCACCTGGTCATCTTCCAGTACATGTCTGCCCAGGCCCAGTGCCCTACTACTATTGCTGCTGCTTCTTTGTGACTGTTCTTACTCTGGGGGAACCTTTTTTAAATTTCTATAATATTGCGGTGAAAATTTAGGAAAACTAGGCTGGGGGACACATTGCTTTATGAGAACTTCAGTTATGTCTGATGGTCTGTGGCAACATGGAGATATATATCCAATAAATGCAACCAGAAGACATCAGCAGGGATTGGAAATAAATCAAAAGAACCAAATGATTATTATAAATGAAACATTTCTTGTGATATGCTCCAGATGATGCCTAGATGTTGTCATCCTCCACCTTTTTTAAGCAGCTGCCGTGGACTTAAAGACCTTATTAACAGCCCAACCCCCCCCCCCCCACTGCTATGATCCAATAGAATCTGACAGAGAGAAAAATCCTACAAATAGTGCTATTGCTAGTGAGTTATACAACCTTGCAAACACTCCATAGCTCACTCAGCTCTAAAAATTGCATTACTTTATGTCACTAAAATAGAAGAAACAGAAATAAGAAGGTAATGTGAACAGGAAGGGTCATAGTTGTAGAAAGAGTGATTTGTCTCTATTTGGCTGTTCCAAGTCCAAAACAGGCATGATTACCGATGATCCCGATGCTTATCCCCTTCTTCGACAGAAAATAAAAATCAAGATTCCTCTATAATTTCACCCTCTGTGACAGACTTATGTAGCCTTTTTTGATGTGAATAAACAGATTGGTTTTCTCAGGAAACAGAGAAATCTCAAGAATTTTCTTGCTATTAAATAGGCAACTATTATTAATTGGACTTGGCTGCAGTTTTCCATGTTTCCTTTCTACAAAATTGGAACTCTAAAAAAAAATTGAACAAGCACCCTGTCTCCAGCACATCCTATTTTCAAAAGGAGCAAGCCGAGTTGACCAAGGTGGAAAAATGTCCTTATACAGCAGCCTCGGAAAAATAGAACCCAGTTTTCTGGCCATCTTCATACAGAGAGATTTACTCATCAAATTGATAGTTGTCAGGGCAGTTCAAAGCAGAGTTGTAGTCTGCTACAATGTAAGGTAGTGAGTATACAGCCTGTATAACAGTGTACATTTGCTGTCCCCTCAAAAAAACAACACACAGCCATTAATGTCTAAAACTTGGCCACAAAAGTGAGTCCGCCCCAAATGGAAATGTCCAAATTGGGCCCAATTAGCCATTTTCCCTCCCCGGTGTCATGTGACTCGTTAGTGTTACAAGGTCTCATGTGTGAATGGGGAGCCGGTATGTTAAATTTGGTGTTATCACTCTCACACTCTCTCATACTGGTCACTGGAAGCTGAACATGGCACCTCATGGCAAAGAACTCTCTGAGGACAATACAGTTGTTTCGCAAGACAAGTTCCACTCAGAACAGGCCTTGCCATGGTCGATCAAAGAAGTTGAGTGCACGTGCTCAGCATCATATCCAGATGTTGCCTTTGGGAAATAGATGTATGAGTGCTGCCAGCATTGTTGCAGGGGTTGAAGGGGTGGGGGGTCAGCCAGTTGGTGCTCAGACCATACACCTCACACTGCATCAAATTGGTCTGCATGGCTGTCGTCCCAAAAGGAAGCCTCTTCTAAAGATGATGCACAAGAAAGCCTGCAAACGGTTCGCTGAAGACAAGCAGACTAAGGACATGGATTACTGGAACCATGTCCTGTGGTCCAATGAGACCACATAAACATATTTGGTTCAGATGGTGTCAAGTGTGTGTGGAGGCAACCAGGTGAGGATTACAAAGACAAGTGTGTCTTGCCTACAATCAAGCATGGTGGTGGCAGTGTCATGGTCTGGGCCTGCATGAGTGCTGCCGGCACTGGGGAGCTACAGTTCATTGAGGGAACCATGAATGCCAACATGTACTGTGACATACTGAAGCAGAGAATGATCCCCTCCTTTCAGAGACTTTGCCGCAGGGCAGTATTCCAACATGAAAATCTCCCCAAGACGACTGCTGCCTTGCTAAAGAAGCTGAGGGTAAAGGTGATGGACTGGCCAAGCATGTCTCCAGACCTAAACCCTATTGAGCATCGGTGGGGCATTCTCAAACGGAAGGTGGGGGGAGCGCAAGGTCTCTAACATCCACCAGCTCTGTGATGTTGTCATAGAGGAGTGGAAGAGGACTCCATGCCAAAGTGCTGGAAAATAATGGTGGCCACACAAAATATTGACACTTTGGGCCCAATTTGGACATTTCCATTTAGGGGTGTCCTCACTTTTGTTGCCAAGGTTTAGACATTAATGGCTGTCTGCCCAGTTATTTTGAGGGGACAGCAAATTTACACTGTTATACAGGCTGTATACTACCTACTTTACATCGTAGCAGAGTGTCATATGAAAAGATATAATGAAATGGTGTACTCACTTTTGTGAAATACTGTGTGTGTATAGATATGTTTATATATATATATTATATAATCACTTTTACAGGTGAAACTGATTTGCATATACCTACCCAGAATCCATGCACTCAAGGATTTCTGCGGGAAAACAAACTCTTTAGGCTTGTCAATGCTTTAAGTGGAGGGGCTTTTCAAAACCCTTCTTTCCATTACCGTAAGATATTTTTACTGTGAGCTTTAACCCCTTTCTTTTTGTACCCTGTGGGACAGAGGCTGTTTTAATACTTTTGTGGTACTTGTGTTCAGCTGTAATTTTCTCCTCACCCATTTAGTGTACCCACATAAGTTATATATTGTTTTTTTCAGGACAAGATGGGCTCTTTAGATTGTATCATCTTATTTACTATTAAAAAAATGGTAAAAAATGTGAAAAAAAAAATTTTTTATGACTTATTTGAAAAATCTTTTACTCACCTAAAAAAGCAAGTAAAAAACTAGCTAAATAGATTCTACTAATTGTCCTGAGTTTAGAAATACCCAATGTTTTTATGTTTTTTTGCTATAAGTACAAGCAGCGTTTTATGATTTCCAAACCTTTTTTTAACAAATCTGGTCAGTCTGCCTCCATCTCCTCTTTGAAGCCGGTTAACTCAATTTAACCCCGTCAAACCATATATTTTTGAAAACTAGACACCCCAGGGTATTCCAAATGCTGTTATTTTAACCCTTTCTATGCACCATATATACAACCACACTTTGTCAAACTTTGTAATAGTAAATTTTATTTTTTTTTTCACACAAATTGTACTTTAGTTATAGATATACAGGTTCTGGTATATGTCACTGTCAATCAACACCCCAATGTGTGTTCAGGAACATCTCCTGAGTGCAGTGATACCCGACATGCATGGGTTTGACGTGTTGTTTGAGATTTAAAATGCCACATTTGGGAAGTGCGCTTTTTTCCTCCATTTTGGTCAGTCTGTACCTATGCCCTATCTTTGAGCTCGGCCACTCCAATTTACCCCATCAGCCATTTTTTTTTTATATTAGACACCCCTTGGGTATTTGAAGTGCTTTTATTTTAACTCTTTGTTGAGATTTTTGAGAAATTTTAGCACTTGCTCAAAATAATAAACTATTTTTTTAATACTTTTTTTTATATATTTTTTTTTTTTTTACACATTTTGCTGGTACTGGAACGGTTCATCTAGTGACATCACTGCATAATTATTTTTAAACGTTAGCACAATTTTTTCCATTTTTTTTTTTTTTTATTATTTTTTTAATATTTTACTAATCACATTGTGATTAGAAAGCTGGGCTCCATTGACTTGCATGGTTGAATGCAGTACCTGTATCTGGAGACCATCTAGCGAACTCTTTCATCTTTATTGTTTTTTTTCCCGGGCCACCGCCATCTTGCGGTCACAGCCCATCCAGAGATAAGTGTTTGGTGTCGCTGGATGCCTCCTGATCGAGGCATTCCAGCGACACCATTTACGTTTAGGAGGCGAGGGGACATGGCCCCCGATGCCGATCTCAGCCTTGCTGAATGTCGAGGCATTACAGTAACGCCGTTTAAGCGAAGAAAGTGATCGTTGATCACTTTCTAAGCTTATTTAATTTTTTGACGGTTCAGGACCGTCAAAGGTCATTAAGTGACCGTTTTTCCATGACGGTCCTGAACCGGCAAAGGTCATTAAGGGGTTAAGAGTGGGAAAGTAAGCATTTCTGATAACCCAGAAAATATTTCAAATCTTTATTTGTACAAAAGATACTTGCAGAGCATATCTTTGGAAACCTCACCTAGAATTAAACAATACAGTTTTGAAGACAAAACGATCTTCCTCGAATCTGCACTTTCCTGTTAGTATTAAAAAATATATTAAATAAAAAAAAGTCTGATCTCCCTTCAAGGTGGTTCATCTTCTGTAGCGATATCGTTTGAAGTGGAACCACAGTTGGAATATACCATTGGAGAACTGGCAGCGGAAGCCATGTCTGTGAGAATACTCCCACTCACGATTGACAATCTTGAAAGCAATATCTTCATACGGAGGCCCCGCATGGAAGCGCAGAATGGCAAAGTCCCTGTTATCATGACAGGCCTCCAAGAAATACTCTGGAGTTGATCGTTTGTCAATTAAATCTGGATAGAAAATGTTGAATTTATAACCCTGCACAATCTTTGGTGGAGGGTTGTCAAAGTCATAGTGGGTTTGGTTGTATTTGTTCCACTCAAAACCTGTGTGAACTCGGTTAAAGAAGCGAGGTTTCCGAGGCCTGTATTTGTCTGCCCACAGATATGCTTTGCTAGTAACAGGGATCTCCACGCTAAACTGCGCTTCATCCCCCTCCATGCCTTCCTTTGCTTTTCTGATAAAGATGTCTTCCGGGCTCTCACTGGCATCACCTGGAGATGAAATGCAAAAATATGTTAATATTGTGTGAGAATTACATGTTGCATACTCTGTGTGATGTGTCATAACAAATTAGTGTGTGTATAGAAAGTCTTAGTCCAGCAGCTTAAGCGTGTGTGTGTGCACACATACATACATATTATATACACACACACACACACACACAGTTAGTTTGCATGTGTCTTAATGCAAAAAGGTGGCATATAAGTGGGACTATGATATCTGCTATCTTTATTCAATAAAAGTGTGTAGATTTTGGTACTATTAGTACATACCCTAACTCTATTCGTTTGTGTATACAATTCCCACGGAAGTGTGTATTCTTTCCGTACCTGTGACCTGTAACTGCTGCCTGCATAACACAAGCCTCTGTTGGTCTTCTTCAAAATCCACTACATGAGCATCAAAGGGCAACTCCTGGTTGGTAAACAGCTTAGGACTGTATTTGCCTGCATCATAATCATTGAGGCTTTGTTGGATGAGATCTTCTTCCATTAGCACAGACTCCCCACCTTCACCTTTGGCTTCTTCTGGTGGCGCGTCACCAGATTCCTCTGGTGGTGTGGTGACAGAGGATGGGCCAGGCTGATCTGTCGTAGACTCCTCCTGGGATCGTCTTGGATAACAACATGAGAGATTTTTAACAAAAAAGACCGCCAGCAGCAGCTTAATAGCAAAAAGGTGCAAAACCTCCTGAACATAAGCCAGAGGCGTAACACCAAATGTTTAGATCCAATCTACACTGAGAAACAAATCACAACAACCGGGTAAGATGCATAAAATGTGTGTACAAGAACACTATTAGCCTCATGAGTGCTGAGGCAGAATATACAGAAACACATTATATAAATATAATTTAAGACAAGTTAAGCTACATAAATGCCTAGGCTAAGGTCAATCTTGGTAAAACGATGTCATAACCTGAACATTGCATCAACCCTGTGATAAGCTGCGCACTGTGACCCACATGGGCTAAGAGTGTCATATTAAATATTCTGTTCAGTAATATTGGATTCCTAACTGATGATACAATGTTAGCCATGCTTATTAGGGAATATACAAGTCATTACCTGTTACTGGGGGACTCTGGTTCCTGCTTTACAATGGGGAAGAGAGGCTCACTTTCCACACCTTGCTCCTGCTTCAGTTTGAACAGTTTTTGCCGCAGGACATCCTGATGCCGCTCTCTAAGTCTAAAATACAAAAAAACAATGAACTCCTTAACTGAATCACTGCCCTACTTTAAAATGACATACATAATCATTTAATAAGCAGATAACACATGCGTGAGTTTCATACATAAAGAAGTAGACCACGTTCTTAAAATTCATTTTTGCTTGTACCTGGCTCTGGCCATGTATGCTCGAAGCTGCTGCAAGAGACTCTCCCAATAGCCAATATCCAAGTTTGGTCCTCCTGCTCTAATCTTACTCTCAATTCCGTGAGAAATGATTTGCAGTTGATTGTAGGTCTTCCCTTTGAACACTGACTGCACATCAGCCGTTACTGATGCATTAACCCCTTCTCGCCTTTCACCTGTGAGGGTAAATGTTACAAGCAAAGTGTAATTTATTAGGTAATTGTACTTTTTGTATTAAAACCAGTATGAAACAAACATATAGAAACTAAACGGACTTAAAATGCTAATCAATTCCATTTACTGATATAAGGGCTTATTACAAACAATAAGAAATTGGTATTTTATTTGACAGACGTTACCCACACTCTCCTCCTATAAAAAGTCCAACAAAAAACACCAGTGTGCACGGACAGGGCACTACCACCAGCCCATTTCGGTTTCAACGGACCGCAGTGTCCAGTTGAAAAGCACAAAACTCCTGTTCTGGGTGGGACTAATCGGTGTCAATGACAACTCTAATATCATACCCCAGCAAATCAAACGCATAAGATACTTACATATAAGAATATTTTACAACTTCATAACACAGAAAAACACCCCAACACAACAATAGTATATCTAACCTGGCCCCTTGCCAGAAGTTTCCAGCTTGCGCAATTTGGAGATTTCATCTTCAGTTATGATTGTCATATCTCTCCAAAAATCCACATTCTTCCCTTGCTCCAATTCCATGTAGATCTGAAAACAAATAAATAAAATCTAAAGAATTACTGAAGCAACATTATTTTCCTTGGAATTATAGCCACGTGGTACAGTGCTCTGCAGTGCTACAGTATGACGTACCTGAATATCTTCCAGCAAGTCTTCTAAGTCAGACAATGTGAGCCCAGTCAGAAATGTATAAGGCTCGTGCATTTCTACAGCTAGATCATCATCCTCTGCACTGATATATTTTCCCAAAAGATCAATGGGTTTTGCACGAGCATCCCGGATACGGATTGTGGACCTTTAAATAAATAAATAAATAAGATAAGTTTTCACCACCTATTACTGAGATTGTTTTTTTTATTTCACCTTCTCTGAAAAAAAGAAAAATGTACTTTTAGAAAATAAGGTCAGCAAGGTCTGCAACAGTTGGAAGAGTTTGTTGAAAACTACAAAAAAATATATTAAAACAGTGGTTGCAGGCCAGATATAAACATTATAAATTATACTATGGCTGTAAATATAGAATTTATTTTAAATGTCACAGATGAGCAACTCAAAGACTTCATACAGATACACAACATCCCATGCACACACCGAAGCTTGGCTTGTTGTAGATGGAAATTGTCTTCCTGTTCTTCCCATGTCTTAAAGTGTTCTGCCTCCTTTTCACGCTGCAACATCTCCAGTTCCTGCTCTCTCATTGCCTTCTCTCGCTCGCGCTCCAGACGAAGTTGTTTGACCTAGAGATGAGAACAAAATTTGAATTTAATAAAAATATTAGAGAAGTACTTTAGCAAAAGTATTTGTCACTTAATTAGCGCCGTCATAGAAGGCCCAGCAGAAGTGCCACAGGTGGCAGAGGAGGTTGTCTGCACGCATTTCGCAGGCAGAGGAGGATCCAGGTCCCCTGCAGCGCTGCAGGAGATCTAGATCTTGGTCTTATAGTCAGACCTCTATTTCAGGTCGAGCAAACCAATTCAACTAAATGATAATGAAAAAAAAGCTGATTTTATCGATTAGTTGTTGCAGCCCTACAATATATCCTCTTACCTTCTGCAGTTCCAAGCGATTGTCTTCTTGAATTGACTTGTTCCGCTCTTTCAAATCTTTTTCTGCAAGGTGGCCAATTCCTTTCTTCTCCAGTGCCTACAAAATAAAGTTTGAAAAAGTTACATTTTATGAGTGCATCACAGAACAGTGAAGAAAAGGACTTACCAACATTTTCACTGATAAATAATTGCCAAACCCTTAAAAAAAATATCTGGTCTTTTCAAAATAAAAATAGCGGTTTTAAGGTTTACTGGTAGTTTAAGTCACAAGTGCCTTTTAGTGCAGTCAATAACTAAAGATAAATTTAAACAGTTTTTTTTCTGTGAAACATTTAACATCTAACCTTGTTCCAGATAAAGGTGCCCAGAAGGTTATTATCACCAAATGGGTTGTCTGTATTCGTGTATCCCATATACTCTTCACCCCACCCCATCTTCTCTCTTTTCTTCCTCTCTTTTGCCTCCTTTTTTGCCAAACGTCTGGCCCGTTTTTCCTCTGGTGTCTCCATGGCCTTCATCATTTCCTCTTTCTTCTTCTTCTCCTCCTTTAGCTGCAAACATTCCTGGAGGGTCAGTCCCCGTTCATTCTGCCCAACTGGGCTCTGAGACCTTGCTGGTGATAGAGATGAGACAGAAGACACAGAACACCTCGTCCTGGATCGACTCTTCCGTGATTTTTTGTGTCTCTTTTTACTGCCTTCATTATCTGACTCTGATGAAGAGCGATTCTTGTGCCTTTTTGGTTCTTTGTCTGTGCTCCTGGCCCTATGCTTCCTATGCTTTCTTTTAGCAGAATCAGACCTAAAACAAAAAAGTTGAAAGTAAGTAAATTGAATGAAGCGAGAAGTTACACCAACCAAATTACTATAGTGGACATCTTCTGTATAAAACTTATAGGACATTTGCATGGGGCATCTGAAATCTGTTATTCATATATTAAGAAAATAAAGTAGGAAAAGCAATACGAAAGATGTCAAGCTAGAGCTTTAATCCCATAAGGTTAAGGCATTTTTGTCTGTATGATTAAAAAAATTCTCAAGATACTAGCATAGGCCATGCAAACCTTAACCTTCCCAACACACCAAGGCCAATAAAAACAAAATATGAAGCAGCCTGGATTGTGGCCTAAGCCAGGCCGAACACTGGTTGGCCACACCAAGTCATGCACAAGCTATGCTGGCCTAACTTCCAGACATGTAGAAGGACCTAATAACAGAAGAGGTAAAGGTACTTGAGATACCTCTTCCATGCACTGATGCTTCAGGCCTTGTCGTGGTAACATTAGCACCTGAGCCATTTTACAGACACTATTTCCCCAAGACAAACATTCATGTAAAAGTTGTTTTATTTAACAAGTTACATGGAAACATTTAAGAACCTCATTCATTAGGACAACAACCAATTCTATAGGTTTTGAGGTACACCAGAATAAAAAAAAAAGAAAAAAAAGTGATGCAAACTTTTGCACGATTCAATTATTTTGGGAAGGATCTGAGAATTCAGATATAAATAATTATATTTCTAGATTTAGTTACATATGTGTCAACTTTATCAGACAGATGAAGAAGAACTTAAAAGGGCTGACCAAGCAGGGAAATATATCACACAAATATCTACAATGGCAGCCTCCAGGTCTGCGGATAAAGGATGTTTGCTGGAATAAAATAAACCCAAATTTTTGTTAACGCTAAACTATATTACTAAACACCACACTCTCATTTTTAAAGAGAAATACTTGTAATGATACCAGTAATGAAAAAAATGTAAGTCATGTGATCCTTATAGTAAGCTCCAGCTCAGAGGTACATTGCTCCCTATGTGGTCTGCTGTTTGCTTTAGTATTGGCTGCTTAAAGCATCCAATCACTGGCAAGAAAATGCTACTCCTGGAATCAACAGGAGCGCGTTCTGCACATGTGCACAGAGGTCTCATTAGATCCCCTAGATCTCTTAGGCAGCAAGTAAAGCATGTGTGCCCACTGGTAACGCAGTGTGGAGTTCATCTCAGGCCCTGACTGGGATAATGAGTCTTCTGCATTGTAAGTATCTGAGAAACCCATCTCAGTTTGTAGACAGCCATGGAAGTTCAATGTTCCCAGAACGAGAAGTGAAACACGACTGCCAGGATTTTAAATGGTTTGCTTTATACTCGACGGTGGACGTTAAAGAAGCCCATGTAATAACAAATATTTTGTCTGTGTTATTGCATAACTCAAGGCATGAACACAATGAAGTTTACTACGTTCCAGAGATACTAAACTACAGAATTACAATAGAACATAAAAGGATTCCTATAACAAACCCACGTACATTCTAGCTGGGATTATAAAACATTGCTGTTATTTCAAGGGACAAAAAGTGAATATTAACCCCCTTAAGGACAATGGGCGGTCCGTAAACCCTTTAGAAACAATGCATTTTGAGCCCGTACATGTTCAGGCTTTGTCATTAAGGGGTTAATTAGCAAGAACACATTCTGTAAACCTACAAAATAAAGGACTACCTTCGGGAGAAGCTGCAGTAACACAACCTGCATGGTGTGCAGTTTTATGCCACCGATTAAAATGAATGAGATGGAGCAGTTTCTCCGCACAGGGGGTGTCACTAGACCCCCGAAACGCCCATCAAGCCAGCAATGGCGCTGACTGCTGCTAAGTATTTAACTAGTAAATACAATAATCTTGACAACATCTCCTACTGACAGCAACATATGATTACTGAAGTAAGCTTCTTATTAATAGTCTTAATTGCAAATTGGCACCGAATACCGAGAAATCCTTAGCATGAAATTATTTCAAGAAAAACAAAGTAAATTGGCACAAAAAGTGGTGAAAAGTCACCAAGGTTCTCCTGTATGAAGAATCACCATAGCTCAGTAATATTGAGACTGTTTCACCAATTTACAGAAAAATTACTGAACACGAATATTTAAAAATATAAATACGGAAGTGGCGGAATAAAAAAAAAAAAAACCTTTAACAACCAAAGCAAAAGTCTTAGTTTCCCGAAGCTGCTTTCACCATATAAGAAGAGTTTAGTGTTAAAGTAATTTTTATTCGGCCCAATATAAAAAAAAATGGACTTCTGAAGTGCCCAAAACATATCTTTCAATATATAAGCCTAATAACAAGGTATTATCTTCGACTTAGATCCATAAGACTGTATATGTATTTCTCTATTAAAACAATATTTATTGTCCACATTATACCATACAATAAGGCTAACTGTGATTGACTCATTTTAAACCTAGATTCGGGATCCATAGCGATGCACCAGCCTCGGAAGACTAAGCCCTTAGAAACACACTCCAAATGCCTGGTTACCTAGATCTCCCGCGGCTTCCTCTTCTTCGCCCGTGTACCGAACTATCCTGACTGCTAGACCGTGCCCGGGACTTCCTCCTCTCTGAACTACGGTCACTGAGGGTCCTGGACTGGGATCGGGGTCGGTGCTCCCTTTTCTTCCGACTCGCGTCGCTCCTGGACCCGGACCGGTGTCTCCTCTTTGCGCGTCCTTCATCGCTCGAGCCCCTCCGGTGCCTGGTGCGTTCCGGGCTCTCCGAGGTGGACCTGCTCCTGGACCGGTGGTCCCTTTTCGTGCGACTCGCGTCGCTCCTGGACCCGGACCTGTGTCTCCTCTTTGCGCGTCCTTCATCGCTCGAGCCCCTCCGGTGGCTGGTGCGTTCCGGACTCTCTGAGGTGGACCTGCTCCTGGGTCGGTGCTCCCTTTTCATGCGACTCGCGTCGCTCCTGAACCCGGACCGCTGTCTCGTCTTTGCGCGCCCTTCATCGCTCGAGCCCCTCCGGTGGCTGGTGCGTTCCGGACTCTCTGAGGTGGACCTGCTCCTGTGGCGCTGCCTCCACCTTCCATCTCGCGACTTCCTGCGCTCACTGTCCGAGTTGCTGGATAGCTCGGGGCTCCGGCTTTTTCCATTATTTTCTTTCTCCCTTTTCTTCTTCTTACTTCTCTTTTCCTTTCTCGGCGGAGACCTGGAGCCCGGCGACATGGCTTGGGCCTAAACTGGGTCTTGATTGAAAAGCTGCTTACAACATGCCGGGCGAGATCTCGAAGAGCTGCTAAAATACAATAATAATAAAAAAAAAAGATTCAAATAGAAAAAAAATTATTCAGTTCTGTTTTATGTGTTCTTGTAGGTATATGTATCGTCATAAGAGATATTTTTAATTACAACAAAACAAACAGGCATCGATAAGGTCAACTAAATTACTTTCCGTCGGCGTTCAGCAGCCATATTGCTTGTGGCAAAATAGGCGTTATTCACTCTAGGCTTACGCAAGTCCAGTTGAGAGATTCTGCATATTTAACCCCCTCACAACCAAGACTACAGCATTTTCTACACTTTCTGCCATGTCCTTGTTCAACCATAATTGCCCTCCTTTTCATTTAGGGTACCAACGCAAATGTGGTTTTCTTGTTAACCCTTTGAATGCCAGACGCCAGTGAAAGTTTTCAGTTTGTCCACAGAACACGATTTAGTTTTTTTTACATCAGAAGTTCAATTTTTCATTGGTAGTTGACTTGAGACAAATTTTGTATTATGGGACAAAATATGAAGCCTTACGCCCATATTCTCGTACTATTTTATCTCCTAAAACTACCAAGATGCATAGGGTTGCTCAGATATAAATTCTTTTGAATATACGTAGCTTTAAGTATATTTCAGTAAACAAAAAACCGTCATTTATGGGGGTTTTTTTTATTATAAAAAGGTACAAGTAATAAATCCAATGGTAAAATGTCAGAATAAACTTTGAAATATATATCTTTTAGCGTTGTTTTTCTTTTTTTCTTACAACATTGGGATATATGATCTACATTTCTCAACCGGTAGCCTGAACAACAAAATAACACGTGTTACGTTACATAAACACATGGGCACAACATGTCCCCCAATTTATGGGCGCACAAAGGGGTTTCAAGCCAAGAAACTTTCCCCGGTTAAACAAAAAACATGGACCTCGTGATTTAGAGAGCACCACAATAGCTCCCACAAACTATGTCGTTTTTCCCACGTTCGTTTTTGGGCTACAATTTTTTTCCCTGGCCCTGAAATATATTATAATACCTGGTCACCAGTATTCATTTATCAATGAAAAACAATAGATATGCTAGAAAAATAATTAAAAATTAACTTGTCCACAAATTACAGGTTTGGCTAGGAGCATTAATGGCCAAGACGGCTTGTAATTGTTACACGCGGCAACAAATTTGCCAGTAATTACGAATCTTCGGGACATTTGCAGTTCGTTTTCAGCAGTTTCCTCGGAGATCGCCCTCGTTACGGTTGATTCGTACGAATGCTCGAAACAGGCAAGTTTTGTTAAATTTGTTTGAAAAAGGAATGTACAAGTCTAGTGCTTGAAAGTAGAGCACTTGAAGATTTCAAAGAAACCTTTCTAGGTCACCAGGTCATCCACAAATCATCCACAGAACAGAAATTTGGGGGGGGGGGTTCCATCTTTTTCATGTCCCAGGCATATGGCACAGATGAATCCTGTACTACCTCTGCCTTTGTTGCGTGAACAGGCCTCCCAGAGTTTCAAGGTTTCAAGTAATTTTAAAAGAAGCAATTAACATACAACATTCCTGAATACTATTGTTGCATTTAATGCAGAAGGCCTGTTTTGTGGGTGTTGATGCCAAGGTTGGATACCCATGTGTTTCTGGTAGAAGTGGCACAGGCAGGCTGTTTAGGGGGCAGACGTGGCACAGGCAGGCTGTTTAGGGGGCAGACGTGGCACAGGCAGGCTGTTTAGGGGCAGACGTGGCACAGGCAGGCTGTTTAGGGGGCAGACGTGGCACAGGCAGGCTGTTTAGGGGGCAGACGTGGCACAGGCAGGCTGTTTAGGGGGCAGACGTGGCACAGGCAGGCTGTTTAGGGGGCAGACGTGGCACATGTTGCTGTGGTTTCTAGTTCTACCCCTGATGTTGCGTGTGGGCACATGCACTGGACCACACAAAATATACGGGCCCCTGGTTTCTGGGAGCAGCGTATGCAGTTCTTGTACATTGTAGTCATAACAAGGCTATTTCTGTGACAGAACAGGGAGGTATGAGATGAAAAGTTGGAAGTTTTAGCCCTACTAAAAAAAAGAATGCATGTAAACCAATTTAGTACCCTAAAATTCCCTCCCTTCTGTGTTTTCAGGACACAAGGGGGTTTCTTTTGACAATTATAGAAATAAACAAAAAAAATAAATTCTAATTTTGCTTAGGATTTCTTTTTTTTTTTTATTATGTAGGGCTAGGGCAATAAGATGTCAGGGCATATATACACACACATATACATATATATTATATATATATATATATATACACACACACATACACATAAACATTTTTGTACTGTTCACTGTTGAATTTGGATAGAGAAACCTTCCCATTGTAGCAATACGATATGATTGAAAGCCAAGTAGAATCTAGACAAAGCTATAAAGAAGTGATTCCTACAAGAGTTATTAAAGTTATAAAAAAGTTAGCCTTGTTGCTGCAGTTATGATACGCACAGCACATAGGCATCTTGACATGCTCTGAAGTGTCACAATATATGACTTCTATCTATTATTCTTTAGCTGTGTGTTATGTAGTTAATTTATCCAATGTATGCCACCAAATGCAGATCCACTGGACTTATACAAACCAAAAGGGAACAGTGAACTTTAATATACTCTTTAATACAGTACATTTCTGATAAATTCACTATATAATAGCAGCAATCAGAAAAAAGGACACAGTCACAATGAAAACGGGAAATAAACCATATATTATTTACATGAATATACAACTAAAAGATTTAGGAGCTATACTGGCAAAGCCAGTTACTCCCAAGCACATTATGTCCTGCCTTATTAACTTTGGAACTACATCTACATATCTAAAAAGGATGTTTCATGTTCACCACACAAACTAAAAACACAAGAGCACATTGCGCAAGTTCCAAAATATTTATATTTCAAAAAGTCTTTAAAAATGTATGACTGCCTTTGAAATATTTCATAGCATTTGATATAGTTCACACAGATCAAAACTATTTAAATATATAACCTTTTGAGCATCAGTTAAACAAGCACACATACAAAAAAACAAAAAAAAAAAACACAATGTGCAACACAACACAGGAATAAGCATGACAAATATGCGACTGTATAAAACTTTAATGCATCAGAACCAAAAACCTGCTTAACCCTTTCTTACAAAAATAACCATTGTTTACTTCAGCAAGATTCAGCGCTGCTACTTTAACGATACATATGGGAATGACACGGTTACAGAATTTAAAAAAATAATATCTAAAAAGAAACAAAAACACAAAGTCACTGTCACTATCAGAATTTGTTAACCGACACAAAATCATTATATGGGATATAATAAGGATGTTCTGAGGTCAACCATATATATAGTGCCTTTATTGCCTTGCAAGTGTAAATACAGTGTTTGTAATTATGTATTAGCACACCCCTTTACCAGTGCTAAAACATACGTGCCTTATTCTTAAAAAGGCATGAAAAGAAAAGAATGGGTGTGTATTCAGAAAATTAAATAAGAAAACTAAATATTTTGAGCGGTGTAGTTTGGAAAATGCCCGCAATCAGAAAGTGAAAATACTGTTAACTATTCATTTTCTTTAAATGTATGCTACTTTATGCTGCGGAGTCAGTATTTGGACTTGAATAGAATACATCACTTGCATTTAGCAGCAAGGCATCACAAAATAATATAACTATATACATAAAAACAGATGATAGGCCATGACAATGTCCCCACTCCTAAAATGTAAACAGTCATTTGTAATAAGATAAGTTATATAGGGAAATAAGCATCTAAAAAATACTGAAGCTCCAAAACACAAATGTATAATTAAAAGACATGCATTAGAAATGGGCAGCTGGAATTGTAAGGAACTGTAAAGTGAAATGAGCCAAAATTAGACATCCAGCTAGCGGGCTACTATAGTGACGGGGGCAGTACACTAGCCCATATCATGAAACTATTCTGATGTATGTAATCTGCTGTATATTGCTCAACCTCCTCATATAATTTATATATATATATCTATATCTATTATTCAAATAAATAAAAAAATTAAAAAAAAACACCCACGAACATAAAGCCACTGGACCACTACTAAAAAGAGAAATTGTGCAGAGGTTCACGTGCGCGATTTAACTTCCAGAGAACCCTTCAAATAATTTAGACACAGTACAAATCCCTCTGGTAGTCGAGATTGAATCCTTTTCCTAAGCTGGTAGCACACACACACAGCCCCCCCAGTGATGAGTGTACGTTAAAGTACAAGAAGTTAATTATAGGATTACATATATCATACAGCAGAGGATACAGAATCGGTATGCTGCAAATTCTGCCTGTTGAATACATCTTTCAAAGCCACAGGTAATTCCCACGTTTCTCGAGACTAGCCGTTTAGGAGCTGTAGGCAGTGAGGCGAGGACACATCCTTGGTTCTTTTGCACAGCAATTACTGAAAGACAAAGATACACGTCGGTTAGAAAGTACACGTGGACATTAACGGACACTTATGTACAACTGAGGAGCTTGCCTGTATCTGTCTCCATGCAAAACAAGGAATATGTCCATAGGGAACAATACGATAGCGCAAAAGCGCCGCTTGGGGTCAACGCCACCAGAGATAAACGAGGCTTGCCTGCGACCGAACAAAAGCAAAGGTCCACACAGACCATAATCCGCACTGGTGGAGTTTGCACTGGGACGGCCCGAACGCACATTGTTATCTTCACAACCTGGGCTGTGAATTTGTCATGCTGTCTTGCTATATAAGCAACACACTGAATGCCATCTATCTGTAAGATTTAGATTTTCAATCCTGCCTGTCCTCTGCCGATTACCGAATCGCCATACGAGATTGACTGCTTCATACAATTAAACTTTAATTGTTTTTTTTCTACAATTAGAGCAAAGCTGCAACTAGATCACTTGCCTGGAGAAAGAGGAAAGCGAGAGAGACCCACAAAAGCACTGCTTCTCCCAATTTGTTCTTGGCCTTCCTCTTTACTGGCCTTACTGGCTAATTCCAAATGACTTCTGATGGGTGAGTCAATCAGCAGCCACACCACACAACAGAAATCAAATTTCTTAATGCTAAATAGATTGGATGCATGAAAAGTGGCAGAATGGCCCTAGTAAATAAGCAGGGCTTGTCTGCTTTTCATAAGCACACCTTTTGTGGGGAAGTATTGGAACCTGCAAGCACTACTAAGTCCCAGTATACCGAGAAATTACAGCTTGCAAAAAGGGATACAAATCTTGTAATTGTCCATTACATTTTAAAAATAAATGAAAGTCCTAAGGATGGGTGGGTAAGTACATTTTGATTTGTTTTTCCAGTTGCACTGTGTACAATTTATAACATGTCTAACTCTTAAAATCTAATATGATGTCAAACAATCTCTATGTCCTGAAAACATAACAAGGGACGAGGAATTAAAGAGCTTGGTGTCTACAGAAACTCAAAATACGGGTATATGGTAGAGACATAGAGGCAATGCAAGGAGGGAAAGGGCAAGTACATGGAGCGGAGAGAGGCTCAAAATGGGGCAAAAGCCCCATAGAAGGTAAATGTTAATGCAAAGCGAGGGTAAAAGGTTTAAAGCCAGAGGAAGAAAAAAAGGTCTGAGATGATAATACTTTCCTACAGGAGGATGGGTTTTTAATATTTATTTATTTTAGGTGCCTTGAGGTCCTGACCCTTCCTGATAAAGGAGATCCAAGCTATTATTAAAGAAAACAAACCAAAGAAAAACACCCGGACCCACTGGATTACCCGGTCTCTGCTATAAGACTTCTCTCCCCCTTGCTTCTTAAACGGATTACATCTGTGATGAAGCGTGGCAACCTGCCCGATGACATGCTAAGGACTAATACTACTCTTCTCTTCGAGGAGGATAGATCTCACCTGGAGGCCAGGAGTTACAGAACAACTACTAAAGTTTGATCTAATTGTTTTCTCAAAGCGGCTACCTTACGAATGTAATCCAACCTTAACAGCTCTCATCCACCCAGGCGCTGTATAGATTTGATGACCCATTGTACAGTCCAGCGGAATATGACTGCATTTTATAAATCAATAACTAGTAAAAACCACCACAAGTAGCCCCCACTAGCCCCACCCTTCTATTGTTTTCTCTGTAGATGCTGAAAAGGTTAGTTGCAAATACTTTGTTCAGATCTTTGAACATCTACAGTAGTCTCCACATCCCATTATATATGTTCAAATATATTGGCTTCCGGGGCAGTGATGTCCACAGAAGGAAGGTGGCTTACGTTTACCAAACTTCTTGCATTATTATCATCATCATCATCATGCTCCCCAGCTGGCTGACATTCAAAAGTGGCACATCCTTCTAGTCCCCCGTGGTAGCGGGACCTTGAGCATGGCATAACATGTAAAGATCCCCAAGCCTTTTGTAGTCAGGTTTCACATAAATAACAGGCCTCTACTCTTTATTTTAAGGTTTTGTAAATATTTAGAAATGTATAAACTTTTGTAGTGAATATATATATATAATTGTTTGCTTGATACATTAGATCAAGCACATCCTCCATCACAAAGATGTTTTTCCCAAAAGTTGGTCCGACTCAAGTTTAAAAGATAATTGTATTTGATCTCTTTTCCATATATATATATATATATATATATATATATATATATATATATATATCTATATCTATATCAAAAGAACTTGTACCCTAATAGAACACCTTTTTTTAGGTATAGATGTGCAAGATCACACGTTTTAAATTCCTTTTGGAACTTACTGTGTCATTTTCCTCATCCGAGTGCATCTGGGCGTTATAGTGGAGTGGGGAGTAAACCCAGCTCCGGTCATCAGGTGGCTGAACCAAAGACGGGGAGAAGAAAGCAGGCAGGAGCAGAAGAAGCACAGTGAGCAGGAAAGATGCAAGAGAAAGTGAAAAACAGAAGGAGAATATAACAACTTAGTGGCCTTACATCCATCTGCCAATTTCACAAATAACTACCGGGGGTTACTTAAAACTAAACAAGTCATCGGTTTCATCATTAGTTTCATCTCTATTTGTATCATTCTAACACTGTTTAATAATGCGTTGAAGGTGCCTTTGAAGCAGGCAGCGTTAACGCACTTAGAGGTACTCACTCACAGAGTCAGCTGATGAGGAGTTTGAGTGCATCCGGTGGAGTCGTGGGGAGTACACCCAGTATCTCCCATCCGTGAACTGTCCCCACGATGAGATGAAGATGCACAATAAAGAGAGGACAAAGGGAGGTAGAGAAATATGAAGGATGAGAGATGCGAGAGAATGAAATGAGATGGTCACAAGCAGAGAGAAAGTAGTAAACCAGTAAAGATTTGCTAGATAGCTGGGGGAGAGAAGGAGCAGGATATTACCTTCCAGAAGGAATAGGGTCTGTATATAAAATGCAACATAGGGAAGAGGCCTACCCATGCAGAGAAGGGTGTGTGGCTGACTTGGATAAATCTATAACCTCCTGTGCCAAGTAGGTTACAAAGACATTAACTCAGAGTACCAATTATTATTCCCAGGAGGTGCAAGATCATGATATTTAGATAGAAGCGGCCAGTGAAATTGTTAAAGCATTAAAGAGTTAGGAGTCCAATAAAAATCAAATCAAAGTGAAAAGGACATTAAAAGATAACGTATACATTGTTGCATGTATTAGTCTTACGACAAAAAAATAAATAAAAATGCTTTTACTTTCAACCCAAATGAGTTAAAATACAAAAGTATGATACTTTATATCGTTTAATGCCCCTGTAATCACCAAAGCATTAATTTTGGTAAGTATTATACTTTTAGAACTGCAGGTCACATTGTAGTAAGAAAGACAAAAACACATCCAAAATCTAAAACTATTAATAAAAAGGTGCTAATGGCATCCTGCACATCCACGGCATGCTTGTACCTTCAGTCTTTGCACTTAAAGTTTAGTTCTTCAAGTAGTCATAGGCATCTAGATAAGCAACATGTGCTTATGAGGCATAGCAGATACTGTTTTTGTAAGGTTTAATTAAACAAACAATAAGCCCTCTTTATGTGATATTTAAAATAAAAGAACAACCAACAAGCCAGTTGCTACCTACTGCAAAGTTAGCATATATATATGAAACCACTGTAGCATTCCTCTATTAACCAAACTTTGTCTTTAATTCTGAGCTCAAATAGTACTGATCGTGTATTAATTAGCTAACGCAGAGAACAGGGCATATTATATTACCCATCTAGTTTCTATACTATTGCAGGAAAACAAACATTATAACAAAGTAGTGAGCAATTCAGCTCCCAGGGCATGCTATGCATAGGCAAGTCTTATTTGTTAAAGTAGAGTGTTTTGTGAGATGCTAAAATGTGTATGCTTGATTAAACAATCAAATCAGTCCATATAACCTTTTTATCACCTCACAACACACATTGACTACTGCAACACTCTTCCGGTTGGCATTCCACTGTCTCAACTCTCTTCTCTGCAGTCTGTCCTAAATGCTAGGCTTATTTTCCTTGCACTCCACCGGCTCCCTATTACCTTAAAAATTAAATATAAGGCCATCCATACATTTCTGCATATTATATATATATATATATATATATATATATATATATTACTCCCCTACTCGACAATTAAATTCTTCCCATGGGCTAAGGCTTCTTTCCTCACCCTCTTCTCGTCTATAAGACTTCACTCGTGCTGCCCCATACCTCCTCTGGGACCTACTTCCACCGAACCTTCAGCTTTCAGCCTCCTTCCCAACACTCAAGACGCATACCATCTTAGTTGCTAGAACTTCCCTTCCACGGTTACAACCCCCGTACTACCTCTCACCCTTTCTCTGTGCCTTATGTTTGTCACCCCATTCCCTAAGGATTGTAAGCTTGCGAGCAGAGCTCTCGCCACTTAATGTATTGGTTTGTCTTAATCTGTCAACTCTAGGCTTGTCATACCCCTTGAATATATGTATTGTATTAAGCGCTGCGTGAATTGTTGGTGCTATGGAAATAAAAGACAATTATTTTCAACTTAGTCACTAAATCCAAATCAGAGCAAAGCAAACCTCAGGGCAGAAATCAAAGTAATAATAAGGTTCAGTTATGCTAAACTAACGTCAATGATGTGTCCAGATCCTCTTGATACAAGCTGAATCTCAAGCAAGACAGACAACCAATATATATACTTAACTACTACAACCGATTACATATGTGGGTACTGATATTTATATATTATAAAAAGTTATATAAAAAAAATAATCCCACTGCACAATTTTAAAAAGTGCAAAGCTCTGTTTTACGTATTATATTTATAGTTTATATACAATAACAAAATTCCATCAATCTTTATCAGCAAAACTATCTTGTCCTTAACATGGATACATTGAAGCAAGCTGTGCAACTTAAAAAGCAATGCTGATTAGGAAATGTATTTAATGTTTTGCTATGATTCTCTCCTTTTTTGTCAGTTATTCAGAGGTCCGTGCTTGCAATCGTTGATATACTGTACCACTACACTATTCTGTATTGCCGAAACTCAACTTCATCTGGATGAATTAAACCGTTTTAAAGTGTATTTCGACTCCCCTGAGCATGTGGCGAGTATACGTTTTACCTTTTAACACTGCATTGAGTTTAGACCCATCTACAAATTTCTAGATGCGGTCATTATCTACAAAAACCTGACTAAAAACGTACCTATTTAATGTGTTCCTTTTTCTACTGACCTCAGTAAGTTCCAGAAGCACAGAGGTTTTAGTTTAAATGTTGCATTCAGTCAATGCCTAGACAATTATGAGAATTTTTCCAGCCGGAATTAGCTTAGACAGATCACTAAATCCACATCAGGGTAAATGGGGGGGGGGGGGGAAATATATTGGGTTAAGCGCTATAACAGTGTATCTCACCCTGTGCCTCATAGAGGTTTGCAAATATAAAACAAATATTGATTTATATCTTCAATGAAATGACATTTGGAGGTTTGTATTTAATCTCACTTTATATACAAAAGTTGTGATGCAGTACAATGCAGTAAATAAGTGGATACAAGCAAAACATCAATACAAAGTCTTGATTATAATATATATATATATATATATATATATATATATATATATATATATATATATATATATATTTCACTGCCTACAGGATAACAGATTATCCACTGAAAATACCTTTTAAAGGTCCCAGAACTAGCAGCTCCTATAGAAAACCAAGTGGTATGAATGACTTACAAAATAAATATCGGTCACTGGCACCTCCTCTTCTTCCTCTGACCTCTGGCTTGCAGTCTCTTCCCCAGGACCGGTTTCGCCAGTGAAGCCAGATGCCTCACTGCAAGGGGGGAAAAAAAGTCAAATTGTTACATAAATAATAATAATAAAAAAAACTCCCCAAAGTTTCTAGGTACGCAAATAAAGTAATAATCATGGTTGACAATGAACTTTACTCACCCCTGGCCCTCAGTTTCCTTCACTATAGCCACACTCTCCACTCTAGTTTCCACCTCAACCGTGATTTGCTGAGGCTCATCTTCTACTCTGGGATCTTCATGAGATCTAAGTATGAACAACAGAACTGCAGATGAAGATTATTTGCATAAAAATAAATTCCCAAACAAAACAGTACACTTTAATTTGATTACACTATAATTAATCGAGGCGACAACCACCTACCGAACATCAAAGCCAGATGACTGAGTACGTCGCCTGTGGCAAAGGAAAAGAATCCCGGTCACGTACCGTTCACCAAATCACAATACTTATTTACACACACCGTTTTTCTCCCAAATCTGTACCTTTTTATTTATTTATTTTTATTTGAATTTGCTTCTCCTCTAATGTAACAAATAAAATACATTTTATGTCATGGTAAAAAGGCTTCTAGAACCCAATGATTTTCCTGCACACTTAGAAAAGGCATAACCGCATGTCCCAATTATTAGCGTAGCATTTGTCCATCCCATGATGTGCTAAAATGTACTCACCGGTACCGTGGTTGCTCTGAGGTCTCAGAGGGAGATCGCTCTGGAATAGACAGGGAAGTGGAGGAAAGGGTGGAAGCAATGGAGGCTGTTGTGGCCTCTTCAAATGAAGGAGGTGTACAGGGGAGAAGATCAGGTCTGTCTATGTATGAAAAGAAACGGATGCATTATCTCTTTATCTTCCATACCTTTATTATTCCACGGCAAATGTTTATAACCATAATTCCATAGGGTGTGCCAGAAGAGTTTATGTGATCAATTCTTAAACGTGTAAAACTTTTATTTTAAAAAGTAAGGACCTCATAACTGCAGGCGCTGCCCTATATTGTCACTGGGTTACATAGGCAACAAAAACAAAAGCTCAGCATAACGTAACCACTCACTATGACCGGCCAATTTATTAATCCATGCAGGAGGAAATCATCCTTATAGTTCCCCCCAACGTTTCTTTATAATCTGAAAGTCTTTGTAATGCCACTGAAACCACTAGGCAGAACACATTCTGCTGTAGGAAATGTATTGCATCTGAAGGGCAGGGTGGTGGAGTTAAGGGGATGAACAAACCTAATTCCTTTGAGTGTTTGCATGTTTCCTCCTAGTCTAAAACTTACTGTCATCCTCCAGAGTTGGATAGCTACGGGCTCCCCGCAAGTCATATTTCACGTCCTCCTGTTCCATAGGTAACTGTCCAGCTGAGAAGGCAGCTGAAGGTCCAGTAGGGCGAGGGGCCAGAAGGGTACTCCTACCCTTTTTAGAAGGAGAAGACTTCAGAGCTGAGGGATAAGACGAGAGATTTGTTTAAAAAAGAAAAAATATACATATTCTACATAGCCTTTAACCACCACCTAAACCGTCACATAATATAAATTCTTGGACCAAGCATAGCCAACAGGTGGCTTTTACAAACGAGTCACTGTTTCCTCCAAACAGGGCTGTACATTAGTCATAAATGAGGTCACACACACAACTTGATGCATCAAAATAACAAAGAAGAGAGGGACAGCATCGGACAACACTGACAAACCACTTAAGCCTGCAGGAAGCGGAATGCAGTGTGTGATCAGAAGGAGCGGCAAAAGTAACTTGGGGTCTGTGATATTAAATGTAGAACAGCTTTTTTATCTGTTTATTTTATTGAAACACATTACAGTGAAGAATGGCTACATCAAAAGCAAAATCTGAGAATATCTTTAGGACCGAGAATGAGTTCTTCCTCGTGGAAAAGGTTACAATCATGGGTTTCAATATTATCCTTTAACATAAATGTTAATCCCTAATAGGTTTGAGCTTTCATCCACAATGTAAAAAAACAAAAAGGTTACCTTCAAGTTGTCACAATTGGACTTACAATGTATACTGATGACTGCCCAGAGTAGGCTAGGCTTTAATATACTGAGGTCCAGAAGATACAGGAAAAATACAAAAAGGGACCTTAGCAGATATGCTCTAACACATAGTCCAACCACTTCATGACAGAGGACAATCTGCACTTGAGAATCCTACACATAACCCACACAAACTACTGGTATTTATCTTTTTTTTTTTTTTTACCATGACGAGCATTTTCTTTGAAGGCTATATATATATATATATATATATATATATATATATATATATATATATATATATATATATATATTTACTCACAGAGTCCATTGCACACCATTCCAAATATTCCAAGCCCGGTGCTAGTAACCAGCAGTTTCCATATAAAACACTTTCAAAAAGATGGTCAGCACTCTAGGTCTTTAAATTGACAATTTCATTTTATTCAAAGTCAAGTTGACGTTTCAGTCATTACTGACTTTCATCAGGACATATATTTGAACTAAAACAAACACATATTTATAAAAAAATAGCTTGAGAACTCACCAATCTGAAGTGAGTGGGTGTGTGCTGAAATCGGCGTGTCAATGCCATTAGTGAACATGTGTGTAATAACACTGCTCATACCCGGAAGTGCAGTGTAACATTATTGTGTTCCTGTTACTATAGTAACACAGTTTATTCAGTTTGTGCACAATCAGAAATGTTTTAAAATGATGTGAAATATGTTCTGAGGCCCCTAAGAGCTCATTATGTTAAATTTAAAGTGCTTATAATGTGCAAACATGATTGGGGATTAACTATAAATGTTAAATATATCTACAATATGTCATATAGTGAATATAGGTATTTACTAGACATACTGACAAAGAGTACCAATAATGTGCAATGAATTGTGCAAACTGCAAATAGTACAAAAAGTACAAATAACAAATGTGCAAAATTTAAACTAGTCCAAAATTTAAAGTGACAGTGCAAATATGTTCCTAAATGTTAACCACTAACATAAACATTATATACTTTTATTATTAAAATACAAAGATACATCACATTAAAAACCAAGCATGTCGATAGATGCAGCACTAAAAAAAGTGCCTGCAAATGCAACATGCAATACCAACTCACTTTAAATCACCATTATTATTAAATGGACAAATCAGTGGAATTTGAATCTACCAAAATCCCTAATTCAAATATGTATAGATATAGGGCATATTTAATAATTTGGTGTGTCCATTATTATTGAACACAGTTCCTTATTCATGTATACATCTAAATTCAACATAAAGACACTATAATACACAATTTAACTCATGGGTATCTATTGTCTAATGTAGTACCTGATACCACAATTAAATCAAGAAGATCTCTACTGGTATAACTCCATCCATATACCACAAAACATTACACTATATGATTTTCCACAGTATCCACAAATACGTTCTAAGCTTAATAAAAGGGTTACATATCAGTCACATACAGTGTTCTACTCCCCCAGTACCTACTCCAAAATGCCGCATACAGGCATTGGACACTAACTATATACAGTTTGCGAGATAACTCATAAAAACGATGTATATGTGAGCTTTCCATTCAATCCAAAGGGGGACATTGTCTTCAGATGAAAGATCCAGTATGTTTCTCTCTGTAATAGGTGCCTTCCACGGTCGCCCCCTCTCAATGACTCCGGGACGTGGTCAATTGCTATAAACCTGAGGGATGTCAGAGGATGTTTAAGATCCAAAAAATGTTTTGCCACAGGCTTATCAGACTCCCCATCCCTGTAGGCTACCCGAATACTGGATCTATGACCCCTAATACGCTCACCTAGAGTAGTTTCTGTTTTGCCTATATATACACAAGGCCACAGGGACACTGTATCTTGTAGATCACATACTCTGTCTTGCATGTGATCCGATGTCTGATGTTGTAGACTCTGCCCGTATGTGGGTGTGCAAATGTTTTACCTGGAGTCATATGTCCACATGTGACGCATCCCAAACATCTGACACTCCCATAATTCTTAAATTTACTTCGACCCTCTGAGTAGCTCTCTACCTGGTCAGTCCGTACCAGGAGGTCCCTTAGATTCTTTTGTCTCTTGTAACTCATTAGCGGGGCCTGATGGAATGCCTGAGGCAAGGAAGCGTCGCAGGTGAGCATATTCCAATTCTTCCTAATGCTTCTAGTTAAATGTTGAGATCCAGCATTGTATGTGGTTGTACATACCATTTGTGTATTCAAAGATTTACCAACTTTCGTATGCGACTGTGTAGCTTTTTCCATAGCTGCTGTCAAGATCTTGGTAGTATAACCTCTTGCCATAAACTTATTGTACATCAACTGCAACTGTTCCTGTTTCTTATCTTCATCCGTATTGTTCCTGATCACTCTAATAAATTGTGAATACGGTAAGGATCTTTTCAAATGATTAGGGTGTGCACTTTCGGCATGTAGTAGAGTATTTCTATCCGTTGGCTTACTATACATGGAATACTTTAGTTTATTATTTTCGATGTAAATAGACAAATCAAGATAATTGATAGTTGATGAACTTATTTGAGCAATAACTTTAATAGGGGTTGGTAGAGAATTTATCTCCACAACAAACATCTCCGCTTCCTCAACGGTACCCCTCCATAGTACCAACACATCATCGATATATCGAAAATACCTCAAGATTTTATTTGCATGTGTTTTTAACCATGTACGTCTTTCTACTTCATACATGTATGCATTAGCATACATGGGCGCCATGGCTGCTCCCATCGATGTTCCCGACCTTTGTATATACCACTTATTCTCGAAGCGGAAATAATTGTATTGTAATGTGATCATTAGTAACTCCAAAGTAAATTCCAGGGGGGGACCATGATATAAAGATGAATCTAAGAGTAGCCTTCTCATTGCTTCCACACCCTCCTCATGAGGGATGACCGTATATAAACTACTAACGTCCATGGATATTAAAATGACGTTATGCAGATCCTCATTTATAGAGTCCAGTTGATGTATCAAAGAACCTGTGTCTTTTATGATTGTGGGGATAGCCTCAACAGAATCCTTAAATTGTGCATCAAGCCATTTCGCTATTGGTTCAAGGACACCACCTATCGCCGAAACGATAGGGCGTCCAGGTGGTCTTTGAGCATGCTTGTGTATCTTTGGCAAGCTATAAATAATTGGGGTACGTGGATTTTTCTTAATCAGGTAATCGTACAATTTCATATCAATGATTCCCATGCGCAGTCCTGTACTTAGGGTCTCCTCCACCTGGTTAACATTTAGGAACATATTTGCACTGTCACTTTAAATTTTGGACTAGTTTAAATTTTGCACATTTGTTATTTGTACTTTTTGTACTATTTGCAGTTTGCACAATTCATTGCACATTATTGGTACTCTGTGTCAGTATGTCTAGTAAATACCTATATTCACTATATGACATATTGTAGATATATTTAACATTTATAGTTAATCCCCAATCATGTTTGCACATTATAAGCACTTTAAATTTAACATAATGAGCTCTTAGGGGCCTCAGAACATATTTCACATCATTTTAAAACATTTCTGATTGTGCACAAACTGAATAAACTGTGTTACTATAGTAACAGGAACACAATAATGTTACACTGCACTTCCGGGTATGAGCAGTGTTATTACACACATGTTCACTAATGGCATTGACACGCCGATTTCAGCACACACCCACTCACTTCAGATTGGTGAGTTCTCAAGCTATTTTTTTATAAATATGTGTTTGTTTTAGTTCAAATATATGTCCTGATGAAAGTCAGTAATGACTGAAACGTCAACTTGACTTTGAATAAAATGAAATTGTCAATTTAAAGACCTAGAGTGCTGACCATCTTTTTGAAAGTGTTTTTTATATATATATATATATATATATATATATATATATATATATATATATATATATAATATATAATTTAGTTTTACTATAAATACAAGGGCAGAATATTTTAAAACAAGCAGTTTCTCCAGCAAAATTTTATATAAAAATATATAGTTTAAATAGAAATGTAATCTCTTTTGCAATCACATTTTTTCTCTTGTTAATACTAAACCTGCAAATTTCCCACACTAAACTAACAGTGAGATGGGACCGAAAAATCCCAATGATCACATGACCGGGGTTCATGCATCTGGCCCCCTGAAGTGCCCTGTATTCTACTCTTCTGTATCGTGATCTGTTGGAGATCACAGTTTAAAGAAGCACAGAGGTATTTTGTATGTAAGCAATATTCTATGACACCGCAATGGCCTTTATTTGGCAGATGGAAAATAATGTTTTTCTGTGAACGGATTAATGCTTCCTAAACTACAGTAACAAAGTGTGAAGGATCATTCATAAACTGGCATGCGTTCAACACTGACCTGGATATACAACAGACCAGTTTTTCATCTTATCCTACTGGAAAGATAGTTCAAGCTAATCTTGCCATCACCGATATTGGAATGAGATGCAGCACTTGTTTGCCCTGTTCTACAGCCATCTACAGCAACTAACCTGCTTGTTTTCAGGGCAACCTTGAAGTTGCATAATATCATATTTGCTAGCAAATGCATTACATGAAAAAAAAAAAAAGCTTGATATATTCATGTAAATACTAAAAAAACATGTTTCCCCATAGTATTTTGGAAGGTTGTGGTCATAAGTCTTCCCCTCTACTAAACTCAAAGTTATGAAAGTCATAGTAGATGTAATTTTTTGAGCCTATAAAAACAACTTTAGCTAAAGTCAATTATGATTGACTAATACAGCTATATTTTAATTTTATAGGCAAACATATATACTCACAGGTTGTCTTGCGAAACACTGTGTTAGTCATAAATTTGAAGAATCGTTCTGCATAAAAACTCGGTCTATGCACAGACACAGTGTCCTGAAACAAAATAGGCAGTGTCAATATACAATGTTTTTTCAATGAAAGAATAATCAACCATAGATACTATATGGTAGCCTTGGTAGTGCCATGTTAAAAGCCACCAAGCTCTTCACCATTCTACTGCACATGCTTGGAGGCAACATGCCTGTGTGCTTGATTTAATACATATGCTAGCAATCGGTGTGGTTACAACACCTAAACACAAATAATTAAGAGTGTCCACATACATCTGGTCATATAGTGTATAAGCGATCAATTTCTTATAGCCCTACATACTGTCACAGAGATCCCAACTGATCCTAAACACCTACCCCAGTATCATTAGCCTCTGCAAGGCAGCTTGCACATGCATAGAAAATCTTATAGAACTACCGCTGGGAACTAAATAAAGCAACACTTATGTTTGAAAACAAATGAAGAATACACAGTTGCTTTCAAAACAGGAAAAGAAAGCATTGCTAAACCCTATGATTTCTAGACTGAATTAAATTTACAGGATAAGTACCGTATTTGCTCGATTATAAGACAAGGTTTTTTCCAGAGCAAATGCTCTGAAAAATACCCCTCGTCTTATATTCGGGGTCGTCTTATAATCAGACTTCAACTAGGTCTGACTATGAGACTAAGATCCAGATCCCCCGCAGCGATGCAGGAGGGGACCTGGATCCTCCTGGGCCCCCCCCCACTTACCAGTACTTCTGAGTCCCGGTGCTTAGTCCGGGCAGCGTGTAGAGCTCTACGCGATTCGCGTACACAACTTCCGCCGCAGATGGGAGGAGGTGCGGTTAGTAGCGGGGGTTGTCTGCGTCCATCGCGCAGACCTTCCCCGGCTGTCAGAGATCAGAGTTCCACCGGGGACTCAGAAGCTCCGGTAAGTTTGGAGGAGGGAGGGAGTGTTAAATGGGGGGCATAAGGCATTTCTGGAGGCAGAGTGCTCTGTGAAATGTCTTATACCTCCCCCTATGTGCCACTCTCCCCCATAATATGCCTTTTAACACCCTAAATGCCATACTGGCATATAGGGGTATAAGGCAATTCTGGAGGCAGAGTGGCATATCATATCATGGGTCACAGTGACATTTAGAGGGTTAAAAGGCATATCATGGGGCACAGTGGCATATAGGGGGTATAAGGCATTTCTGGGGCAGAGTGGCAAGGCAGGGGGCAGATGTGCATAACTGGGGGGGCAGGTTGAAAAGAAAAAGGAAATAAAAACAAAATATTTTTCTCAATCATAGCTTTTATTTAAAAAATTGTTCACATAGTTTACATGAATTAACATTTACTGGTAAAACTTTTTTCCTGTAGGGTTGTCTTGTATTCAGGCTCTCTTTTTCATAAATTAATAGTCAGATTTTGGGGGGTTGTTTTATAATCAGGGTCGTCTTATGATCGAGCAAATACGGTATGTTTTATATGAATGTCTGACAGAGATGTGTTAAACATGGCAGTAAATAGTTATGCACTGAATACATGGGTGATGCACTTAGGAATACAATTACAAACATATACAATGTAACCAAGTGTGACATAACATTGCATGGGACTTACCCCATCGTGTACCAAAGCCTTCCATGTGTGTTCCAGCTTCTTAATAAGCCTTAAATACAAACACATAAAAAAGTAATTGATAGTATTGGAATGTAAATTAAGATATATAGTGGTGTTGTATTTGCCTATATATATATATATATATATATATATATATATATATATATATATATATATATATATACACATATACACATATACACACACACATATATATATATATACAAACACACGTAATTAGCATAACTATGCAGATTTAAACAAAAAATGTATCACCTGTATGATTGCAAGATGTCAATAATTCCAATGTACAACAGCAGACGCTCCCCTCTCCCATTCACAGCTGGAATGCCTCCCATTCTGAAAAACAAAGAGACATATACATTTGCATACACTAGCTTTGTGTGTATTTCTCTCTCTATGGCACAGTCTAAGTTTAGGGGGAGAATTTGGGCTAATCCCATAAAGTAGATGGTAGTAGAACATGGCGAGCAAGTGCTCCATCCCACTCTAACACAAGGGACCTCTCCCTCTGTCAGGCGCTATATAAACCGATAAATAATAAACAGGTATATAAATGTTCTACTAAAAAAATGAACATGCACTAGAATTTGTAAATATATTCCTCCAAAAATGGCAGAAATTCTGCAATCTCTCTATGGTACACCTAAAAAGGGGCTAAGAAAAGCAGATGATATGGGAGACAAATTTCACCAATCATGAGATTACCACCTCTTGCCACAAAACACATGTTGTATAAGAAATATGCTAGCATGGATGAAGAAAATATCACTAATCAAAACTATACTGTTATCACAGTGTCCTGAGAATATTTAATATGCTTTTTACACACCATAAATAAATTGCATGTAGCATCAAGTTTGAATTTAGTATGTTATATTTAAATAAAAACAAGCATAGACACATACAACTAACCATTGCAACCTAAGAGATGATGATCAAGAATACATAACTGCTACTTCTCGTCAGATGGATGTTGTAGCTCAATTCCCCCAATGGGATCAACTCACGGCATCCCAACTAACTAGGGATGCAACTAACGATTATTTTCATAATCGATTAGTTGGCCGATTATTTTTTTGATTAATCGGATAAAAAAAAATATGCAAATTTTTCGTTTATTTAAAATAAAAACTTATAATTTACATTAAGATGTGTCATTAACACTTTTATCTCTTTATCACAATGGCATTTCTCTATTTGCCTTCTTATTTTACGGACATAATTAAAGCTATATTTTAAAAAGGTACCCAAAGAACCCAAAACACATTATTTCTCAAACTAAGTTTTACCAAAATACCCCAAAAAAAGTTTTACTAGTAAATAAAATAATAAAAATGCCTCTTGTTTATATTTTCTTTTATTTGCCAAGCTGCCCCAGTTATGCACATCTCACCCCCAGCTTGTGACTCTGCCCTCAGAAACGCCTTATACCTCCTATATGCCAGAGATGCCACTGTGCCCCCTGATATCCCTTATACCCCCTATATGCTACTCTGTCCCCTGATATGCCTTATACTCCCTATATGCCACTGTGCCCCCCCCGATATTCCTTATACCCCCCCTATATAAAAATCGATTATCGATTTTGTCGATTCGTTGTTGCAGCCCTACAACTAACCACAGTTTACAGACACACTTTCAGGTTTAAATACGGAGTAAGCCTAGTGACAACTACTCACGTGTCATCTGTATCTATTGACTCCCCTCGAGCTGCTCCTCCTTGGATGGACTCCATCGCAGTGGAATACAGTGCCTTTTGTGCCACGGGACGTTTCTCGTCAGCTTGGCTCTGGGCTCCCTCAGTCTGCCGCTCACGTTCCTGCTGCTCCATGTTGTGCACCCCCAATAGGAGGCTATAATCCATAATCTTGAAACTTTCGAGGACCTGTGCACGCAACGAACAGTCAGACCCACACTTCCTACAAAACCTTATCCAACCCTGTAAACACTGTCTACGACACATACAATCCACGTACGTGCAATCCGCGTACACGCATGCAACAAAAACTACAAAACAAGGTTCTGTTATAAGCAAACTTAAATAGCCAACTGAAAATAGCTGAATTCTGGTCATTTCGCTCACGTACTTCAAGGGCTTCATACATAATGAATAAGGGAGTTGTGACTAGAAAGGTTTTTTTGTACATGCAGAGTTGTGTACTAGAGGGACGTTGGTTAAATGGCACACTGCTTTGAGCAGCCTATACGTTTCAAACTACGGAGCAGCAATTTTCTGTTGGCAACTGTCTAATTACTTCCCATTGACTTTAGTGGGGGCCCAACTTGAAGGTGTATCTGAAATATGCTACATTTTAAATAAGTACATTAAAATACACTTCAAGTTGGATTAGGTACAGGATGGGGAGAACTTAAATTTTTTTTTTTTTTTAAAACAAATGTATACATGATTTGGGTGCTCTTTAGTGTGACAGAAGATGTGTATAATTAAGCATATAGATGTTCTAATAAATGAAGAAAGAAAAGCTTTCCCCCATTTAAGAGTTTATAGGACTGGAACATTTTGGGACTGTGACAAATATGAAAAGAACCATCCCATTTGTTGTGAAAGACCTCAGTGTCGGCATTGTTGGGAAGTGAGCGGGTTTGCTAAAGGTTAGAATGACCTAAATAATGCAATCATTTTGTGGGTAAACACAGCTTGACTAGGGAGAATTTCAAAAGAATTTCATAATTTAGGGAAACAAATGATGCACCCAGAATTGGTTGTTTTGCTTCAAGTTTGCTTGGATGGAGATGTGGGGAGAGGGAGAAGGGAAAGAAGACCCACCACAAGTATTTTTTGGAAGGCCTCTCACCAAACAGTCCCTCTGTAGGGTTTTGACCAGCGCACTGAAGGTATCGGTATCCAAGAGCAGGCCCTCAGGAGCATCCTGCATGAAGTCCAGGTCTTTGTAGGTGGGGCTGCGTTTCTCCCGCTCTTTTTTCGATGCGCGTCGCTTGTGGGTGGAGCCCTTCAGGTCGTACTTGAAATGCATGCGTACCACACGTGGCAAGATGTTGTTCATGACAACAACCCGGATGTTCTTCCCGCCAGATTGTACACAGTACAAGCCGTAAAACTTAGGCAGCAAAGTCCGTGGGTTCTGGTTCAGGTTCTGCCAGTTTAGGAAAACATATAATTATATTCACATATTGGGGGTAAAAAAAAAAAATTGTGCTGCATCTGAAGCTGAAATTAAATACAAAGCCTAGCTCCAGAAACGATGTTTCGGGAAAAGGACAACAACCAAGACATACCATGTAATAGCCTGGGAGTAATTTCTGCAAAAATTCAGCTTCCTTGTGCATCACGGTTTTAATAATAAATTCATCATCACTGGTGACATAAAACAGAGATCCGCTGGCGCCAGGATTAGAGAGCTCGATTAAAGGTTCACTGCAGAGGGAATACTGTTACAAAAAAAAAAAAAAAAGTTAAAAGACTGAAAGATAGATAAGTTTAGAAAAACCATCCAAGAAAGTACTCACCAAATAATCATCTGGACGGATTCCAAAAAGTTCTCTGAAATAGCGGAACGCTACAGGGGCATAGGTCTTAAAACGGAAGTCTGGGTAGTGATGAGCTGGGGTCAGATTACTGCCTTCACTATGCAAGAAGAAAGAAGCCATGAAACAGTATAACAGGTATTGAGTTGTATCGTGTTAGGCGAAGAAAGAAAGGGAGCCTTTAGTAAAGTGGATACCTTTATTGGTGAACTGAAGTATAATGGATTGCCAATAAAGATACCATCTTTACCAAAATATTAGACAGACAACATTAATGACAAAAGCATTGAATAATAGTAATAATAATAATAATAATATCAGCCTCTCACCTGGGGAAAAATATGCTCTCCACTACATAGAAATCCTGCATCAGCACATCCCTCTCAGGTTTAGAACTAAGGTTACCAACGGTGTACCCTATGCCCAGCTGGATGGCACCTTTTAATGTGGATGATGTGGTCTGGGGATATGAAAGCAGACAAGCTGAAAGGGTGGCTATCCGCACAATTATTTGTAATCATTTAACCCCCTAACATTGGTAGACTAATACACACACACACACATATACATATATATTGTCATTCCAAAATTCTGTTAGTCCAATAAAAAAAGGTATTACCACAAGATACTTATTCCATCTGTTATTTGAGATTGACACCACTGGACTAATACGGCTACAATCTCTACTAATATATATATATATATATATATATATATATATATATATATATATATATATATATATATATATATATTAGTAGAGGTTGTAGCCGTATTAGTCCAGTTGCAATATATATTGCAAGTAGACCTATACGCTCAAACTTCCCTACAGTGACTGAACCCTTACTGTGACAAAAACACAGTAGAGCAGGTCTCCCTGCAATGTCATCCTGTGGAAGAGCTCTATGGAAGACGGGACATCCTAGCAAGCCATAAAGAATCAGCTCAGTGTCGTGTTTGGGCAAGGGAAAACCACCTAAAATATCATAAGACCGACCAAACGGCAGCCTCCAGGTCTATAGATAAAGCAAGCTTATTGGAACAAAGCGAGGGGGGGGGGGTTATTACATTACTGTTTTTAATGATCCAGGACCAAAAATATTTTTCAAATGGGACTTCCCCTTTAGCATGCTAAACATTATAATATGATGCATCTCTACAGAATAAGCAATCTATAAGCAGGTGTGGGTCCTGACTCCTGCACCATGTCGGCATTTCTACTGCTAATTTCAAACGCCATTTACTTACGTCATATATTTACACGAAAAATACCTACATTGTCTGCAAATGAATGTACAGCATCTAACCACATAACGATTACACAGTATACACTTCCGTACTGATTATATGTTTGCCTGCATACAGGTTGTGTGTAAAGTACAGTATCGGTGCAAAGGGGACAAACGTGGAATAATCTGCAGGCTGTTATGGTGACTATTTCTTTCAATTGAACCTCCGAGGTGTCAGTTAACATTATATTACGACATGTAATGTTCATTATATGTGATTTGCAGTATGATTGTACTAGAAAGCACCAACATATTCTGCAAACAAACATCAGCATATCCATGGAAGAGTTGCTTGTGGGATGTGCCTGTAGTAGAAATGCTGAGCTGTATAAATGAACGTCTAACCTTCTTATAAGTGGTCTCTCCTGAAGCATCAACGCCACGGTGCCCAATTTTCTTACCAGTTCCCGTCTGCCCAGATAACGACGCGACCTGAGGGAAGAAAATGATCAAGAGATCAACAATGCAAACACACACATAGAGAACGCTAGCAATATGAAGACGGGGCATGGCGCGCTTGGACAACAAACCCCTTCAACTGTCCCATAAATAGGGCTGATAGAAGTACAGCGGAGGCTCACCTCGGATTTCTTTGCAATCGAATCTGCGGAGAGAAAAGCGCGAGCGATAAGCAAAGCATACACAGGATTAGGCAGAGAAGAAGCCGCTCTAAGTCACGCTGAGTGAAAAGCAGGTCGATATTTGTGCTTTATAACCAATATGCCAATCGTTATGGCACTGGGGAAATATTATGATACTTTTCAAAGTGATAACTATGTTTATTTTCAAACATGTGAAAATACAATGCATATATGTGGTATTATCTATGCCCAGCCCCATATACATACACACTAATATATATATACTGTGCATTTATACAAAAATATTACAAACACTAAGGTGACATTAGTTTCATTGGTGGATACCTTTGTCCATATGATCACCCCTTTATCTAGGTCAACATGTTCTGTTTAGGCAGATACTGCTCTTCTTAGTTTAACCTATTCACTGCTACTATGTGTCCTCAGTGATACAAACAAGCAGCAGGAAGCAGATGAAGAGCGAGGATTACAAGGAAAGGGTGAGATTGTGGCAGTGGCTGGATTTAGTCTCAGAGAGGAGGCTGGACAAAAGATTATCCTTCCATTGACATCATCGCTAGATAGTCTCACTAAGCCATCCCAGCAGACTGTAAGCTCTTTGGGCAGCAGCGGGATGGGGGTGTCATACGGCATCACACAATACCACTTCCCTCATCCTAATAATAGCGCTGTGAAACAAAGCTAAAAAAAAAACATGATTCTCAACGGTGTCATTACATTTAGTGTATGCACAAAATATGGAAACAAAATGCCACTTAGTGCTGGGAAGAAACAGTATTAAGAAGCAAATAACCGCGGCACAGTTTGTCAAAGGAAGGCATGTTCAACTAACGGTCCTCTTATGTACAGCTCATAACTTTATGTTATTACATGGATTGACCCAGCAATGTTAGTCCTAGAAGCTAACACTTCTCACTCTTCTGTACACACGTACCCTAATATTACACGGACACATCGTATTCCTGCAGGTACCACAAATTACTATATCCGGCAACTCTATAATATCCTAGAAGCCCGGCGGGCATCTAACATCTATTAAGATCTTCTGCAGTTCCTCGGTATTATTCAGAATGCAAACGCTCAAAGCTCATTTAACACACACCATTTCTCAGTCTCAGATTGCTATATAGGTGACAATGCCTCAAACCTATTCCTCCCTCGGTGACCTCCTTACTCCATAAAATCAGTATGTCTGCCTGGATCCAGTTACAATTAAGTCACAGCTTTAAATCAGTAGGTGTAAAAAACAGGACAGATGACAAGGAAAGGCATTTGAGAGATCCTGTGGCTGAACATCATCACCTTTGTCTATAATTTCCTCCTGGGTCTTTGTTTTTGAACGGCCATATGTGCCACTCTATTGAAATTAGTTGGGCCCTGCTCCACTTCCCATTCATTCTCTAGCCAAGGTACTGTTCCTGATCCCTGGGTTTAGTGTCCTTGCATTTATGACATCTTATCGTACATGCCAGATTTTCTGCACACATTTCATCGCATATTCAATCATCCTCTTACCAAAGAACATCCATTTCTACCTTGGTATGACCTCATATTTTATGTGACGTGCTCCGTGGCCCCTTAGAATATCAATTTCTGTGCTTATCTCACCCACCAAGGCCTCTCTGACTTATCAGAAGTCCATTTCCATTCTCTAGCCTTTCGCCCACGTGTGTCTTTTATACACCACTCTCCCACCTCATCACCTCAGTCAACTCGTTATCCTTCCAACGGTACCGACACTCTACCCTAGAGCGGTCCCTTTATATCGATATAAAACCTTATCCCCTTCTGGTCAGTTCCTACACCTCCCCAGCGCCCACCGCCATTTGTAACCCAGAAAAGGCGTCCCGTACCTTCCCCGACATCATCGCCGGCTTCCCCTGTTCCCCTTTCTTGTGTCCCCCCAAAACCCTCTTCCTCCTCAGGATCCTCCATCCCTTTTCTTTCCTCTATGTTCTCCGACAGCTGCGCCGTACAAACCGTCTACAACGTCATCACGCACTGCGGAAAATTCTCGCCATTGAACAATATCCCTACGTGAGCGGGGATACGAGCTCTCGGCGGCCATGTTTGTTGTGGGCAATTTAAAGATTATGGTAACACTTATATACAAACACAATATAACGGCACTGAAGATAATATATGAACAATACTTGTATATGCGATCAATATAAGGATCAGGGCATTTTATTTATAGTACAATTTACATAAAGCTCATCATCATTATACACTTACTTATAGTACTACTGAAATGTTATCCATTCATAATGAGTTACGCATGCGAAGACACGAGGAAAAGTGATTAGATTGTCGGTTGTGATCGGAACGCTTCATCTGAACTGTAGCCGTATAGTTTAACCCTTACAATGTTGCAATTGTTTGATACTAAATGTAATAATCTTATAGATGGGAATGCTGTGAGATCATTTCTGTCCAGCTCTCGCTGTCGGTTCTGATCATAATAAATCGGTTCCACAATTAGGCTGTATTCGGCTTCGATGCGGTCACATAGATGTCGGTCCCAGAAGTTTGTGGCATTGTTATGAGATGGCTTGACTGCCTCTGCCCCAAATAACTCGCTGTGCCCGCGGACGCGGAGTGCCGGGACTTGCTTTGCACGGGATAGGCTATGCGGGCGGGCTGTGGACCGGTCCGGCAGCAATAGAGTTAAGCATTGTCTTCCCTCCTCTTTGGCATAGACATAGTTAAGCAAGTTGTGAAGCAGAGAATGCGGTAGAAGGAAATCCAGGCTTCCTGGTAACACCTGCTGAAGGTGCACCGGACGGAGCGGGGAGCCCGCCAGCAGGTACAGAACCCCCAATGATGCGCGTATTCTCCTCAGACAGCGCGGTAACAACAGGTGTCGTTCTCTTTCCTCTTACTTTCACCCACCATTAACATTCTTATTTTCACTTTTTAAACTCAGTCCCTATACCTTGCGATGGTTCTGCTACAAAAGCGCTTTCCTGGTCCCGTATAATGTATAGCTAAATCGGTGAGATTTCCTCAGTCTCCTCACCCATTGAATTATGCATTATACAGGGCCAGCTCAGCCCTTTACACTGGAGAAACTGTAAGTATTAGCCCTTCATAATGAATAGTGAAGCCACAGCTTTCCCTTTGGTGAATAGACCACTTTGTTGGCTGTGTATTTTTGCACACAGTCGGTCATTATGCTCTGTTCAATGCTTGTCCCGGTCCCCCTACTATGATGAGGGTTTTCTGTATTAATGTGAATTTTGTGCATTTACAAACTTATTTTTTTTTGGGGGGGGGGGGGTGACACGGCTGGATTGCTGATCACAGAGCTTGTTAAACTGGGAACGACTATAAATGTATCGTAAAATCCACCATTAATTTGAAATGCGTCCCTTTTTCCCCATTTTCCAAGCATCTCAGTTAAACGATGCTTGTGATCAGCAATTTTCCCCCATATTTACAAATGACTGACCTGGGGCGGCCCCTAACTCAGCAATTTACATGCCGGTCGTAACATTGTACCCATCGAAGCCCAACAGCAATAAAATGGGCAGCATTAACAGCCTGACTTGATCCTTTCCATGCTCCACCTGTGGGGATCCCAGTAATCACACTTTTCTCCTTTTAATACACAGTTTTGCTACATATACATGCATTCAGAGTGGGCGGCCATATCAGCCTCTATTATTTGCCCCACACCCTGCTTATACAAACACTACAGCCAGGCAAACACATTCACATAAACAGCAGTGCCAAATCCTATGCCAACACAAGATGCTATTGTGGCCTTTCTGGAAACTTTACCTGCAATGTTATTGCTTGCATACTGTTATTATTGACTGTCCTTTTCGGTTTTGAACAGCTTCCAGTAAATAACAGCCTAGGCGGCAACCCTAGAGCAAGCATTGCTTATACCATAGGATGCTCCCGTAAACATTACGGTGCCTGAGCGTTACGCGCGACGCAGCGCCGGTGCCATAGTATGCCACGTTGGTGTCGGTAGCGACCGTGTTATGATTTTTGCTCCCCTTCCCATCACTACTGGCGGCAGATCAGATTGGGAGCAATGTGCCCCCTCTTTGCCTGCAGGCTGAGTTTCGGTGTAATGTTTAACAGGTCGACTCGTAACTTGTCAAACCAGCTCGGAAAGGGAGGGTGAATTCCAGTAGTTTATCTGCACTTTTGGTTACACGTGTTTGAATGATTTGTCACGTGACTTTTGAATTTGTGGCTTTTTTTCCCAAGTTCACTTTGATTTTATTAGTAACTAGAGACATATACGGTACAACGATACTTGCTCCGTGATGCATCCTTGTAACACGTGGGGTATATTTATTTCAACAAGTGGGGGGAGGGGCAGAGCTTTTATTCTTATTATTTTTTTTATACGTATTTATACACAATGTTTAGTGTTGTCCTCAGTTTGTCGAAAGATGTCAACACATACACCTTATAGGCAATTTGACCAGGGAACCAAACTTTGCTGTTGAGTATGAGGGGCTCACTTGTTCTTTCCCCACACATGCCGATGCAAATGATGTCATACCCTGGGACTCTGTGTCTGTGCAGAGGCATGGGTTGGTTCTGGAAATTGAGAACCTGCCGCCTAAGCCAAGATCCCTCACTGGTTCTAGCGTTCTTTTAACTCCCGCTTTATGCATACATCTTTATCAAGTATGCCTATATGATTTATGATATTGAGTCGGCCCTGGATGATTCACTTAAGTCTGCGTTCTCAAAAAGTTATTGAGAGAAACAAGTAGGTATTTCGATTTGGATGAAATCAGTTGCGACACCATGTGGGCATCATGTCGGCTATTTGCAAACTCGGAATGGAGTCCAGGTGAAAATCTGCAGGTTGCATCACAGTTAAACTTGTTCTGCAAGTCACATATTTGTAACTCAGGCTTGGAGTTTGCCAAGGATTAATACAATAATCCCACTCTGTTTCCAGCAGATTTATAATATTGCTTTTATTTGAATGTTTTTCCAAGGACAAAGGTCATAACTGGTGCCTAAGGAACATGCCCAGGTATAGGGTAGCGCTGCAGTACAGATGAGCCTCAAGATATAAACTGTTCAACTAGCAAGTCACCTCCCCTTAAGACCAATATAAAACCTATCTGTTGTGACATTAACTTGGCTTCTCACAGAATATATGGAATATATATAAGTAGACAAAGCTCGCTTATCATAACATAGTCACTCAGGAGACTAAGCATCCCAGATTTTCACGAAGGCGGGTAGGGTATCTTGTATGGAGTATATCATATGTTTTATACAGTCAGGGATGTGATCTCAAATGTCCTGGACATCTCTAAAGTCTCACAATAGTGATCTTGGGTTCTATTCACCAAAAGGAGAGCTGACAGGAGTGTTGTGGTTTCAACTGTGTCTCTTCTCTGCACATTATGAGGGTTCAACCTGAGAAAGCTTCAGCTGCAGAAAAAGCTTGGCTGCCTCTATCAAAAAGATTTCTTCGTCACTCGTTGAGCAAACCATTAGGCAGGGCCCGCTGAGCCCTTCAGAAAACGCACCAGTTACTCGTGAAAAGCTTATTCTCTCAACCAAGCAACTAGAGTAGGAACTGTGACCTTTTTGTCATGCAAAGGGATTATTAAGGGATTTCTTGGAAAACTGAAGCTGTACGCAAACAATAATGGACGTCGGAAATTTGCCCCGGTTTCCTCTATAAGTCTTGAATTGAAAGATGACATAATCGTGTATGTGGATCATTTGAAGCAGCTGCGTAATGATATGAAAGTCTGTTTGCATGACCTGCTGGATATGGATATTCCGACTTGGGTAGTGGATCCATTCGCAAGAACCTCTCGACGAACTACAGATCAATGTGGAAGACCAAGCAATCTTCATACGAGACAAACATCATTTTGGGGGAAAAGTGTCCTTTCCAAAAAAAAAAAAAAAAAGTTTCCACAGCTGCAGGGAGAAGGGAAAACTTTTTTTTATGACATTCCCCATGTGATACTCTGTAGATTCAGCTTTCAGTCCGGTGGGTTATCTGTTAACAAACGCGCAGTCTCCTGGACACAGATATGATCTTCGCTGGTCACTTTCTGCAATGGACCTTGACGTGAAAAACTTGCATTCACTCAACCAAGCCCAAGGTTCACATTAAGTAACTATTAAATTATGGTAACTGTAATTTTGTATTGTAAACTGAATTACTAAGATTATTATAAATCTTTTTTTTCACTGTAATGGGACCTGGACAGGGGTCATAGGAGAAAACCATGGTCTGAAATGAGTCACTAGTGGGGGGGAAGCACTAGATATATTTTAGTACAGTTTTTTTTTTTAATATCTGTACATGAGGTAAACTGTATGAAGACACTTTTGGCGGGCTTCGTCAAGCCTCCCTACCATTCCTGGGAACTCTCCGGGTTTCACCCAGAGACTCGAGGTAAAGCTCTGCTTCTCCATGTCTCCGAGTCACAAAGGGGAAACTCGGGCTCGTGACATAGATTGAAGCTTTTAAAGGGCTCCCATGTAGAGCTATGAGATCAGAACGGGACGTCTCCTTAAATCCCTAAGGTCATAGTTGGAATGGAATCAATGTCTTCTTGTAAAAACAAAAATCTCATCTAGTCACATTCCATTTTATTTTTTGTTACTAACTCTTAAAAAGACAATAAATTACACTCATCTGTAATAAAATGCTTAATCTTCAATCAGATGTTCCATGGGCCTATCTCATTCAAGTATGTATTTTGAGAGGGCAATCGTACCCAGCCTACCTTTCCCAGAAGGGCATTAAAGACACTACTCATGTAAGCGAATCTGCTTGTTAGTACCTAATTCCATCAGTAATTGGCAGACCCCCTTCCACCCCAGGAGAGACTCTTGCCCCATCCTTTACATTAATAATCAATGACTGGATAGCTTTCTGAAAATGAAGCAACTTTTCAAAATACTAATGGGATGGTCATTAGGAGGTATAACAGCCTGGACAGGCCTGTGTTTTCAATTCTACCTCACAAAGACAACTTAAATCTGTTATCCTAAAAATCTTAATGCCTCATATGGTCCTTTGATGAGTTGCTTTGTTGGAGTAACTAAACAAGTGATCTAGAAGTAGTGTATTCGTTACTTGACCGATAAAATGGATTTATAAATGCGTTACAATGAAAATCAGGAAACCCTTTGAACGAAAAGGCATCAGGGATGTTTCCTTCTTATGCCTCTCCTTGGTAATGAGGGCAGAACTTGGTTGACTCTCGCTTGTCATTGTAGAGTCCGAAGAAACTCAGGTTTGTGAATGCCTGGGTTTTTACAGCTCAAGGTCTTGTGTTTTATTTTAGATCTAATATCTCCAGGGACTACTTGACACATTTATTACATTGAAACATATCTCACTACAATGTCCACAAGGCTTCCTACCAGCTCTGTGCAAACAATAATTAACTCCTTCAATCTACTATGACATTTTATGCCATCATGGCTTTCAGGTTAGGTTAACTCTGACATGGCAGCTAGAAAAAAAAAAACAACAAAACATGCTTTTAACTGAGAGGCAAATCCAACAGTGTTGCAAAGATATCTTGTGGCGTTTTGTTTGTTTGTTAGGCAAAGGAATCGTTTGTGTGAGTTTCAGGGTGAAAATAAAGAAAGTACTGACAAAATACCCCACCCCATACATTAAATGTTTTCCCTTTGGTCTGCACTGAATTTTTTGGGGGCTTTTTTCTAACTATTTTAATTTTTGGGGAGTTAGCCCCCACATTAGTATGGGAAATGTGTTTTAGGGTATTTTTTCCCATCTACATTAGTTGCATGCAAACTATTGGAGGGGGCGTGAGGGGTTCTCTCCCATTTTCTTTTATACTTAATGATGGGGCAAATACATTAGCATAGTATTTGAAGGGGGGGGGGGGGTAATTCTATCATGAAAAGGGGTGGATTAGGTAAAAATTCATGTTTTGGATGGAATGTGTCCAAACTTCTTGGATAGTAAACACACGAATAAATGGTTAAAAACAAGCAGCCAGATTCAGATTGCCATTAAAGGTCATACTTTTTGGGTTTAGTTTTATGCTTCAGATTGCTTTTGTGTGTGATTATATATATATATATATATATATATATATATATATATATATATATAAATCTCTCACACACACACATATGCTTCATAAATAGCTGTTCTGGAGCACGTATTATGAGCAATTGGCATGTAAGATAGTCATTGGAATATTATTAACCGTTTAGCAGCGTGCTCAGTTATGTTGAAGTGGTTCTGTAGTCACAATGATTAAATATAATTATCCTTGAGACATTTTTACATATTTTCTTTCAGGGGAAACTTGATTCGAGGTAGCCCTATCACTTGTGCTGCGGTATAGGACGGTGATATATGAACGAATAATAATAATAATCACTATTTTGTAAAACGTTTAAAAAAAAATATACAGCTGTCTGACAAAATGTGACCTCTTGTTTAACTCTTTGTGATCCTTGGAAGGCTGACTCCTTGAACGCTCCCTTGGTGTTCCTTTGATCCCCAGAGGGTATATTTACACTCCCTAGTTTCATAGCCAAGATCCCCCCTCCTCCTCCTCTATACGCCTTCCTGTTTCGCTATAGGCGGAGCCGGGGCAGGAAGGTACAGGTGCACACAGGTGAACTGAAATTTAGCCAACCGAATTGACGCTAACCCCAGCATTTTATGCTCCAATCCCCCCCCCCCCCCAGCGGTCAATTTAACCCTGTCTCTGCTGTAACAGCGTCCTGATATCGGGCATGGCCGTGCGGTTTCAGGTGAGTTGGGTGTGTGTATGTATGTGAGACCGTAAGCAAGTTGTATATAGGAAGTGAATGGTCCCTTGGCGTAAATCCTCGTTAGTATCGTAAACAGCAAGGATCGCTAGAAAAAAAGCGCAGATCTATCGTATTCCTGTTTTGAAAATCGAATTAGAGCTAGGATTTGCCTTGTTATCAAAATGCACTATATGTCTCAAGGCTGCTGTTCTTCTTATCGGCGCCATTTGGTTATCAGAGATTTATTAATGTTAATACAACAAGAGATGCACTTCTAGACAACATACCTGCTGATCTTGGGCTGCTCTATTCACGTGTTTTCTTATAAAGCACTTTTGGAGTTATATGTTCCAAGTGACTTGATGTTTCCAGTAATGGAGAGAATGTTTGAAATTAATATATTTGTTTTTCAAGCTCCTGCTATAGTCATCATCGCACACACCCGATACCATGTATTTGGCAATGCTTTTCTGGCAGCCTTACCCTAATTGTATCAATGACAAGCATCTCAAAGCATTCGTCAGAAGTTAGTGGCCAAAAGGCAGATCTCCAGCCCAAAAGTGGCTGAGGATCATAAGATGTGCTGATCAGCAGCAGCTGGAGTTTCTAGATCATTCTGACAATACACATAGGTTAGTGATGTCTGCTGGTTAACAAAAGTATAATTTATATTCCCTGTTTTGAGGAATAGTTTTAATGACTGTGAAACATGTGTTAACTTTTTTTCATGTTGTTGTAGTATGAAATAACACAGAAACTCCCAGTTTCAGAGGGCTGACCAATTCTTTGAACAAAATATGTCATTAGCATACCTGGGAACTATCCGAGCCTAACCCTAACTATCAGTGTTTTACTCACAGCCTTTTCAGGAGGTAAAGGGGGCTTTCTTTTTAATTTAAACCGTCTTGCATTTAGGAGATCTCATCTCATTACTTAGAAACCAGCAACTATCACTAACAGTGATCGATCAGTCTTTTGCCCTCTTAACAACATTACAGATTTACTTGATATAAGTGACTTAATTCAGAATACTTTTACTTGCTGGCGTGTAATACAAGAGCATATTGAGGACCATTTGATTTCCACCATTAGGGAGTCCATGCAGTATGAAATGAAGGGTTAATATCTTATACGTCGCTGGGTTAGGACATTTATAAAGATCTCGAGGTATGGCCACGCTGTTACTCCTATAGGATTATTGAATACACAGAGCGTATTGTTGCCTGAAAAATACCAGCTAGATAGCAACCATATCCATATTGTATGACTGAAGGATTGGCAACACTTCGCTAACACTGTTCCTAAAACAGCAATAACTGTGAAGACCTTTATTAAGTCGTTGACGTATACATTAGCACAAAAAGCCGTGTGTTTATTTTTTTGCATTTTACACGTTATGTTACAGCTTTACTTTGTAATTTATGTTTCTATAGGTCATACTCTCTGCTTCTATTCCCTCCACCAATATTGGCACCCTTGGTAAATATGAGCAAAAAAGGCTGTGAAAAACTGTCTATTGTTTAACCCTTTGATGTTTTCTTTAAAAAAGTACACAAAATAATTTGCTCTCATGGATATAAAACAGTTGCACAAACAGCACAGGTTAATCCTTTTTTCAAAAATGTTTAATATATGTGAGGCACAATTTTTGGCATCCTTTTAGTCCGTATTTTGTGCTGCCTCCTTTTTCCAAGATAACATCTGAGTTTTGTCCTATGATTCATGAAGAGGTTGGTGAATACATGGCAAGGGATCTAAGACCATTCCTCCATACAGAATCTCTCCAGATCCCTCAAATTTTGAGGTTGGTGAACTTCAGTTGACCCCACAGGTTTTTCATGGGGTTCAAGTCAGGGGACTGGGATGGCCATGGTAGGACATTGAATTTGTGGTCGCTAAGCCCTTTTTAATGTATGTTTTGGATCATTGTCCTGCTGGAAGATTCAACCACGGTCCATTTTAAGCTTTCTGGCAGAGAGGTGTTTGTTTAATATCTGTTGATATGATACACGGCATCATGGACTAAAACAAAATGCACAGGTCCTCTGGCAGAAAACAGCCCCAGAAAATTAAAGAGCCACCATCATATTTAACCGTGGGCATGAGGTACTTTTCCAAATGGCTACCCACCTCTGGTGTTTACTGGTTTCATCTGACCATAGAACCAGATCCCATTTGAAGTTCCAATAGTGTCTGGCAACTCGGAGATGGTTGACTTTGCCTTTGGATGGGAGTAGAGACTTTTTTTCTTGAAACCCTCCCAAACAACTTGCGGTGATGTAGGTGACATCGGATTGTAGTTTTGAACACTGTGTGATCCTTGGATGCAACCAACTTCTGCATTCTCCACCTGTGGAGGTTTTTTTTGGCCACTCGAACCATCCTCTTTACTGTTTGTTGAGACAACATAGACATCCTCTTCCAGGTTGATTCATAACTTTTCCAGTTGACTGAAACTTCTTAATTATTGCCCTAATGGTAGAAATGGGCATTTTCAAAGCTCCCTGTTTGTGAATCTCAACAACCTTTTGTCGCACATCACAGCTATATCGCTTGGTCTTACCCATTGTGATGGATGAGTAAAATATGTGTTACCTAATATTTATACCTCTGTGAAACAGGAAGTCCGGGTTGAACAATTTCCTGTTCTCAATCACCCAGGCGTACTAAAAATGTAAAACATAACTGGGAATATACGTATTTATTATAGATTTTTTTGCATATAAATTCATAGCGGTGCCAATAATTGTGCCACACATATTAATTTTTTTTTTATTTTTTTTTTTATAAACCTGTTATGTTTGCAATTGTTTGATATCCATGAGAGCACAGCTTTTTTTTTTTAAGAAAGTATCAACGGTTAAACAAGAGACTTTTTCACAACCTTCTTTGGACATATTTACCAAGGGTGCCCATATTAGTAGAGGGCACTGTATATGCCCCTCATTAAAAATGCTGTGCTTAAAATATTTCTATTTCTCTCTCTGTCATACCCACCGCTTCCCAGGTGTCACAATGTCCAACGCTATGCAGGAAGAAGTGACGCCAGGGCAGCTCTGCACATTGTCACACGACATCACTAAGAACAAAGCCAATAGTAGCGACATTACCTGACCATTGCCCTGGCCGTTTGTGCTGCAAAGTTTTCAGCCAAAGCCAACTTCAACATTCATCGTATAGATGCCATACAATCCCCTAGCATTTTTTTTGTCGTGCCCAGCTGCTATTCTTTATCTAAAAAGGGCTAAGGAATTAGTAAGTAGACTTGGGGCCGGCCAACTCTTCTTGTTCGTCTTCATGGGGGGAAAAAAATCTTCGTATTCCACGAATATTCGCACGTTCCTGTGTTCGGGCGTGCATTCTTTGTGTTCATTTTTGGCCATTTTTTTGTAGAAGGGGTTACTACAGGGTTAACGCACTGTGCAGCAGCTTTGGCGCCAGTATTTTAAATGTCCGTACGAGGAACTCTATTGGTCACCGGCAGGGGCCTCCTCTGCCATCAACCATTGAAGTGTTGTTTGTCTTCGCCTTCGTGTACGTTTTGCCGCCGCCATGTTTGTATGTTAGGTATTCCGGCTGAGCAACGAAGACGCGCCCTTTGTGCACGTTTTCATGTTCGCCCGAATACGAATGCACAAGTCTATTAGTAAGTATGTTTGGCTACTGAGAACCAAGATTAAAATGATGTTGTAGCGGATTAAAAGCAGTTCAGAGGCAGAAGTGGTTTTCCACCAAGAAGAAACTACCACAACCTTTTTGCATTTTGCCAAACTGCCTTTTTCATGATAAAAGATTTGGACCTGGTCGCGCTCGGTATTCCAGTTCCCATTATATGAGAGCAATGTAAAGGTGCATGGGCAGATACGATTATTTAATCGTGATTTAAAGTATGTGTTGGGCTTCACTACGTTTATTTTGCCGGCCAGCTAATATTGTTTGGTTTCTGCAATAAACAAGTTGTAGCAGACAGAGTGGCTTAGATGCGGTTAATGACAAGTGGATCAATTTCTAGAGGCATTCTCCTGATACTATACTTTTGCATTCATCCTTTGTTTGTTTGTTTTTTTTAAATTGCTGACGTGATGATTCAGTTTCTTGTAGGAAGAATTGAATAATGTTAGGGGCTGATCTTCTAAACCCCATAGAATCACATATGTTTCTTCTTACATGATGATCAGAATATGGCAAAAGGATGCATCAGCACATACCATGTAAAGGCTGTAGGGCCCCAAGATGTACGCATTAGTAACTATTATTTTTAGTTAAATAGCGCCAACAATTTACACAGCGCTTCTTACAACACATATATTCAAGGGGTATGACGAGAATAGAATTGACGGACAAACAAACCGATATATACTAGATGGAGATAGTCCTGCTGACAAACACATTGGTAATGTGAAGAGTGGAATGGGAATGGTGGTCTTATGTCCTTCAGCACACATCCCTGGTGGTAGAAAATGCCCTAGATGCTTACAGTATGTTACATCAATATCTCTACATTCCCGTTATCCTTATATTGTTGTCTCTACAATTTTTTGTTGCATGACATTTTTCACTTGTTGCAGGTTTCAGACATGGAAGAAATGACAATATGGGAACAGCACACTGTCACACTATCCCGGGTAAGTGACATCCCGGTACAGGAAGACTGGAGATCATGTCATTGTTTTCATATTCTGTGTACTGGGGTTTGTTTTTTCCCAGGCAGGCTGGAAACATTTACCCAAGTTAAAATGTTCATACATGCCTAGATTAAAGCAAACCATGCATCAAGTGGTATAATGGTAAAAATTCAGAAATAATCCTAATACCAAAGCACATAATTAAAGTAACAAAACCCACATATATTTTTTTTACATTATAAAAAGTCCCGATCCTCTCTTAGAGAATGTATTAAATATATGTGGTTGTACATTACATATTGATCACCAGCATAAAAGAGGCACCTACTTTGCAGGAGGCCCCTTGCCCATGGGGGTCCTCAATGCCAACACAGTCCCACAAAACTTCTCCCCAGCCCATGCATACCCAATGCATACCACGCTGAGTCTGAGTACAGGGATATGATGTAATTTTCCGACGTTCAGACGTAACCAGCATATAAGGACTGTGAGGGAGCAGGAGAGCTCTCGCTGGCCTGTGGACAACACAGGTGGGAGGTTGGGTTTGTGTTTAAGTGTTAGTGTGTATAAGTACGGTATCTGTTATTGTATCTGTTGTGTGTGCTAGTATGGTAGTGTGTGTTTCAGTAAATGTGTTAGTGTGTGTTCATGTTACTGGGGGTCTGTGTGAGTATATAACTGTGTGTGCGGAATGCTAGTATATGTAAATATGGTTAGATAATAGAGAGAAGCAACTGGATAGTGGAAACCCAGAAATCACACTCATTCCAGGCAGGAGGTGGGAGTATCGCATTATGTTGTCACTATCCTCTAGTGAACATGAGACCTACTGCTGGTGAAAATATACCATCACGGCAAATAACCCATATGGGCACAGGGAATAAAAAAAAAAAAAAAATTTCTTCGAAATTTGCGTGATCTGTGGTTTATAACGTGTTTAATTCAAATGATGGCCCCGACGTGTAGTTTCCAGAAGGAACTCTTTTGTTCAAATAAAAATGGTTCGATTTTCTTTTTACTGCTGCCAACTGCAATAATCAAGGGGGGGGGGCTTGATGTCTAGCTCGCTTCAAAAGTAGTCACTGAACTTAAAACATTGGAGGAACTTTAAAACCGCAAAAAGGAAGTATCTGGGATCAATGTTCCCTCTAATGTTTCTTAGGTGGTGTGCGCAGAAAATTTCTCTTGTGCAAAAATTTTCCCAGAGCCAAAATTTTGTGCGCACAATATGCTTCTGCAAATGTTACATTTATTCTATATTTTTGGTACAGCTCGCTCATGGTTAATAACACTACATTATAGTGTGATAATGTAGTATTAGTTACACAACAGTATTACTTACTGTAATGTTTTTTTAAAGGTGAAATTCTCACTGCATAAGTAAATTATGAGCGGATCACAAGCGGAGGCTCCAGGCCGCATAAAGAATAAAAAAAAAAAATTGGGAAAAACTGTTGTGCGCAGGGGCGTACCTAGAGTATTTGGCACCTGGGGCGGATCCTGGGACACCCACACACACACTCTTTAAAACTGCATAGCTTCTATCGTTAGGCAAACATTGACCGTGTTACAGCGTAACTGCTATCATTATATACTAAGGCAAACATTGACGGTGGTACAGCATAACTGCTATCATTATATACTGAGGCAAACATTGACGGTGGTACAGCATAACTGCTAACATTATATAGTGAGGCAAACATTGACAGTGGTACTGCATAACTGCAATCCCTATATACTGAGGCAAACATTGAGGGTGGTACAGCATAACTGCTATCATTGAGGCAAACACTGACAGTGGTACAGCAGAACATCTATCGCTATATACTGACGCACGCACTGACCATGGTACAACACAACACCTATCACTATACATCGAGCCAGACATTGACAATAATGCAGCATAACCCCAATCACTATATATTAAGCCAAACATTGATGTGGTGTAGGCCTACCACTTTAGTGTCTGGCCTAGTATTTATATATATATATATATATATATATATATATATATATATATGCACCGAAATGAAAATTCTGGACCTGAAAATTTTACATTCACTTGACTGAAACCGAAAATTACCCCCCCACACACACCTTTAAAAACAAACACTTTTATTAAAAGTAACACACCAAAATTAGACAAAAAAATCAATTATATATATATATATATATATATAACAGCAATCACACTCCTATCATGTCCAGGTTCTAGCATGTATTGGTTGCTTGGGCATGATAGGAGTGGGATTGCTGTTAGCAATTATATATATATATATATATATTAATATTATCGAATTTTTCTGTCCAATTTTGGTGTGTTACTTACTTTTAATAAAGATGTGGTTAACACACCAAAATTGAACAAAAAAATAGAATTGCTAACAGCAATCTCACTCCTATCATGCTCAGGCAGCCAGTACATGCTGGAACGTGAGCATGATAGGAATATGATTACAGCCTCCCTGTGCCATGCTATTCCCCCCCCCACACACACACACTTACACATCCATGCTATCACACACACACACACTCACACACACACTCATTCACAAACATTCAGTTTAAACTACACCCATCACTCTCACACACTTACTAATTCACTCTCACAGAACGTTTTCCTACCTTTTCTCTGTCACTGTCACTTTTCCTCTTCTTCGTTATTCCTCTTCTTCCAGTGCAGTGGAGGCGGTGGGCGTGGCTTCAGTGCTGTGCGCCGGGATATGACATCAAATCCCGACGCACAACATCAGTTGCCGCGCGCGTCGCAAGGGAGCAGGATCGGAGGTCTGCATTAACAGACCTCCCGCTCCCTTGATTTTTTTTTAAGACGGTTAGAGGGAGATCCCTCTAACCGAGCCTGCACCTCTAGCGGCGGACATTACTGTCCGTCTCTGGAGGGGTGCCGTGCACACGTTCGGTACGCTACTGGTTGTGCGCACAATTTTTGTTCGTGTGCGCTCCTTCTTAAAGCTATGTGCGCGCGCACAAGCGCACAGCTTAGAGGGAACACTGTCTGGGATATTTAACTCGTCTGTGCAAAGATTGACATGCCTTTTATTTTTTAGGAAGCAGTTATGCAAACATAACATAATCTGGGTTTATTAAAGTTTGAGTGTATCCTCATCTTTATACATTATGTTAAATGTTTTCCCCCAAAACTTAATGCATGTGTAGATGTGAACTCTTTGTTCTTGTAGCTCCACACAATTGCATTATTGTGTCCTGCAACACCATTTTTGTTGCAGGACCCTCGCAGAGGATTTGGAATAGCGATTTCTGGAGGAAGGGACCGCCCATCAGGACTAGATGGTGACAATTCTGTCATTGTGTCAGATGTTGTCCGTGGTGGCCCTGCTGACGGTAGACTGCAGTAAGTAACACCTACTACAGTTTTAGTTCTGTCTGTGTATTAGGTATATGTGCTTCAATAGTACGTAACAGTATACCTAAGATGGCTAGTATAATGTCCCATCATTGACAAATGCATATCAAAGTACTCTTAATATACAGGGTTTTGTTTTTTTTAATCTGTAAAAACCTCGCCTTGTTAAAACACTGCGGCAGACTGCCCCTTCTTTTACTGCCTACATTTGGTGGCGGTTTTGGCTACTTCAAGCAGCCAGTCTCTGGCAGGAAAGCATTCTCATTGAAATGAATGAGCATGCTTTCAGTGCATGCACATAGGTGTTCTCGTTGGGCCCCTGTAAATGTCACGGGATCCAGTGCATGCACACTGGTAAGTAGGCGATGCTCTGGCCGTATGCACCTCCTGCAAGCCAAAGAGGGGCAAGAAAAAAAACCAGCAAAATCATAGAGGGATTCAGATTAATCCATCCATTAATTTGCGCCGGAAGGAAATTTTAATTTGAACGTGACACTCAGCTGATGGGTGGAGCAGGGTTGGATTAACAATTGCATACCTGGGACTGTTCTGGCTCCGTTCCGGGATGTAAGGTAGGAGGTCCCGCTGATGTCAGTGATGTCGTTTGAGTGTACTCCTTTTTTTTTTTTTTTTTTTTTTTAAGAAAATGATGATCACATTATTATCTAATAATGTATATTGCTTTATAAACATGGTGACTGTGTTTTCTTTAGGACACGTGATCGCATTGCCATGGTGAATGGTGTCTCCATGGAGAATGTCACATCCTCATTTGCTATTCACACATTGAAATCCTGCAGCAAGACTGCCAATTTGGTGAGCTTTTATCTAACAACATTAATGTCCGGCTTCCAGATAAACACACTGCTGCACACATGAGCAATGTTAAAAACATGACTGGGTTGTTAACATAGTTGTCTGTCCATGTGTCTGGATATGCTGATACGACTGCAAACACGAGGATGATGAAGACGTAAAAGTTGTATCTAAAGTCAGAGGTCTGACAGTGTTGATAGTGACACGGTGGGATCTCTGTAGAAGTGTATGTATGTTTCTGATTGGCATTGTTGAAAATGGATGCAAGTGTGCTAGAGATGATATGGTAGTTCTGTTACAAATTGGCTTTGAAAGACTCCACTAAGCGTGTGTATAACACATCCCTGTAAACAGATGACCTCTGTAAGGAATGACTGACAAGTCTGTGTAAGTCTGCTTCAGAACAAATGAACTGAATTGAGTGAGACTGGATTATGGTTCTGCGAGTAAAGCAATGGAAGCAAATCTTCCATTATCTTGTTTTCTGACGTTCTTTATTCTGCGTTGTACGATATATCTAACTATATCCCTGGTTTCTACATTCAAATATTAACTCTTGCCCTCCAACAGACAGTGAAACGACCCCGAAAAATTCAGATCCCTGTGAGTAGCTCCGTGCCCTCAACAACAGCAGATCGTTATTACCCGTCTCAGACTCCACGGTCTTCTGAGCGTTCGTTTGTGGATGTTTCCCGACGGCGAGAATCGGAGGAACCAGACTCTCCACCGCCGTGGAGAGGAAGACGTGAAAGCTCAACTCGAGAAGCCCCTGAGGATACTGCAAGGGGTTATGAAGGAGATTCCTCCAGTGGCCGAAGCTCTGGAGGGTCCTATACAACCTCTTCCCACCATACAAGGCACCGCAAGGCAAGAGGTGCAAGTAGCGAAACTGGAGGTTACCCAAAAAGAGGTGGTGGTAGAGATTCCAGTGTCTCTGGTAGCGAAGCTGCAGCTTCTCACAGGAGGAGAGACATGGGAAGTGGGATACGAGGATCTGGTAGTGAGGCAGGGAGTCATTCCATCAGGAGAGAGACTGGCAGTGAGGTAGGAAGTGAGATGGGGTCAATGAACCACAATGGACTACAACTTGTATCAGGGTTCAAGAGACTGCCTGCCCAGGATGTTCCAGCCAAACCTGTGAAGACCATATTGACCAAACATTCAGAAAATCAAGGTACAGTTCATGATTCGGTCATGCAAGTCTCTAAATTTCTGTCTTTCAGATCCTTTTTCTGTCTGGAACTCACTTGTTATTTGTATCACCTCTGCTATGCCTGCTCACGTTTCTCACAAATATTTTCTTGACATTGTTTGCTGTTGCGTCACAGACATCTCCACGTGTGTGTAATTAACTTTTTATTTTGTGTTCCTTCATTGCAAGATCTTTACTCTTGTTAATCATTGTAACCCTCACAGAGTATGGTCTGAAGTTGGGTAGTCAGATCTTCATTAAACACATCACTGAAAGTGGTCTAGCAGCGCAGGAAAAATCTCTACAGGAAGGTGACCTCATCCTCAAGGTAAAACACAACCTGAGACTTGTTTGGTTTGCTACTCTCACTTTATGCTGTATATTTAACTCATTCATTACAGCACCTGGCAAAAAAAGGTTAGAAAGCAGGATTCTTTCTCTCTGAGCTTTACTGTCTGCTTAGTTTATGTGGCTAGTGGTATGTCAGTGAGCCTCACAATTACTAAGCCATCTGTTTGTGTTCATTTCCATTTGGGAAAACAGATTGAGGAACGGGTGACAGATATACGGTATTTGACAGTTTAAAATTTAGAAATTTCATTTATTGATTCAGGGGTATCTCAAAAGCAAGAGATAAGGCAAGAGCGCCTTAATTCGGAGAAATTCAGGACTGATGAGCGAGTTTATAGCACTGCAAGGAAAGTTACAATGTACAATTTAATTCTATCTAGCTATAAATACAGATATATTTAAACACATACACAATATGGACAAAAGTATTGGGACACCAGGCCATTACACCAACAGGGACTTTTATGACATTGCATTCTAAATACATAGAAATTATGTCATTATTATGACAGCTTCCACTCTTCTGGGAAGGTTTTTCGCAAGATTTTGGAGTGATCTGTGGGGATGTTTGCCCCTTTTATCCAGTAGAACATTTGTGAGGTCAGGCACTGATGTTGGACAAGAAGGCCTGGCTTGCAATCTCCATTCCAGTCCATCCCAAAGGTGTCTGATGGGGTTGAGGTTTGGGTTCTGAGCAGGCCAGTCAAGTTCTTCCACACCAAACTCATCTAACCATGTTTTCACGGACCTTGCTTTTTTTGCACTGGGGCATGATCACGCTGGAATAGAAACTGTTCCCACGAAGTCGGAAGCATAGAATTGTCCAAAATGCCTTGATATGTTCCCTTCCGCATACTACAGAACACATTTCCACTGCTCCAGAGTCCCGTGCTTTAAACCACTCAATCCGACGCTTTGCATTGCACTTGGTGATTTGAAGCTTGCATGCAGCTGCTCCGCCATGAAAACCCTTTCCATGAAGCTCCCGCTGCACAGTTTTTGGGCTGATTTTAATGCCAGTACTCTTCAGCTATGGAATTAGCTGAGCATTGGCGACCTTTTTCTTAACACTCGCCTAAGCACTGTGACTTTATGTTGTCTTCTGCTTCGTGGCTGAGTTTCTGCTGTTCCTAAACAATTCCACTTTCCAATAATACCACTTACAGTTGACTGTGGAATATTTAGCAATAATTCAGTTTGTGAAATTTCATCCCAGCTAAAGTGGTATCCTATCACAGGACCATGCTTTAATTCACTCAACTCTTCAGAAAGACCCATTTTTTCACAAATGTTTGTAAATGCAGACTGGATGGCTAGGGACTTGATTTTATACACCTGTGGCAATGGATCTGAGACACCTGAATTCAATAAGGTGTGTCCCAATAATTTTGTCCACTTATCGTCTACAGCAATAATAAAGTTCCAACATCCAAACATTGACCCTGCTGTTTAACCCCTTGATGACAATTGCCGGTCCGGGCACGTCACCGAAAATCGTGACGATTATGACAATTGACGTGCCAGGACCGGCACGTCTTTAAACGGGTGAAAAAATCGATCCGTGATCGATTTTTTTCACTCAAACGGTGTTGCTCTAATGCCTCGACATCGAGGCATTGAGCAACACCAAAAAAAACATTCCCGGCCCCCCCCGATCGCTCCTAGGAGCAAATAAAAAAACATGTTTGAAAGACTGCACGTCTTTCAAACATGGCGGCGCCCGCCGCCGAAAAACGGGTTTAGGAAGCGATCGCGAGTCGCTTCCTTTGCTTAGCTGGTGTTGCTAAGATGCCTCAGTATCGAGGCATCTTTGCAACACCTGTTTAGCAAAGGAAGCGACTCGCGATCGCTTCCTAAATGCTCAACTTACCTTCCCGGTGCCGGCGTCTTCGAAACACATGCGGTGTTTCAAGATGGCGGCGCCCATCAAGCCGGGGGCGGAGCCTGCTGTCATCATCGGGGGGGGGGTGTTGCTGGATGTCATGGACATCCAGTGAATAACACCCCTAGTGGTCAGATCACTCATAAGAGTGATCATGATCTGATAAATCAAAGGCAATGTTTTCTAAACATTGCCTTTGATTAGTATTGGATCTGCCTCCCTCCTTCACTTGCTTCTAGTGAGGGAGAGAGACAGATCAGTGTGTTTTTAGGTATTCTCAATAATATATATTATTATTGATCCAAAGGCTCTTATAAGAGCCACCCATTTAATATTAACCCCTTCATTGCCATTGATCACTGCATAAACAGTGATCTTGCATAGTGGCAATTGTTTTTGGGGTTCTTTTTTTTTACATTTTTTTTTACTTTTTATTTTTTTTTGTACTTTTTTTTAGGGTTTTTTTAATTTTTTTTATTAGAGCCATTAACCCTTTCCTTCCCTACTATTTTTGCTGCAATTGTTGCCATGCAGCGGTATACGGCTGAGGAGGCATGTTCCAAATTTGGCCCTTTTGCCCCCAAACAATCTGACAAACCCATGCATGTGGGGTATCAATGTACTCAGGAGATGTTGCTGAACACATATCGTGTTGTGGGACAGTGACATATACCAGGAGCTGTAATTTTACACCTGAAGTACAAAGTATGTTTAAAAAACAGCAAAAACAATTACTATCACAAACTTTGACAAGGGTTGGTGGTAGGATTAGTGCATGGAAAGGGTTAAACTATCAGCATCTAAAATACCCTGGGGTGTCTAGTTTTCAAAAATATATGGTTTGGTGGGGTAAATTTAATTTGCTGGCTTCAAAGATGCCCCAAATACCACATAGAGACAGAATTACCAGATTCAGAGAAAAATGGTTTTGAAATAGCAAAACGCTACTTGTACTTATTGCCCCATAACGTGTAGAAGAAAGCAAAAAAACATAAAACATTGGGTATTTCTAAACTCGGGACAAATAGTAGAATCTATTTAGCAGGTTTTTTCAGTAGTTTTTTATGATGAATAAAAGATTTTTCAAATAAAAGTGAGAAATTTTTTTTTTTTTTCAATTTTTCGTCATATTTTATTATTTTTATTATAGAAAATTACATCATATATAAAAAATTATGGTGTCTGAAGAAAGCCCTTCTTGTCCTGAAAAAAACTATATATAACTTGTGTGGGTTTAGTAAATGGGTTAAGAGAAAATTACAGCTAAACACAAACACCGCAGAAACGATAAAACAGCCATTGTCACGAAGGGTACAAAAAATAGAATCAGCCTTTGTCACGAAGGGGTTAAATACAACTGGACAGTCAAAAACTGCTGCATGTATTAAAAATCAAGTGGCTATGAAAAAGTTTCTACCTACTTACCATGCCAACAAAAATCTTTTCATAGATAGAAAGGAATCCCAGGCAAATTTCAGCATTCCGCACGTAAATGGACTAGTCCACAGTAAATAGATCTTATAACAACAAGGGGATGTGCACAAAAATGTTCTCTGAAGATACATAACCATGGATACTAAGCCTGTAACCTTTTAATTTTTCTCCGAATAGCTACAATTTCCACAATTCTGCGCAAGATCAGACAGGGTCAGAAATGAGCCATACCAAATATCACACTTTGGCCCCAAAAAGGGTCTTGTTTCACAGATCTTTTAGTAATGCTAAAAGGGACTTCAGCAGAGAAGGGAAGCTTAGGGAAGAGATGAGTTTTGCATAGAGAGAAGATGGGCCTGTGGAAGCGGGATTGGAATTGCTTGGGGGACGGTGACAAGGAGAGGGTGGTGGTGTAGAGAAAAGAGGTGGGATGCTGGGCGGCGTAGGCACTGTCCTCCCAGGCCCACTCTTGGATGTTGGATGTGACATGACATAACCCAGCAGTAAAAATACACCGTGTGACAAGCTGTAAGAAAAGGATGCAGGCAAGATAAGGGTGTGAGGGATAGAGTGGGGTGTGATTTAGTGTAGGTTACATTCATCCTCTATGAGCAAGAAGGTGCCAGCACTCCCCTGGGCATAGTATATAAAGATTTAGGTGGGCTAGACCAAACTAAGAGGTAAATAAGCAGTGGGTGGCGCACTGTACACAGGTGCATAAGACAATGGGACCATCCCTGTGTCATTTTGACAAAATGGAGTGTATATACTAAATGGAGTTTGCCAAATTAAAGATTTTTAACTTAGATAATATGCAGTAAATTGAAATGCTCATTGTGCAAACTCACAGGTTGGTGAATGCACTCCAGTGAGGTTTTTTTTAGTTGTTGTGTGGGTGATTGATTGTTTTAACAACTACATTTTAATATATGTTACAATCTATGATGACTTTTGTTTCCTTTCAGATCAATGGCGTGGCAAGCGAGAACATGTCCTTAGCTGACACCCGACGGCTTATTGAGCAATCTAGAGGAAAGCTGACGCTCACTGTTTTGAGGGATAATCGACAGTTCTTGGTAAACATTCCAGAAGTGAGGGACAGTGACAGTGATGGCAGAAGTTCCCCACGAGATGGTGAGAAATGAACAGTGGGAGACCTTCCTTTTGTTTTGTTTTGTTTTTTCTTTTTACAAGAACCCAGCAGAATTTGTTTATTAAAAAAGATGACCATACCCATGGCCAGTCATGGGGGAAAAAACAGATGCCTCAAGTGTGTGCACCCCATCTTTAAAGTCTTTATTCATTAAGGGAAGACGCTCTTCTCAAAACTGCTGGACCAGTTAAATATTTTTATGGGTAATGGTCATGATGTCCATACTGAGGAATAGAATATTACTGAAGACCCCGCTCTAATGCTTTGGGGATATGTCTATAAATAAGTTGTGTGCCTTATATTGATTATTATTATTACTGTATATAGCATCCTCTTATTCTCAAGAGCTGTACAGGACATAACAAGTAGTACACATAACATTTCAGAATTACGTAAACAATAAATATTTATACAGTCATAGTCAAGTTTAAAATCTGGGAAACAAGCAAACATTTCTTGTTAAGTTAATGGTTCTGATGTGTCTTAATATTGTTGAACACTCATAGAAAATCAAATCACTTGGCGTCTACTTTATTATAAACTTTGGCAGCTATGAAAGAAACAGGAAAACGAGTGTGTGTATTTTTGGAATAGCAATGGTAGTGTGACTGCTGTAATTAAAGTGGCTTTCTCTTCTAAAGATATCTCTGATTTGAGTTCTGATCATACACCACCTCCACCTCAGCCTCCTCCTCCCCCACCCGTCCACCACGAAAAGAGCTCACCTGAGAGTCCAGAATCACCTCTGTAAGTCATTCCGCTGTCCTATTTTCCAGCATTTAATTTATTTTTCAGATATTCCGCTTATTTACTCTGCTTTTATATTCTCGATTTGCAGGCGAAATCAGATTAATGGCCAAGAGTTCTTGATAAGGGACAGTCCTGAGCCTGAAAATGGTAAGAAACACCTAACTTTTTGCTGCACTATATCATAAAAGGATGGACGTAACTGAAGGGGGTGAAAAAAGAACAGGGCCGTTCTCACATCAAATCCTTCTTCTCCAGGGTATGCTGAGTCTCCACACCTGGCTACAGAATATAGGAATGAATCTGAAGGACCCAGTGAAAGAGGCATAGATGATTTGCGACAAGGGTAATGCAACCTATCATGAACAACTTCTTCTTTTGCCAACACTACTTTCCATTTGCCAACAACCCAATTCCAGCTTGTATCAGTTATCTGCATGTTATTCATTCTCTACTAATGTTTTTCTCTATATTTCTTTTCTCCTCTATCTCCTGTAGCTTTTCCCCAGCCCCATTTTTATAATTTATTTTGTCCTTTTTAGCTTTGTTTCAGTTTTTCTAATCCTTGGCCTTGATCTTACATTTCTCTTGTATTCCACCACACACAGGTATAGCCCAGATGCTCGTCTAGTTCAGTTCAGGAAAGAGAGGAATATAGGCCTGCGTCTTGCAGGAGGCAATGATGTGGGAATATTTGTAGCGGCCGTACAAGCAGGGAGTCCTGCTGAGAAAGAGGGGATGAAGGAAGGAGACCAGATCCTTCAGGTATCCTATTCGTTATCCTTTATATAGATGTATAGATTTATCTTGTCTACCTGTCTCTCCTTGCACCGTTCTCAACAGGGGAGGGCTGGAAGCCTAAGGCCTGGGGGGCAAGTCTAGTCAAGTGGCCCGTTGCGCCACCGAATCAGCCCACTATACATGCCCATCTTTTCCTGATTTTCTAACGCATATTGATGTGATGGGACTGGGAGTAAAAAAAAATATGTTTAATACATAAAAAAATAGCTAATCTTTGTAACAAAATAAAATTTAAATATGGAAAAATTGGACCCTAGGCATTTCCTTGGTCCCCTGCCTGTAATTATCCCCAGAGTCCCTTTGTCCCTCATTCACTAAGCCACACCTCTGTTTTACTTACTCCCGGTAGTTCAGGTATAGATCAAATAAACAGCACATGTAAACAGCACGTGCATGTATAGATCAACTGAATAAGAAATACAAACCCTGTATTTGCAGGTGTACATAAATAATGTATGGAAACATAGCATAGCAGAATAACACACAAACCCAGTTTTGCAGGTACAGATCAACTGGAAATCACATAACAACTAAGCATTAAAGGTATAGATAAAACCCCCTAAATTACAGGCATAGATCACAGGATGCACACCCCCAAAGTCAGCCCTGGTGTCCACACTGCCCACATAGAAGCCGACCAGCACCAAGATAACATTAACAAATTACAGTCCAGAGTGAGCCAACTTTGTCCCCAAACAGCCTGCCCTGACACCAGTACATGCTCTGCAACACCGACACCCAAACACACACACCAGGACAGGCTCTTCAACACCGACACCCAAACACACACACACCAGGACAGGCTCTGCCACACTGACACCCAAACACACACACACACACACACACACACACACACTATGACAGGCCCTGCCACATCAACATCCAAACACACACCAGGACAGGCTCTGCCACACCGACACACACACACACACCAGGACAGGCTCTGCCACACAGACAGCCAAACACACACACACACCAGGACAGGCTCTGCGACACTGACACCCACATCCAAAATGCTTTCCACACTGGTTTGTTTTTGTTTTTCCCCCTTGTATTGATGCCCCAGCCAGCCCCCCCCTTTGGTTTTAATGTATTTCCCCCCACACCCTTGTGGATTTGTGCCCCCAGCCAGACCCCTTTGTACATTATGCCCCTTGTGTATTGCCCCATGTGGATTTGTGCCCCCAGCCAGACCCCTTTGTACATTATGCCCCAACACCCTTGTGTATTGATTTATGTGATGTCCCCAGCCAGCCCCCTCCCTTGTGTATTGATGCCCCCCTTTGCATTGTTAATGACGGACCCATGTATATTGAACCCAGGCCCCCACCTTTGTGTATTGATTTATGTGGTGCCCCAACCACCCTGTTGTGTACTTATACCCCCTAGCCACCCCCATTTTGCATTTATTTGTTGTCCCAATGCAGCCCCCCCCTTTGAATATGGCTCCCCTTCCGCCTATTACCCCAACTATTTTAATTTTTTTAATACTTACGTTTTTGCTGCCATCCTTCACTGCTGCTGTCCTCCAACGTGCTCTTCTAGCTGTCACGAGGAGCTGTTCCGTGTGACTCCGCCCCCTTGAGCGGCCCATCACATTAACAATGTGACGTGCCGCTCAAGGGGGCGGAGTCGCACAGGACACTGGGCGGCACTGTGCAGGCACGCTGGCCGCTTAATGATTTTAAACCGGCCAGCTTGTCTTACGGCCGCTTTAAGAGTCACAGCCACATCGGCTGCAATGGCATCTCGGTTTGCCGGCCACTTCGGCCGGCCTACCGCGGATGCTGCGGGCTTTAAAGACGGCCCTGGCGTGGCCGAATCGGCCACTTAAATGGGCTGCTGCGCGGCCGTTTAATGTAGATTCAGGGCGGCCTGGGGGGGCAATTGCCCCCCAGGCCCAGCCCGCCCCTGGTTCTCAACACCCACATCCTTTCAATTAAATATATTCTTTTTGCTTTTCTGCAGGTTAATGACACCAGTTTCCATAACATGACACGCGAGGATGCAGTGCAGTATCTCATGAGCCTGCCGCAGGATGAAAATGTCATTTTTCTTAGCCAACACAAAGAGGATAGTAAGTTAAATGGTTTCAATAAATGTATTTTTAACTCCATTCTGTGCACAAGAATTTTGTGTTCTCTAGCAGGCAACACGTTTTTAGCAGACTCCGCAACTATTTGTGTCATGCAAGATTCAGGATCCATAACCATCACAAGGTTGATTGTGTTAAAGGCTCTTGCCATACACAAAACACACAAATACTATATGTACATACACTCAATATACACACCAAATACAAATGTTCAGCATGCTTTTATTTTAGGGCTGCAACTAACGATTATTTTCATAATCGATTAGTTGGCCGATTATTTATTCGATTAATCAATTAATCGGATAAAAAAAATGAATGTAAATTTTTCATTTATTTAAAATAATGTAATAAACAAATTATATTAAATACAAACAGCATAATAAAAAAACTTTGATAAAATGCATTTCTTGCCTTTATTTCGCAACCAGCCCCCCCCAATTTATGCACGTTTGAGCCCAGACATGCCACGCTGCCTCCCAGACATGCCACGCTGCCTCCCAGACATGCCACGCTGCCTCCCAGACATGCCACGCTGCCTCCCAGACATGCCACGCTGCCTCCCAGACATGCCACGCTGCCTCCCAGACATGCCACGCTGCCTCCCAGACATGCCACGCTGCCTCCCAGACATGCCACGCTGCCTCCCAGACATGCCACGCTGCCTCCCAGACATGCCACGCTGCCTCCCACATATGCCACGCTGCCTCCCACATATGCCACGCTGCCTCCCACATATGCCACGCTGCCTCCCACATATGCCACGCTGCCTCCCACATATGCCATGCTGCCTCCCACATATGCCACGCTGCCTCCCACATATGCCACGCTGCCTCCCACATATGCCACGCTGCCTCCCACATATGCCACGCTGCCTCCCACATATGCCACGCTGCCTCCCACATATGCCACGCTGCCTCCCACATATGCCACGCTGCCTCCCACATATGCCACGCTGCCTCCCACATATGCCACTCCACGCTGCCTCCCACATATGCCACTCCACGCTGCCTCCCACATATGCCACTCCACGCTGCCTCCCACATATGCCACTCCACGCTGCCTCCCACATATGCCACTCCACGCTGCCTCCCACATATGCCACGCTGCCTCCCACATATGCCACGCTGCCTCCCAGACATGCCACGCTGCCTCCCAGACATGCCACGCTGCCTCCCAGACATGCCACGCTGCCTCCCAGACATGCCACGCTGCCCCCCACATATGCCACGCTGCCCCCCACATATGCCACGCTGCCCCCCACATATGCCACGCTGCCCCCCACATATGCCACGCTGCCCCCCACATATGCCACGCTGCCCCCCACATATGCCACTCCACGCTGCCCCCCACATATGCCACTCCACGCTGCCTCCCACATATGTCACTCCACTCTGCCTCCCACATATGTCACTCCACTCTGCCTCCCACATATGTCACTCCACGCTGCCTCCCACATATGTCACTCCACTCTACCCCCACACATGCCACTGTGCCTGATACACCTTATACCCCGATACACCACTCCATCCTCCCCAGACATGCCACGCTGCCTCCCAGACATGCCACGCTGCCTCCCAGACATGCCACGCTGCCTCCCAGACATGCCACGCTGCCTCCCAGACATGCCACTCCACGCTGCCTCCCACATATGCCACTCCACGCTGCCTCCCACATATGCCACTCCACGCTGCCTCCCACATATGCCACTCCACGCTGCCTCCCACATATGCCACTCCACGCTGCCTCCCACATATGCCACTCCACGCTGCCTCCCACATATGCCACTCCACGCTGCCTACCACATATGCCACTCCACGCTGCCTCCCACATATGCCACTCCACCCTGCCTCCCACATATTCCACTCCACGCTGCCTCCCACATATGCCACGCTGCCTCCCATATGCCACGCTGCCTCCCACATATGCCACTCCACGCTGCCTCCCAGACATGCCACGCTGCCTCCCAGACATGCCACGCTGCCTCCCAGACATGCCACGCTGCCTCCCAGACATGCCACGCTGCCCCCCACATATGCCACGCTGCCCCCCACATATGCCACGCTGCCCCCCACATATGCCACGCTGCCCCCCACATATGCCACGCTGCCCCCCACATATGCCACGCTGCCCCCCACATATGCCACTCCACGCTGCCTCCCACATATGCCACTCCACGCTGCCTCCCACATATGTCACTCCACTCTGCCTCCCACATATGTCACTCCACTCTGCCTCCCACATATGTCACTCCACGCTGCCTCCCACATATGTCACTCCACTCTACCCCCACATATGCCACTGTGCCTGATACACCTTATACCCCGATACACCACTCCATCCTCCCCAGACATACCACTCCATCCTCCCCAGACATGCCACACTGCCTCCCAGACATGCCACACTGCCCTCCCCACATATGCCACTCCACTCTACCCCCAGATAAGCCACTCCACTCTACCCCCAGATAAGCCACTGTGGCCCCAGATCTGCCTTATACACCCTGATACACCACTCTGTCCTCCCCAGACATGCCACACTGCCCTCCCCACATATGCCTTATATACCCTATATGCCTTATACCCCCAGATACGTCACTCCGTCCTCCCCAGATATGCCTTATACCCCCCCGATATCTTATAGTCCCCTCAGAGTCACAGACCATACTTTTATAAATAAGTACTGGGTTAATCTTCACTGCCCCCAGGATTTAGATTCCCCTTAGTTTGCCCCCCTTTATCTCTAACTGCACCTTAAGTTAACTTTAATAAATTAATAAAATTAACCCTCAGTCCTCATCGTTAAATTAACCCTAAACACCCCATTAACCATAACTGCCCCTAAATTAACCCTAAAGACCCCATCAATCACAGCATCCCCTAAATTAACCCTAAAGACCCCATGAACCACAACAGCCCCTAAATTAACCCTAAACATACCATTAACCAAAACTGCCTCAAATTAACCCCAAACACACCATTAACCATAGCTGCCCCTAAATTAACCCTAAACACCCTATTAACCATAACTGTCCCTAAATTAACCCTAAACACCCCATTAACCATAACTGCCCCTAAATTAACCCTAAACACTCCATTAACCATAACTGCCCCTAAATTAACTCCCACCTCCCCTAACTTTCAGTATTAATATTAATTTTATACTTACAGTTAGATGAGTGTCACAGCCATGTGGTTCTGGCCTTCTGGGAGAAGGAAGGGGGCGGGGCCAGTTGTCACAGTGATTACAGGGAGGGGCTGGTAAGTAGGAGCTGCTGCTGTGAGTCAAACTAAACGGATTATATAATGAGGGGTATTTTTCAGAGCATTTGCTCTGAAAAAACCCTCATTTAATAATCGATAAAAATCGATTCAACTAATCGATAATGAAATTCGTTGGCAACGATTTTCATTATCGATTATTGATTTTATCGATTAGTTGTTGCAGCCCTATTTTATTTATTTTTTTAGTCAAAATGAATATAAAAACAAAGCAATATTTGGTTGATCCAATGGGAAACCTGATTGGTATTTTGGGCCCAAGAAGAAAAAAAAATATTGCTTTCATTTGTGTCATTTCCTTCCTATGGATCCAAGAACGTAACAGCGGTGTGACAGGTTAAGAAGGATGGACTTTCATTAACCGTAAAACCTATGGAACTAAAAAACACACATGTACACACATTGCCTATTTCTTTTCACCTTGATGTAGTTTTTTGCCAAATAGACTGGAATTAGACTGCCACCACCTAACCTATATCTCGATCCAAAATCGTAACTAGTTGCTTGTATAGTTTACAGGAAAATGATAAAATCCAACGTTGGGGACTCTTTCTATATACGCACACACTTTGATTATCAAGCGGACACTCCGTCTGGCCTAAGCTTCACCAGGGGAGAGATTTTCCATGTCCTGGACACGCTGTACCATGGGAAGCTGGGCAGCTGGTTGGCTGTTCGAGTTGCTCGGGATTTACGAGAGATGAAGAAAGGCATAATACCCAACCGCAATAGGTGACAGACCGTAATTAAACGATGAACAGGCTTCTTTCCTGATCTATTTTGTTTGTGTTTCTTATTTGTATGACTCCCATTACTTCAACCGCAGCTCATCTTCTCTGTCTCATCGCTAATTTTTACAGGGCAGAGCAATATGCGAGCTTGGAGAATGTTTTGAAGCCACAGTCCACATCTGGCCCACGAACTGAATTTTGGAAGCTGAGAGGATTACGGGGGGCTAAAAAGTTACTAATGAAAAGCCGAGAAGATTTGGCTGCTATAACAACCAAAGCTAAATACCCCCCATATGAAAAAGTGGTCCTTAAAGAAGGTAATATCTTCTTTCTTTCACTTAGCAATGTTCTTTTTGTCATTGCCCTTTTCTTTGAAGTACTATATGCTATATCTCATCCTGTCTTTCTTCATTCTTTTTTTCTAGCAAGTTTTAAACGTCCTGTGGTCATTTTGGGTCCAATCACAGACATTGCACACCAGAAGCTATGTACTGAGTTGCCCCAGGAATTTGAGGCTGCAGGTTGGTAGTGTCTTACATACAATATGGTAAAAAGTGGTTAATACATCTGCATGTTTTGTTATGGGAGAAAGTAAGATTTTTTGCAGTTTCACCTAAAGTGTATTACTTTGTAGATACTGTTCCTCGTGAAGATGGGAGATCCAAGGTTATCAAACTGCAGCTTGTGAGGGGGATTGCAGAGAAGGTGAGGCGATGCTGTGTAGCTTTCTGTTGATTGTGATAATTCTGTAACTTGGAGAGAGAGCTCGGTTTTCCAGTGCCAGTGATTAGTAGGCAGTGTCTGTATCAAGATATTGATTTCTTCTGTAACTTCGTTTTAGAATAAGCATGCACTCCTGGACATCACACCGACGGCTGTTGAACATCTGAATTATGTGCAGTTCTACCCTATTGTTGTGTTCTGTAACCCAGAGAACAGGCAGGGGATAAAGGCTATGAGGAAATGGTTGTTTCCTGAATCAAAGAAGAGCTCCAGGCGCTTGTATGCACAAGCAGTTAAACTGAGAAAGAACAGCTCTCACCTCTTCACTGGTAATGAAATATCTATTACAAAATCCTAACTCCTCTTCTGTTTCTATCTTCACTTTTGTAATTGTTACATTGTGGCTTCTGTCTGCAGCCTCAATCAACTTGAGTGGAGCTAGTGACTCATGGCTTCCCAAGCTGAAGGAAATTATTCAAACAGAACAAACAAGACCAATTTGGACTACAGAAGATAAGGTGAATGTAGTTTGGGCATCATGATAATAGATGGACATGCAGGAAATAGAGATAATGTTGTGCAAAAAAAAAGCATACTGTCACAACTCTAATAGTCATAATTATGCCAAATTCCCTCTCCAGACAGAAAATCCAGTTGCAGAGCCCCTGGATGTTCAGAGTGATACTCTGTATGGGTCTACAGACTATCTGAGCTGCGACAGTCGTGCCAACAGTGACTATGAGGAGACGGACGCTGAGGGTGGCGCCTACACCGATCAAGAGTTTGAAGAGGAATTGCAGGAGCCTGCCCTGGCTAGGTCCTCTGAGCCAGTACTCGAGCATCAACCAAACTACTATGGCACCAGTTCTTACAATGAATACTCTTCTGACTACGTTCACCAACCTCCTTCTGACACTGCCTCTTACCATGAAGACAATTCTATCACGGAACACACGAACCAGTACCGAAGTCTCTTGACAACTAGGAATGCAGATAGTTCCCACCAGGTGCTAACTATTGTATAGTATACATGTTATGTATGCTTATGGGTAGCAGCTTATTTTAAGGACAAATAAGGAATAATGACCTTTATTAATTAAAACCCTTTCTATTCTCACGTGTGTTTTTGTAGGAAGAAAATGCACAGCACCATGACCAGTGGATATATGGGACCACCAAGAGGTAGTGTAGGGTTTATAGTAGACACCTTCTGTTGGAGGGGGTATGTAGCTGGGCAGGCAAATATTGGCTTTAGGATGGGCTCCTACCCAATGAACTGTTCAGCAAAAGGGAAAAGGAATGCTCCAGAGCCTGCTGAGTTTTGGGTAGTTTGTATCTTGCACATGTCCATATGGATGCAGTGGGTGAGCCAGGCTCGGGTTGCTTGTGGTTGGATGAGCTAAACCCAGGGTCTGACTTTGCCAGCCTTTGATCTCTGGGACCACTTAAAAAAAAAAAAAAAATGCATGATCCATTAATAAATTTAATACACTTCTAAGAAAACTATTCCTTCATGTACAACATTTCTACTTTATGCATGCATACATAATGCCACCATAGAGTGTCATGTGGATCACTGATTATGCATCTGTTCGGTATGTCATCATCTTACAAACTGCTTGAGCGGACCGCAGTGACAATTGCTCCAATACAAACATTACTAGTTTCCTCATTTAGTTTCGAGAGACTAGTCGGTTTAATCATGTAATGCAGATGGTTGGAACAACCAGAAAGAAAAATAAAATGAAAATATGTATAGATTGAGGAATTTGTGGCATGCCTTAGGTTTCCCAGTGAAGCCTCTGTAATTTAAGGGATGTGCTATTTTTCATCATATGGTCACGGTCTATTTTCTTTGTCAATGAAGAAGAAAAAAAAAATAGATGAACTTTATAGATATCACACACAATACAAAAAGTGTAGGGGAATTATGGGGGGGGGGTTAAAATTGCAATTTTTAGGGAAAATAAAAACTGGCACACCTTCATCTCCTCTATCTCCATTTCAGCCGCAAATATGAACATGATGCTCTACGCAGAAAGTTTAATCATGCAAGGAGCTCCAGCTCAGAGGAAGAGGACTATGACTGGGGAGGGCCAGCTACCGACCTGTAATCTGCTGCACAAGTAACAACATTGTAAAACTGACAGCATATCGAGATAATGCCATTGAGAACAAAAATGGGTTTTCATGCATAAAGCTGTGGGATATATATATATTATTTTGTTACTGTTATTAACTAATAAATAAAACATCTCCATTTTTTTTTAATTTAGTTTATTGAAAATCTTATTGTTTTTTTTTGGCCAAAATATGGTTTTAGGTTAAACGGGTAGAAAATAGAAACATGCACGATGAGAGCTTATGGCATGTGCGTGCACAAGTCTTCAACAATGGCAACTAGGCACTTTCCTGATTGTGATATTGGAAGAACATAAGAAGCTGATACGTTTATCAGTTGAACTGTGACCCTAAGACATCTCACTGTAAACCACTTCCAGCTCAAGCACCATTTTGTCAATGACTGCAGGACTAATGTCTGCCCTATAACAATTCCAGCAAGCCGAATAATCTTATTTTCAATGACATTGATATATATACATACAAAAAATACAAATATAAAGTGTCACTATTTTTTACAATGCAGTAGTGCAAATAGATATTTCAGTACAGCGGGACCCGTTCTTTGCCTCGAAGGGAATCTGTTTCCTTATTGCACTTTTCCTGGCATGCCATTACCCAACAACACGATATATTCCCTGGTGGAGCCATTGAGGCTCCATATAATACAGTTCTACATCCTAACAAAAATGAGCAGAGCAAGACATACATAAATGAAGTGGTTGGAAGCATATGTAAAGCACCATTTAAGCTGTCAAACATCCAAGCCCATTGTGTTATCAACATACACGCATCTTCCAGGATATCATTGTTGGAATCCATTGATTATGGAGCAAGGCATCCACTCTTCTGTTGAAAGTCCATAAGAAGTCTTTTTATTTAATGTTTTTACAGGTAAACTGGGGTTTCCTGTCCAGTTAGCAGTCTGTAGGTAGAGGCTGGCATGGTTTTTATATGGACCTGGGGATGGAGGGACATTTAGTATTTGATAGCAAGAGACACTTAAGCCACGCTGCTTAATTTGACATTTTATCAAACCACTCATTACCTCCCCTGTGGCTTCCAGCAGAGTCTGAATAATTTTTTCATGGGCTGTTGCCACAACACTCTGCCCATTTATCTCAATAATCCGGTGTCCTACTCTGATCCCTCCTCTCTCAGCGATTCCCCCACGCACCAGACTGCAGATCTGTTTTGAGTGCAAAAAAATTATTTTTTTAGACATAAACATAGACCTGCCTTATTAACAGAATGTGTGCAGACTTACCACTCCATCCTCGACACAGAATCCTAGTTGGTGGCTGGCATCAGGTCTCTGAATTATGGCTGTAATAACAGGGGGGCAGCGGACTATGTTCAGAATCACCTCAGGCTGTCCTTTCAGTTCCTAAGGTAGTGAATCAACACGCCAGTCACAAACATTCTTTTATCACCCAATAACCTGCTCTAGTTTTTTTTTTTTGTTTTTTTTTCTTTTGCCAATTTTTTTTTTTTACCCGGATCAGTGCCTGGGATGCAGAGAGGGGCAATCCCACGAGGCTGGTTCTATTAATACTGGTCACGTGATCCCCGATGCTTAGCTCGCCACTGCGCTCCGCTGGACCTCCATGCATCAAATTTGCAATGACCACCGTAGGAAGCAAAGAACCCCAACCAGACTCCACTACAGCCACACCAAGCATCTCTCCTCGTTGCTTCTGGATATAAACCTAAACAAAAAGGAAATTGCCTGTTTTGTATATGGTTACTCCACACAGTTGCGAGTGAAGTACATAAGTGACTGGGTGTGAATGTTATAATTGAAAGGTATGTATGGTAGCTTTGTGGTGCTTATATAAAAATTTGCCAGCAAGTTTACAGATCATATTTGTGATCGTAAAATATCTCTATGGCCAACAGATTAAAAAATTCCCACAATGCCTTACTTATTGCCTCAAAGTTTTCTGTAAATCTGTGAGGCCCTCAACCATTCAAGGGCTCAAGCACCATGACTACTAGGAATCGCTTTCCGACACACAGGTTTCGCCTGCTAAACACACAAGTTGGCACTATATGACTATGTTAAAAAATTATTATAATAAAACATGTGAGTGAGGAATTGGAAGTTGGGCACCCAATATTAAACTTCAGCAGTCCTTCCATACCTCCCTGCAGTTATCGCTCTTGCTGAAGTAGGCCAGATCGGCATTGTACAGTTGTTCAAACGCTTGAGAGGATCCTGGTTCAACATGCCCCCCACCCTCTGAAAGCAGGAAGTTCTGGTAGGCTAATCCAAAAGCTTGGCCGATGGCCTGGGCAATGAGCTGAGCCTGATGAAGGAAATGAAAATGGCAGATGGCAGAGATAAATAGGACAATGATAAGCGCGCAGGACGCTTGGACATGTAATAAATAAGGTGTCTCATCTCTTGCATACATGTATGTATATATATGTATGTATATATATATATATATATATATATAGGATTCACGAAGAAGAAAAAAAGGTTTCTGATTTTCACTCAGTTTTGACTACAATTATTATATATATATAATAGTTGTTTAAATGGAAACTGTTGCAGCTTTTAACACACTATAGACTATAGGTTTCTATTTCTTGTTTCATAGGCATTGCATAATTGCCATTTGGGTTGCTGAGACTCCTGCAGCGTCATCGCTCAACCTTCCCAATCTGCCCATTAACAGTAATTAATTAATTCCCATGGAGGAACGTACACACACACATACACACTATATAGTACTCCTATACTTCTGATTAAGAAGGTTTTATTTAATTTCATTAACAGCTATTTAAAACAAAATTATTTTAGGGAGAAGGGAGAAATATTATAAACATAAAATAATGCACAGAAGAAATAAATCCCACATACATTGGCTCTCTCTGTCACTATTTATACCACAGAGATTACCTACATCATTTGACTGGAAAACATGGCACAGCATCTTATGTGGCTTCCTCTGGCCAGGGGATTGATCCTGGCCACGTGGTGATTTCCTACGTGCCATCAAAACCAAAATACTGCCGATATCAGCGGTGTAAGAGATGGTCTGCAGGGGGTGTTCCATCAAGGTCTCCTGTAAAATGCGCCAAGGACAAAACATTAATTGCACAATAATATGGTGATGTCAATGACCTAGCAGTCCTGCTTTTGAGTCACATGACAAGTTTTTCCAGAAAAATATGATTTCATTAAAGATCTATACATGGGATAGGTACTATGAACGCGCCTGGGGCTGAATTTGGCTACAAAAGTGTCAAGTTCAGCAGGGTAGGCGAAACAGTACCTTTCATATATAGTGTATAAAATACATTAATGTTTAAATAATGCACAATACAAACGGAATGTGGCTTTTGAAAGTTGCGTAACAAATATAGAGTCTTACCTGCGTATCTGCAGTCAGTACTTTAACCCTTTTAGTGGACACCATAATATCAACCTCTGTCATTGGCTGAGACTCACCATCTGGTGCCTGAACAGTTCAAAGAAAATTCTTATGAATGGCTGAAAATCGACTCTGTTTCCCAACCAAAGTCATCCTACAGACCATCTCAGGCATCCTCATTAATGCCCCCCCCCACTAACCTTAACTCTATCCACCGCCTCCTGGGCCTGCCTCATCCGTGTGTTTGTGGCTGGATGTTTCTCACAGTTCAGCTGGGTAGATCCCAGGTATTTTGCCCCAAAAATCACACCATCCAGCAAGTCCTCTGGGTCACATGGACCAGGCACTAAAGGGGTGAGACAGATTTCACATTAACCTTCAGATATGCTCCAACCTAAAACACAATCTAAAAAATTCTTTAAAAAAAAAAAAAAAAAGAACATTACATACATATTGTTTTACAGTAATTGTGGAATCCAAAAGTGGCACTACCATATAAATAAATTACGCAACTGGTCTAAAATATCCCTTGGAGTATGAAGTCAAGAGACCTATACTGTCAACACATTCCTCATGAAGTTATATCCCTTCAATGTATTTTTATCGCAAACACAAATACTATTTGCATTAGTTTAAGCAAAAGGACAGTGCAAAGGGTTAAAAAAATTACGGTAAAACTCCAAAAGGGTATTAAATGGCATGGAGGGTAGGTAGGTACCAGTGGACAAAACATTTGAGAATCGCTAGTCTAAACATACAAACAAAAATATTCCAGTCATTAAACATAAAAAAGTAAAATGCCACATAGCATTGATGTCGCTTCCAGCATTGATTATCTCCCATAATGCTCTTTCAGCTAAGGGGCTGGTTGAGTAGTATGGGAGATGTAGTCCTGCAGCACCTGGAGGGCCGCAGGTTGGACACCCCTGGTCTATAGCTTCATTGCCGAGCTGCTGTTACTCCTGGATGCTTCCACTCGACAACAACAGCACTTGTGACAAAGGTGCCATCGTATGACAGCACTACATTTAAAGTGACTCAGCTCTTCAGTACCACCCATTCTACTGCCGATGTAACAGCGCGGGGTTAATTCACATTGAGGGACTTGGAACATGAACACTTGACACATTAAGCACTCTCCCATGACTAGAGTAACAGGTAGTATGTTTAAATATGTGACTATTGCGTAAACATTATTCTAACTACTTTTCTGTATGTATTCACATCATGCAAAATGTATAAACATGCAAAAGTGGGGTTTATTCACTAAAGGAAAAGTTGGCAGGAGAGTTTACAGGAAGTTGTGTTTTAGCCACTTGACCTAAGTTGCTATACATTTTGAAGAGCCAACCACAGTGAGGTTTCTTCAGTCCCGTTACATATTGAAAAATTCATGATGCAGGGCCAGTGCAGCCCTACTGGCTAGGAAAAACTCCCGAGGTTAACACTTCATAAAGAATAGTGAATTGAGGTACTCTACTTTTAGTGAATAAACAGCACACAGGGGCGGGCTGGGCCGGGGGCAATTGCCCCCCAGGCCGCCCTGATTCTACATTAGACGGCCGCGCGGCCACCCATTTAAGTGGCCGATTCGGCCACGCCAGGGCCGTCTTTAATGCCCGCAGCATCCGCGGTGGGCCGGCCGAAGTGGCTGGCACACCGAGATGCCATTGCAGCCAATGTGGCTGTGAGTCCTAAAGCGGCGGTAAGACACGCTGGCCGCTTTAAAATCATTAAGTGGCCAGCGTGCCTCCACAGTATCGCCCAGTGTCCTGTTCCGTGTGACTCCGCCCCCTTGAGCGGCACGTTGTGAATGTGATGGGCCGCTAAAGGGGGCGGAGTCACACGGAACAGCTCCTCGAAACAGGTAGAAGAGCAAGTTGGAGGACAGTAGCAGTGAAGGATGGCAGCAAAAATATAAGTGTTAAAAAAATAGTTGGGGTAATAGACGGAAGGGGAGCCATATTCAAAGGGGGGGTGCATTGGGACAACAATTAAATGCAAAATGGGGGTGGCTAGGGGGTATAAGTACACAACAGGGTGGTTGGGGCACCACATAAATCAATACACAAAGGTGGGGGCCTGGGTTCAATATACATGGGTCAGTCATTAACAATGCAAAGGGTGTTGGGGCATAATGTACAAAGGGGGCTGGCTGGGGGCACAAATCCACATGGGGCAATACACAAAGGGCATAATGTACAAAGGGGGCTGGCTGGGGGCACAAATCCACATGGGGCAATACACAAGGGTGTGGGGGGAAATACTTTAAAACAAAAGGGAGGCTGGCTGGGGCATCAATACACAAAGGGGGAAGAACAAAAACAGCAAACCAGTGTGGAAAGCATTTTAGATGTGGGTGTCAGTGTGGCAGAGCCTGTCCTGGTGTGTGTGGGTTTGGGTGTAGGTGTGGCAGAGCCTGTCCTGGTGTGTGTGTTTGGATATCGGTGTGGCAGAGCCTGTCCTGGTGTCTGTGTGTTTGGCTGTCTGTGTGGCAGAGCCTGTCCTGGTGTGTGTGTGTGTGTGTGTGTGTGTGTGTGTGTGTTTGGGTGTCGGTGTGGCAGAGCCTGTCCTGGTGTGTGTTTGGCTGTCGGTGTGGCAGAGCCTGTCCTGGTGTGTGTGTGTGTCTGGTTGTCAGTGTGGCAGAGCCTGTCCTGATATCTGTGTGGCAGAGCCTGTCCTGGTGTGTGTCTTTGGGTGTCGGTGTTGCCTGTACTGGTGTCAGGGCGGGCTGTTTGGGGACAAAGTTGGCTCACGCTGGACTGTAATTGGTTAATGTTATCTTGGTGCTGGTCGGGTTCTATGTGGGAAGTGTGGACACCAGGGCTGGCTTTGGGGGTGTGCATCCTGTGATCTATGCCTGTAATTTAGGGGGTTTTATCTATACCTTTAATGCTTAGTTGTTATGTGATTTCCAGTTGATCTGTACCTGCAAAGCTGGGTTTGTGTGTTATTCTGTTGATCTGTATCTGCTATGCTATGCTGACATACATTATTTATGTATACCTGCAAATACAGGGTTTGTATTTCTTATTCAGTTGATCTATACATGCACGTGTTGTTTACATGTGTTGTTTATTTGATCTATACCTGAACTACAGGGAGTAAGTAAAAGAGAGGTGTGGCTCAGTGAATGAGGGACAAAGGGACTCTGGGGATGATTACAGGGGAGAGGACCTCTCAATGTCACAGTGGGGTCAGGAGGAGGGAAGACTGTACTGACTCTCACAGTCTTCCCCTAATCAATGGTCAGTGTGGCAGGGGCCCAAGGAAATGCCTAGGGTCCAGTTTTTCCATATTTTCAATTTTTTTTTGTTACAAAGATTAGCTGTTTTTGAATGTATTAAACATAAATTATTTTACTCCCAGTCCCATCACATGACATCAATATCATCGGTGTGCTGATTCGGTGGCGCAACGGGCCACTTGACTAGACTTGCCCCCCAGGGCCTTAGGATGCCAGCCCTCCCCTGACAGCACACAATAAGTTTTTGTTTCGTTCGTTTTCTTCCGGGGCAACAGTAGTAGTGGAATAGTCTTTTAATGTCATATTGTGAATCTTCTTCTGCCTTACCTTTTGCCAGAGTAGAGTATTGCGAGGACAGCTCTGGGTTCTGCAGAAAAAAGATTTTACAGTTATAAAATGCAGAATGGAAAACAAATCAAGCCTCACAAAGGGGAACCCGGTGCTGCAGTGCTTTTATTCATGACAAAAGCTGATAAATCCAACAGAAGAGAACTTACAACCAGAGGTATTGTTACATTATACATCATCTAAAAACATTGAATTGACTATTACTGCAATCAAGATTCTTCAGAAAAGATGAGTCCCCATTATTCTTAACAATAACTCAATCCCTTAATACACAGGGAACTCGGTCTATAATATGGGCTGATTTGGGCCATTTGTTTTCTTTTTAAAGGGACCATTCCAGGACAATTCATCTGTTATGTGATTCAATCATATGAGGGCGAGAGTTCTGCCCTGACTATGAAATGTGTCGTTTACATTTGAAATAAGGATAGATAGTCGATTGGTTACAAACATCAGTTACTGTTATGATTACATTGCACAAATGTATAGCATAACCCTATCTCTCACCATATCGGTTCTTGCAAGAGGCTTGGGCTGATCAGGTTCTTCCCATGCCGACTCAGTCACTTCTGCCAAGCTACCGGATGAATCCTCTCTACTTATCTCAGACAAAATGGAAGATGTATCCCTTGTATTCCAATTGAGGTCCCCCTGTCCTTCATTCTGAGTTGGGGGAGCATCACTCTTTGGCATGGCCTCCAGCCTAGCAAGCGGTATACCAATTTCCCCTTGTGCCAGTGTACCGTCTTCATACTGAAAGAGGCTCAACAGCTCATCTGTGCTAGTATCTGACATAAAAAGACCTCGGCTACTACAGAGTGGGGTACTAGACTCAGATAATTTAGGGGGCGCTTGGGATAGGCCTTTTCCAGTGACGATGTGCAGAGGACAGGGTGAGCAATCGTTCTGGCTCTCTTGCGACTCTGTTTCCTTGTGGTCTGATTCACCACAATGGGTGGAACTGGAAGGATACGACTGCCCCGTTTCATAATCTAAACTCGGTAGCTGATTTACCAGTTCCTGCATGTGGAAACTACACAGTGGCAATGCCTCCTCCTGCTGGGCATCCAGTTCCATCCCTATGAGTTCTGGGGTGAGTGGAGGTCTTGTGTCCATATCTGGGCAACTGTCCACACGCGGCGGCGCTCTAGACAAGGATTCATCGCAGGTGGACTCCAATTGGCACTGGCTTGGCGGATTCTGGCAGGCAGCCTCGCAGGCTTGGGCCGGTTGGGATAACATGTTGTCTGCATTCATATTGTCTGTATGCGAGTGTTCAGGATATGTCCTTGGGAGAGAGGAGAGGGGGTTGGGTACTTGCATTTGGACATCCATTCCATTCTCCATGGTGGTAGCACTTCAGATATCCAATGCAATGTGAAAAAGGGAGACAAGAAAGTCTAATATAGCTCAAAATGTATGTAAGCTTCCCTGCTAATGTCAAAACTCAGTGTAACATTTAATAATTCTATTACCCAACCTTTATACAGCTAGTTCCCTTATCTACCCCCTTTAAATGGCTCCTCAGTGCACACTTCGACTCCTACATGCTGATAAAGTCCCCCCTCTTATTTCTGTAAACATTCTAATCTAATTCCGTCTTCACCATGACCCCACATAAGGTACCCCGGGCTCTACTAAACTGGGGCCGCGCAAAGGATTATGGGACTTGTAGTGCACACGACAAGATCGCGACGTAAATTCGGTTTAAAGTGTAGAGAACTAAACTCCAAACGGGAAACACAGCTGTACACGTTGGAAGCGCTGGAGGTTTGTAACACTAGTGAGGACTTACCACAGGAAAAGTTTAGATATCCGGAAGAAACGATTAAAACCTGTTCGTTTTGGAGGTGCTTCTCGTCTATAACTTCAAGTACTCTTCAGGACATCCCCGCTGCCAAGTTGTCAAATTGTGACAGGGTTAATGGGCGGTGCCGAGGAGGGGGATAGTGAACTACATTTCCCGGCATGCCTCGACTCGTGCCCTGTGTGCGTGCCCCGGAAGTGTCTGCACATGTGCGGTGTTATGGCAGGGAGAGCGGTGCTGAGTGCTGCGGGGGTCTTTGGTCGCCTTGGTTGGGCACCGGTGAGGGGCTACGCCAAGAAAGCGGGTGAGAGGGGAATATGTCTACCCGCCGCAGCTCGATTAAATAAATAGATCAGTGGTGTTCATCGAAACGCCTTTATATCATTTATCATTCCATTATGCAAGAGAAGGTCTTGCACCGGTTTCCCAGTCCTAGTGACACAATCACCTTCAATGTCTCCTCTAGTGCCTTGTTGGTGTAGTTTGTGTTAAGACCTGTGAGGTTGAGCAGATTAGTGCAGCATTAATGCCATCTTCCAATACCTGCTCTTAATTACATCGATCTTTATTATACTTGTATGTTTTATTGTACAATTGCTTTATATTTTATGAAGAGCACAATACCTGTTATAAAGGTTCACATGTTCTCAAATGGTTCTTCTCGCACCATCTATAGATATAAATGTCACCAGATCGGTCATTTTATTATTTCCTGAAGGTTTCATCACATGAACCTTTTAAGGAGTGTTTCCAGTTTTCTATGGCAACAACCTATCCATGCCTGCTTTTGTGTCACATGATAATGTTCCCGGCATTTGGTGGAGTGGTGGTGTTGCATTTAGTTATATGTATATATTTAAGCTTTTCTGGAACATTGTAAATTTTCATTTAACCCAGAGTACAATATGATACGCAGGTGATGGCAATATTTTCAGTAATCAAGTTTTTCTTGGGTTTGCAGACTAGCTACTTACAATACATATATATATTTATATATATATATATATATATATATATATATAATGAGAATTCTTGCTTGGTCTATTTAAATGGTGTTTTATGCTAATTTGGAAGAGTGTCATAGTTTGGAGAAGTAATCATATCAGGTTTATTTTTCTCATTTTAAGAGGCACTCTGCTCATCATGTGCACTTTAATGCATATGAGATTTCCCCTAAATGTATATTCCCCATTTGCCCCTTTCCTCACCCCCAGCTGTGTTCCGTGCATGGCACATCTCCTTGCACATGATATACTTACCGCCAGTCAGCTACCAGTGCTGGTTTGGCGGATGCTCCAGGCGGGGGTCTAATGAGAGTCCTGTGGGAAAAGCACTTCCATTGATTTCAGTAGGAGCTATTTCCTGCCTCTGGTTGGACGGGGCACGGATGAGGCTGGGAGCTCTGCAGCTTCTCCCTGGGGTAGGTGTTTTTTTTTTAAATTTAATTTCTTTTAGTACTTTCACATGGCCTCATTGTTCACCTAATTTGTCCCTTTAACTGAGCAGGAGACGTGTATCCCTTGTTGTCTTCTAGTTTTAAGTTGATGTGGGTTAAAACTCTTCTCTTTAATCCACAGTTGTGAAGGGGAAAGGCAAAGGAGCAGTCAAAGAGGTGCTAAAGGGACCCGAAGTATGCAGAGACCCAGCAATCTTAACCACACACGCAATGGGGGTCAATATATACAAAACTGGACCAGATGTGAAGTTAAAAGAAGATTCAGAATACCCTGAGTGGTGAGTGAACTTTTATACCATTAGGATTCATAACCTGCCGGTACCTCCTTTCATCAGAAGTGGTAGAGACTAACACTGTGACAATCAAGGGTAGGAAACAAGCAATGTCTGTCATACTGCTTGCCTGAGTTTGTTAATTTGATTAAAAAGAAATTGGTGCTGTAGGTGGTCTACTCAACATTTGTTGTGCTATAAAGATCAGTGTTTCTAGCTTGTGTTTGATGTTCCCTCGTGAATTGTATATAGATAAAATCATTTTAATTATTACCCTTAATTTCTCATTTCTTCTCTGGGGACATAGGTTGTTCCAGATAGATTTGGGTCCTCCTAAAACCTTGGATGAGCTAAGTCCAGACACCCCTCAGTACTGGAGGCTGCTTCGAAAGATGCACATGTGGAGGAATAACCGCCTTGCCAAGAACAAGAAGCCGTGAACTGGGGACTTGAGATTTAAATCAGACTCTTTTCTGTCATCACACTTTAAAAAGCTACTACACACTGATTTTTTTTTTCTGCTCCAGATAAAGCAGGAATACTTGCAAATAAATGATGTCGATTTATAGACTGGAAACCCTGTGCCTTGATATAATAAGGATGTTTCTGTTTTAGGTTCATGCAATTTGATTGAGCAAAGTATGGCTATCCTTCATTGACGTTTTTGTGTTTTCTGGGCTATTGTACTTAAGATCTGGAATGTCCCACTACTCTTCATGCTGTGGGACAGACGTGGTACCCATACCCCATGCTGTCATACTGTTCAAGCTTAATTAATTCCACTATGTTAACCCTCAATGGGATAGGGTCACTAATCTCCCCCTGGTTTACAGTCTGTTTACCATTGCACTGCTGGCATACCCAATCTATGAGCAGCCCTAGTTTTAGCACAACTTTGTGTTATATATATATGTATGTCTACGGGAATTAGATCATTATGCTTAGCCAAGGAGAACTTGGAACTGGAAATTATTTCATACATTTTCACGCACATATAGAGTGTTTGGATGTACTTGCTGTGGGGTGACAATGAAGTAGTAATTTAAAGAGGGAATTAAAGCCATAAAAGTGAAGAGGCAGAGTCTTTTTTAAATCTTATTTAAAAAACAGGTTTCAAGTTAAATATTGCATAATATTTAAACGAAGGGGTTTCTTTCCCTATATATAGTGCACTGGTATCTGCGTGAAGGTAATGACAAATTATATCAAAAACAAAGTGAGACTTATTGTCATTTTGTAAAAGATGTAATATTCAGGCTACTGAGACCAGAGGTAGCAGCTTTCATTCATTCATTATTAAGAGCAACTGGAATAGATAGTAAAAGTAATTTGTTAAAAGTAAAAAAACAATTGCAGTGAGAATCACGGTTAGTGTTACGTCAAATAATACCTGGTTTATTTCTGATTTGCATTAATTACACTAAAGCATCCCCAACATGATTTCTACTGTCCCACACTGAAGCCTTTCTCCTAAAACACGGATTTGAAAAGAGTGGGGCAGGCAAGGAGGTTCCGTAACATATCATTTTAATGTGTAGCTGATTAGCCAAATAATTGGGCATCACCTATGACAGCTACAATTAAGTTCAGTTATTTGGTGCTAGTACTGCTGATTTTTGCTAACATCTCTTTTTAAGTACAATGATCATCCCTATACACCGAGGCAACATTCTCATTGGTCTCCCCTGTCAATGTAGCCATGCAAGCAGGTGTCACATCAGTCTTCATATCAAAAGAATGCATGCTTATTCAACTGTAAACTGTGACAAAATCATTCGTAATGTATCTGTATCCCTACATCTTTGTGGTCAGATAGTTTTGCGATCTGGTTTAAAAAATGGTTACTGTACATCACATAGGTTGCCATGTCTTATCTATGGTCTGAATGTGCTCTTTGGCCTTCATGCGGAGTGCTGCAATGCTGGAGCTTCTCTGGTCCAACTCCTCCAAGGGAAACTTGTCCATGAAGCCTCCCATGCATTGGTAAGCACCACTGCTGAGAGGCTGGATAGAAGACATTGGAGGTCCACTGTTCAGGAAAGTGTGACTCGGGTAGGGGGGCTGAAGAGCCTGAGATGGAGCCATAAATCCAGTCATGCTGTGGACAGTGGTGGCACCAGAAATGGGTGAAGTTAGCCAGGGATCCAGAGGCAAAGATGAAGTAAGGGACCCCATATTTGTAGCTATCGGAGTCCTTGAGAAGGATAAGATTGGTGAATCATGGAGCTTAGTAGTCGAGGACTCCAACTTTTCCTGGCGCCTCCATTTTGCACGTCTGTTTTGGAACCAAACCTGGATTAAGCAAGTATTGCAGGTATTAGAAAATAAGTGGGCATTTGAGCAAGAGCAGGTAATCAGGTGTTATTGAGGGAGAGAAATCTGTAGCATTTAGGATAAGTGCAATTGGCTTTCCTGAGGCCAGATCCCAGCTAACGATTATTCCATTAGCGACTCGAAATGCTTACTAATTGGATAGTTCAAGTTAAGGATTAGCAGGGAGAGGGTGCTAAGCAGGTGCCGTCCAGAGACATAGAAGAACATAGAGGAATATAACAAAACGTGTCGTGGCAGAACTAAAAGATGATGGTGTGTGTACAGAGGTGTTTTATAACTAGGGGAGAGTAGTAACAGAAAGAAGGGAACTTAAGATGAGTTAATAATTCTATTAGACGGCTGAGGAAACATGACTATTAAGCACACAATCAGAGTATTTTAGGATTGTTACTAAGTACAAGTTGTTCTTTTAATACAACTTTACTTGGGTGATTGATCCTTTCCTATGGTTTTAAATTATGTATTTAATTTGTCTTTTTGTGATATATGAGTGACTTTCTTTAACTTTATCTGCACATCCTGAGTCTACCAATATAGGTAATTGTATTTTATTTGGGTTACATTTCAACCTTAAAAACGACACTTACCTGATTCTTTATGGTAATCTAATGAAGTTCCTTAACCCATAGACCTTAATTCCTCTGCGCGATTAAGACTGATACATTCTATTGTTTAATACATGCCTGCATGACAATGTGTTTTTGTCTAGCAGGTTGGGCCAAGATCCCTGTTACGAATGTAGTATTTTGTAAAAACTTTTTTAACCACGTTAAAAAAATGGTGAAATTAAAATAAAAAAGGAAACCTATGATGAGAATTCCCTTTGAAGCCAAGCAAGCTCAAGAACATATTCCTTTCTCTTTTTAATCCATTTAGGAGAAGTTTAGTTCTCCATTAGGAGAATTTTAGATGTTTGACAAATTGCATATATATATATACACACACACACACAATAATGTTTGTGTTTTAAGAATATTGGCCAACTAGTTCATTTCAGACATCGCTATCTATGTGAGCATGGAAATTTTTCTCCTAGAAATCTGGCCTCACCTGGACCCGAACTTCTGGCAGGCTGACCTTCATTGCAAGCTCCTCTCGACTGTATACGTCAGGATAGTGAGACCGCTCAAAGGCACGTTCTAGTTCATGTAACTGGTAGGTGGTGAAGGTTGTACGATTCCTGCGGTGCTTCTTTTTGGGAAGATCATCTTCTTCCCCCTCTGGAGGACCAGGAGTTGGTGTGCTACCTCCCCTGAGGTCACCCAAGTCACCATCACACTTGTCTAGGAACATCCCAAAGCCTGATAAGACAGGAACAGGGGCCCATATTTGTTGTATTCTTTTTTGCATTTCTTCTAAACAAAATGTATTTTTTTTTAGAAACAAACGAAACCAATTTTTAATGTCATGGAGAAACACATTTTAAAAAAAAATAAAATTGTAATTTGTTTATAAGTAAATATTAAGACTGCTATGATCATAGATTGAATTGGCCAACATGAAGTAAAAATTGACCTCGTATCAAGAAATCAGCAAATTTATATCCACTGGCACAAAGAATAACCATAAGAAAACCCTTTTTGTATAGCTTTGTATACACAAACAAACTTCTCCTGTTCTTTTACAGAGTAATGGGTGCTACCATATGATACCTTGTATCGGTAGTTTGAGGTAGGGTACTGGTGAAATAATTGCTTCTGCTGCAGTTAGATTGTAGGATCCTCGATAAGCTCCTTATTCCAAGATCTGCTGTAGTTGGGGGATTACGAGTTTCTGTCTTGTCTCAATTCAGCAAACAGCTACACAGTTGCTTTCCAGAACAAGACACCTCTAGAGATCAGAGGAATTACATAGCGATGGATTTCAGATATATGCCAAACTATAATGGTGACACTGCTTGCCGAGTCTTGCTGAGACCTTACATCAGTTTCCGTTGCTATAATCTAAGATCTTTATGTTGTTGAAGTAACACATTTATTCAAACAAGTATTATTGATATACAGTACTTCAGAGCCTTCGAGGCTTTAGGACTTTCTACCATGGTCTTTTTTTATTCTACATACATGCATGTATCATATGCATGATCATAAATGAATACCACAGGTTTCAGTAGTATGATGTCTGAAATATACCAATATATCTGTAATTGACCATTCAGAGCAGGTATAGCTAATTTTATCTATCTATCTATCTCACTTTCAGAATAGTGTGGCCTTCTCATGTGGATGCTGAAACCCTACCAGATACTTTTTGTCATGAAATATATTTTAAATCCATCCTAACATCCAAATGTTAAAAGAACACTTTTCTATAACATCTGTAAATAAAGTCCTGCTGTAGGAATCCACCTTCAGACTTTCTTTTATAAGAAAACCTGTCCTATGTAAGTTATTTGGCATAAAGATGACATTGACATCATCATATTCCTACAGTATTCAAAAATATAGCATTACTGTAGCCTACGACTCAATAGAATAAACGACTCATATTCCCAAAAGGAACTTCTCATATGAGTCATATTTAATGTTTACGACTAAAGACATATATACAACTATATACCTTAAATACAGATTCCACTCAAGTAGATATACAACTATTGTCCAGATATAAAGTGTCAGCAATACGTTCAGACTTGATGATAGTTAAATATAGGTCCATTTATACTGGACATCGGTGGGATCTTGTACTGAGGTCCCCTATCCTGCTCTTAAGATGTCTAATTAATTTATTGTACAGTCGTTACAGGACTTAATTTCTAATTTTGTTTTAATCATGAGTACAGTAAAGCTACACAAATACAATGATAACCTACGCGTTCTAACCTACCCAAAAACCACATAATTTTCTACATATTAAATTCAATATCTCTTGCTGTATATTTCATTACTTAGGCCTACTTCGCACTTGTTCCCAATGGTTTATAGCAGTCATTATTATTTCCTCACCCTGCAATCTCACTATTACCCCAAAAGTTCAAAGAGGTCACCGACAATGGATTACGTAGACCCTCTATTGATCTCTTGCCTTAATGTCTAATATTTACAAAAACAATTTATATGCACGCCAAATAACAACGTCAAATAATAAATTAATAATAAAGGGCAAACAATGGCAGCACAAGCCATATAATATATACAACTTGATGTTCCTGATCATCTTATAATAGTGAATATTCGGTTACCTGGCAGCTTCCTCCACCACTACACTTAATCGGAAGCAAACAAACGGATCAGCTTCAATGTAAAGTCCTCCCGGCTTTGCGGATTTTAGAAGTAGTTGTGGTCGAGGGGGTTGGAGACGGTTTCAGCAAGGATGAAATCTTGATGAAATCTTCACAGATGTCCGCAGGCACTGAAGGGAGAATCAGCAGCCGCGGGGGGATTACAGGAGTTTATTAAAGGGTCACCTCCCCCTCTTAACGATGATTGGCACTGCTCTGGGGATAGAGTGAGCCTTGGCATTTATGTTGTGTGACATTTGATGTTTAGTTTACCTGTAAGTCAAATTTTAGTCTTCAGTAGGAAAGTTTTGCGCACAATTGCTCTTAAAAATCTTTAATGCCAAAAGCTGTCATTACCCATTGGGTATTGATCAAACTTTGAAATTGCTATTATTTCCTTTATTATACTTTTATTTTTTTGGTAATTAATTTTTGTTCAGCATGAGGTCCACCAAGAGAAACAACTAAATTCTTACATTTTAAGAAATGCTCAATGAAACGTTGGGGGTTCTCCTTGCCCAAATGATAGTCTCTTTGACATCATACTGAGATAGTTATAGTAACGCATACCTCATGGACCAGTTCTTTTCCTCTGTAACATGTATTAGAAAGTATGGACTCCATATGCCTAGGGTCTCCACAGATTATCCTAGTGAGGACCGTGCAGACACCAGGCAGAAAGGAAGCAAAAAAGATCTCCCATCAATATCTTCAGAGACTTCAAATGCCATAATTTAAGGATAAAAAATACATCAAATGTTCAGCTTTTTTCTGTAAACCGAAGAACCCCACTTGTGATGAATTCCACAATGTGACCCCGTTTATCTTATGAATAGCAGTGTCTTTTTATTATCCAAATGCATTATGTAACATATATAAATCCTGGATCTCATTAGCAGTTTTTTTACCTTTCTTCCAATATAATTAGATCATTCTACATACATACGTCATAGGCTGAATTTATAACACTACAACATTTGGTATCGTAGAAAGTTTTGCTATGATAACCCACTTCTAGTATTTTTATTTATTAATGCAACTTAAAAAGCAAAAGTCCTAGAAGAGAATCCATGGTTCCCTCCATTTAACTGGCACAGAATCATTCTATATTTTAACAAGTTTTCAATCCACGGGCAAATATTTGTTAGGCCTAAACCCGATTTCAAGTCTGTGTAAAATGCGTATTGGAGTCCATTACGGTAATGTATTTTATTACAAGCAAGACACTGCATGCATTCTCTACTGAAAGCAAGAAACACATGCGCCTTAGCACTCCCATGGAAACCAGTTGAATATAAACTTGCATTTTTCAAGCTAATGAATGCAGTAATTTTAATGCAAAAAAATGCATTTTAGTGCATGCAGAGTTGTGGGGTTTTGAGAATTAAGAATGATTTCACACTATACCAGAGATGTTTCTCTTCTCTTGTATAGTTTTATTGTACAGAAAACAATGGAGAAGAGGGAGGGCTTGGGTTCAATACAGTATGGTGTATGCTGTAATTGGTTTGAAAATATTGTATAACTTTAATAAAAAGTGTTAAAAAAAAAGAATAGAGGCTCTGCAATGGCCTCATTCAGCTCTCAAAGAACCCTCAGGTGAACGCTGTTATTAATCTTAACTTTTACTATTTTATTTCCTCTTGAGTGGATCCCCCTATTGGGTGACCAGGTTCCCCAGTGTGTTGCCGCTCCATGGGCCAGTGGTTCGATGATCAATGATGATTATATAACAGCTATAACTGGCCAGTTTGCACAACAGAGGTCTGTTCCTAGCAGATACAACTTCAGTAGTGATCTTCTCACATGCCAAGCATCCTTCAGAAACTAGGTGCTGGAACATGACATATTGACATCAGGTCCCTCCGCTTAGAAGAGGACACACAACTTAAGGTAGGACGTGGGGGTTGTTGGGGGAATTGGCTTGGGCTAGGACAGCAACCACTTTAAAAACACCACTGCTTTTCACACACCAGGGCTAGACTGGGGATGGAAAGCTAGCAGCATCTTAGTAACATACCCCCATCTGCAGCTACACCCTTACAGTGTGCCACTTACTGAGGGACCAGATCTACTTGAGGGGTAAGTGTAAGTGTGCCACCCGCATCCAGATCCCCAAACATTTACCTGGTTTGCCAGATGGCCAATCTAGGCCTGCAACACACCTTCAAGTAAAAATTGAAGAGAGACCATGTGGTTACCTTAATTCAAATGATATGATGAAATCATATGTTATAATTGCAGATGAAGAATGAAGTGAACCGGAAAAGAAAAGAGTAATTCATTCAACATTGATTTAATCTTAGAAAAACAGCACAACATTCTTATGGATGTATTAACACATTGCGGTACATTTCTATATTGAGATTTTTGTACCAGGTTAGTTTAGCCCTTCAAGTATCCCCTTCAATCTAAAAGTAGCCAATTTTGTTATAAAATCCTCACCACATATTTTTTAAATATATTAGTTATTTATTAAAATGTATTAGTGACACAGAATTTCAGAAAATATATATTTAAGGACTATTGCCAAGTGTTCCTATTAGGTTGAAAAATGTGGCAAGAGCATGACATGAAATTAGTTTGCATCCATATGTTCACAATGTGCCCTTGCAGAATGCTGGCAGCTGTTTAAAGGAAAATTCCAGACATTAATTAAAGTAAAATGAACATTTGGGTCAAAATCCTATTTAGTTTTTTTAATTTTTAGAAAATCTTTTTATTTTTTAGTGCTTTGTGAAGAGGGAGAAACTTTGTGCCACAAAGTAGTCCGCAAGCAGGGCTCAATAGCCATGCATTGATCATGATCGGCTTGCCTAAACGCAAACGTCATCCCAGTGGTAAAGACAGAGCACCATGATTTAGGGCTGCTTTGCTACCTCAGGGCCTAGACAGCTTGCTATCATCAAGGGGACAATGAATTCCCAAGTTTATCCAGGAATCATTCTGGATAATGTTATCGTGTCTATCTCTTAGCTGAAGCTCAGTAGAAGTTGTCAAATGCAGCAGGACAATGGCCATAAACCTCAATTAAAATCTACTACGGAATGGTTCCAAAAATAAAAGTCTACTTTTTGAAGGGGCCCAGTCAGAGCCCAGACCTTGACCCACTAGAGATGCTGTAGAATGACCTCAAGAGAATTGTTCACACCATGGGCGTAGGAACCGGGGGGACGGGGGGGACAGATCCCCCCCCCCAGTAACCCCTGCTACTTACCTGTGGGAGGGTCTTCTGTACTGCACAGAGGAAGCGGAACCCAGCAGAGTTCACGTGACATCACATCACATCCTGCTTCCTCTGTGCAGTACCAGAGAACGCAGAGGGAGGCCGCGCCTTCTGAAGTCTGTGAGCGGCATCGAGGAGCTGCAGTGCAGGTAGGGGGGTGGGGAGGGTGTTTGAATCAGTATGCGTGATTGAGGGAATGAATCTGTGAATGAATTAATCACACTCCTGTCATGCCAAGTCATATTGCTAATTTTTTTTGTCCAATTGTGGTTTGTTACATACTTTTATTAAAAATGTGAGGTTTTATTATTATTTTTAAAGGTGGGGTTTTGGCTAAGTGAACCGTGAATGTTTTGGTCCAGAATTTTCATTTTGGTGCAGAATTTTCATTTTGGCGCATCCCTAGAATAAATAGAACTATTTCATTTTTAATTATCCTGAGTCCTGAATTTGTAGTCACAAAACTTTCTAGGCCCAGAAATCAGTGAGAGGAAAAGTAAAGGTTTTGTGTCATTTACTTTATTTTAATCTGCATATTTTATTAAGGGCCATATTTTCTCACAGTGAAAAATGAGTGCGATAGGGAGAGGGTAGCTAGTGAGAAGGGAGGGTAGGGAGAGGGTAACTAGTGAGAAGGGGGTAGGGAGAGGGTAGATAGTGTGAGAAGGGAAGGTAGGGAGGGGGTAGATAGTGTGAGAGATGTGGAGAAAGTGGGGATCTGATGGGGGAAAATGCTGTCCCCCCCAGATTTTTAGGGGTTCCTACGCCCATGGTTCACACTAGACATCCTAAGAACATGGACATGCAGACAGCCTAAGAAAGAAGGGTCCAAAATTCCTCCTGATCATTGTGCAGGAAGTGCTTGTTTGAGTTATTGCTACCAAAGGAGGTTCGACCAGTTATTAAATCCAAGGGTTCACTTACTTTTTTTGCCAGCATTGTAATGTTTAATAGGTGTGTTCAATAAAGACATGAAAGTTTATCGATTTTATTAGCTTAAGCACATTATGTTTGTCTATACTTATGACTTAGATGTAGATCAGATTTTATGAACAATTAATGCAGAAAACCAGGTAATTCCAATGGGTTCATTTACTTTTGCTGGCCACTATATGTATATATATAACGTCACAAAATAAAAACTCTTGCTTCAGCCCTGTCCGTTAACCGCACCTCTAAGTATACCCATAAAAATAAAATTGCCACTATCTGAAATATGGGAAGGTATTCCTATTTCAATTACATTTGTTTTCACCCTCAGTCCCTCATTTACCTCCATTATGCTATCCTAACCTTTTATTTACCATAGTGCCGTAACATAATGTACTTCTGTAGATATATTGCTCATTAAAATAGGTTTGCTACCAAATACCTATCCCCTAATAGATTTTGTATTTCTAATGAACCAGTGCCAACTTGTTATTAGTAATGTTAGAGCAACAGAAATTGTGAATTGTTATTATTGTTGCATATACAAAACAAAATATATTTTACAAATATATTTAATAGGAACACTTTGTATATTTCAATGGATTAATCAAGTAATACCGTAAATGTATGGAATCAGAAAAAAGATAAACAGAAAGTGGATGTTCAGGATTCTGGATACTTTGTTCATTCCTTAAAGGGACATTAACCCACGCACAACAGCACCGGTTCAAAGTGCCATGCTGTTCTAACACCTGTAGCCGGGAGGAGTTTGCATGGCTCTGGGGGGGTCCGTAAAGCTTTGATCGGATTCATCACATTAAAATATTAATGCAGAATGTCTCCATTCCGCTAATTGGTGGTTAATTGGTTAAGAGGCAGCTCTGCGACTGGTGGCAGTTTAATGACAGATTTAACCCCCAATCCTATTAGAAACAAAGCAGCTCAGATGCTGCAAGATGCTGTGTCAGCTACTCCATGGGTTGTGATGAAGGGGTTCATGTACATTGCCGGGGGGGCACAAATAGAATCACATAAACAGAAGGTTATATATATTTGTCCATGAGGACCAGATTTACCCTTTAAGCAGGCATTCTTCTTATTAATCTTATTAAGAAACAAACATCACGCACGCCCTTAAAATTCAATGTTACACAGATTATGGTACTATACACTACTGACACTTAGGGGCCACTGTTTCTGTTTACAGTACTTTTGACACTACTGAATGCATGGAAGGTCTGGCACCTTTTGGCATGGGGGAGGACCCTCTTCACTGTTACCAACACACAAAACACTAACACGCTTACTCGCACACTAACACAACCCCCACTGAGCTCCATCTCCACCAACCTGCCTATGAGTGAATGTGTGAACCTTGGAACTTTCTAAATAAGCTGACCCTGATACTGTTTTAATATTAACCCTATAATGGTCCATTATGAAGACTACATATAGCCACTTGTCAAACGTGTTAACCAAATCACTCTAATACTCTGATTTCCAATACTTGGAAACTCTCTGTTTTTTGCCCCAATCTCAGGGTCACAGTTGTGATGATATATAAGACTCCTAATTGGTGCTTTTGGTGTTATGGTTGATATCCCTGATTGTATGCGGGTGGTTCAATTAAGTGTATCTGTAAATAGTGACAAGTCAAGGTTCCCATGAGGACCAGGATTAGAGCCATTTCGGTTAGAGCCCTGCGCGGGACTGCTTTTTTAATCCCGCTCCCGCTGTTTTTAATTCCACTCCCGCTATGTGGGTGTTCCGCTCCCGCCACATTTGTGGCCAATCCCGCCCGCTCCCGCCACATTTGTGGCCAATCACGCCCGTCTCCTTACCTGATTTCCCGCGCAGTCCCACAAGGCTGCCCTCGAGTTGTTCCCTCACAGCCTCTCTTCTCTTGCTCCGCCCAGGAACAAGGCCGAGTCACAGGAAGTTACGTCACATCGCGTGACTCCGCCTTGTTCCTGGGAGGAGCAAATTAGGAAACACTGTAATGGAGCAGCGAGAAGGCAGCCTTGCGGGACTGCGCGGGATTACCGGGACCCGCAGGTACAGTGCCTGACCGCCCGCTCCCGCCCGCCCCCGCAAGTTTTTTGGCGGGTCCCGCGGGATACGCGGGACCTGCCTCCCAATGCAGTCCTTTAATTTGGGTAACACATTTGGCCAGTGACTACATAGAATCTTCACAATGGGCTATTAAAGAATTAAGAGTCCCTGGGTCAGCTCATTTAGAAAGTTCCCAAATAAGGATATCAACCATAACATACTAGTAGCAAACCACCAAATGGGAGTTTTGGATGTGATGCCAGCAGTGTAGAATAGGAAGTAGTCAGTTCCAGACTGTGTGCCCTAAGAATCTATCCCTTCACCCTGGAACCCTAAGATTGGGGCAAAACACTGAGACTCAGGGTCAAACCTTGAGAGCTCCAAGATATGGAATATGACATCCCATTATTTTAACCATAAATTAAAACTAAAGAATTTACAGTTGAGTTATATGCAATGACTTGAGGTGAGAAAAATATATAACAGAGTTAAAGTGGTCAGATCAAATTGAAGATGTACCTATACATACAAGGACATTTTGGTTTATTACAAACTTAAAAGTGAACTCCTAAGATGTTTTTAAATTTTAGTAATTAAATAATATATACTTAATCCTTTATCTAAAACCCCTATAAACATTTAATATTGTTTACCAAATGTGTTCACACATGTACTGTTCTAATATGGGGTATACCAGATATAATATGCACCAGTGTGATATGTTTAGGCCACTAACATTGATGTGTGAATCTGATAACCAGTGACCTGAAATGCCATTAAACTGAGAGTAACTGACCTGGAAGCACCTTTAATTTCCAGGTCAGTTCTGTTGGAGATTTGTTTACATTATTTGTTTGAATACTTTCAATGCTTCTGTTCATAGGAGCATATCATGGATTGTGACTTGGCCCCACAAACATGTGGGAACTGAACACACACATGGAGCAACCATGCAGCATAAACAAATTTGTACCAGGGTCTAATATGCACATCGAAAAGGGGTGAAATTGTGCATATTATACCTGAGATTTTATGTTACTTGTGGGAAGCTGCACTGATGATGGGAGATGCAGTGTGTGTGTAAGAGTATGGTGTTAAAGTGATGTTAGTGTATGTGTATTTGTGTGCATGTGTAACTGAATGGTAGAGTGAGTGCCTATATTGTATGTACTGTATAGTGTTAACACGTGTGTGAGCATATTGTCTTAGCATGTGTGTGTGTTACTGTATGGCAATGGAGTGTGCGTGTGTTAGTATATGTGTTAGCATGTGTGTGTATGTTATTAGGTATTAGTATCCATGTCTAAGTGTATGGTGTTAAAGTGAATGAGTGTGCGAGTATATGGTGTTGGAGAGTGTATGGTGGTACAGTGAGTATTTGTTAATATATGGTGTTAGCATGCATGTGTGTGTATATGGTGTTAGCATGTGTGAGTGCTGTTAGCTTGTGTGTGCATGTTACTGTATGGTATACTAGAGTGTCAGTAACTACATTTATATGTGATTTTCTATGTATCCCATGATCCAATGGCACTCCCTTAGTTTGCCATTGCAAATGGGGTGCTTCTGGGAGATTGGAACACTGCAGTGATTACATCACACGCAACCTTGAGTACAACTTAAATGTGTATATGCAGATGCAACAAATGGCATCTGACATCTCATATGGAAGCTGTATATTGCCAAAAAGACCAGAATGTGCGGCAATATATGGTTTTATATTAGACATGGCTTCCAATTTCAACACAGCATAGTAGACTTGTACAAATGGATGAAAAACGATCAACGATCATCAGACTAATGTTTTGCTTTGTTTTTGGTCTATTTGTTTTCAAATTTTGTTTTGTTTGGTTTATTTTTTAACAAATTGTTTCCTGCCCTTTTGTCCATTTGGAAACCAAAGAAGCAGACAAAGAAAGAAGACACGTGGTTAAGCTTACAAAGAAAGAAGACAGAAGTAAGAGGTAAGTAGAACAAGAAGTGACAAGAGAAAAAGCGGAGCTGCGGGACAGGAGACAGGGACAGCGGAGGGTCGGCGGAGGAGGTAGAGAGACATAATGAGAGAGCATAAGAGAGGTTGAGAGAGAGTGTGTGTGAATGAGAATGTGAGAATAAAAATTCAGAGCTCTCTGCTTCATTTTCGTTTCTTTTGTTCCCTCCTCGTTTTCGGTCATGCGTATGAAACGATGGCAATTTAAAAAAAAATTCATAGGAATCCAAATGCATATGTCTGCAGGATAGTAGTGCCCTATTTAGTTCAAAGTCCAACTGGGAGAGGCGACACTGAAGAACTATGTAGAAAAATGTTACTGCAGGCTTTGAACGCATAGGAACTAAGGACACCTATGAAAAACTTTAGGCAAGCTTTTTAGAACACTGCATGGGCATACGATTATCCTGAATCTAAGGTGAGACCAAGGACTGATTACAATTTGAGAGTTTAAAGCAGGAAAAATGACTATGATTCTTATCTCCCATCAAATTCTGTTTATGCATTTATGTTGGTGAGATGAATGGTTCATGGTTTAAGTGTCACAGTGCCCTTGAAGCTCTCCCGAGTTCATCCGAGGTCAGCTGGGAGGTGAGGTCGCATAACAGGCTTCAACTGCGTTATTTGAAATCCTGCAACCACGTGGCTCTGCTTGCATTGGATGCGGCGGTTACCGTGTTAAGTCCTGACACAAAGTCCTTCCTATGGTGGGTCCAGCTTTGTGCAAAAGAATCTCTAGCTTTTCAAGTGACATAAGGATATCTACAAAAAATCCTCTGTTAGGATTGTAGTTGAATGGCATTGTCTTAATTTGTTTAACTTTATTTTGGGGTGGTAAAACTGATTCTATAGCAGTATCATAAGAGAGATTTAATAACGCTCAAGTATCATAAGTATTGGATGTTGTACTTTTGATGATTCTTAGATGAATTGTACTGAATTTATACTATGTCCCAAATAATTTTGTTTTTTATTTTAAAATTAAATAAAGTTATGCTTGCCAATACAATAATAAAAAAACTTCAATTCAATAGTTGTTCAGTACAGTGTTTTAGGAAATGTGAATGTTTAACTGTGGGTAAAAAGGATCTTCTTATACTTAGAAAAATCCGACGGTGTCCGCTACATGATTCTATGAAAGAATGTTTATAGGGTTTTTTAAACCTGTGTATTGCATTCTAGTGACGAGGGCTTCAATTGAGCCCTCATGTGGCCTTCACATGGTACAGCTCCTGGTATTGAAGTTGCAGTAAATCCCTATTACTGAGTGTTTTCCCCTCTTTTTTATAACAAGGGCTGGTACCAAAACACATCATAAATCCTGGGATCATTAAACGTACCCAGAAATGCTCAGATTAGCCTTCTATGGTCCACAGACTTTATTATTATTATTATTAGCTTTTATTTAGATAGTGTCAGCAATCTACATAGTGCTTCTTACAATGCATACATTCAAAGAGTATAACAAAACTAAAATTGACAGACCATGACAGACCCGGTACATTAGGTACAGAGGACCCTTTGTTGTTTATAATGTGCCTGCTAGCTTAGGGATAAATTAGGGATAGTTATCCCCCAACAACACAAAGAATCTTTTAAAATCATTTAAATGATTTGCGTTAAGTTACTAGAGTCAGTAACATATCCCTCTCCTTGTTCGCGGAGATATCTCATGCAAAAAGTTTGTAGATTATTCTACAGAGCAATGCCAATCGTGTGTGGAGGCTGTATTTGGTAAGAGTAGTCCATAGTGAATTATGTGGGTGTCACATGAGATTACACTTTTCCTCTGCCATTCTTTTGACCTCTGTGATTGTCCCTTGAGCACGTGTTTTCATGGCATCAATGTCAAGCTCTGGAATCATAGACATAAAGGAGCCTTGTTCTTCCTCTTCCTCCTCATCTTCTTGTACCATTTTAGCCAGGTCTTCAGGGAGTTCCACTTCTCCACCCACCATCTGCAGCTGGGCATCATCCTTCTCACTCTGTAAAAAATGTTATATTTAAAGTAAATAGAAATGTTCATTATATTCATGCTGGCAATTCCTTTCATAAACAAGTCTGTTACCTGTACTTCTTGAGCACCCAGAGGAGCCAAAGTGATTTTTAAAAAACTTAAATACCCAATAATCACAAAATAATATACACAAGCTATGAAGTTGGAACACAAAAGGTGCCAAAAAAATGCATAATAGTGAAAGAAGCAAGATATATGATTACTGCAAAATGTATCTTTAGAGTTATAAAACTTCATAATTTAGTTAAAAGTAATCAGTAAACTCTACAGCTAACTCCTGTTTTAGTGAATGAGCCACAATTGTACTTGGACAATCTTAACAGATATATAAATTCAAGCACATAGGCATTAGGCAGCCATATCCATAGACAAACATTGGCAGTAGAATAGATCATACAGAAGAGCTCAGTGACTATGTGCACGGTCATAGGATGCCATCTTTGCCACATGTCAGTTCAGGAACTTTTTGCCTACTCAAAGTGCTATTATTGTGAAGTAGAAGAATCTTCAACATCAAGTTCATAGTTCATAGTGGTAGACCATGCACACTCACAGTGCGGGGCTACTGAGTGCCGAAGCATGTAGATCCTAAAATCGCCTGTCCTCACTACGGGGTCTGGTAGTCTGATGGACAAATTTAGGTTTGGCATAAGCCAAGAGCAAGCTACCTACCGAAATGCATAGTGTCTACTGAAAAGTTTGGTGGAGAAGGGATAATGGTCCTGGGCTGTTTTTTAGGGTTTGGGCTAGGCCTCTTAGTTCCAGTGAAGAGTGATATTAGTGCTACAGCATACAAATACATTTAAAACAATTGCTTGCTTCCAAGTTTCTTGCACCACTTTGGGGGAAGGCCCTTTCCAAGTTCCATGAAGACATGGTTTGATGAGTTTGCTGTGGAGGAACTTGTGCAGTGTTGTGAAAAAGATGATGTGAGTAAACACAAAATGCAGCTTTTAACCCCTTCGTGACAAAGGCTGATTTAACTTTTTGTACCCTTCGTGACAATGGCCGTTTTAACATTTCTGCGCTGCTCGTGTTTAGCTGTAATTTTCTTCTTTCCCATTTACTGAACCCACACACATTAGATATTGTTTTTTTCAGGACAAGAAGGGCTTTCTTTAGATGACATTGTTTTGATTGTATCATATTATTTACTATTAAAAAATGTATAAAATATGGTGAAGAATTTAGAAAAAAAATGACTGTTTTTTTAGTTGAACTTTTAGTTGAAAAATCTTTTACTCATCTATAAAATGAAAAAACCTGCTAAATAGATTCTACTATTTGTCCTGAGTTTAGAAATACCCAATGTTTATATGTTTTTTTGCTTTTTTCTACACATTATGGGGCAATAAGTACAGGTAGCGTTTTGCTATTTCAAAGCCATTTTTTCCAAATCTGGTAATTCTTCCCCCCACGTGCCATTTTGGGTATCTTTGAAGCCGGCCAATGCGATTTACCCCATCAAGTCATATATTTTTGAAAACTAGACAGCCCAGGGTATTCCAAATGCTAGTATTGTAACCCTTTCAAAGCACTAATTCTACCATCAGCCTTTGTCAAACTTTATGGTAGTAATTTTTTTTGCATTTGTTTTTTCACACACATTTTACTTTGGGTATGAATAAACAGGTTCTGGTATATGTCGCTATCATAAAACACACATGTATGTGTTTAGCAACATCTCCTGAGTACAGCGATACCTCACATGAATGATTTTGCCTGGTTGTTTGGGGGCAAAAGGGCCACATTTGGGGCATGCGCATTTTCAATGTTGAACTTTGGCATTTGGGGATCCACTGCCCATGCCCTATTTGGTACATCTTTGAGCCGGGCCATTTCAGTATGCCCAATAAAGCCATATATTTTTGAAAACTAGACACCCCAGGATATTTCAAATGCTAGTATTTTAACTCTTTCTATGCACCATATCTACCACCAGTCTTTGTCAAACTTTGTGGTAGTCATTTTTTTGCATTTGTTTCTTCACACACATTTTACTTCAGGTATGAATTAAAAGGTTCTCGTATATGTCACTATCACAAAACACCCCAATATGTGTTCAGCAATATCTCCTGAGTACAGCGATACCTCACATGAATGATTTTGCCTGGCTGTTTGGGGGCAAAAGGACCACATTTGGGGCATGCGCATTTTTCAACGTTGAACTTTGGCATTTGGGGATCCACTGCCCATGCCCTATTTGGTACATCTTTGAGCCGGGCCATTTCAGTGTGCCCAATAAAGCCATATATTTTTGAAAACTAGACACCCCAGGGTATTTTAAATGCTGGTATTTTAACTCTTTGCATGCACACATTTTACCACTGGAATTTTTTCAAAGTTTGCAGTAGTATTCTTTTGTGTGTATTTTTCCCCCACACACCTATGTTATGTATGAATTTACAGCTCCTGGTATATGCCGCTGTCACACGACACCCCAATATGTGTTCAGCAACATACCCCACATGCATGGGTTTGTCATTTTTTGGGGGAACTAAAAGGCCACATTTGGTACGTGTGCATTTTTCTAATTGGAAATTAGATGTGTGGCCATCCTTCCCCCCCGTGTAAATTGGGACATTGTTGAACCCGGCCGATTTAATTTACCACATCAAATCATAAATTTTTTTAAAAGTAGACACCCCATGGGCATTTAATATGCCAGTATTTTAACTCTTTCCATGCGAGAATTGTTTTAAGCTAATGTGCTAATTTTAGGACTTGCTCACAAAAATATATTTTTAATATATATATTTTATTTTTTTTTGCCTTTTTTAAAACATTTTTAAAAAAAATTTTCAACTTGAAGGTTCCCCTGATAGTGACATCAGAGGGAAATTATTTTTAAATGTTACTGGTTTTTTTCCTATTTTTTTCTAATTATTATTAATTTTATTTTATTTTTTTATTTATTTTTACTAATCACACTATGATTAGAAAGCTGGGCTCCATTGACTTGCATGGTTGAATGCAGTACCTGTATTCAACCTGCAAGTGGAGCCAGAGTTCTCTAGAGGGTCTGGAGACCTTCTAGCGAACTTTTGCATCTTTTTTGGTTTTTTCCCGGGCCGCCGCCATCTTGCGGATGGTGAAGACTGCGTGCAGCTGCGGCTGTGACCGCTCTCCGGAGCGCTCACAGTCCATCCTAGGGTAAGTGTTTGGTGTCGCTGGATGCCTCCTGATCGAGGCATTCCGGCGACACCATTTAAGTTTAGGAGGTGATCATTGATCGCCTCCTAAACGTATGGCGGATGTTGACGCCCCGGGGAGGCAATTGTCATCAAGGGGTTAAATGATCAGTTCATTTATTGAAGGTAAAGCGCTAATCAAAACCTATATCACCCATCTGAAAAAGAAATTGCCCCTAAACCTAATAACTGCTTGTGCTACCCTTGGCGGCAACAACTGCAATCAAACACTTGCGATTACTGGCAATGAGTTTTTTACATTTCTGTAGAGGAACTCGGGCCACTGTTCTTGGCAGAATTGTTTTAATTCAGCAACATTGGAGGGTTTTCAAGCATTAACTGCCTTTTTAAGGTCATGCTACAGCATCTCAATTGGAATCAAGTAAGGTTGACTAGGCCACTGCAAAACCTTAATTTTGTTTTCTTTTGAGCTATTCAAAAGAGGAATTGCTTGTGTGGTTCGTATAATTGTCCTCCTACATAGCCAAACTCTGCTTGAGATTTAGGTCTGTTAGGATAAGGATTGAGGAGTTCGGTATGCAGGATAATGGTTATCAGCTGAGAAGGGCAATGAGAGGACACCTCCAAAGGACCAGTGTAGCAGAGGGGTATTCATCTGAATGACCACACAATCTGAGGTTGAGCTTAGACAGAAGTGTCACCCAGGATTTAGCAGAGAGAGGTAAATGGTCTCTAGGGATGCCAAAGTCAGGCTACTGGTCGGCCAGGTCGTGAAGCGGTAAAGTAGCCCCAGACCCTCACCCTACCACCACTGTGTTTGACTATTGGTATGCAATGCTGTGTTTGCTTTACACCAGATATAAAGGGATGCATGTGTTCTGAATAGTTCCACTTTTTACTTGTCTGGCCACAGAATATTAGCCCAAAAATGTTGGGGGTCATCAAGATGATCTTTTGCCAAATGTGAGATGAGCTTTTGTGTTCTTTTTTGATCCGCAGTGGTTTTTGCCTTGTAACTCTCCCATGGATGCTCTTTCTTATTTTGGTATCATGAACACTGACTTTAACACTGAGGCAAATGAGGCCTGTTGTTTTTATTAGAGGAGAGAGTCAAGCAGTATACCATTACAAAGAAAAGGGGGGGGAAAGTGTCACAGTCAGTGGAGATGCAACTCCTAATAGACATTGGAGCACATTGTAAACCATCATATGATTGTTAGTAAGACATCAAAGGTACATCTCCCCCTTAAGGACAATGGGTGGTCCCCAAACAATGCACTTTGAGCCCGTACATGTACAGGCTTTGTCATTAAGGGGTTAAACAATAGGTAAAAACAAAACCTATTTTGACTCTACACCCTGACACAATACAGTTCTCCATAAGTTTAATGAAGATGACCTTGCGCATCCAAGGCCTGCGGTTCTTTACATGTTAGTCTGGCTGCTTTTGTGACCTCTTGGATGAGTCCTTGATGTGCTCTTGGATGAATGTTGGTAGGGAAGGTTTATCAGTGTTCCAAGCTTTTATCCATTTGGAGATAATGGCTCTCACATTGGTTCACTGGAGTCCCAGAGCCTTAGAATGAATCGAAAATTCCCTCCAGTGTGTAAAGCCTTACACGACTTGGGGATAAGATCAACTCTACTATATCCATCCAATTTGAGGATCCATTTTGAGGACATCACCTACATGTTTGACACCTCTGAATCAGCTATAGATAAACTTGAAGAAATCAAGGCCATGAGGGATACCGATCACTGATTTTTCACATACACGCCGGAGATTGTTGTCCCTGTATATAATATATAGTATATATATATATATATATATACATACTACCGTTCAAACGTTTGGGTTCACTTAGCTGTTTAGCTGTTTTCATGGAAAACAAGGAAATTTTTATCTATGCCAACATAAGGGATTTTTAATGATGATTAGCCTTTAACACTTAAACTTAAACTGGGATAAGCTTACACAATCTGCCATTGGAACACAAGAGTGATGGTTGTTGTTAAAGGGCCTCTGTACGTATATGAAGATATTCCATTAAATATTCTGTAATTTGGAACATGATCATCGTCTACACTGTATTTCTGATCTATTTCATGTTTTGATGGACATAGACATTTCTAAACCTCCCAAACTATTGAACGGTAGAATAGATACACACACATACACTATTTTGGCCAAATTAGTCTCGAAGCTAACATCCTTATACCTTTTTGATAAGGATGCTATTTAAGGGAACTATTTTAATTATTTTATTTTTATTGTTCCACAACATAACTTTCATTTCTGACTGAGTTTCATGTTTTGACTGAGTGGGGTGTGTAAATTCTTGCAAATTCCATATTCAGCTACATAAAAACCTATCAATAGAAGATAATATTCATAACCTTCCCGTGCTTCTGGTTGCCAGTGCTATATTAGTTAACTTATCTGTCTTCATTTAACTTTTTTTTCAGAACTATGTGTCAAGGGAAAAAAATAATAATTTTATGGTAGTTAAGAACTCGCACCTTAATCAGCCATTGGTCTTGTCTTCTATTTAGGATAGCTTTATCCCTATCGCATGCATGTTTAAACTTCCTCACTGTATTAGTCTGTACCACTTCTGCGGGGAGGCTGTTCCACTTATCTAGCACGCAATGTGAGCTTGATGCAGACTCATCTGCAGCATGTGGAAAGAGAGCCCGTTTGGCTTACAATACCCTCTTGCCATCATATATCTTGGCAAGATAGGGCAATCCAAGTATTATGTTTTGGCCCAGTAGTAACGCTTAATAAGCCACAATTCTCGGCTTCTACAATTCATATAGTATAGTCAGATCATGTTACACCTTACCTGTTGTAGTCTGTATTTGTCTCTTATGTGCATTCGAACTGTTGCCCGCTCTGCTTTCTTTTGGGCAAAGACATGATCCCGCTCTATCCTGTATATACAAAGTTAAATAAATCAGGGTTTTTTTGAAACTATAATGGAAATATACATTATTGTCAGGGTACTTGGAAAGAATATCTTTAAATAAGCTTACATAAGTTAGCCCTACCTTAGCATCTACTATTTTATTAGTAAATGTTTTTTACATTTAGATTTTTTAGTATTTATTATTTATTATTTATATCATTTCTGTTAATCATCTTTTAAACAAATGATTATTTGTCCATCAAAAGTAACCATTATCTACCATTTGCACATACTGTAAAGGAGTCACGAAAATATGTACGTATACAAACTTTGCATGCAGTAAATAGCACTCACTTTTCTTCCACCAGCTGTCTCTGATACTCTTCGAACTCTTCTCTGGTCATGCCCTTGGACTGTGCTGTCTCTTTCCCATCTGAGTCTTCTTTAGCTTCTGTTTCTCCACCAAGGTTGTTCCCCAAATTCTTCATAGAGGATCCCATCATGGTTTTCAACATGAAAGCCATGTCTATGTATGTCAACGTCTCTCCTTCTGCACTATATAGACTTCCTGCTAAATTACACACTACCTATCGGAATAATTGTAATTGCAATTAGGAATTGCGGTCTCTCTTTTTCAGACGCCCTTTCTGATGTTCTTTCTCACTCGCTCTGCAGCGTGTATACCCCTGGCTCTATTTCATTATACAAGGTGAACGTGTCCTGCAGACAGCCTTAACCAGCTTAAAGCATTAAGTATTAGAGAGGTGGAAATACCTGTACCTTCTTTCACAAAGACCAGGGAATATCTGACCCCTGCTAACATAACATACTAACATACAGTATTTTTGTATTGGTATCATTAATAAATATACAATATACATCATTCCTTTCCTTATTACCCGTTGACTGTAAGTTAAACAACACCATAGAAAATTATTGCATCATTCGTTGTGTATGCAGTGGTGGTACTGCTGGTATATGCTAAACGGAGTGGTGGTAAGTAGCACAGACAATGAGGATTGAGCCCCATGAAGATACTTCATTCTCATCTAAATTATGTGGTGGTTGGCAGAAAAAGTCACAATCCAGAGACACTTACCTGCTGTACACACCATCGTAACTAAGACAAAGAGCATTCCTATGCACGATGTCCAAGTATGTTTATAATATGTTTATAATAGGCTTGGATTGGTACGACTGTGTTTGATGCAGGTGCTGGATGTCACAATCTCCAGATGGATGCTTCAAACATGATGTCCAATAAGTTTGGCGCTACAGTTTCCCAACAAAAAGCCTCGAAGGAAGTTAAATGGCTCTCAGTCTTTCTGGTACCGTCCAGTGCAATTTGGCACTCTCTACTACTTCGTCTTCATTTTTTACTCTTTTTTGGACTCTGATGAGTTTGGGATTTTTTTCTTTGAATATAACATTTCTTCATTTGGTTTTTGGCTATCTTGGACTATACGTATATGTATATATTGTTGCTTCCTTCCCGAGACTTTGACAGTAAGTGATTATAGCAGCCCACCCCAATCATGAGACAGAATCAGTGTTGAGCTTAAAACAATGAACACTTTATTGTGAAAAGATGCAGCCTTATATACAAAACTCTATCAGAAAAGCAGATAATCCCATCACCACAAATAAAACCCTACCCAGACAGCCCGGCGCCACAATCAGGCCACCAAACACAGCAATGCCCGTATAACCCTAAATCTTTGGTTTCGGGGTGATCCCAAGGGAGCGGTGGCAATCTCCAGGTATCGATGGATAGCCCGGGGTTCCTAGATTATTAGGTCCATAAAGTGATTTAAGTGGACTGGACCCCGAGCAGTAGCAGTTCGAAGGTTTCCTGGGACACTCCACAAAGTAGAGTGCATTGCTGCTTATTCGCCTAGGGGTAAATGCTAGTGAAATACCCCCCCTCTTAAATAGTGTGAAAAGTATTTGTGTAGCTGTATTGTGTGATAATTTGGCCTATAACATCTTTACTGATTCCCAATGTAGTCTGACTGTTTTAGCCTTGCATAGTCTGCCTGCATGCTCTTTATTTGTGCTACCTGGGCATAAAGTATTAACCCCTAGACGAAGGAAGTGATGCCACCCGAGAACTCTTAATGATTTTATCTGCATTTACTATATTTTAAGTATTAAATAATCTTTATATATATATATATATTGTGTGTGTAAAAGCCAAAAGTACAACCGGTGCAGTGGTGGGACCTCCATTTTTTTTTCTAACAATTTGAGTAGGTCAAGGGGCCAAATAAAAAACAATGATTGAATATCGTGTGATATTGTGGTCTGGTTCAAAACAGACAGATGAAAGTGGAACACAAATACTGCTTGCTGATTTCCACTCATGTCCTAATATATTACAAATTTTACAAATGCCTATGTCATCAAAACACCAGTTGACAAATGTCACTAGCATATCATCCGGTAATCTGATGTCTTCAGGTTGGTGGCAGATAAGTAGTTGGAATGTTTCTTATCTCAGAACTCACTCTCCCTTAGCATTTTCTCTAATTTTTCTTTTATTTTCTTGAAAGTGGGCCGTTTCTCTGGCTCCTCCATCCAACAGTCTCTCATGAGGCTGTACATGACTGGTGGACAATTCTCAGGGGACTCCATACGGTAACCTTGCTTCAATGCTTCAACTGCTTTCTTTATTGACTGCAACAGATTGTGAGAGATGGCATAATGAGCTGGAATTACCCTTGCTGATAAGGGGATACTTACCAATAGCATGATACAAATGGGAGGGCGGAGGGCTTCAAAGAGCAATACTTGTGGAAAACTCACCGCAGCATCGCAAACATACCTGAGAACTTAATGAGCCAACCCTGAGAGGCTTGAAATATTAATCATTTGTGAATAGTCTCCAAAACTGCAATCTGATGTCACCTACATGACCACACTTTGTTTGGAATGCAAAGTAATGCACCTGGGGCATAAAAACCCAAGGGCAGAGTATAGAACATTTGGTACTGTCCTAACCTCAACGTGTGAGGAAAGGGATTTAGGGGTAATTGTTTCTGAGGATTTAAAGGTAGGCAGAGAATGCAGTAGAGCAGCAGGACATGCTAGCAGAATGCTTGGTTGTATAGCGAGAGGTATAAAGAGGGAAGTGCTCATGCCGTTGCACAGATCACTGGTGAGACCTCACTTGGAGTATTGTGTACAGTACTGGAGACCGTATCTCCAGAAGGATATAGATATGTTGGAGAAAGTGCAGAGAAGGGCTGCTGATAAGGTTTATTACAAGATAAACCTTATCAGGACAGGTTAAAGGATCTTAATATATATATATAGCCTGGAAGAAAGACGTGACAGGGGGGATATGATAGAAACATTTAAATACTTAAAGCGAATCAACAAGATAAAGCAAGAGAGTTTATTTAAAAGGAGAAATACAACCACAACGAGAGGACATATTACGTTACGGGAAGGGTAGTGGACGCATGGAATAGCCTTCCAGCAGAAGTGGTCGATGTTAATACAGTAAGCAGGCATGGGATAGGCATAAGGCTAAGCTAGATATAGGATAAGGCCAGGTACTAAGGAAAGTACTCAGAGGTTGAGTAGACTGGATGGGCCTAATGGTTCTTATCTGCCGTCACTTTCTATGTTTCTAGAAAAAGCCCTCTACTCTCATCCAAAAAAAAAAAAACTTGACCACCTTAAGTTAAACAGACACTACTGGAACCTCAAATGGGATTGGGTTTTATGGTCAGATTAAACCAAAATAGAGTTTTTTGGCAATAAGTAGACAGCCATATGCAAAAGTACCTCATGCCCACACTTAAATATGAACACCTCACTGCACCAAAAGGTGAAAATGGGCCAGCAGGAAAATGATCTAAAAGATACCGTATTGATCCGATTATAGGCCACACTTTTTCCCCCCACTTTAAGTCTTTAAAGTGGGGGTGCTGCCTATAATTGGGGTTGAGAGCATGGATGCACAATTCATATCGCCAGATGCCCGGGACATGCTGTTCTGGGCGCCAGGCAGGTTTTTTTCCTTTTTCATTTAACCCTGCTTCCAGATCCCCCGCAGCACTGCAGGGGACCTGGATCTTCCTCTCCAGCAGCCAGTGAACGTCTGCGTGGTGCACGCAGACAACCTCCACTACTGCCGGCACTTGTGGCAGGCAGCAGCATAGGTTGTCTACGTGCATCGTGCAGACGTCCACCGGTTGCTCCCACTAAACACCATGGAGTCCGGGGGCAAGTCAGGGGATGCATTTGTAAATCGGGGGGGGGGGGGGGGTCAGAGTGGCATATCTTGGATTATAAGGCATATCTAGGGGTAAAAGGTATATAAGGGGGGCATAAAGCATATTTGGGAGCAGAGTAGCATATCTGGGGAGCAGAGTGGCATATCTGGGGAGCAGAGTGGCATATAAATAAGTTAGGTGCATAATGAATTAAGGGGGGACCTTAAAACGGCTATTGGTTTTCCAAATTTCTGTTTGTATATCACATATCCTGTCAAAAGCAGGACTGCATAATAGATACCAAAAATGTTAATACATGTATTCCTGTTCATTAGATAAAATACTGTTTTACCATTGCACTAATGTTTATGTTTTCTTTAAAAATAGCACCAAACTATGGGTTACTGACCACAAAATCAAGGTCCTACCACGGCAATCCCAGTCCCCTGACTTGAACGCCTTAGGAAACCTGTGGGGTGAACTAAAAAAGTGAGTCCACCAGCATCGACCTCTCAAGAGATTCTGTATGGAGGAATGGTCTCAAATCTCTTGCCATTTATTCTCCAACCTCATCAGGCATTATAGGAAAAGACTCAGTAATTGTGTCATAGAAATATTTCACAATTTTTTAATAAACATGACAGCAGAATATATTGTGTATTTTTTTAAGAAAAGATCAAAAGGTTAAACATTAAAGAAATTTTTCACAGCCTTCTTTGCTCATATATATATATAATATAGATATATGTATATAAATTTGTAATTAACATTTTAGCAGCCACATTAAGCACAATTACCACTTACCATTTTCGGGTATGGTGACCGTCCATAGGAATATACTTCCCATAGCAGTACCCCAAAACTCCACACATCTGAGAGGGATGAAAATTTCTGGGCCAACATGATAAAAAGTATGGTTAGAAACGCAATAAGTGCTTCATAAAGTCGCTAAACTATTTTACACCAGTGTCTATTTACAAATTTGTTTGTTATTTTGCTTGTTTGTAACTATTTTGAATTACAATCCTGCTTTCATCCAATCTGATTTGAGATTTTTGTTAACGACAGTGTACACAAATGACATTTAGATGGATGGAATAAATTACAAAACTAGTAAATTAAAGATGCTTCTCACTTTGTCGTGTAGGGCCTCTGGTGCAGTCCACTTAATTGGAAGCCTACCCAGGTCTTCTAGCTGAAGCTGTGACTCGGACAGACCAAAGTCACTGATTTTTGCATCCTCATTCTCAGACAACAGAATATTCCGTGCAGCCAAATCCCGGTGTACAAGCCGCTTCTCCTCAAGGTATGCCATGCCCTCAGCCACGTCCCTTGGATCAAAGAAATAAGAAATGTAAATGAGCAAATGCATGATACCTCATCAAAGTGGCATGCAACACTGTTGATTGATGTATTTTTTCTATTGGCCATCAACACTACCCACCATGTTCTGCCTCCTTTCAGCCTATTTCCCTCCCATTAAATACTGTTTGGGTCTAGACCTTGGGATGACTATGTGTCTATCATGGAAGGATGTCACTTCCTTGTTATTCTTATGAGTGGAGGTCTGCCATCATAGACATCCAAATTAGCACTCCCTCTATCCTCACACTCATCACCTGTGAGACGGAGTGCTGCCTGAGGCATCAATGTTTTTTAGCTCATCTTTTAGTATGGGCACAAAACAAAGATCTTTATTTTTATTACAGTGCAGCAGGGAGATCTACATTTAACTCAGCTGGCCACGTTTCATGCACATGTAACAACTGTGGCATCCCCTGCCACTTCACCCCACATGTGGTGGAAGCAAAAAAGTGTAGGACTCAGATAAGCCAGGGTCAAGGCACCTACCCCTTTTGCCCTACATAAAACTTACGCCTACACAGCATTTTGGCATGGGACATAAGAGTTTCTTGTAGAATGTGAATTCTACCCTACATAGCACGTCTGCGGGTGCGTTCTAATGTTTTCTTCAATGTGTTATATGACCAAATGCAATGACATAATTTTGAACTTTTCTGATAGCAGGGCTAGAAGGTGCCACCTATGCAAGCAGATGAGAAAGGCATTCAACATGTGGGCAACATAAACTTTCAGAACACTAAAAAAACCTCCATATTGCCTTAAATCACGTAAATGTAAGATCAGCTGATCACTATTCCTTTCAGAATAGTTTACTACTAAATCATGCATCCAGAAGTGGTATGTATTTTCAGATAGAAAAAGAAAGTTATCAACACTATGGATATTGCTCACAGTGAAAAACGAAGTTGCTGGGGGGGGACAATACTCCGTCCTCTAGATCGCAGATAGTTCACCAAATTTCCCTACAGCAGGAAATAAAGAATTAAAATGGCATTCCCATCTATTCATTTTTAGCCCTACTATCCTATGTATGACTTACCTTAGCCAATAGCTCCATGACCAAATATAGCCCATTGTGCAGTACAACTCCTTTTAGGGTAACCAAATTTTTGTGCTGTAATTTACTGCGGAGACAGCATAAATGCAACTTAAATTTTATACATTTTAAAGGGTAAATAAAGGGTGCAGAAAACTAGCCATTTATGTTAACAAAAGTTAGAACACTATATGCTTCTATATATATATATATATATATATATATATATATATATATATATATATATTATGCTTTCGACATATCCGGTGCCAGATTTTCCATATTCACACACCAGGATGTAGGCTTTTTTTACCACTAAAAATAGTAATAACATTCATACTATCTTGGTTTCAACTGTCTTATGGACTACCGCATATTAACTATGATCTGTGAATGTCTGTTACGCTCCTATCCACGTGGATTATGTTTAAGTATTTTTGTATCATTTTATCTTAGAACACCATTACTTCTGAAAAGTTCCAAGGCCCATTCAAATTCCCAATCTGACCCTGGGTTTATTCACTAAAAGGCGAGCGGCAGAATAGTTGCATCTTGCTAACGTCTCTTTATGTTATGAAGAGCCAACCCTAGTGAGCTTCTTCTCCAAAACTTGCTTGGATGGCCAAATATGCTTTCTTCTATATTAGGGGTGTCAGGGACCATTAGACCATCTCTTTAAAGGTTTAAAGGGCAGTTTAAGAACTAAATCTGGTTTGGCTATGTTTCTACTTACGTCATTGTGGCTGTTTCTGCCAAGAAATTCTGAGCAGTGGCATCACACTTAATATTCTTTATTGCCACAGGACAACCCAAGTACTCTCCTTGCATGACATCTGAAATCAGAGGGGGAAAAAAAACACTTAGGACTTGTGTCATGCTGTTTCAATTCATAATATAATATACACTAGACCATAAAATACAAGGTAAATGACAAAGTTTAACATGAATTAATGTATTAAATGATACAAATTTCCCTTTAAAGGACTTTTGTAGGTGTTCTAGCATAACTTTTAACAACGCCACCGCAATATAATTATTTTGTTACTCTCTTAGTCTGATTTGTTTCACGTAAAATGTTTTTGAATCAAGATTTTCTGCAAAAATGCTTGCCTACAAGGGTTAAAAGCAATGGTTGCAAGAAAGTCTTACCTCCAAATTCTCCCTCTCCAATCTTCTTTCCCAGAGTCAGATGCTGAAAACTTAGTAACCAACCGGCTAGGACAGAGAAATATTTTAGTGGGGACACATAAAAAGTATACGGATGGGCATGCAAATACAGAGATGGAATAGAGGTGAAAATGGGGGAAAAGGGTAATTATTAGACAATATAGACTAGATTCCATAGAGTTCAATCTATATCATTAAATGCTAGGTTACTGAATTGTATTAAGTAAAAAGGGCTATGAATTTTAACTCAATCCATGTACAAAATGTGTGTCTAGTAACAGGTTGGCAAGTAGACACCCGAAGCTGCAATAAGCACTATTGAGTGTTTGCATCAAATGCTGATAATGTATTATAATGAAGAAAAGTCAGCTATAAAGTTGCTGTGGGGCAGCTCATTAATTTCTAGTGGGGAATCAGTGGGTTAATAAAGTACACATATACACTACGATCCGTAGCGGTGCTGAATCTCCACTGGCACAGCCCTTTAAATCGTTAGAAATATTTAAGTGCAGTAAGACGTAGACATCATAGGCTAGTAAATAACTCCCAAGCAAGGTTTTTGACTGCTACCAATACAAGCATATAGTTTAGGAAATGCATATTGTGTGTATGTACCGTAAAAGCTCAGGTATAATATAATCTACCCCTTTTTCAAGAGTCCTAAAAAAAGGAGGTGCATATAATACTCAAATACAACTTTGTGTTGCATGATCGCTCCTTGACACCCATTGTGCTGCATTAACCCCGTCAATGCCAGAATCGTAGGGGCTAGAGCTTGCGTTTTCGGTCCCTACAGACTTGTTTATATTTTATTATTTTAACTTTTTTTTATTACCACTAAGATCAGATCACTGCTAGGGGACATTTTAGGTCACTGGTTATTGATTATTGCCACTCACAACTGATCTGATCTGAGTGGTAACATTTTTTTAAAATTTTACATTATTTATTTTTAACAGCTTTTAACCCCAGAAGGCAAGATGGATTCATTGTATCAGGAAATCATAGAAGAAAACGTCATGCCGTCTGTGAGAAACCTGAAGCTTGGGCGTCATTGGCTCTGTCAACAGGACAATGATCCCAAGAATACCTCAAATTCCACCATAGCTTGGTTGCAGAAGAAGTCCTGGAAGATTCTACAGTGGCCATCACAGTCACTTGACTTGAACCCCATACAAAATCTCCGGTGGGGTTTGATGAAGGCTGTTGCAGCATGCAAACCCAAGAATATTACTGAACTGGAGGCCACGGCACATGAGGAATGAACTAAGATTCCTCAGGAACGCTGCCAGAAGCTGGTGTCTGGCTATGAATCTTATTTGCAGCAGGTCATAAAAGCAAAAGGATGCACTACTAAGCACTAAAGATGCTTGCCATGAAGAGGTTGAATAAGTTTGAGACTGGAGAAGTCATCTTAAGTTGCATTTTTTGTTGATTATGGGGAAACCACTTGAAGCATTCGTTGTGTGGAGCTATTTCAAAATTGCTTTTTGTTTGATTTGTTCTTTGCAAACAACTGAAAATCTGTACATTTTGATAATAAACCCCGATTTGCAATGGGGGTTGAATAATTTTGATTGGAACTGTATATTTAGCAAAAGAAGGTGTTGTGTAATTATTGATGGAAGGTATATTAAGCCTGGTTTGGTAAATAGTAGTCTCCTTTTTGCCAGTTAAAAGAATGTCCCAGGGAAAGTTGGGTTTGCAAACACAATACATTTTTAGTAATTTGCAAACCATGGTAGGGGTCCCTGGGGCACAGCATCTGGAGAGCAGAGGGGAACCACGGCTCCTACAATGCTAATGCTAGAGCCCATATCCTAGACAGGAGCTCCAGGAGTGTGGACTAATGTTGCTGATCAATAAGCAGGCAGTGTAAAAAGGGGATCAGCTTTATCTCTATCTATGAAAGCTGATAGAGGAGTGTTTTTCGCTAAAGAGTCCAATTATTGGCAAGTGGTGAAAACCACTCACTTGGAGATAGCTTTTGCTGTGTCTAGCATGTGCTCAGGCAAGAGCAAGGACATATATAGCCTTAGGGGTGTGTGACCTGTGCGGCCGCACAGGGCGCCATGGCAACAGGGGCGCCTGCCCGGGACTTAAATTAAAACATCATTTTTTTGTTTTGTTTTGTTTTGTTTTTTTACATGGAGATAGTGAGAAAGGGGAGTTTTGTGACAAGATTTTTTTTCCTTTCTTTTATTGGGATGGGGGGACGCCAGAGGAGTAGTCCGCACAGGGCGCCAGAACACCTAAGGTTGGCTCTGCATATATATATATATATATTTGCCAGTACTGTAACCACTGCCTTGTATACCGTATGTTGAAGTCAAGCCATGTCCTACGAAATGACTCACCCTTTGAAAGCACTTCCTCTGCTGATTTTATTCCTTGTTTGTGCTTTGGGTTCAGTAGCTTACTGCATAGCACTCCTTGACAAGTGGAGTAATACTGAAAAGCAAAACACAGAAAGAGTGAGCGACACCTTAAAACTAAAGAGTTCTTTTAAATATGAGCACAAAGCACAGGTAATCATTCAGAGAAAATGTTGGACAAACTAAGCTAGACCCAAACTTATCTTACTCAACACTGCTAGACTTGTCTAGAGGGGTTGTGCGGTCCTGCTTACCTCTTGTCCTAGCTTGAGTCCTTCCAAATTGCAAATCTTTCAAAATACCCAATTCCAATATGTTGTATACCAATTGCAGAGACATTTTACAGATCTCAGCTGCCTAATACATACTCCTTAGATAATATTTTCATCACATGATCTGGTTTGAATGCTCCATCGTCGCAAATGCTTAGGTGTATTTGGGGCGAATTAATGGTCCGTGTTTCTCCCCAAAAAACCATTGGTGAAAGCTGCCCACTGTGGCATACTGGCTGATGTATAGTTTATAAAAAAAAAATCTAATTGTGATATATATACAACCGTGTTAGCTTAGTGTTAGGAAATTTACACCAAGATGAATTCAGGTGGCATTCTATGTGCATTTCTTTATTATTACATTCCGTAAATAAATAACATGTAAAAAAAAACGTGATTGAACATTAATTATCGTTGTCTAGGGCAAAAAATGATTGTTCAGGACATACAAAAATGTACAGTTTAAATTTGCATTTCGTTATTTTCGTATGATTCCCAAAATACTCTATCATCCATAAAATGTCACACACATCACCTCAATCATGTCAATGAGGTTGCTGAATTTCTTGCTGCAATCAACACTCAGTGTCCCATCCTGGTACTCTATCCGATAATGAATAACCTCGCCACCGTAGCACACACATAGGACATAGTCCCCAGGATACCGGATGGACTCGCGCACCAGGAATAGTCCATCCTTTGGGGGCTGTAGCTCCTGAACAGCTTGAGGTCCAGTAATAGCCCCATGAAACCAGCTGAGGTAGAAGGGGAAAAGGGTAGTGTGAGATATATAAAAAACACTACAGACAGGCTATGTTTGTATGGAAATAGGTAAAGCAGGCCAATGTAATGTTAGCATAATATGAGAATGGGCAGGGTCATGGTTTGTTATCTGTTTAGCTACATCACTATTATAAAGTTGGGAGCTCATTGCACATGGCATCGCTTAGTAAATTAGTATTAAAGGGGAACTGTGACACTTGAGAATAATAATAATAATAAAGTAGCACTAAAAACAATCTTGTAATCTTGAACTGTAACATCAAGGAAAGGCATATGTAGGGCATATTGTGAGGTTTTTTCTTCATTTCCCATGATCAGTATACAGGGCCAGATTAAGGTGCTTGGGGTTGTGGAACACTTACATTAAAGGAGGCTTCTTGTGCCCAGCTATTGTCATTGTCACCATAAAATATACTTAATGTAATATAATACGAAGACAGGTTACTGCAGATTCCTCTACATTCCTTGATGATATGACACCCTGTTCGCATTAATATTCTCTATGCTGTCACAGGGCAAGAAATAAGACCTGGTCATGAAGGGGTTAATATCAATGTGTTTTACCTTCCCGCATGGGCTTTGTTTTCACACATGAGACTTCAGCGCCTGACATTTTTTATGACTGTGTAGTTTATCTGTGAAGCGTGTATCATAAGATAATTTGACCACTTAAACAAAATATGTCTACATCTTTCCTAAGAACACAAGTATAGGGAAGGACTGGTTTACATTATTGAATGTGTGTTGGCAGTAATGAAGAGTGCCTGGATCCAATTGATGAAGCTAATCTATCACACCTAATTGAATAGCTATCCTACTATGGACTGCAATTAGAAATTGGTCAAAAATAGCAATATATTAGGGCAGAGTCATTAACTGACATAAAACGTATCACAATTTTTGCCTAATTTGTTTAATTGAAGCACATGGAATGATATCGAGTCAACTGATTATGAGTCAAGTATTCAATTCGGGTTTTACTCCAGTCTAGCCCAATTCAAGTCTGCCAAATATTTTTTTGGCATCCATAATAAATGACCATCATACTGCTAGGCTTGCCCATGGGCTAAAAGTTCCTTTGGTTGAACTTCATAAATATGTGTCTATTGGCCGATCCCGTTATCAATTCGAAAGGGATAGAGGGAAGATGAGGTGCAAAGCTATTGTGCTTTAATGTAGTGCTACTTCAAGAAGGGACATCTGTCAAGGTTTTAGGTAAAAGACTTACGGCATTAAGCTGAGTTGGGGTTTCGCCTTAATCGGGGGCCGCTCACGCAGTGCACTACCAGAAATTATACCCACATCGCCACTGGCATGGTGATGGGCCTGGTACCAGCCTTTATTCTTAGATAGAAGAAGGTAAAAATATATAAAATTTATACATAAGAAAAACATTGTTTTTGTAAACCACACCAAACCCAGATCACATAAAAGGAAAAATACAGAAAAGAAGGACTGCACACAATATTTTATGCTGGGACAAAATATTCCTTTTATTTATATTAATTAGTAATAAAGTAATTTGATTTGAAACAGAACAACCACAGTATCTCTTGATTTCTCTTTATCATTTGTAAGTATTCTAAAACGATTTCTTGAAACAGGATCCCAATTAAAGTTTATCTGTGTGTGTAATTTCTTTCTTAGCATCTAGTATAAATAATTTCCATCTAATTCATCAATTGATATATTTAGTCTCGTCTATACAACAATATATTAGCATTTTAAATACTTTGTAATCTTTAGCTCACCTCACAGGCACTAACAATTGTGATCAAGTCTCCTTTACGAAATGTCAGCTCCTGTGGCTTAGGTTTGGTATGGTCAAACCTTGCTATACATTGCATCCCAGGCAGCAGGTTTTTCTGTCAAAAAGACATTTGCCTTCTTAGAGTACAATCCTTTACACTGATCAATATTATCTGTTATGTGGGATGCCATGTTTGCACCTTTTGAAAGTTTATTTTTATATCCACATAAACAAAAAAAGCCGCTGACCCCCTATCTGAAATAGTGGGGCTATAATCAGTGGGAATTATATCCCAAATAGTATTTTATTTTTTTTTAAATCACCGCTAAAATCTCAGTTTATTAGCAATAAAGAAGTAAATACCGGTAAAAGCAAAAAAAAGAACCTGACACTTTTTCGCTGAGACGTGGCTCAGCTTCGTCGGGGTATACCTCACTCCCATACTACTGCTCTAAACTGATTTTACTTAATTGATAAAAAAAATGAGATTTTAGCAGTTTTTCTCTTGTACATCCACATAAACATTCATAATTAGATAAGGAAAATACTGTTAAAAAAAAATTAAAGATTAATAAGGTCAATATGTCTAAAGTGCATGCATACATCCTTGTAGTTAAGAAATTAATTAAAAGTAAAGGGTTAAATTTAACCCTATATCTGCTACAACACTTTAAATACTCTGTAATCTTTAGCTCATCTCACAGGCACTAACAATTATAATCTCCTTAACGAAATGTCAGCTCCTGTGGCTTAGGGTTCGTATGGTGAACCCTTGCTATACATTGCATCAATATTATCTGTCTATACATGCACATAAACAAATAAAATAAGGCCACTGGCCCCCTATTTGAAATAGTGGGGGTACAATCAGTGGGAATTAAATCCCAACTAGCATAAAAAAACAAACAAATAGGCTGACAGCATTATAGCCAGGCTGACACTGAGTCTCAGTCTAACACTGTATTCAGGCCCGGACTGGGACAAAAAATAGGCCCGGGCATTTAGGCCTGAGCAGCCCATTTTTAATTATTTATTTATTTTTTGTTAAAGCCCACCCTTCATGTACCATCTTTGTATTTACTCATTCACACAAATCATTAACACATATTCATTAATGCAGTCTCACAAATCATTCAAGCAATTCATCCACACATGAATTCATTAATTGTCATACACATTCACACAATTCATCCACACATTTATTCATTCATTCTCATACGCATTCACACTACCCCCTCTCCTCATCTTATCTGCCCCTTCTCACTATGTTCCCCCTTTTCAATATGTACCCCCTCTCACTATCTATCCCCTCTCCCCATTTCTCACTATCTAACCCCCCTCTGCCCCTTCTCACTGCACCCCCTCCCTCACCCTACTTACCTTGTTGCCGGAGCAAGCAGCAACTGCAACCGGACCCGCGGCAGGGCTGGATTGACTTAGGGGCTGATGGAGCTGCAGCTCCAGGCCCCTACCTTAAAATAGGCCCAGTCAGGACCGGATTGACTGGGCCTATGCGGCCTCTACGGCCGCATTAACGCAGGGCCCTTTAAGCCCGCCGCAACTGCGACCAGGTCCGCCACTCTAAGGGGCCGGGAAGCCCCCACCAGGGCCGGCCTTAGGGGTCTGCGGCCGCACAGGGCTTAAATTAAAACATCGGGGTTTTTTTTTAACTTTCTCCATGTTAAATAAAGCCTAAACACCCACTAACTCAACCTCCCAGCCAGACCCAGCTACGCCAGGCTCTGGAAAACCTCCCCCAGACAACACACAACAAAGGGTCCAGGCAGGTATTGCCTCACTTGGCTCAGGGGTGGTCTTCTTGTTCAGGGCCTCTCCTTGCCCTGGGAGCACAGGGAAACTCCCTCTTCCCCCAACAGTCTCTCTGAGTATCAGACTCCAGGGGTTTTTAATGCCCAGCACCTGTACCGGAGGCCAGCCCAATAGGAATCCCGGACCGGATCCTGCAGACTTCTAGCCTCCTGGAAAAGCCGGCAAGGAATTTCCACAGAATGGGGGAACGGAGCATTGGCCCACCTTGCTCTCCAATTGCTCCACCCCAGGGACCCATATGTATGATCTGCATAGCAGCTGTACCCAGATGCCATGCTAATCAACTCCCTGGGGTTCACAGTCTCACAATATATATGTATATTAACATTGTTATACATTTTTTTGTACTTTTATTAAAAGTGTGGGATTTTTTATTATTTTTAAAGGTGGGGGGTCATTTTCCGTTTCGGCTAAGTGAACCCTGAGTTTTCGGTTTTGGTCCAGAATCCCTAGAATAAATAGAACTATTTCATTTTTACTTATTCACAAATCTGAATTTGTAGTCACAAAACTTTCTAGGCCCAGAAATCAGTGAGAGGAAAAGTAAAGGTTTTGTGTCATTTACTTGTTACTTATTGTAATCTGCATATCTTATTAAAGGCCATATTTTCTCACAGTGAAAAATGAGTGCGGCCCTCGCACGTATACAATTCTGATGAAGTGGCCCACTGCAGAAAAAACTTGGGACACCCCTGCATTATAACATTGGGTATTTCTAAACTCAGGACAAATAGTAGAATCTATTTAGTGTTTCTTTTCATTAGCTTTTATAGATGAGTAAAAGACATTTCAAGAGTAATAAGGGGAATGGGAGGACTACAGTACCCAGAAAGATTATCAGAATTAGGGTTATTTAGTTTGGAAAAAAGACGGCTTAGGGGGGACTTAATAACTATGTATAAATATATAAGGGGGCAGTACAGAGATCACTCCCAGGACCTATTTATACCCAGGACTGTATCTATAACAAGGGGACATCCTCTACGGCTGGAGGAAAGAAGGTTTCTACACCAGCACAGACGGGGGTTCTTTACAGTAAGAGCGGTGAGATTATGGAACTCTCTGCCAGAGGAAGTGGTAATGGTAAACTCAATAAAAGAGTTCAAAAGGAGCCTGGACGTGTTTCTTGAAAGCAATAATATTACAAGTTATGGATATTAGATTAATAGGGACAGAACGTTGATCCAGGGATTTATTCTGATTGCCATATTTGGAGTCGGGAAGGAATTTTCCCCCTGTTATGGGGCAATTGGCATCTGCTTCATAAGGGTTTTTTGCCTTCCTCTGGATCAACACAGTAGGGACACAATATGTATATAGGTTGAACTTGATGGACTTTGGTCTTTTTTCAACCTTATGAACTATGTTATTACTATGTTATAACTATGTTATAAGACGTTTCCTCAATTTGTCACCATATTTTATACTTTTTGTTATAGTAAATTATATGATACAATCACAACAATAACATCTAAAGAAAGCCCTTATTGTCCTAAGAAATATAAAATTTGTGTGGGTACATAAATGAGAAACAAGAAAATTATAGCTAAACACGAGCACAGCAGAAATGTTAAACTGCCATTGCTACGAAGGGTGCAAAAAACTCCAGGCCTTGTGGGGCACAAATAGCCTGAAAGCAAATTTGGTATATTTTTAATGAGGTATCTATGCTTAACTTAGGATATCCCACAATTATGGCTGGCTTACAGTCCTTGTGCTCCCCTGGTGTATTGTTTTTATGTTAAACAAATGGCTGAACACACCCACTATTGCATAGAAAATGTCCTTCACATGTTACAAAAAAATTGATGTGGTGGCATGGATACATTTCCCACTAGGCAGACCTAGCACATATTTAGGGATGCTGCAGAAAGCAAATGTGGAGGGGCTTAATGGAATCAGCATCCACACGTTTGACTTGGGATGTCTACTTTCTAAACCGGCCCTACCATAAGACCTTGAAATGTGATCATGTATCTGGTGTAATGCTGTGGACTTACAGACATGGTGAAACTGCAGATCTTCTCTCTTCATTGGCAATTCTTCACAACAGAGTGTAACCAAAATCTAACATCAAAAAGAAGATACTTATTCCTGTATATAGACAAGGTTAAAATAAGGCATACAAATATAACACCTTTGAAAATGCTTTGTACACTTGTGTTCTTTCATTTATTTAGTATTTTTATGTACAAAGTTCTTCTTGCGTTTTGTTCTACTTACTCACTCCTGTAACTTATGGCTGTAAGCAGTGGCGTCGCTACAGGGGGGCAATTGCCCCCCCTAGGTTAATCCTTGCCCCCCCTGTTGCCCCCCTGCCGAATTTGGAAAAAAGTCGCAATGCGACTTTAAATCCCATTTTTTTTTTGTTTTTTTTAATGTGGAGGAGAGAGGGGGGCGCCTAGCAACCGCTCGGCGCCCCCCATTCTCCTCCACGAGGCCTCTACCTCCGTCGCGGTGCCGGCATTTCATCCTGAGCGCCGAAATATGACGTCATATTTCGGCGCTCAGCAGTGAAGCAGCGGCCACCGCAGCAGAGAACGAAGACAGAAGCCTCGTGCTCCCGCCGCTGGACCTAAAGGTGAGAGAACTACAAAGGAGGAGGGTAGATAGTGAGTAGGGAGAGGGGTTAGAAAGTGATAAGGGAGGGAGAGGGGGTTAGAAAGTGATAAGGGAGGGAGAGGGGGTTAGAAAGTAATAAGGCAGGGGCGTCCAACATGCGGGCCGCACCTCGAGCATGTACTGGCTGACTTGGCATGATAGGAGTGTGATTGCTAACAGCAATCAAAGTCCCATCATGCCTAGGTTCCAGCACTTACACATCCGACCAGTAAATGCTGGAACCTAGGCATGATGGGACTGTGATTGCTGTTAGCAATCACACTCCTATCATGCCAAGTCAGCCAGTACATGCTGAAACCTAGCTAGCTGCCCCCCTTGTGTATTGATGCTGCCAGCAGTATGGGGTCTACACATCACTTACAGCCACCCTGTACCAGCATGTACTGGCTGACTTGGCATGATAGGAGTGTGATTGCTAACAGAAACCACAGCAAGCACAGTCCCATCATGCCTAGGTACCAGCATTTACTGGTTGCCTGGGTATGATAGGAGTGTGATTGCAGTGTGGACGCCAGGGCTGGCTTTGGGGTATGCAACCTCTGATCTATGCGTGTAATTTAGGGGGTTTTAATTACGTGTTTTTTTGTGAATTCCAATTGATCTATAGCTGCAAAGCTGGGGTTGTGTGTTATTCTGTAGATCCATATCTGCTATGCTATGTTTCCATACATTATTTATGTATACCTGCAAATACAGGGTTAATATGTCTTATTCAGTTGATTAATACCTGCAATGCTGTTTCCATGTATTTATTTGATCTGTACCTGCAATGCTACGTTTCATATATTATTATTGTATACCTGCAAATACAGGATTTGTATGTCTGATTCTGTTTATTTGAGATCACAAGTGAATTTCAGTTGATCTATACATGCAAAGCTTGGTTTGTGTGTTAATGTGTTGATCTATACCTGCTATCGGCAACTGGGGCTAATGTTAATATATATGGGCAGCAGGGGCATCAATACACAAGGGGCAAAAACACTAAGGGGGGTATAAACGACAATGCAGTGTGAAAAATCCATCCTGATGTAGACGTCTGTGACGTAGATTGTGTCTTGCTGTTTGTGTGTTTTTGGTTATCAGTGTAGTAGAGCCTGTCCTCGGTGTGTGTGTATAGGTGTTGGTGTGGCAGAGCCTGTCCTGGTGTGTGTTTGGGTGTTGGTGTGGCAGAGCCTGTCCTGGTGTGTGTTTTCGGTTGTCAGTGTGTCAGAGCCTGTCCTGGTGTGTGTGTGTGTTTGGATGTGGGTGTGGCAGAGCCTGACCTGATGTGTGTGGGTGTCTGTGTGGCAGAGCCTGTCCTGGTGTGTGTGTGTGTGTTTAATTGTTGTTGGTGTGGCAGAGCCTGTCCTGATGTGTCTGGGTGTCGGTGTGACAGAGCCTGTCCTGGTGTGTGTGTCTGGGTGTCGGTGTGACAGAGCCTGTCCTGGTGTGTGTCTGTGTCACAGAGCCTGTCCTGGTGTGTGTGTTCAGTTGTCAGTGTGGCAGAGCCTGTCCTGGTGTGTGTGTCTGGGTATCGGTGTGACAGAGCCTGTCCTGTTGTGTGTGTGTCTGTGTGGCAGAGCCTGTCCTGGTGTGTGTGTGTGTGTGTTTGGTTGTCGGTGTGGCAGAGCCTGTCCTGGTGTGTGTGTCTGTCACAGAGCCTGTCCTGGTGTGTGTGTCTGGGTGTCGGTGTGACAGAGCCTGTCCTGGTGTGTGTGTCTGTGTCACAGAGCCTGTCCTGGTGTGTGTGTTCAGTTGTCAGTGTGGCAGAGCCTGTCCTGGTGTGTGTGTCTGGGTGTCGGTGTGACAGAGCCTGTCCTGTTGTGTGTGTGTCTGTGTGGCAGAGCCTGTCCTGGTGTGTGTGTGTGTGTTTGGTTGTCGGTGTGGCAGAGCCTGTCCTGGTGTGTGTGTCTGTCACAGAGCCTGTCCTGGTGTGTGTGTCTGGGTGTCGGTGTGACAGAGCCTGTCCTGGTGTGTGTGTTCAGTTGTCAGTGTGGCAGAGCCTGTCCTGGTGTGTGTGTCTGGGTGTCGGTGTGACAGAGCCTGTCCTGGTGTGTGTGTCTGTGTGGCAGAGCCTGTCCTGGTGTGTGTGTTTAGTTGTCAGTGTGGCAGAGCCTGTCCTGGTGTGTGTGTTTGGTTGTCGGTGTGGCAGAGCCTGTCCTGGTGTGTGTGTCTGGGTGTCGGTGTGACAGAGCCTGTGTTGGTGTGTGTTTGGTCATCTGTTTCCTGGCACTTAACTTACAGTAGGAATTATTTAATTTATATTTATCCAGAGATAAAATGCCCTCCTGAAGTTGTAGTGACTTCAGGGGACAAAACTAAAATCATTTAGTGGAAAAGTTATTTATTGTGTTATAATATTTATTTCAAGGATTAGTCGCACTCAATTGTGGCTTCAGGCTTCCCATGTTGAATGATCAAGTATTATTTTAGCCCAATAACAAAAGTATAATTCCATAGCACATTACTTTTGGAAATTATTAATGCCCCCCCAGTTTGACTGTGGTATCTTGTGTGCCCCCCCTATATATTGTTTCTAGAGTCGCCACTGGCTGTAAGAGGCCAGAGGTGGAGAGGATCAGGAGGGAAGGAATGTGCCTTTGGAAAGGTAAATAACATTTGACCAAAAAAAGAAACAGTGTCTCCAAAACACATATATGGTATGTATACAGAAAACACAAAATATGAATGAATAAACTTGCATATCTGCCAAAATAGTCCAAATGAGTATGAATCTTGCAAGGAGCCTGGCTTCAGATGGTTGGTAGCAGAAGGTTTGTAGTGGTTCACGAAAGATACTAGAGTTGCAAACTTGTTTGTTTGGAGACTCAAAGAAAAAAGAGTTTACATAGATATGTTTTCCTTCAACTATCCAGGCTTCAATTCTTAACAAAGCTAATTACAGGATGAGCACTCAGTAACCAGTACCCTTCACAAACCTACTTAAACCTCTACTGCTTCCACGTTAGTCATGGCATTTCAGAGGCCTACCACTACACACCACAAATTCATGCTCTTTTCTATACTAATGTTTTCCACCTTATGTTGATCTCTTCCCTTTTTCACATCACTAAACATGCAATCTGGGTGCTGGGGCAAGCCCCATGGATGCAATCTTAGTGCTGGGCAAGTCCTGTGGATGCAATCTGGATGCTGTGGCAAGTCCCATGTGTGCATTCTGAATCTGACTTTAGTACGGGCCTGGTGCTTACTTCTGCATTGCGAGTCATCTTTCTTGTAACACTCAAGAGAAGCAGAGATGCAGCAGGATCATGTTACATTACATCACATGATGTGACCCTGCTGCGTTCCTGCTTCCCCTGAGCAGTAAAGGGGAAGTTGCTAGCACATTGGAGAGGTAAGCAGAGGACCCCTGCAAAAGTGTGTGAGCACCACAGAGAAATCTGTATGTGTGAATGAATATGTGTGAATGAATTAGTATTAGTGAATTAATAAGTATTTGTGAATGATTATCTGTAAATGATTGAATGAATGAGTATGTGTGCGATAGCATGGATGTGGCACAAGGAGGCTGTTTAGGGCAAAGATGATACAGGGAGGCTGTTTGGGGAAAATATGGCATAGGCAGGCTGATTGGGACAATGATGCTGTTTGGAGGCAAAGATGACACAGACATTTTATTTGGGAGAAAAGATGGCAAGTCTTATGCATCCAATCTGGGTTCTGGGCAGATCCTGTGGATGCAATTCTGTGCTGGGACAAGTCCTATGTACGTAATCTGGGTGCCAGGGCTAGCCTTTGGGGTGAGCAACATGTTATGTATGCCAGCTATTTAGGATTTTCAATCTATTATTATTTGATTTATTATTATTATTATTATTATTATTATTATCATTATTTATTTGATCTATACCTTCAATACTCAGTTTGCTTGTGATTTTTCAGTTAATCTATACCCGCACGCCTGGTCTGTGTGTTTTTTAGTTGCTTTGTACCTGGAATGCTATGTTTCATGTCAATTTATTAATACCTGCAAATACAGGGTTTGTATGTCTTGTTCAGTTGATCTACATGAACGAGGAAAATAGAGGTATGGTACAGTGAAGGAGGGGACAAAGTGTCTCTGGGGGTGATGATGGGGAAGAGGCACTACGGGAGTGCTTGCCCAGGGTCCAATTGATAGGAAAACTTATCTGGTCCTGTAGTGTAAAAAAGGCTTTGGTCCTTAAGGGGTTAATCTAGTTTTGTCATGTTTACGTCTTTCTCCTTTCACTAAAAAGGGTTTAATCATCCTTGTTGGGGGTCTCTGCTATTGATAACACATTTTTCTTGTTTACTGACAGCCACTCTCCTCAAAACCTGCTACCCCTATATATATGCCACTGGCTGGAGGGGAGCTGTATTCCTTTATTATGGGACCCTAGGTCCCAAGTTGATATAAGCAGCACAGCCTCCATAGCAGGTTATGTATGTCCTTCTGAGGTGTCATATCCCAGTGGGCAGTAAATAGGACTGTGGCCGTGGAGACGAAATCATACAAAGGGCACCATAAATACATCACTGTTCATCACACATAGGCCCAGACTGGCCATCTATACTAGACATTCGCCTGGTGGACAATAACACCAAATACTTAGATACTGCGGCTTTGTGCGGCCACCAGCTTGATATGTATGGTCACACACTGCGAGAGCATAGATATGTAGCATGCAGCTGTGGATATCCAGCAGGCATCCACACACTGCAGGACCTAATTTTGCAGCCAGGGCTGTTTATGCACACCTAGTCCTGCCCGGGTCCCACCATACGAATGATGAACTCCCTAAAAGTCTTTGCATGTCCTAAGTATTTTTTTGCTCTATATTAATAATATCTATCAAATTAAACGAATCCACACACATCGAGTTCAACATTAAAGAAAAAAAATACAACACTGTTACCAAACTAAATGCAGCTTTTCATTCCTTACTTGTTTCATAGCATATGATGAACTTACCAGTTGATGTTATTGAGTCGATGTCCGGAGATCAACAGCTTTGTCAAATGGTATGATTTTGTGGCAGTTTAGCTTAGGCAGATTGAAAGCCTGTGAAATTTATAAGAAACATTTCCTCTTAACAGTAGAAAAAAAAACCTCATACAAGTGCACTATGAACAAGGAAGGGCACTAAAAATACTTATCAGGCTGTGATAAGTACTGTGCAATTGAGAGCAAGCATAGGGAGATTTATGAGGCACACACAGAAAGAAAAAAAAGAAAAAACTAGGACATAGAAAAGGGAACCGATTACAGTACACAAGAAAATATAGGAACTATGTGTATATATAAAAATGTAATACAGTATATGCAATATACCTGTATGCAAAGTATATACAGAGTCACATACCTTTTATGTTGTCTGATTACTTAAAATGTTTCAAAACAGCGGCAGGTCACATTTAGCAATGTAGTAGTATAGATAACAATCGTATTTACCATCCAACCATTAAAAGCAAGTTGGGTTCATTTCATGTTACCAAGGGTTATTTCCTTTAATTACTGTGCGTGACACAATATTATATACCGTAATATATATAGTCATACTTTACATCCCTACAGATATCTTTTGTTTGGATTTTGTGTAGAGGTGCTGCACAAATCATGTCTATGGATCCCAATGGTGGAGTGATTGGAGAGCAGGATGGGTCAATGCTCCATGCCCCTTAGTTTTTAACTGACTGCATGTCCATGCTAGGTTTTGAGGGCCCAGTCCACAAGTCCGACGTAGCCTGCAACAGGCCCCTGTGTTCCCTGTGCAAAAAAGGATCTCTGAACTAAGTGAGGCATTAGCCCCCCCCCCCCCGGACCTGCTGCCTAGGAGGACATTTTCCACACTTAGTTGGGTCTGGCAGGGAGGATCATGTTAGAGGACAGTTAGTAAGTGAACATGTGTGCCTAAATTAACTCAGATTGGATGGTGAGGGCCATTTGGTTGTACTTGATCCCGGTACAAAATATACCAGCTCTCTCCTGCTGTCTACGTTCATTCCTTTTAAAGTGGTTTATCTCCTTAAGTATACTTGTAATGCAGATCCAGCCCTGTCTCCAAGACAGCGGGCCCCCTGTTTGACTAATGGCCCATGCAAGAGGCAGCAATAAGGACTCTCACCACTGGTAAGTGGCTGCAACACTGTTGCATCCAGAAGGGTTAAATTAAGGGGAGAAGTGGGATGTGTCTGTTTTTGTTTTGTCATAGCTGTGGTGTGGGTCCCCTGGCCAGCACCTAATACAATATCAATATAACATTTTGCCAACAATGGGCTTGGAGAGTCAAATTGGGAAATTCTGCTGGGTGACGCTATGTTAATCTGTCAATAAAAGCAGCAGCAAAAGCTCTACCCCACGATTAGTGTCTAGTGTCGTTATTGGGTACTGTTGGGTGGGATTAGGATATGGGTTTAATGTTATAGGTCTAAGCAGACAAGATCTCTGTCTTATGGCAACATGCACTGCCACACAGTCACAACAGATACAATGGCCTTTTTAGCATTATGCAACTCTTAGAATTATCATAGAAGCTTTACAGAATAATATAGTGTAAGCTAGCAAGAGCAGGATCCTCTCCTCCTATGCCAATGTCTTAATGTATATTGCCAACTTGTATATTGTCAGTTTTATTGTTATTGTTGATGATCACTGTCCACCTAGCACACTACATATAAATGTGTTTTCTTTGAGGCTCCAGTTATCATGTAATAATAGTGCAGTATACTAGATGACATCCAAAGGTTAACAGTATTTACAGCCTAACGAAGATGTCACAAAATACACTTTCCCATTAACATTTTTAGAGAAGCAACAAGCAGTCTGCCAGATAAATATTGTCTCTATAATAAATATATTAAAATTGCACTTTATATGTACTCACCGAAAATTCTTGCAGATTTGATTCTGGGTAAATATGATTGCTGCTGGTTTCTAGAAGGTCTTTGTTTACCACTGGGTAGATCAAAAGCCAAGCATTGTTTCAAAAGGATTCAGAGCTGATGTCTTTTTAACAACTGTTGTTATAGTAAAAGTGTTGTGAAGTTAGAACCATAGGATGAACGAGATATTACAGGAAGCCACAAGAAAGCATTTTTTCCCTTTTTTGAAACAGATGACTAATGATAAATTAGACATAGCAGGATGTACATGCTACATAGCGGTAAGATAGCCATATAAAGTTTCTTACGATTATGTTACTAGGTTTGGGTATTAATAAAGACTATTCATTATAAATCATAAAATGAGGGTATGGCAAGTGCTTCTCCTGACCCACATTGTATGCAACCAAGTCAAAAGGCAGTAGACAGAACCCACAGCCCCTTACCTACCCACTCACGCAACTGCAACATTTTATTGGCTAAAACTTACCTTATACTAAATTAATTATAGAGGAGACTGAAGATAAATAAATATAGGTTCCAATGCTGAGTAAGTTGGTGTAGGGAACATTTTATTCTTGGTTTGCCCTGCTAAGGGAATGTCATGGGTGCGCATGTATTTTTAGAATACTATTAGCAATCCCTAGTCGGTTTTACACCCCCATTGGGGACAACATCATGTAACTGCCATGAGATGAAAACACTGGACACACAAGAGTTCCATGTTTTCGCCCTATGATTACTCAACAACAAGGAGTATTACTAGGAGGGCCGAACTGGGAATAAAAAGCAGCCCTTGAAATATTCAGACTTCAGCCCCATATATTTTTTTGTGTGGTCGAGCTCATGTGCCCCCCAACATCACAAGCAGCATGTCCCACGGTGCCACATTTGCTACCAAACAGCTTCTCTGTGCCATCTTTGCACCTAGCTTGTCTGTGCCATATCTGTCCCCTGAAACACCCTGCCTGTGCCATATCTGCCCTTAAGCAGCCAGAAAAAAGCCATTGCGTAAAGAAAAAATAAGCAAACACATTTGCGAAAAGGGTTGTGGGAGACTCCCCAAACATATGGAAGTGGGCACTCTGATCAGATGAGATTAAAATTGAGCTTTTTTGACCATCATGGAAAACGCTATGTCTGGCGCCAACCCAAAACCTCTCATCACCCCGAGAACACTTTCCCTGCTAGTGTATACCCAGTACCCCACTACTACTACTGCTGCTGCCATATCACATTCCTTAATCATTGAGAGATCAATGAATCAACATTTTTTAAAATTTTGATGAAATTCAGGCCCATAGCATGCTGATAGCTATATGTACCCATTGGTCCAGTGCTTCTGGTGGTGGTGGCCCTGCAGTGATGAACCTTGAGTGCTGTTGTAGGTGAAAGGTCCAGAAGGTATCAGGGAGCTCCCCCTTTGGGAACGCCCCCCAATAGTCATTCCAAATAATAAAAAAGGCCCCGAATTTTGTCTGAACTAAAAGGTCGGAAAATTAACGCGACAAAAAACTTTTCCGAATCGTTTTTTATTTGAAACAATGCTCTAAGGTAAGAATACTTTTAAAAATAGAATCTAAACCGCTGTTGGGTAACCACAAGATCACTTTATTCTAGGTATTACTAGGGGTAGTCAAACCGTTGACACTGGATATAAACTAAACAAAACAAAAGGAAATCAGTAATAAGATTTAGCTTTTAATGCATATCTTACTAAAAAAGCTATATTCATGGAAAAAATATAATATTAGATAATCATCTCTATGACAAGACTAAACTGCAGTCCTAAAATTATATAAAATTGTAGTACACCCAGGGGACTCCTAATAAGGGGAAGGTAGACACCAATAAAGAAACTCTGCCTAATTATAAGTTTGAGGCAGTTGTGACATACTGCTGTAAAGTAATACTTTTAACAATAGACATGTTAATAGTTCATTTTTAGCATTAAACAAATGCCACGTGAGTGAACAGAAGAAAAATCTATTTGGTGTGATTACCCTTTGCCTTTAAAATAGCATCAATTCTTCTATACTTGCACAAAGTCAGGGAATTTGTAGGCATATAGTTTGGTGTATAATAAGCCAAACAGGTGCTAATGGTCATCAATGTAATATGTAAGTTGAAAGAGAATCATTAACTAAAACAGAAACAGCTGTGCAGGAGGAACAAAGCTGGGTGAGGAGCAGCCAATATCACGGACAAGTTAAGGTTGCTTAAGACATTTTAATGTCAAAAGTCATACGCCATGGGGAGACTGAGCACAGCAACAAGACAAGGTAGTTATACTGCATCATCACGATCTCTCGCATGCAGAAATTTCAAAGCAGATATCTACTAGATCTGCAGCAGATGGTAGACACATCATGCTTACTTCCCTTCACACTTGGAAGATGTCCAGCCGTACCTGGAGAAGTTTGGTCACAAGTGTTCTTCATGGAAGCCATACCTCCAATGTGGAAACAAGGCCAAATGACTCAACTATTCAGGAAAACAGGGGTGCAAAAAAGGCAGCAGGCATTCAAGACCGATGAGTCAAAATCTGAAATATTTCACTGTAACAGAAAGCAGTTATTTTGCCAAAAAGCTGGAGGGCTGTAAAGTGATGAGTAATTGCAGGAAACAGTGAAAGATGGTGGAGATTCCTTGCAAGTTTGGGGTTGCATCTCTGCAAATTGAGGTGGGGATTCAGTCAGAATAAATGGTCTCAATGTTGTGAAGTACAGGCAGCTGTTGCATCGCTAGGGTGGGCTACTGTGGCTGAAGCCTAGAATCTCTACTTAGATTAGCCTCGAATGGAGACTCTAAAAGGATACTTTAGCATCAGAGACTCCACTTAGCATTGTAGATTTCCCTCTAGTCGACCTCAAGCATAGGGAGTGTGGGTTGGTTTATTGGCTATTAACATAAAGCAACCTTGGGAGACTTCTGGGTCTTGAGTTCCACTCACTCGGGCCAGTCCAAAATTGTTTACAACAGATGCCAATTATAATAATGAATAAGATGAAGTATATGCAGAAAGGAGAGAGATGATGAGGTGGAGGAGAGGTAGGACAAAGGGAGAGATAAAGAGAATAAAGAGAGATTGAAATTAAGAGGCAGAGAGAGAGATAATGAGGAGAAAGGAGAGAGATGAGCAGAGAGAGGGATAATGAGAAAGAGGAGAGATAATGAGAAGGGGAGACATAACAAGTGGGTGATATAGGGAGAAAGAGGAGAGATAAAGTAAAATAGGAAGAAAGATGAGAAGGGACAGGTCAAAAGAATAGGGGGATAGATAAAAAAAAGTAGGGGAAAAAAGGGAAAAGAGATAAGGAAAAAGGTGGGAAGATAGAGAGAACAAAGAAAGATTAAAAAAGAGGAAGAGATAAACAGAAAGGGGAGAGACAGAAAGAAGAGATGAAAGAGAAAGAGGATGAGAGATAATGAGAAGGGAAATTAACAAGAGGGGGAGAGATAAAAGAGAAAGAAGAGAGAGAGAGAGAGAAAGAAATAGGGGAGAGACAAAAAGAAAATGGAAAGACAACAAGGAGGAGAGATTAAGAGCAGACTGAGCTGAGAAAAAGAGAAATGAAAGAGATAATAAGAAAAGGGAGGATCAAAGATAAAGGGAGAGATAAATAGAAAGGGGGGTAGATAAAGGGGTAACGAGAGGTGGCATCTGGTTGGCCCTAAAAATTATTCTGCAGCATGACATTCTACAGTCATTAGGAATTATCTTCAGTGTAAAGAAGAACAATGAGAAGTGATAATATGATCCCCACAAAGCGCTGCTCTCAACATCTTTGAGTATTCTGGGATTACAAGGAGAAAGCGAAGCAACCGAGGCTGCCTAAATCCATAGCAGAACTGTGTTCGTTTTCCAAATGCTTGGAGCAACCTACCTGCCAAGTTCCTGTGTGCAAGTGTACCTAGAAGAATGCAAAGGGTGGTCACACCAAATATTGATTTGTATTAGATTTTTCTTATGTTCACTCACTTTGCATTTTGTGAAATGATAAAAATAAACTATTTTAAACATATCTATTTTTTAATGCACTCCTGCCTAAAAATTTTGCACAGTACTGTGCATTATCTTTTCAAATTTTAATTAAATGTATTCACTCTTTTAGTTTACATATAAGAAATTGTCCTTAGAAACAAATATTTTATTTGGATGTGTCAACTAAATGAGAAAGGGAAGCTGTAGAACAATGAAAGTGCTGAAAATGCTGCTGCCTTCAAGTGTAAAAAATTCTGTATACACCTTCTAAGTATAGAATATGTGTGAACTGAACTAAGCTGAGATGTGCAAAGAGGAAAAGCTGGTAAGAAAGATTTTTTATGTTCTATGCTTAATAACGGAAGAAAAAATAAATGTTTTCTATATATTAGGTATATGTACTTAAGGGTTAAGTACCGTGGAAAATAAATATTTTCTTGATCATTTACCTTAATGCCTTTGTTATCAACAAAGAGTGAATATTATATGACTACAGCTATTGTTACTACTTAATTATCAGTTTCTTAAAAGAACAACAATGATTTAAAATAGGTTGGTGGCTGCTATGTGGTTTACAAAGCTGAAGTGGTATTGCTTTGCAATTTTTTCTTTAAAAAAAAGGTTATGTTCAAAACCTTATAAGGTAATTTTCAGTCCGCAGAGCTTTTTTGACTAAAAATGCTATTTGGTAAAAAAATACATCACATATTTGGAATTCGCTAGTCTGAGAATCTGTGCTCTAAAAAACAAAATACTAATATTTGATATCTATTTTTAGGACAACAATCAGTAATCTGTGATGAAAAACCACAGAGGCTGAATTCAGACACTTCTAAATATCGGAATGCCTATTCCCCACCCTAGCAAACCTCCCCCAGAAAATACAATAACATACTATAGCACATACTAAAGATACTTAAGACACAAGTATTAAATAATCCCATATTCGCATCTGTTCTGTATGTCAGAAGAAGAAAAAAGTTGTCAGATAAGAGAAGAATTAAGTAAGAGCCATGCATGAAGTTACTACTTTACTCAAAGTGCATGTCCATTCTACAAGGTGGTAACAATGGTGGACATGTTGCTTTTCTCTAAAGAGAGAACAAATCACATTTAGAGCTACTGACTAGCCTACACTGTCCTAGACAGAGGCTTTTACTAAAATAAATGCATACATAAGTAATATGAATAAAAACAATATATCTAAAAAAAATAATTATATTTTATATATATATTTTAAATTTATATCTAAAATAAAATATTTATGAGAACAGAAATAATACTACAAAAAAGGCCAAAATCATTTAGCATTAGGGTTTGTGATTTGTTTTTGAAACAAAAAACTGGCAAAGGGCTCCACTCAGGTTCCAGCATCTGGAAATGGCAAGCCTGGGTGGTGACTTCTTAGCTGTTCCTGGAATACCTAACATACCCTGTGACTGAGGCTTTGTGTCCATTGGGACTCTTTTGACCACCCCCCTTCTTCTTAATTGACAAAATCAAAACAGCAGAAAATATTTCAACATGTGCAGGTGGAAAAAAAATTGCATAAAGATGGTTTCATATATCAGTCCAATACGTTTCCAATATATAACTCAGTATAACCAACAAATGTATTGCTTTTTTTATAAAGAAGTCTGAGTTTTGACACTATATTCAAATATAATATGGTGCCTGGCACCCTGGTGTCAACCTTCTGGTTAAATGTGGAAATAAAAGTCCAGATTGTCTTTCAGGTGCGGAACAGATGCTATGACACAGACCTACAGAATAGTTCTTGAGTGAAAAAATGTTTGGTACAATGTGGGCCACAGACACTAATGATTAATCTCTGTGTCATGAAATGTCTCTTTTCAAACAGACTATAACATAATAAAAATAATACAGAACTATAGGTATCAACATTCATTTTATGCAAAAACAAAAAGGGAGTATGCAAACCCCAAAAAGCACAGTGGTAACCATACCTGGGAACTTCTGAGCTCTGGCTGCCGAGAGCCTTCCCTTGCAGGACGCGGCCAGGACTGCACACCGGTGGCCGGTCCTGCTAACGTCAGGGGCGTTCCCACTGGAGTTGGCGCTGACGGCAGCGTGAAACACCCCCATTTAAAGGAAAAATGGATGGGGAGCGGGGCGTGTCAAGACCCCGCTCCCGCGACCAGGAGGATTCGGGTCTTGACCCGGAGAACCGAAAAAGCAGTGCTCACCCGGCAATATCAGGGTCAAACCCGGAGAGTTCCCAGGTATGGTGGTAAGCTACAGACCCGCATTAGGTTGTCATCAGCCCGCATACACATCAGGAAATCTCCCGATTTCCCTGTAGGCCAGTCCAGGCCTGTTGGTGAAAAAAAGCACAGAAAATTATCTTTAACTGCTGGGAAAGTATAAGGTATCTTTTGGAAGTCCCAGTACCTCCAGTGTTTTTTTGCAAGGACATCTCCCTGCTGCTGCAGAGGAGATCAGACTGACTCTTCCCTGTCAGCAGAATGTAAAACCCTGTTTTAAAGGGTAATTGTAGTAATTTAGCAGAATGGAACAAAAAAAAAATTTTTCCTGGAGAAATTCTAGTAAAACAAAGAACATTTCTTCTCCATATATTTTCTCCAAATGTGTATTTAAAATACATTTATTTCAGCAAATAATTTTATGACATCCGGTTCATATGATGTACTTTACGGACAGTAACCGAGTTACAAATTGTTTTGTAGTTAGTGGACAGATTGGGGGGGGGCTTTTTTAAAATCTGTTTTAAAAAGAAATTAAAACCTAGAGTGGTGGTCCCAGGTCGCAGTTGTGGCAACTGCGTTTGCCAGGGGCTCAAGGGGCAGCTCCATCAGCCCCTACATTAATCCAGCCCAGGTGACAGACTCCTCTCCTGCTTCTACCTGGCATTCTGCTACTTCCGCAGCCCCGCAAGCAGCCCTGCCAGACAAAATGGGCACAGATGCGCGTCTAAAACGAAGTGACATCACTCCATTCAAATTTTTACTTTGGTGCATTTTCTCCTATATAAACCCCAGAGACCCATAAAACATTGCCCTCTGATGGTCGTACCTATCCTTGTTGTACTGTATCCTCTCCTAGCATGTAATTTACTTCTAATCCTGTGTTTACCCGGCTCGACCTTGACTATTCAGTTTCTGACTCCTTGACCTCAGCTCTGATATGGACTACCCTGAACGTGTTCTGACTATCCTGCGTGTGCACCCTTAGAGTTTGTCCCTGATTTTGGAAAATTATCAGAAAGTCCAACAGCCACGGAAGCCAAATAGGCTCAGCCTGAGGGGGAACAGGTTGCAGGACAAAGAACTCTTCCGAGACTGACGGACTTTCTATTAAAAGTCTCTGTGCAAAATACTTGAGTTCCTCTACACTAAACTCGTTAAACCATGTATTTATGGACCTTGCATAAGTCATACCCCAACAGGTGCCACAAAATTGCAAGCATGCAATTGTCTAAAATGTCTTTGTACGCTGTAGCAGTAACATTGCCCTTCACTGGAACTAAGGGGCCTAGCCCAAACTCTTTACACCACTCCTGTCAAAGCTTTTCATTGCACATTGTAATATGCTTAAACTTCACAATAATAGCACTCAAAGTGGACATATCTAGAAGGACTTGTGACAAAGGTGGCGTCCAATGACAGTACCACATATAAACTCACAGAGCTCTTCACTATGACCCATTCTACTACCAAAGTTTGAGATGGCATCTCTATGTGTTTAATTTTATATATTTTTTGCGGGAACGGTTTGGGGAAGGGCCTTTTCTGTTCCAGCATAACTATGCCCCTGTGTTCAAAGCAAGGTCCATAAAGACATCATGGGATGAGTTGGTTGTGGAAGAACTTGACTGACCTGCACAGAGCACTGAACTTAACCCCATTGGACACCTTTGGGATGAACTGGAACAGAGATTGCGAGCCAGGCCTTCTCATCCAACATCAGTGCCTGACCACAAATGCTCGATGAATGGACAAAACTTCTCACAGAAATACTTCAATATCTTGTGGAAAGCCTTTACAGAAGAGTGGAAGCTGTTATAGATGCAAAGAGGGACCAACTTGATATTAATGTCTATGTATTTAGAATGTGATGTCATCAAAGTCCCTGTTGGTGTGACGGTCAGGTGTCCCAATACGTTTGTCCATATAGTGTGTGTGTGTGTATGTATATATGTATATATGTACATAAATATTAAACAGGTTGCCAAGATGGCAAATGTTGCTTTCCTGTTTTCTTGCACTACAAGGCAGTGTCTGTCAGCTAGTGCAAATACCTCCCCCAGCCAGCTTTAATTTTCAGTCTGCTCAGCTTGGTATAGGCAGATAATGTGATAGCTAGTAGCATGCAGCCACCTACTGGTGAAGCCGCATGGTACACTTCTAAATCAGTCATTCCTGAGTGGGGAAGAAACAATGTACTTAAATCTCTTTGGAGGGAGACTCTCACATCTCAATTGAAAGGGCGCATAGATTGGGACCATAATCTGGAGATGGAGCCTGACCAAGGCCAGTTATTCTAAAGCATCTTAACTTTTAGGATAAAAGAGATTTTTGCAAGTTATCGAAAAATACAGAATCTGCTATACAAGGGTTTTTATGGGTGTAGCAATATTGATAACCCCTCCCCTTAACAAACATAACTCCTCTAACTACATCCATTTTCTACTCCACCTCTTTGGCCCCCCCGACTTCACCATGTAGCATGTCACTTACTTCCGACAGTGCCAGCTTTGCCCACATACACTTTGTCCGCTGGCATAACTACTACAGAAAGAAAGCTGCAGGAGCGGTGAGGGCGGGCAGGATGTATATATGTGTAAATGTGTTTGTATATATGTATGTACAGTATCTCACAAAAGTGAGTACACCCCTCACATTTTTGTAAATATTTTATTATATATTTTCATTTGACAACGTAAAAGAAATGTAAAGTAGTGAGTGTACAGCCTGTAGAACTGTGTAAATTTGCTGTCCCCTCAAATTTAACACACCATTAATGTCTAACACCTTGGCAACAAAAGTGAGTACACCCCTAAATGGAAATGTCCAAATTTGGCCCAATTAGCCATTTTCCCTCCCAGTGGTGATGTGACTCGTTAGCGTAACAATGTCTCAGGTGTGAATAGGGAGCAGGTGTGTTAAATTTGGTGTTATTGCTCTCATATTGGTCACTGGAAGTTCAACATGGCACCTCATGGCAAAGAACTCTCTGAGGATCTGAAAAAAAGAACTGTTGCGCTACATAAAGATGGCCTAGGCTATAAGAAGATTGCCAAGACCCGGAAACTGAGCTGCATCACGATGGGCAAGACTATACAGCAGTTTCATGGGACAGGTTCCACTCAGAACTCATTGAGTGCACGTGCTCAGCATCATATCCAGAGGTTGTCTTTGGGAAATAGACGTATGAGTGCTGCCAGCATTGCTGCAGAGGTTGAAGGGGTGGGGGGTCAGCCTGTCAGTGCTCAGACCATTCGCTGCACACTGCATCAAATTGTTCTACAGGAAGCCTCTTCTAAAGATGATGCACAAGAAAACCCGCAGTTTGCTGAAGACAAGCATACTAAGGACATGGATTACTGGAACCATGTCCTGTGGTCTGATGAGACCAAGATAAACTTATTTGGTTCAAGCGTGTGTGTCGGCAACCAGGTGAGGATTACAAAGACAAGTGTGTCTTGCCTACAGTCAAGCATGGTGGTGGGAGTCTCATGGTCTGGGCCTGCATGAGTGCTGGCACTGGGGAGCTACCGTTCATTGAGGGAACCATAAATGCCAAGATGATCTGTGACATACTGAAGCAGAGCATGATCTCCTCCCTTTCGGAGACTGGGCCGTAGGGCAGTATTCCAACATAATAACGACCCCAAACACACCTCCAAGACAACCACTGCCTTGCTAAAGAAGCTGAGGGTAAAGGTGATGGACTAGCCAAGCATGTCTCCAGACTTAAACCCTATTGAGCATCTGTGGGGCATCCTCAAACCGAAGGTGGGGGAGCGCACGGTCTCTAACATCCATCAGCTCTGTGATGTCGTCATGGAGGAGTGGAAGAGGACTCCAGTGGCAACCTGTGAAGCTTTGGTGAACTCCATGCCAAAGAAGGTTAAGGCAGTGCTGGAAAATAATGGTGGCCGCACAAAATATTGACACTTTGGGCCCAATTTGGACATTTCCACTTAGGGGTGTACTCACTTTTGTTGCCAAAGTTTAGACATTAATGGATGTGTGTTGAGTTATTTTTAAGGGAACAGCCAATTTACATGGTTATACAGGCTGTACACTCACTACTTTGCATTGTAGCAGAGTGTCATTTCTTCAGTGTTGTCACATGAAAAGATATAATAAAATATTTACAAAAATGTGAGGGGTGTACTCACTTTTGTGAGATACTGTATGTATATATATATATATGTGAGCATACATATGTATATATATATATATATATATATATATTGTAGGGGACAGCTCACGCATGGGGCGGCAATGACAGTATTCACACAGGTTTCAAAAGTCAAGCATGTTTATTTAGATGCTGTAGGCACAGAGCACCTTGAAAATAAAACTAACTAAACATCCGGATACCTCTCTACAAGCCTAAGGTCTGGCACAAAGCAAAGTAACAGGTTTTGCATGGGTAAAGCTTCATACCTGGTGGGCTGCAGCGCTGGCTGTAGCTGCTCCCTGCCTCAGTCCCTCCTCCACCCTGCAAACCCAACAGCCCTCTCTTTTAAGGCTTCCTCCCGAGTAATGAGCTTAGGAAGCCTCACCTGAGGGCTCCTGGGTTTGCTACCGTGCCTGGCTGAGGAAACCAGGTGAGATATATATCCCATCCACCTCTTTCCCATACACTTTACCACAATATATATATATATATATATATGTATGTGAGCATGAATGTGTAATTGGGTGTGTGTCAGCATGGATGTGTTATTGTGTGTGTGAGTGAGAATGGATGTGTAGGTGTGTGTGCGCGCATGGATGTGTAGGTGTGTGTGAGTATGGATGTGTTGGTGTGTGAGCATGTAAGAGGGTGAAATGGAGTGTGTGTCAGAATCTGAACCTGGACCAGAAGGGCCCTTTCTTAACAATTTTTTAACCGGTACGGGGAGAGAGAAATGTATCTAAATCGTGTTATGTCACGCGACCCTGCGGTGAAACCGAGACTGCTCGCACAGTGTGACGGATCTGTACTACCCTAGCACCTCAGTATTCCAGTTGGGGTACCCCGCCTTTTTTTTCGCTACTGTCAGAATAATTAAATATTTACAGGATGGTGTTACAAGAAGTGGGGAAAGAGGCATCTGGTGGAGGGCAAGAGGGGACACTTGCCCCACATGGAAATTCGAAGAGGCCCACTGAAGCGGCAAAGTGGGGCACGAGGCTGTTTAGAGTAGGGTAACTAGATATACACGCAGAAAAAACTCATGTAGTCGGCAAAAAAAAAAAGCTTTTATGTAATTCCGTAAACCCCTTTGCTGAAAGAGTGGTTTGGTCTGCACTCCCTCCTTCTCTCCTGCTAGCTGGTCTCCACCCCTTCCCCTTGGTAGCTGCTTCTTCATAGACACAGAGTCTTGCCTGGGGAGAGAAACTACAGATTGGACTTTAAGAGGGCTACAATAATAATAAAACACTAACTTTTGTTGGCTGCAGCTACAATAATATCCAGCAGTCATATTGCTGGCTGAGCTTCATGGGAATTGTAGTCATAGACTGGAGTAGCGGTGGCCTGCACTACACACTAACTGCAGCTCCTGTAATATACAGTCACAGTGAGCCATTACTGGCTGAACACCATTAGATTTATTTATATAGCGCCAGCAGACTCCATAGCGCTGTTACAACAGTAAAATAATTTCTTTTATACCAGTTTGTTATTGTGTGTGATTTTAAATGATTCCACTGATTGTAACAGCTCTAGAGAATCTACTGGTGCTATATAAATAAATGTAATGTACTATGATCATATCATTTTTCCTATTAATGGGCAACTAACTTTTGCCTCCCACCAGGAAACCCCTAAACTGAGCCAACAAAGGTAGGCAATGGGCAAGAAGGTATTGGGGTGGGAGACGGGAAAGGTGGGTCAGACATTTTGGCCTCCTGGAAACAATCCTGTGGACACCCATGCACAGTTTTCATGTGTATTTTTCCATTTTATATCACTTCGTAAAATCAATAAATACCATATTCCAAAAATTAAGAGAAATAGCATTGTGCCACTACAGAGCACAAGACAGATACTTCTGCACAATGGTGGCTGCTCAATAAGTGTATATTATTTCAAATATCAGTTTTATTTATTAATTAGAAATAGAATGCTCCTTTCATCTCTACACTCTTTACGATAAGCACAGATTTACTAGCGTATTTTATGGTTTTGCAGCAATGTAATGTTTAAAGGCCTATTTCCCTGCTCCTTCTTGAAAGGAGACATCCTTTTCTCAGGGATGCTGTTAGCTCTCAACCAATCCGCACGGAAAAGGGAGGGATGGGAGCTGGTGAAGAAATCCCCCTCCCCACCATCCATTCGTCTTCCCCTCTCCTTCCCGTCTCATCCATTGCACATACACAATAGATGCTTCATCAGCTGATAACCCTTTGATGCCCTCAACCCTGATGGTACACGGTATTGAGCATCAATGCAAGGAGCAAGGAGGAAAGAACAGTGTGATCTCATGCAACACATTCCAAGGATGAGGCTGTTATCCATCCTTTGTGGCTTACTGGTGTTTAGAAGCGGCCAGGAATTCTGCAGGGTTTAAAGTATGAAAACAATGCTCACCTGTGAGAAAGAGAACATAGGAAACATTCCTGTGTAATCACATCCATGAAGACCGACATTTCAGACTGTTAAGGCATTTAATCTGTAAGTAGCTGCATTGTCGATATTAACAATGTCTGTTATACGTGATCAAAAAACAAATACATAATTTCAGATATATTTTATTATATGCTTTTTAGCCACCTGTTTGGAAACGTTATTTCTGGCACATAAACGGGTTGCATTTTAGAAAATCTGTTTAGATATGTATTTACACAAAAAAAGTGTGTTTAACCCATCTTATTAACGCGACTTTGCGGGAAATCTGCAGTATCAATTGTCGTTTTGAATTTAACTTTTTTGTTTCATCGAAAGTATTTTTATACTGCTCAAATTTTAATGCATGATTTTACTGGAAAGCATATGTGATAAGAATACAAAAAAATAGAATAATAAATATCTATCATTTTAAATACACTATAATATGGAGATTGTCACAAACACAAGTATTGTTTTGCAAGAAAGAAATCGATTGCGCAACTATTTTGTTGCAGCAGTAAATAATAAATGTGCAATCTGCCCTGTTATCTAAGATTCAGATTTACGGAACAAATAAATCAGGATGGTTAATCTCTATTTAAGATGGAGAATTTCTTTTCCCCACCTCCCGTCTTCATAAATGTGGCTTTTTTTTTGTCCAAAATTAGAAACATCTAGGATATAGTCCTAGATGCAAAGCAAGACAGATGGATGTCCAAGAGTATATATATTTCCTGTATTTAGGTTAATCTCCTCTGCAATTAATTTGAACACCAGTCGGGAAATACAATAGTGTTTACTTATGTGCATGAAGAGACATCTTTCATGGTTGAGCTTTACCATCAGCAAACCTGTCTTGTGAGAATACGATTTTCTGAGCATTGCTCTGAAGTAATGTATGTAAGTCGGATCTTAGATCCATGTTTATACAATATTTCACTAACCAAATAGCAACCTTGATTTCAATGTCATATCAAACAATAGCCTACAAACAAATACACACAACAAAAAGGATGGAAAGCCTAGATGCAACAGATGGCAGTAAGTTATTTCAAAGCATATTGTCACTCTGATGCTCAGTTGGTGTAGTGTGGGAAATTTGGCATACAGGCGAAATGCTTAAGGCTGTCCCTGGCTAAAAGAGGTCATATGGGAGAAAAAAAACATAACTGACTAACGCTCTATCATGTTCGTTATTATTTTTAAGGGTTTAAATTCTCATTATAGTTTCCGGTTCAGGTATTTTTGTATAAGCAGGGGATTACATGTAAAGTTCCCTTAATTTCTCAAAACCTCTTTGTCAAGAATGAAGGCAGTTGTAATGAACCTGGTTGGTATGCAATTCTCATTTAAAGTTATTATCACAGAGGGTGATCAATTACATTTAAAATATGGGGAAGCTCCCATATGCAACACAACAGGATAACCATGCTAAGAACTCTACATTTTATGTGTTATTTTGTAGGACGTTTTTGTATTACTCTTGAGTCCTGCTTTTTACCATATTGGACAATGGGGACCACAGAAGCCACCCTACGCATGGAAAATGCAGATGTGGAGGTTAAAGAGGAATGGCAGGATGAGGACTTCCCCAGGTACACTGTCTTTCACTCAAATATGTTGAATGTTCGGTCTATAACAACAAATGTCACATGCATGTTGGTAAACATTGGTAGAATCTTTGCCTCTTACGTTATGACTTTTATAGGTCATGATGGTTTTCCACGGAAGGTTAGATGACACTTGCTTATTTTCTAACTGTCTTCTCACACATCAACTAACATGGCTTTTACTTAATTGTGGGGTACTCAGGCATCAAGGTCTATCAGCCTTCTGACTCCCTAATACCAGTCCCAGGGTCTGATGCTTATTTCAAATATGTAAAAACTACCTTTTGCTTCCATAATAGGGGTTTATGTTTTATGAAGTTGTCAACTTCTTTTATGTAGTTTATGATCGCCATATAATTTCACATACTACTAATCATTTTTTTTAATGATCTCTTTGTTAAAGGCGTGTATGAGATATGATTATTGGGGAGAACTGTCAAAAATGGTTAAAGCATGGTTTGCAACCACATGGATTTGATCCCATACCTTCAACTAAGTAGACATTGCTCTGTTAGACTTCTCCAAATACCCTGATATATAATAGTCTTTGCCAACCGATACTAAGGTCTCAGAAGACTGCAATTGCACCTCTCTGAGCTGATCTAAACAAAAAGAGACTAAAATCCTAAACCAATAAACTCTATAGATCATATACAGCATATGGCGTGCTAGAGATCATATCTATGCTTTACAGTTATAGTTCACAATACATACTGTTCAGTAGCATCTATCCCACCAACCCCTTTCCATGCCCTGAAAAATTTGATATATTTTGCATTTGTTAATTATTGCCAACCAGGACAATACACTTCATATATCACTGCCCACAAGGACAGTACACTTCATATTGCCAACAATGACAGTACACTTCATGTATCATATAGCCCTCTTAAAGCAGTTACCTGGGCTCACATTGTGCTACTTACAATTTTTGAAGAATACAAATTCAAATATTCATTTGAAAAGAAAATTCTAATATTTCTCAACCATTACTTTTCATTTCATGTTTTAGATACAATGAAAAATATATACATGAATCAGACACAGCTGCGATAAAATGCCTATTTGTTCTCTGTCTGAGGTTGAATAACCCTGTGTCTAGTTGTAGGAGAGAGGCTATGAAAGTCATTCATAAGCTAAATGTATTAATGAGCAGCTGTGAGCTTCAGCTGCATGGGAGAATTACAAGGCTGTGAATACATCTCATGTCCGTGACCTAAAGAGGGAATCTCAAGCATCTCATGTAACGCTATTATAGTCCAATACATAAAATCGTGGGATTAATTCAATGCCACCAGAACGAAAAACAAATGGGCTATTTAGCAGTGTTGGTAAAATGCATAGAAAAAAACCCACCAGACATCCATAAAAAAGCTTTTATAGAAGTCAATTGACAATTAAGTGGTCAATGAAATATAAATTTAATGACACTCATCACACCACCTGGGCATCCGGGACGGACAGTGAAAATGTATATATGTGTATATAGATTATATGACCAAAAGTATGTGGACACCAGACCATCACACTTCTATGAGCTTGGTGGACATCCCAGTCCAAAACCATAGACATTAAATGGAGTGGGGCCCTCATTTGGAGCTATAACAACTTCTGCTCTGCTGGGAAAGCTTTCCACAAGATTTTGGAGTGTGTCTGTAGAAATGTATGCCCATTCAGCCAAAAGAGCATTTGTGTGGTCAGGCATTGATATTGGATAAGAAGGCTTGGCTCGCAATTGGCATTCCAATTCATCCCAAAGGTGTTCAGTGGGGTTAAGGGTAGGTTTCTGTCTGTGCAGGCCACTGGCATTCCTCCACACCAAACTCGCCAACCATATTGTCATGGACCTTGGTTTGTGCACAGGGGCACAGTGTTGCTGTAACAGGAAAGGGCTTCCTCAAACTGGTGCACAATTGGAACCATACTATTATAAAAAAAATTGTCCTTTAAGGGAACTAAGGAGCCTAGCTCAGCCCCAGACTATTATCCCTCTACCATACTTTACAGTAGAACTATGCATTCTGGTAGTTCTCCTGGGATCCACCAAACCCATATTCGTGCATCAGACTTCCGAAAGCGTGCTTCATCACAACAGAGACGTTTCCATTGCTTCAGCCTCCAGTGGAAGTGTGGTCTACACTAGAGCCCTGCGCGGGACTGCTTTTTTAATCCCGCTCCCGCTGTTTTTAATCCCGCTCCCGCCCACTCCCGCAATGTGGGTGTTCCGCTCCCGCCACATTTGTGGCCAATCCCACCCGCTCCCGCCACATTTGTGGCATATTGTCGCTCTGATGCTCAGTTGGTGTAGTGTGGGAAATTTGGCATACAGGCGAAATGCTTAAGGCTGTCCCTACCTAAAAGAGGTCATATCGGAGAAAAAAATACATAACTGACTCTAACGATCTATCACGTTTGTTATTTTTTTAAGGGTTTAAATTCTCATTGGTTAGATATATATTTTCCAGTTCAGGTATTTTTGTATAAGCAGGGGATTACATGTAAAGCTGTAAATGGGCACAAAATGGAACATGCATGTTCCCTTTTCCAAACTTGAAATTTTTAATTTTTATTTTGTGATGCCTATGCCTCATTTGAGACTGTTTAGCACCCTACCTGGTCAAAATGCCCCCACAAAAGTATATATTTTTGGAAAGAAGACAACCCAGGGTATTTCACTAGGAGCATTTGGACACTTATCATGCAACCAATTGGTCACCAATCCCTGGCAAAGGGAACCATAATGTTGTTTGTACAGATTACATGTAACTGCAGAGAAACCCACCAAACTATATTCAGCTGCATCTCCAAATTACAGAAATACCCCACATGCATAGATCACAAAATGATTTGCCTCTAATTGGCTTTTGAAAATCACATGGGGTCTGAACAGCACTGGGGATAAGTGTATTAAATGCATTTTTCGGGGGGATGGGGAAAGTGGAGAGCACACACAGTTAAAGTGAGCAAGCAGCTAATATATGCATTACAGCGCATATGATGGCTGGAGTGTGCCTTTACGACTTTTTATAGGTGTATATAACCTATTGTTTATATATATATATATATATATAATGTATCCTATTTAGCAATTTTTTATTTGTAAATGTATTCTCTGCTGTTTGTACACACATTATTTTGACTTTAGCAGTTACTTACCATACAATCTGAACTCCTAGGAAAAATGGGACAGATGTATTTTGGTGCCAAGCAGAGGGCAGAGATGGGGGGCAGCCTCTATTTAACACTGAAAGACGGTCCCTTTAACCCCTTAATGACAAAGCCCGTACATGTACGGGCTCAAAATGCATTGTTTTCAATGGGTTTAGGAACCGCCCATTGTCCTTAAGGGGTTAATACCTTCACCTAACTGGTCATTTCTATGTCCACATTAAAGATCTGTGTTTCGGATTAAGTAGAAACATAGCAGCTTGCTGTTCCTAACCTGGGGTTATGCTGTTACTGAAGGAGGAGCTACTGAATCTCCAGTATGAGGCTAGCATCTGTCGTCAGCTCTGGTACGATGCTTTGATCCAGGATGCGTTCGCAGTGGCATTAGCGTCCTATTGTGCAGAGGATCTGTACGAGCAATGAGCAAGTGCCTTATGGGCAAATCGACATGACAGAGCAACGCTAGTAGGCTTGGGTCCATTTTTGTTGAATTAAATGTTGAACGATTTGCATTCTTGAGAGGACAAGAGAGGAATTCAAAACAGCAGTTGCTTTCAAATAGAAAAAAAAAAAAAAGGTATGCTTCGAAACCCAGTGAATAATGAATCAGAGCATCATGAATGTTTTTTAGGCCCTGGTACAAAGGTTATCTTGTTACCTAAATGATATCAAATGCATGTTTCTTTACATTTCCTAAAAACAAGCTACAAGGCCTCCACAAGCTTTTACCACCTCTTAGCGCTATAACAGGAAGCTGTAGATAAATAATTGTGCTCATTGTAAATATATGACAAATATCAAATGTTGTTATTTCTGTTTGGTTTGGTAGGATATCCTTTGTTGTTGTTAACAGGAAACGATTGTGTAGACGTACAATTTATAATGCTACCATAAAGGAAACCGACTATTTTTGCACCCATTTCCACAAATGTTTCCCCACTGGTATGTGCCAACAAATTCGCTAGCATGGCATCAAAGTATGTACAATATTGTTTTCATATGATCCTGCAGTTGAAAGTACAAGAGTGTAGATGACCTGGTAGTTATGCGTAATTGCCTTGCAAGCAGGTAAAATGAATTTACAGGTACTTACATTACTGAGCAGATTTTTCTTATTCTATATAAAGTTTTGCCTGGATGTCCCTAGTTCCCTTTTCCCATGTGATTTACAGTGCAGTACTTTTCCTAGCCAAACTTTGGTCACTAAGAGGATATTACCGTATGTGAAACTGAGTATTGTCGCAAAAAAAAAATATATATTTTGATACTTTTGTGACAATATGTGGCTCCTGTGAGTCATAGAAATAACAAGAGGACATAAAAGTATGGTGGGAGTAGAAACAAAATAGAAATGACGGTACACATAATGGACAAAACTTACCTACAAAAGTTATCTACAAACAGTTCAGACCTTATTCTATTAGGAACAATAATATATTGGGAAATAGTCAAGTCTTATTTTGGTTGCATATTACCAGGGTTTAATTAAGGATGTTAAATCAACAATCACAACCTAGGAGGCTGGATAGAATGTCAAGTTGCAGAGGGAAGTTTTGGGCAAAATCCCACTTTACCTAGGACTACAAGAGAACTGATGCAGACTGTATATTGTGCATATTTTATCATAACACTTGTTTGTTTCTCTTTTTTGTATATATATCTAAATATAAATAATATTTGCTAAATAAAAGTACAGTAAGAGGACATACTATAAAGTATTAAATAACTTTACCCCATGTTTCTCTCCTGGTCTCTGCGGCTGCTGCTAACCAGACCCCTTCCTGAAGATACAGGGATGGACACTCTTTGTAGCCCAACAGAAGATGACATTACATCTTGTAAGTACCAGCAAGTATATACCTTGTTCACGACTGGGTCCAAAGACGCCACATTAACTTATGCATGTTTCACACAGCTCCGCCAAGCACACTAAATGTCAACGGATCACATCGAAAACGAAAGACTCTTGTGGCTCCAGAGATTAACATTTCCCTTGACCGAAGTGAGGGATCTGTGCTGTCTGATGACTTGCTGGATACCCCAGACGATCTGGACATTAATGTAGATGACATTGAGACCCCAGATGAAACTGATTCTTTAGAGTATCTGGGCAATGGAAATGAGCTGGAATGGGAAGGTAAGGAGTGTTTTTTGCAGTCACTTGCAAGGTGTGTGGGTTTCAGTGTTATCAGTAATAGCAATAATACCTAGATGGCACTGTTTCCTTAGTTTTTCAGACTCACAAACACATCTAAGCTTTATGAGACGAGCACTTATACACCACCAACAAACCCCAAAGAATACAATGTGAATATTATTAAATTGTTACATTTATCTTGAAAATCCTACAACCTAGAACGTATGCTATACAAGACAGAGAGCATGGAAACATTGTCTGAGCAAAGACAAATGGGAGATTTAGGTTTGGGGAGTGTACATGACCTGGAGGGTTAATGGGCTCAGAAAGCTCTTTTGAGTGGTGCTTACCAGAATTAGATGAGTGAACAGCCGAATGAGTTCTTGCCCAAAATGGCACATATTTGCTCCATCTACTTTACACAATAATATAAAAAGTCCAATTGTGTATGTAGTGTGTGACACTGTGTGCAAATGTAAAAAATAATATGTGTGACTGTCACTATGTATATATGAGTATGAATGTCTATGTATGTCTGTGATGGTTAACATATGATAGAGAGTCCTTGTGTGAATATATTTATGTGATTATTTAAATATGTCTATGCATATGGGGGCATCCAGTTGAGCCCTTGGAAGCTGGCAGAAGTCTTTAATAACTTACGTTAATATTTTTAACCAGACATGGTTAGTTGTTCCTATCGTACAACAAGATTGTTTTGAGCAAAACTTGTACCTTGCCTTTACTTGTTTATTGATACAAGTGTACGAATTTCACACATTTAGAACCTAAAGAGGGATTGGGTCTCCTCAACACAGCTTGTAGGTTTCTCAATCTATGGTGTGTGTGCACCTGTTAGATACCTTACATGTTCTCCCTTACCTACACACGACCCATAATTCAACCCATCAAACTGGAGTTGGATTTAACCACTGTTTTTAAAAAAAAAATTGAACAATTGTTAATTCAGCAGATAAAATAAGAACTTTTAGCCCCAGTTTTTAGTATAAATAATTTATTAAAAGTACCTGTTGTTTAGATGTGTATAGAGTTAACAATGTCTTTTTACACCTTACTATGTAATGCATCAGGTTTGTGGGGGCTTCCAAAAAGTAGATGTGAACCTAATAAGAATTTTTGCCTAGTAGCTTATCAAAAAAAACCCTATCCTTAGCAATTTTGAAGGAACATTATAGTGTGCATGAAAATGATTTCACAAGTTACCTTTTCTATTCAAAAATGCTTTTGTGGAATATATAATGTGGATTTATTGTTATTTTTCTTAATACAAACAAAAGTTTAGAGAAAAGTTTTAGGAAACATTTCTAATTCATTTAGCAAAATTGTCATTGCTTCTTCCTAGATGACACACCTGTGGCAAATGCCAAGAATATGCCAGGGGACAGTGCAGATCTGTTTGGAGATGGAGGCGCTGAAGAAGGTGGAGCCACCAATGGACGGATGTGGAGGACTGTCATAATCGGAGAGCAGGAACATCGAATAGATCTACAAATGATTAAACCTTACATGAAGGTGGTGACACATGGAGGTAATTAGCCTACCTAAAAATTATTAAATTATACATAACCAGATGTGAAATGTGTTCCATTTTTAGTTATTATTCCTTGCTGATAATTTAGCCCAAACCATCAATGGAAAAATCCCTACTCCTTGAGGCCAGAGCTATCTTTTTAATAAGAAATCGCATCTGTCTACAAAAATCATTGTTGGACCTCTTGACAGTCGTAAGAGCTCCACAAATCATCCAGTTTTTTGCAAAAAATGCGTTATGATAATGCACATGTTTGATACTGATCAAGTGGGACATAGAAAAGAGTAGGCTTGACTATAACACAGATTGGGCATCCAATATCTTCTGCTGGTTCCTTTTGTACAGTGAACTTAAACAATAAACTTTTTTTTCAGGCAGAATTCGATTGTCTGAGATATAGAGTAGATACGATTCATGATCTTGTCATATATATGACATGATCTTGTCATATACTTGTCATAGTGGATCATACTGAATGTTTTCCCCAGTTTGTAGGTAGGCTGCTACTACCGCATTGTCTGATTGAATTGTTATAGGCCGCCCGTGTACTCGAGGAACATATATCTCCAGGCATTCTTTGCTGCCTGGCACTTGATCAAAGACTATTTTCAGGATCCTTGCAAGTGATTTTGAACATAGCTCTGATACTGAGAGGCTTCAATATCGCTTTGATTTAGAATAGAGCTTAAAAGGTTCATTAATAATTAAGGTTAAAGAAAAATAAAATGAATTAAAAAAAAATCAGTGACCTGGTGGGAATGTACTGTATATTACACATTGGTCAAAAGATTTACTATGTTACCCATGCTGTAAGCCTTGGCCACAAGTAATATACATTTCTCTAACTTTTATATACATTTCTCTATCTCTTTTTCTTACTGTTTGTTTTGTGTAGGATACTACGGAGAAGGTCTGAATGCCATAATTGTATTTGCAGCCTGTTGTCTCCCAGATAGCAACTGTCCAGATTACAGTTACATCATGGAAAATCTATTTCTGTAAGTGCAAATGGAATTTAATGCATGTATGAGTTGTTATACCTCAATCAAAAGCATTGCAGGTGTGACAGTATAACGATCTTTGGTGCTTTACTATGTAGAAAAGGTGTAATGTGAGATTATAAAGCCACAACTGTCCCTCTTTTTCCCATCTGTCAAATGCAATTAGGTAGATGTATACATAGCATGCAGATGTTGAGACAAGATGAGAGTAAGGGGTCTTAGAAACAGTACTGGGTTTTTTTCTACATCTCCATTTTCTAAGCTTCCAAAAGCCAGATATAGATAACATACTATACAGCACTTAACTAACCAGCAGAAAAGCTTATTGGACAGGACAAAAAAAATTGTGCACCCAATGTTATGGAGAGTGAATATACATGTCCTCTGGCTGTTTGCTGCCATGGTGCCATAGGCCTGACTAGGCATAGGATGGCAGGTCTAGGGATTGTGGATTGTCCTATTGGGGGACACAGTCTTCATAGTATACTGTACCTGGTGCCGCATGTCCTTCTGGGATGTCATGTCCCTCCATTCAGCACAGAAGACCAAAGAGATGACTGTCAGAGAGCGCCTGGGGAGTGGCAAACCCAGGGCAATAGTCAATCTTAATACAAAACGGGCTGCACACACATGCAGGTATGTGTAAAGACAGGAAAGACAGGAAAAGTGTTATTCCCTGTCTTTACTTTTTTAATGTCCACATGCTGTTCAGTCAGTCTGCCGGTGGACAGCAGTGTTCTACAAATATCTTGGATTTTATTTTGTTTTGTTAGTTATGTTATTAGCAGTCTGGAGCTGCTGGTGGCAGAAGATTACATGATTGTATACCTGAATGGCGCCACACCACGAAGAAGAATGCCTGGGTTAGGTTGGCTGAAAAGGTGTTATCAAATGATTGACAGGAGGTAAGTGTGAGAGTTCACGTCAAAACTAAAGCATTATTTAAGAACGATAACTGAGCTGAGCCAGATCCATGATAAAGGATCCATAAAAAATTGGGTATTACAATGACAAATCATATGTCAGTTATGTTTTCAAAAAATGTCACTTCTGAGAAACATGCATTCACATTTCGGAGATGATACTATCATTGGATAGTTTCAAAGAAGCTCATGGCTACTAAGTGGACTTGCCAATGTTGTTGCCACCTGTGTTAATATACCAATCAAGTAGTTTTACACAGCAAGCCAATGAGTTACTCTCGTGTAATCAATCTACCAGCAAACAAAACACCATTCTACTGCACTATGCTGATACCTGGAAGTTTAGACCCTACTAATTAAGGACCAGTGTATGGGTAGAGGCTAAAAGGATTCTGGCTCCTAATTACCTTCCTGCCATACATTTAAACTTGTATTACCGTATTCATTTTATTCTGAGGTTGTGTTTATTAAACATATAGGGGTCAGTGTTTTCAATCTGCAGAAGCATTCAGTATCCATTTATAACAAACCTAATAATACACCGGGTACGACATTATCTTTAAGTGAGAAACCTGTATTGCCACACTATTGATGTAATTCTCAATTTTAAGAAAATGTTTAACAAAATCACACAAATTACGATTTTGAAAAACCACAAAGGAAACGTGCCTGAAAAAGGTGACATTTTTATCTAGAAATTAACTAAAGCATGATAATTTAAAAAAAACACTCAAGGTGTAGGATGTAAAATTGTTCATAATTTTAACTCTTTCTGGGAGAGAGCAAATTCTGTCAATTTAAGTAACATCAAATGGATCAGAAATATAGTGCAGACGTTGCTAATGTTGTAAATGTTGTGTTCGTTAATCCAAGTTTAAGTCTAAAAGGCTAATAATTGATCATTAGAAAACCCTTTTGCCATTTAGTTTGTACAGCTAGAAATGTCCTTGTTTTCCATAAAACCAGCTAAGTACGTAAGATCTGACAGGTTGCTGACCAGCATCTACAGTATATAGTGCTATCCTGCAATATGTGGAATGTATAACTGAGTAATTGATTCCCTTCTGTAAGTGTCATACATACCACATATGGCAACCTTCTAGACTATTTACAGAAAAAAAGAAACCACACACAGAAAATATTAAATTATATTAAGAAATAATCTGTTTTGTTATTTTTTACTTTATTTCTTACAGATTAAGGAAAAACCTGAAATCTTTGATCATCGTCCATCCATCCTGGTTTATTCGCACAGTACTTGCGATTTCTAGGCCGTTTATAAGGTTAACGTTGGTTTAAATATATGATAAAGTTCTTCAAAATTAAGTTTGCACCCCATGTGCATTTGCTGGTGACATCACAAATGAGAACATTAATGGCTTCATCAGTTACCTTACCAATGGCATCACTGGTGACAGCACTAATAACACAATCAGTTACATCACAGATCATCTTATCTGTGGCATTACTGATCCAGCTCCAAACGTTTCACTTATTTAAAGCTCTAGTAGCACTTCGGTTCAATCCAGGACACTAACTAAATGCACCAACCGATGCACTCCTTATCTTTTGTCAATGCAATTCATCATCCAGTGTTAACCCTAATTTTTAAAGATTAATATGTCATTTTCTACTTCACAAGCAGGACTGGCAGCATAACAATCTACATAGATATCCTCCTGGTAGTAACAATACACCAATAACCAATTTATTGGTAAAAAATAAAATATAAAAAATTGTACTGCAATTGTAATTTTATGCTATGTAAACTAACATCTAAACAGTGCCTTGATAGCCCTTTTGGAAGCCTAGTTTTTGTCCGTTTAAGTGAGAAATTAAGTTTGGCATCGACAAAAGCTTTTTTTCCCCCCATTGAATTTTCTTGTTTTTACAAAAAAAATATAAATAGACACAACTGATAAATATTAAGGCATGGCACATGCCAATCTTAATTGTAAGTTATTGTATAGTGACGTCAAGTGGCCATTGTTAAAGTAACCGGCTTTCTCGCAGAGGCTGTCAGAAAGATAGCAGTTCTGACAGCCTGTGTGGGAAATCTGGCAGTAGGAGAAGCCAGCTGTGGGTGCAAGGTTCCCTCTTTCCTTCTCTTCTTCCTTACTTTCCACCTTCCCTCCTTCCTTCCTTCCTTCCTTCCTTCACACTTTCCCTCCTTTCTTCCCACTGGGGGTCACTCCTTGTGCACAAAGAGTGAGGTGAAGAAGAGGGGGGAAAAGGCATCCTCGTTTCTGAGATTTTAAGGGCTGCTTGGGTACCCTATTTTTTTAATGTATTACCCCCAAGCACATGGAATTGGGGAGAGGAGAGGCAAAGGGCATGCCCCAGGTGTATTTTTTTATCTATTTTTATATAACTATTTAGCACTAGGTCAGGTTAAAAACTAACCTCTCCAGATTGTAGCTCTGCTGAGGTTACCTGTAATGAATTGAACCTTCACAGCCTAACACGGGAGTGGTTATTAGGCCTGAGCAAATACTAGTAGACAGATGCAGCCAACATGTAAAGACTCTTCACTAGCTTCAAACAAAAAGTGATTAGAGATCAACCTAGTCCTTCTTTGTGGTGGTTTTGGTGGCTCATAGCGCCATATGGAAAACATTTTAAATTGACTTTGTCTGAAGTTATTGCCAAAGCAAAATTTAAGAAATCAATAGAACATATGTGCTTTCAATAATTCAGATATAATCTTATAATTAGATTGTTCTGCTTGCTTTTTAATCAAAATCAAATTGTCTATTTTCTTTGACAGTGTGAAATTTATCAACAAAATCCAATATGTGCACAGCCTGGAGGAACTAGAGCAAATAATTCCTATGGAGAACGTACATATTCCTGAAAGTGTTTTCCAGTAAGTTGGTGTTCTTTAGATCGATCCCAGCCCTCAAAGAGTAGCTATAGAACATAATTAAAGAACATTCCTAATTAAGTGTGTGTGTCAAGCAATTATTATTAATTGTTATTGTCCACTTGTGCATACACATAGACCTCCTTCGATTGTGGCTTTTTATAATGCACAATTAAAGCAGATCTGAAACTTCTTCCCAAATCCCACATTTAACATTTCTATACAATTAAATCAGGAAAACAATGCTTGATGATCACTGTGTGATCCACACAGCGATATCAGAGTAAGTAGAGGGGAAACAAACTAAATTATACGTTTTTTAAATAGCAAAAAATAAAAAAATGATTAATAAATAATTAATGGGATTCAACTCATAAAAAAACATGCACTCATATGTTTGCTTTTCTGCAGGTATGATGAAGAGAGAATGAATGCCAAGAGATTACGGTAAATTCCCCGGATCCTCGTTGTACACTTTTGTACGCCAGAGAGAGAAGGCATTTTAAATGGAATAATTTATGTGATTGTTCTTTCTCAATATTTTGTGCCACCACATTTGTTTAACCTGATTAGATCTTGAATACAGTCGTCTATTTTTCTTGGGTGCTGCCCCTTTCTTCACTCAAGTCAGTCCCCCCACCCTCTCTGAAACTAACACTGATGCAGTGCCTCTTAATATACCAAGTACAGTATTCTTTGTAGGCTGTGACATAGTGTAAATGGGCCAGTTGAGGAGATCAGATACATCCTTTGTAACAAGCACACCAGGAAGCCTGAACGCCCAATTTTCTCAAGGACGTAGAATATTTAGTTTCATCAATTCTCAAAACATTTTCCCAGTAACATTGTGGAGTGTCAAGGTGCTCTTTGGCAAACTTCAAACGAACACCAATGTTAAATTGGAGAGCAGCTGCTTCCTCTGTGGTGTCTTGCCATGGACTCCATGCCTGTTCAATGTTTTGCATACAGTAGACTCATGAACAGAGATGTTAACCAGTCCCCAAACCAAAATACCACAAAATATATTAAGTGTCCTGAATTTGAAAAACCCAACATGCATAGGTGTTTTTATGTTTTTTTGGAAGTTACAGGGCACAAAATAGAACATGTCTGTTTCCTTTTCCTAACTTTCCAACATTTTATTTTGTGATGTCTGTGTTTCATTTTGGGACTGCTGTGAAGGCCACCAGCACAAATACAAAAGAATATATTTTTGTAGAGAAGACAGCCCAGGCTATTTCTCTAGGAGAAGTTGGACACTTATCATGCAACCAGTTGGTCATTAATGCCTGGCAAATGAGCCATAACATTAATCGCTTGTTTTTTGTATGGTTTTTGGGATTGTTTGCGCATATTACATGCAACCGCAGGGAAATCCACCAAAATGCACTCAACTGTATCTCTTAGATTACAGAAATGCCCCACATGCAAGTTTTTGTATAATTTTTTTAATCTTCACGGCACACTACATGACACGCTCATTTCACTCCACAACAGCACACAGAATAGTGCAAGGTAGTAAAACAATACACGATTTAGATAAAAAGGATACATTTTCAGAGACAGCTTGGCTGATGGAAGTGTAATCCAGATTTATAAAAAAAAAATATGAGTGTAGTGTACTTTCCTTATTTCTATTCACCCTTGGGAGGGTGAATGCCAGTTCACCTGTTGTAGGAACCAGTGGGCAGAGGTGTGCATGGGCACACACACCGCAACTTTCTTCATGATATTGTGAAGGTTTTAGGTAGTTAATTCCAGTCCTGTGTTTTTTTAAGGATCATGTGTTGAGGGGAGTGGGGGTTTATATGGTGGATTCTAGCTAACTATCATCTGTTCAGTAGATGGGTGCTTATGGCAGAAATCTAGGCTTCATTCACATACTACAAGTTGAAATATAAATTTATCTAATCTGATAATGTTTTCCTTTAGCATTCTTCTTCAAACATCTTTTAATTGGGCCTTCACAATTTTTTACTTCCCAAGCTATGGTCTCCCTTACAGGTGCCCTAAACCAGCTGCTGTGATACCAGTCAGGCCCACACACCAACTGAGCACACTCAGACATCCCCACCAACACATGCTTACGAGACAAGATCCATGATGCATTTCTCTCTCTTTATGGTGCCTCACAACCATGCTCTTTGCACCATCTTCTCTGTGAGCTTTCTTTGGCTAAACAAGAAACTTGACGTCCAGACGCTTTAAGTGTTTGCATGTTCCCTTCTGTATGGTTAGTTTTGCTAACTTAACTGTATTCTTAACACAGATCAGAAGAGAAGCAAGAATGCTCCGAACGAGGAAGGTAACAAAATATGTATTTATCCGTTGTGTTATTGTATGAAATCTGATGGGCTTAGTATTATATAAACAGCAGATAACTAAATGACCCTCTTCCACTACTAGTTAAATACATCTAATTCTGCAAATGAAACAGACATTTCTACCAAATTCAAATTTGTGGTTATATTCACTCTGAAAACCGGAGAGAAGTAAAAATGTGGTTTAGATGCATTTAACATGTCAAATTAGGGTAACATATTTAGTAATTACTGTATTGGCTCGGATATAGGCCGCCCCGTATATAGGCCGCACCCTAAAAGTTTGGTGCTTTTTTAAAGAAATTTTTTTTTTAATAGACATGCTGCCACTCTGTCCCCCCCCCGAGACATGCTGACATTCCCCCCCCCGAGATATGCTGCCACTCTGTCCCCCCCCAAGATATGCTGCCACTCTGCCCCCCCCCCGACTCAGCGGATGTGCCGGCACCGGAAGTTGTATACGCGTATTGTGTAGATGTCCCCCGCCGGCCCCGCAAGACACCCGGGAGTCTGCTCTGGTAAGTCTTGGGGGCAGAGGTAAAACGCATCGTGTGGACGTTCACCTGCCGCGGCGATGCGTGTAAATAACCTCTGCTGCCGGCACGTCTGCACGATGTGCTTTAACAATCTCCCTTGCCGGGACTCCCCCCGTGGGAATTCCCGGCAAGGGAGATTGTTAAAGCACATCGTGCAGACGTGCCGGCAGCGGAGGCTGTTTACGCGCATCGCTGCTGCCGGTGAACGTCTGACCCGATGCGCTTAGACAACCTCCCGTGCCGGCACTCCCCCCGTGGGAAGTGCTGGCAGGGGAGGCTGTCAGAGCGTATCGGAGAGTAGGATACGGGTCCCCTGCACCGCTGCGGGGGATCTGTATCCTAACCCTGCTGCCTGCCCGGCGCCCGGAACTGCATGTCCCTGGCGTCGGGCGCTAGACCCCGAATATAGGCCGCACCCCCACTTTAAAGACTTAAAGTGGGGGGGGGGAAGTGCAGCCTATATTCGGGCCAATACGGCATGTCTTAAACATACTCAGAATATTTGAATATAGCCAGATTTTGTAATTATTTGGGATCACTTAATATAGAAATACTCATGATCATGATGAATTGAGCCTACTTTCAGATTTAATATTCATAGTAAAGTATGGCGAAAGCTTCCCTTCAATTAACAAATTCAACTTTTGTTACACTATAAAAGTAAATATTATAGCTCATCAAAAAGGGGTGACATTAGGCCCCTGAAGTGCACAAGATTTGTATTTTGTAAAAAAGCCCATGTATGAGCAAAACTTTAAATATACATTGTACAATTGACTGACGCATGTTCTGCAAGAAAACTATTTACATCCTTATTTAGGAATAAATGAAGAAAAATGTTTACAGGCTTGTAATTGCCTAATTACTAATGTTGATTTATTTCACACTCATTTGTACATACTGTAAAAAAGAAACCAATATTTAATAGTATCTTGTATCATTCATTTTTCCAGCTTTCATGATTGCTCATTCTCTTGAAGTAGCCCACATAACTGTACAGATCTGAGTTTGCATTAACTATTGTGAAACCATTTATTTTAGCCTACCACAAACTGAACATGTATCAGGCAAGTGATTCCATGAACATAGAAGAATTCACCAAGGTAAAACCTTTGAAACCAACCTTTGTTGGATGAAGAATTTACTTGGACCTCCATTAGTCGAATTCATGGACTTTATCAAAACAAAATTTTAAGATCTGGACAATATATGTATTACAAAATACACTTCCATCTAACTACTGGCGGAAATGCTTGGTTTTTACCAAATCTGATCAATACATTTGTGAACATCGATATGCTAGTCGATTGTCCATAATGTTTTATTACATTCCATAACTCCCCTATATGACAAGTCACCAACAAGGAGAAAGAGCTGTTGTCTATGCCAGAAGGACATCTGTCATGGCACCAAGTCTTTTGTGACTTACGTGTTTTGTTACAGTGTTTATCCCACTGCCAGATACATTTCTTTCTCTCCACAATATCTTGGAATACCTTGAAATAAGGTATGAGTAAGTATAACAAATTTCAAGTAGCACTTAATATTTGTTATTGAACGAAGGCACTAAGGACTTTGGGGTATATGCACTAAAGGTTGGCCACGTGTGATGCATAGTAAAATCTGAGATTTTGCCAACCCGTTGAGTTATGCATTATGCAAAGCCAACTCAGCACTTTATTGCTAGAGAAAATTAGCAGTGTTGGCCATTTATAATAGTGGATCGAAGAAGTAGAAACCACAACTCTTCTGCCATATCTCTCTCTTTAGTGAATAAACCCAAGTTGCAAGTTATGCTTGCAAATTTTATGGCTGTGGGTTAAGAAGACACTGCAACTCAACAGTATAATGTAAGGCAGAATTGTAGCAAAGGACTTAAAAAAAAAAAGTATAGGCATAGTAGCATACTGAGATTTTATTCCCTATGGAATTTGGTTATCAGTTGAAATAGCTTGGTCCTCTGTCTTGCACAAGTGGTTGTTCCACCCTTGCCCATACCTGCATAGTACATTTAGATGCTACCTCTAAAATGTAGGCATTGGGATGTTAAGCTTTAGAGCTTTCCTTTGACGAGTCACCTTCTTTCTATTTGCTGCCTTTTAAAATATATGATTTTTTCTCACAGAAGAGGACACTTTACAGTTTTTGTAACTGGAAGCATATGTGTATCCCGGACCAAGAATGAGAGTTTGGGGCAGTCTGTAAAATTAAAGAATATATGGCGCTCAAAATGTATTTTGTGTTAAATAAGCATTACAGAGAGTGTTGTTATCAGAAGAAGACTAAATACATGTTCAACACATGTTAAAGCCCAACAGTTTCATAAGGTGTTTAGAAGACAGAAATTTGACTTTATGTATTAATCCGTTAAGACTGTTTATTACACTAATGGTACATATAGCTAGTATTATAACAGAAAATTAAGCAGATGTTTCAGTTTCACAAGTTTTATGTTATTAAAGTTCATTGTACCTAATAACCATATGTCATGACGTTTTCAGATAATAATAATAATAAACTATACACATTATGTGTATGCCGGTGGGAACAGTGGGATCATTTCCTGATCTCATGATTTGGATGATTATTTGTCCCCATTAGGATGCTCCTCCACATTGTTGGCAGTTTATTGGTTCCACCAGTTCTAATAAGGATGAATGAAAATACAGAAGGAAGAACCTACAAGCATCTGATAACAGATATGCCTTAAGATGCCAGCACTGGATAAAGACACTGGGTTAAATTTCCCAAGAGACACTAACCTTGAGCATCACTTTTTTGGGCGACAAGGAGTGAAATGATAGCTGCACCCAGTTTCATATTCTGCTGCCTCTCCTTTTTTCTTCCTCAATATATGTTATGCTTCCTTCTGTTATTGGTACTGTGTATCCTACTAAACACTAAATCGAATTTTAGGAACTTGATCATTGCCTTACTTACAGCCTAGGCACCTCCAGCAATGGTCAACGTTAGTTCCATGGTCTGGATTAATTTAAAGATATTGGGACAACTAAAGCCACAAAGGTATCTAGAGTAACAAGAACTTAAAGCAGCATTTGTGTGGTTTTCTGCTCCTTTTATGGTATTCTGGAAGGCCTTTTCATTAAATGTCTGTAAGAGGAAGGGGTAATGCACATTATCTGCCAAATGCTTTTTGAGGTGCTTTATTACTGAGCCATTTGGCTGGATTTGTCCTCCCTAGGTTTTATATTGCCAACTCTCCTCTTTGTGAACACAATGTACGAAAATACAAACCAGTAAATTTCACATCAAGCATAGTGAGATGGTTTAATTTGGGATGCAATACTAGACTAAATTATATAAAAAAAGAAAAACACCTATGTATCTATAAGAATTTAGATCTTGGTGGGAATACTTTGGTAATGGATTTCATGCATTGCCCCATCCGAGGCTGGCCTTTACATTAATTAGACTAGGCCCAGAAGAGAATTATTATCAGTAGTTCATTTCCCAGGTGGATACTTTGTGGCACAACAAGAGACTTCTCCTTAGACCTAAGGTAAGGTTGGACCTAGTCAATAAAAAGGCTACTGTGTCCTTAAGGTTGTTAGTTGTAACAAAGAGCACTCAGACCAGGCCCGGACTGGGACAAAAAATAGGCCCGGGCATTTAAGCCTGAGCAGCCCATATTTATTTATTTATTTATTGTTAAAGCCCACCCTTCATGTACCATCTTTGCATTTAATCATTCACACAAATCATTAACACATTCATTAATGCAGTCTCACAAATCATTCAAGCAATTCATCCACACATGAATTCATTAATTGTCATACGCATTCACACAATTCATCCACACATTTATTCATTCATTCTCATACGCATTCACACTACCCCCTCTCATCATCTTATCTGCCCCTTCTCACTATGTTCCCCCTTTTCACTATGTAACCCCCTTCCCCACTTCTCAATATGTACCGCCTCTATCTATCCCCTCTCCCCCTTTCTCACTACCTAACCCCCCTCTGCCCCTTCTCACTGCAGCCCCTTCCCTCACCCTATTTACCTTGTTGCCAGAGCAAGCAGCAACTGCGACTGCGCCTGTGGCAGGGCAGGATTGACTTAGGGGCTGATGGAGCTGCAGCTCCAGGCTCCTACCTTAAAATAGGCCCAGTCAGGACCGGATTAAGGCAAAGCCCCTTAAGCCCGCCGCAACTGCAACCGGGTCCGCCACTCTAAGGCAGAGCCGGCCTTAGGTGTTCTGGCGCCCTGTGCGGACTACTCCTCTGGTGCCCCCCCATCCCAAAAAAAGAAAGGAATAAAAACTTGTAACAAAACTCCCCTTTCTCACTATCTATCCCCCTGTATCACTATCTACCACCTCTGCCTCTTCTCACTGTTATCATTATATACTGAGGCAGACATTGACGGTGGTACAGCATAATACTTATCACTATATACTGAGGCAGAAATTGACGGTGGTACAGCATAACACCTACCACTATATACTGAGGCAGACAATGACGGTGGTACAGCATAACACCTATCACTATATACTGAGGCACACATTGACAGTGGTACAGCGTAATCCCTATCACTATACATTGAGCCAGACATTGACAATAGTGCAGCATAACCCCAATCACTATATACTACGCCAAACATTGTTGTGGTGTAGGCCTACCACTTCATTGTCTGGCTTAGTAGTAGGGATGCACCGAAACGAATTCTGGACTGAAACCGAAAATGCAGCATTTACCTGTCCGAAACCGAATATGACCTCCCCACACCATAAAAAAAAAACCTTTTATTTAAAGTAAGTAACACACCAAAATAGGACAAAACAATTAAAAAACAATATTATATGTATATATATATGATTGTTAACAGCAATCACATTCCTATCATGCCCAGGCATACCCAGTTTCCAGGATGTACTCACAGACTTGGCATGATAGGAGTATGATTGCCCTATCTACCCCTTCTCACTCCCTTCTGCCCCATCTACCCCTTCTCACTCCCTTCTCCCCTATCTACCCCCTTTCCCCCTATCTACCCCCTTTCCCCCGTCTCACGCCCTTCTCCCTATCTACCCCCTCCTAACTATCTACCCTCTCCCTCTTTGAAGTTCACTTACCTTTCAGGAGTCCTGCGGTGAGGGTGCAAGGCCTCTGCCTCCCAGCTCTGCCACTGTATGGAACAGTATAGAGTGATGGGAGTTATGATGTACTTTTAGAGCATAATTAGATCATGAAAAAGACATTGGAAATGGTACAGCATAACACCCATCACTCTCACACACTTACCAATCCACACATATATACCAATCCACACATATATACCAATCCACACCTATACCAATCCACACCTATATACCAATCCACACGTATATACCAATCCACACGTATATACCAATCCACACGTATATACCAATGCACACGTATATACCAATCCACACGTATATACCAATCCACACGTATATACCAATCCACACGTATATACCAATCCACACGTATATACCAATCCACACATATATACCAATCCACACATATATACCAATCCACACATATATATACACCAATCCACACATATATACCAATCCACACATATATACCAATCCACACATATATACTAATCCACTCTCACTGAATATTTTCCTACCTTTCCTCTTTTCTCCTTACAGCTCCTTTTCCTCCTCTTCTTCAGTTCTTCTGTCTTCTCTGTCTTCTTCCGGTTCAGAGGGCACGGACAGCGGTGGGCGCGGCTTCAGTGTTGTGCGCCGGGATCTAACAACAAACCCCGGCGCACAGCAGCTGTTGCCGCGCGGATCACAAGGGAGCGGTATCGGAGGTCTTTAGCAGACCTCCGGCTCCCTTGAGTGATTTTAAGCCGGGTTGAACCCGGCTTAAAATCACTCAAGGGAACCGGAGGTCTGTTAAAGACCTCCGATACCGCTCCCTTGCGAGCCTGCTCCTCCAGCGGTGGACATTACTGTCCGTCTCTGGAGGGGTGCCGGGTGCCGCAAGTTGGCACCCCCTGATGAGCGGCACCCGGTGCGGACCGCCCCCTAGAGTGTGACGCCCTGTGCGGTCGCACACCCCAAAGGCCGGTCCTGCTCTAAGGGGCCGGGAAGCCCCCACCAGGGCCGGCCTTAGGGGTTTGCAGCCGCACAGGGTTTAAATTAAAACATCGGGGGTTTTTTTCAACTTTATTTAACATCCTCCATGTTAAATAAAGTTAAAAAAAACTTTATTTAACATGGAGGATGTTAAATAAAGTTAAAAAAACCCCGATGTTTTAATTTAAACCCTGTGCGGCCGCAGACCCGTAAGGCCGGCCTTGGTGGGGACTTCCCGGCCCCTTAGAGTGGCGGACCCGGTCGCAGTTGCGGCGGGCTTAAGGGGCAGGTGCCCCTTATGCCCTGCGTTAATGCGGCCGTAGGTAGGGTAGGGGCCTGGAGCTGCAGCTCCATCAGCCCCTAAGTCAATGCGGCCCTGCCGTGGCCCGGCCCACCGGGCAAACGCCCGGTGTGCCCGATGGCCAGTCCGGGCCTGACTCAGACCTAATAATGCAACATAACTATTTTTTGTCTTAATAAGTAGGTTGGACAAAAAATAACTGGGTAAAGGAAGCATTAGGTAGGGAAAAGTGTATCAAGTATATGGACCATGTACCTTAGGTCCATTTCGTCTGAATTCTGTAGTCTTGAGTAACGATGTGAAGACTGCTCCTGGTAGCCACGTTCAGGAAACACCAATGCACTTTAAGTACAAACTACAGAGGTGGAATGCTTCAGGAATGCTGGAAAGTCTTGTCCGTCTACTACATAAAGTTAGCGGATTGCAAGGATAATCCGATATGCGATAGACATTTTAATAAAAATGAAAAGAAATTCTACCATTATCATGTCCTATCCAAGCAGGTCAAATTGCTGCTCTTTGCATGTCGGGAAAGCTTATTGAACCTTTGGAGTAAATTCTCTTGATTAAAGATTATTTTGTCACATCTTGGAAAGATGTTAATTGAGTGTTCTTGCAATTCATCAGCCTTTCCAGAAGAGGTCATAGCAATAAGGAGGGTTATCTTCTTCACAAAAGAGCCTCTTGCAGGAATTGGTACATTGATCAGAGTAAATGTGGGGACAGATCAAAATATTAATTCGTTTTTGGCTAGTCAGGATAGATGGGAATAATCAAGGCATTTTATCTTTTGAATTACTCTTGCCAAAAAGAGGAAAATGTGGGAAAAAGTCCACTTCTGAGCGAAGCCTTCCACTGCCAAGGGCTGAGTTCAGGAAAAATAGAACCTAGCACTGGAGGTAGGGTATTCATGTACAACAACCCCTATTTCCCCTTAAGGTGAAGCCTAAGGGTACACAGGGGCTGCCACTACTTTGCTGTCTACCAAAGTGCTGGTTTTCAGAGAAGAGAAACAGCAGAAACAAATAGATAATAGCCATAAACAAGCCAGCGGTCAATACACAAGAAAAGCAAATAAAAAATGATCAGGGTCAATCCAAAGTTCGGTTCACAGAATAAATTAAATATAAAGTACCCAGAGTAGCAGCCACTAAACTCTTTGAACGAGTAAAATAAACTGAGATAAGGAAGTTTATAAACTACTTCCTTGTCACACCGACAAGGAAAAGGACTTATGCGCCTCGTTAGAAAAGCAAGTTCAGCAAGAGCAGAGATGGTTGGTTGAGAGGCTGCAGCGTAGGTCATAATTGACGGAGGCTGCAGCTGAGCTGTTTAAAGCAACGCTCTGCAAAATACTTGCATTGCTAGAAAGCCTATGAATCACTGACTCACTCTGTGCCGAGTTAGTGTCAGCAACCTGTAAACCTGGTGGCCATTAGCAGCCCTATCAAGGAGATCACCTTCCTAAAAGAAGTTTTGATCTTACAACTTGTAACAAAAGTATATTCACAAGTCAGTGTCTGCAGGAGAGTTATGGTTTCAACTTATTAAATGAATTAAGCATGATGAAGGGCCATCACTCGCTCGTTTCTTTTGCAACAAAGACATAGCTGGCCATGTGTGACGTATAGATCTAGCTTGTGGTGACTTTTAAAAGGTTTCACTGATGTAATAATACACTAAGCAGAGATTACCAATTTCTTCTAGCAGCAGAATGTTACTAGGTTTGACTTCATAATGTATAGCGATGTCGGTGAATTATAACCACAACTCTCCTATAAACTATACTGATGACTGTTGCTTTAGTGAATACACCCTGTTGCTATTTTTTGTTCACTCCAGTTGACAATCCATCAAAGTCTCTGTAGGAGTTGTAGCATTAACCACATTTGTTTGCAAGCTGGTTCTTCTAATGTGCGTTTAGTAAGCAAGTGTCATGGTATAAATCAGGGCTCGACAAATCCCAGGAGCCAGGTCGCCATGGCGACTGAGAATTTTGTCCTGGCGCCTAGGTGTTTGTCAGCCTGCTACATCCCAAAAAAATGCCCCCACGTCGCCACAACCATAGTGATCGCGGGGGCGCTGCTGCTGCTGTCTACCCAGGTGTCTGGGCAGACCAGCACAGCCACTCCGAGCCCGCCCCCGAGCCTGAGATCACTCCCACGGAGTGATTCTGTAGGCTGAAAACTCGATTGCCGGCAAACCAGCAATTGCGTTTTCAGCTGCCACAGGCAGCTTCAGGAAAGGGGGTTGGCGGGGGGTCCCCACACAAGTGGCTCATAATCCTCTGGCTCATAATCCTCTTCCTCTGGCTCATAATCTAAATCCACCTTTGGCACAAGGCCAAGTAAGACCCACTTCGATTGCAAGGGTTGACCTTCCCTCTTCCTCCTATTCCTTGTGGCCCAAACATAGACCTGCTGTTATCATTTGCAGTGCATGTCCATCTTTGCTCTGGGGAGTAAACATTCCAGTGCTGGCAGTGCATTTTGGTAGACGGAGTGGAGAATATTTTATCATTACTACAGCCAGGATGTTTGCTAGTACTGCTGCTGCTGCATCCGGCTGGTTGTAATAACAGATGTAGCTTCGACTCACGGGCCAGGCTTAGCTCAGTTGCTCAATTAAATAAAACACCAACACACAAGATGGGTTTGAAAAGGCCACAGCCGTTTTACTTAACAGTCATTGTCCTGTAAAACCTGAAATAATAAACATAGATGCGTTAACAGAGACAATGACATAACCAAAACCAACCTAGCTTGCCAAGTTATTCAGGTACCATACCACACACCAATTTTGGGAGGGGACATACCAGGATGCCCCAACCCGGAGCTGAGGTTCCGAGCACCACTCCTTGCAAGGAACCTCCCACCGGTTATGACCACCAATGATCATACCACCACATTAACCCCTTGGATACCTGGCAAGCTACCGCCCACGACTGTGACTAATGCAGCAACACCACTCCAGAAACTCAACCACATAAGGGAAGGGACGGTGGGACAAACAACACCAGGTAAGGTTAAACAAAATGGATCCTTACCACTGTGATCACCAAACTTAAATATCCTCCTACCAAAACTCCTCCCCTAAAATCCACAATTCCTGCCTTAGCCTAGCCCTGCTCAGCACTCTGTCAGGGCCCACTCTAGTCCATTCTGGCCCCTGTGGGCTTCATTCTGACTCCAAGCAAGAAGGCTTAGCCTACTTGGAACTGGTATACCAGGGGCCATCTGACAACTTTTTAATACACCTGCCACTGCCTTTGCACAACCCATTAAAACTGGAATCACTCTTTCTTACAGACATTTCCAAATCAATTGTAGTTGCAGGTAAAAATGTAAACAAAAAAAAAGTAACCATACAAAACTAGCTACTTTGGCAGACACAGACAAGATTACTGCTGAAGGATCAGTTGGATAGACAGCATGTGTGTTTTGGCCTGACTGACTAAATTATTAATAGTTACATGGCACAAAAGTCTTTTGTGTTGTTCGAAATTAAGAGGATTTGCTGGTAGCGTAAGCATACAACTAACAGGAACAGTATGCCAATGACTGACACACTGTGCAAGTGCGCATGTATGGTCACCTGCTTTGCCTAATTTGTCACTAATATTTTATTATTTGCATAGTTCAAAATTAAGAGGTTTCCTTGGTAGTGTAAATGGGCAACCTAATTCAAGAACAGTATTTCAGGGGGAAAAACAGACTGCGTGCATGCACAGTCCAATGCTTAATTTTGCCGCAAATATTAACTGATTTATTATTTTGTGTTGTCCAAAAATAAAAGGTTTTGCTGGTAGTGTATTACTAAAGCAGAACCTAATTTTAAATGGGAGCAATATTTAAAGAATTGGTTCCTAAATGAAAACAGCCCTAAAAATTGATTATTGCATTACATTATATTTATTTATATAGTGCCAGCAGACTCGATATTGCTGTTGCAACTCAGTGTAACAATAATTTAAAATCACACACAATACCAAACCAGTACAAAAGGAGAAGAGGGCCCTGTTCTTGCAAGCCTACAAGGACAGGGAAAAAAAACTTATGCTGCAGTCCCAGTAAATCAATAAAATGAACAACTTGACACTTGCAATATGGCAGATAGATGAACCTCAATCTCAGCTGACACTCAGCTCACGCTCCGAACTGCCATCAGTCTGCAGCTGCTAATGACAAGTTAACATGGCATCAGCACACAAAGTAGGACAAATTAAAGAATCAATCCTGACAAAATATCACAGGCAGACTGGTTTTGCAACTCCTTCTCGTTTGTTTCATTATCGGATATTTCTACGAACTCGCAAGATTGGCAAATTCCATCTGCTATATAGGATTCTACTGGCATCCTTCAGAGGTAGTCTTGGGGGGAAAAACAAAGCATTGCCCTCTGTATATCAGAATTTTCTAGTTTTCAAGAGCCCAATACCTGCTTCTTCCAGCTTGGATTTCCACAAAAGGACTGTCTTGTTTTTAGGATCATAGTCTGTCATGTCAGCCATGCTCTTATTAAAGGTTTCCATCCGAAAAGAGTAGGACATGTATGGTGTGGCTTTTAGCCAAATGACTCCTCTGGCTGTATTAGCCAACTGTTCATGAAACATGTTAGTAGAGGTCTCACACATTCTGCTGCCATCCTCGCTGCTGCAATAATGTCCACAATCTTGTACCTACAGGGTTTTGCCACCAGATTCTCCTCTGAGTCAATCATTGAGACTACTAAGCCTAAACTCTTAAAGAGTGTTCCATCGCCGCTTCAGCATCAATACCCACTAACTCTTCAAAATAAAACCCATCTTCAAGACCTTAATTGCTATTTTTGGTCATTTTGCATCTACAGCATCCACTTTTGCAGTATCTCATATCTTAAGCCTTAAGCACCAAGCGCATGAGGTATGTGTCCAAAGCTAGCATCCAGTCCTCTACAGCTCAGTAGAGAAATTAATCCAAATCTGTTGACTATTGTAACAGAAAAAGTAAGAATCAGTATTAAAGTCAATGACTGACATCACTGACACGTATGCAACTTGTCAGTCTGTTAAAGAAAAAGGGGCAAATGTAAATGAGAGAGTCTGCTGGGTTCTCCCATACATTTACAAAGTGGACACCACGTAAATTTAAAATTACCTGTCAGGAATCATATTCATTAAAGTGCATGTGATGGCTGCAGTTTAATACCTATAGATTACAGATTGATATGTTACATTGCACTGTATTATATGTCCTCTTATTACAGCTTTAGACGTATCCCACAAGAGGAGGGGTTTTCTATATGTATTATATTGTCGTCCAGAAGAATGGGTGAATGAATGAGTGAGTGAGTGAGTGAGTGAGTGAATGAATGTTCATGTTTAGTGGCAAACATTTGACAGACAGCCTATTAAGGGGCAGGGGTGGCACAGGCACGCTGTTTAAGGGCAGAAGTGGCACATGCAGGCTGTTTAGGGGCAATAGTGGCACAGATAGGCTGTTTAAGGGGAACAACGTGGTAAAGGCAGGCTGTTTCAGGGCCAGAGGGGTGCTGTTCCTGGAGAAAAGGCGGCACAGGCAGGTTGTTAAAGGGGCAAAGATGGCACCAGCAAGCTGTTTAGTGGACAGATTTGGTAAAGTCAGTATGTTTAGGGGCAGAGATGACACAGGCAGGCTTTTTAGGGGGCAGCTTTGGTACTGGCAAGCTATTTAGGGGGCAGAGGTGGCACAGACAGAATGTTTATGGGGCAGAGATGGCACATGAAGGGGGAAGATGTAGTACCAGCAGGCTGTTTAGGGGACAAAAATGAAAGCATGTCATTGTCCAAAATGTCTTGGTATGCTGAAGGGGACATACCAAGGCATTTTAGTAAATGCTATACTTCCAATTTTGTATGATTAGTTTGCAGAAGGCCCTTTTCTATTTCAGCATGACTGTGCCCCAGTGCACAAAGCAAGGTCCATGAAGACATGGTTGGATGAGTTTGGTGTAGAAGAACTTGACTAGCCCGTACAGAGCCTTGTGACCTTATAACAGCCTGTTTTTCCTCAGACTGAGCTCCTGGGTACTCTGCGGCTTTTGGGATTTTAAATCTAAAGAGGGGTGTCAAAGGAGTAGACAAAGTCATATCTTGAAACTAGTCAGAAGGGTGAGGGCAGGCGCAATGGTATCGAAAAACAACATGAAGCCAAAATCTAGTAAACGGACATCTGTAGACAAGGAATGCATCTAGTGTATAGCAAGGTAGCTCATTGAACTGCAGATGAGATCCTGGTTAGAGCTAAAATACCCCAAAGTCATGTCCTTAGTGGCGCAAAGTGTATATTGCATGATACTGGCGACCAATATAAATGCTATTTACATACAGCATCATAAGCGAGACATAAAAGAGGCAATTTGCATACTAAATCGCACTTACTTTGTCTGGAGCATAACTACATGTACACTGTGTAATGGAATCCTATGATAACTAAGTATTGTGGAACAATGTCCTTTTTATTGTGCATTGATAAACAGTGCAAACTATCGATGTATATATATTATTAATTTATAATGCCAAACTGTGTCATAGTTATGTATTACATAGTTACATAGTTAGACCAGCCTTGCGTCCATCAAGTTCAGCCTTTCCCATATCTGTTTATTTCTTGCTGTTGATCCAAAAGAAACAGTTGTGACTCTTTCCAATTTTGCACAAACTAGGGGAAAAAATCCTTCTTGACCCCAGAAGGGCAGTCAGATCTCTCCTTGGATCAAGAAGCCGTTTCCCCATAATTTAAAAATTATATCCCTGAATTATATCCCTGCACTACATCCAAGTGCTTTTAAATGTCTGTACAGACTCTGATAAAACTACCTCTGCAGGAATTCCACATCCTTATTGTCCTAACTGTAAAAAAACCCTTTCCTTTGCCTTAGACTAAATCTCTTTTCTTCCAGTCTAAATGTGTGACCATGTGTCCTATGTATTAAGTTTTTTTCAGCTATATTCCATTTGATGTTCAGCTGATCATGACACAAGACACAATGTACCACTGTACCTAGAAGGTATGATAGTACTACCATATTTGAGTAGGGCAATCTTCTCTGATTCCTTACGCATGTGATGCATGACTAGCCACTACTTTTCAGTCATGCGCAGCCTGTGTCACCCTCCCTTTGCTTAAGCGTTAGTAATGGTGTCATGTTCTGGATTTGCCAGGTCAAGCATGCAATGTGAGTAAATATAGTCTGACCATTTCACTGTACTTGTTCATTCCAGCTCAGCCCAGCTTTTTGGAAACAGATGATACAGTAACTGACATCACAAACCATGCCTAGCTTTTAACTTGCATCAGAAAAGTGCACGACGGAAAATTTTAAATCAAACATGGAAAATGCTAAATTAAAAGTTAAGAGAAGCATATCCTATAAATGTGGGGAATGGTGAGAGCAAGTAATTGTCCTGAGAAAGCCAGTGGGGAAGGAGTGTTGTTAATTTCCAAGTTGTAGAATTGAGGTGATCCAGTATTAACCCCTTAAGGACAATGGGCAGCCCCTAAACCCATTGAAAACAATGCATTTTGAGCCTGTACATGTACGGGCTTTGCATCTTTTAAAACTCCTCGAAGGTGGAATAAGGAATCTACACAATTAAATCAAGTCCATCAATACCAGTTTATTGAAGATATATCTAACTGGTTTAACCTAGATTAAGGTTAAAAAAAATACAATTAAAGCACAATCCAAGTTTGCACTGAAATGGAGAAAAAAATCATGGTCTTCAAGGGCAATCACAATATTCCATGAATCAACTACTTGATGATGTTTACCCCTGAATATTCTTAAATTCATAGGTAGTACATTTTACATTTTTTATGGACCATTCTGTGAAGCATCTGTTTAAGATGTAACTAAGGCTCCTTTAATTGTAATAAGTGGCCTCTTGTTATCTGCTCTGTTGGTGGGGTGAAGGTTTGCACACTTTTCATTCAGCTAGTATTACATCTGTCAAATTTAATTGTAGCATTCATTTACTGTGCTTTTTCACAAGCAGTACCGCATTGATTACAATTAATTGCGCAGGTTATACGCCACATCAAAACAAACTTCAATTGCCTTGGAATTCATGAGGGTGAAACTTATAACGAAACAAATAAAATATTTTAAGAGCCTATCCAGCATTTACACAGAAAGCACCCTATCCTCAATGTCTGTATTAGTGCTCACAATTTTTTTTAAAAAACTTACACTGTCATGTAGGAGATACATGTTCATGAGTGTCTGTGAGTCTTTTAAAAGCAAGCAACTTACAATTATTACCCCTCAACTCCAGAGAAATGCAAGATAGCTTGCATATTTTTCTGAAAGAAAGAAGTTTAGAACACAGCATTAAGCAGCCTGACACCTACAAGTCGAATGTTTTCATTATGACTATAGCTCCTCCTTTGTCAGCTCATTTTATTATGTCTTTGTTCGCTCAGTGATTTCATGGCACTTTATTCCTCTGTAGTTATGTTAGCCTTTTTTAGTTTTCATTTAATATTGCTGATATCCTTCCAGAGTAAAGTTGTGTCCTGGATGTGGGGGTCCAGGTGTTGTGTGGCTGCATACGGTCATTGTAAAATTACTCTGAGCCTTGTATTCTGTCACTGCAGAGCTCTATCATCTCAGTGTTTGGGGGGGGGGGGGTAGTGGGGGGTCTAGAATGACAGTCCCTTTGACTGGACATATAGCTCTTCTCTGGTTGGTTTGTTTCACTTCAGTTGATAATTTAGTTTCATGTCATGGTTTTATGCTTGTTTGCAGACATTGCACCTTGTGTTATATACTCCAACTCCTTCTAGCCCAATTTCATTAACCCCTTAATGGTCCAGCTGTTTTTTTTTTGTAAAATGAAAAGAGCTTTTTAACATTTCTATGGTGCTTGTGGTTAGCTGTAATTTTCTTCCCTTTTATTTGCAGTAATCATGTATGTTATATATTAGGGGGGGTCAGGTCAAGAAGGGCTTTCTTTAGATACAATTATTTTTATTGTACAGCTCCTGGTAGATGGCACTGTCAAACACCCCAATATGTGTTCAGCATGGGCTGGTCAGGTTATATGGAGGCTATTTACACTGATCAAACCGTATATGTTGGTAAACTAGACACCCCGAGGTATTCTATATTCTGGTTTTTTTTAACTTCCTCCTCACACCAATTCTGCCACAAGCCTTAGTCATTTGTTTTATTAAACACATTGTACTTCAGGTATGAGTTTAAAGCTCTTGGTATATGTCACTGTCAAATAACCCAATATGTGTTCACCAAAATTCCCTGAGTACAGTGATAAAACCCATGCATGGGTTTGTCAAGTTGGGGGGCTAAAAGGCCACATTTGGGAGGAGCACATGTTTGAATTTAGATTTTTATACTCTGGTCATCCTGTCTTCCTGCTGTCCTACGTAGGACATCTTTGGAGCGGGCCAATTCAATTTACCCCCATGAAGCCTTTTTTCCAGAACTACACACTTTTTCCATGCACTAATTCTATCACCAGCCTTTGTCGTAGTTTGTGGTAGTCATCTTGTGTCTCCACCCCCACACTGTACTTTAGGCATGAATTTACCACTATTGTATTATGTGTCACTAACACCCCAATGTTTTCAGCAACATCTCCCAATTACAGGGGTACCACCCATGCATAGGTTTGCTGGGTTGTTTGTGGGCTAAGACAATTCTATTTATCCCATCAAACCATGCATTTTTTTTAATCTAGACAAAAAAGGATATGCTTTTATTTAATCTCTTCCCATGCCAGGATTGTTGGCGAGATACAGCACTAATATTGGCACTCTCATAAAAATGAAAGTTTTGAGGATTTTTGTGTTGTTGGAATTGAATTGTTCCCCTGCTGGTGACATCGCTGCATTTTTTTAAAATCACATTATGATTAGAAAGCTGGGCTCTATTGACTATTGTTTGAATGCAGTACCTGTATTCAACCTGCAAGGGGAGCCCAGAGATGTCAGGATGGCCTTGAGAGACCCACTTGGAACTTTATTTTTGTTATTTTTAAAAGGGAGCTGCCATCCAGCATTAGGCACGGTTTTCAGTATTGCTACTAAGGCATTTCAGTGACACCACTCAAGCTTATAAGGCTTTCTTAATGGCATCAAGAGCCAGGCACATCATTGGCCGATAAGGGGCTAAGCAGAGTATGTGACATATATTAGTTTTGTATATTCTGTCATAGCTGCATCAGCAGATTAATCTCCAGGTCAAGGGCATCCAACAAGCCAAATTTGGCCAGCCGGACTTTGAGGTCAATGGGAAACCGGGAGATTTCTCTGTGGGCCGGCACACAGAGATGCCATTGAGGCAGTTGTATGGTCACCTGCACTGACCGCTTAAGGATTTTGAAGTGGCCGGCGTGCAGGCACCATGCCCCACAGTGCCTGAGTGAGGCTCTTCGTCCCACCCCTTTGAGGTTGCAATGTGATGCTCAAGGGGGGAGGCTAACACAGAAGAGTTCCTCGTGGCTGGGAGAAGAGCAGTCTGTAAGGGAAAGAAGCCAATAAAAAGTCTTTTTTTTTTAAAATTACTTGGATGAAAGGAGACCCATATTCAAAGGGGGGTGCTGCCTTGGGGTATCACATAAATCAGTACAAAAGGTGGGGTGGCTGTTTACAATACAAATGGGTATGGGTGGCATTACACAAACCAGTACAAAAGGGTGTGGGGGCATCAATACACAAGGGAGGGAGGCTGGGGGCATTACAAAAGAATCAACACACAAGGGTGTGGGGGCATAAATGCACAGAGCTGGTTGAGAGCACAAATACACAAGGGGGGGATTAATTCTAAAGGGGGGCCTAGCTGGGGCATCAATACACAGGGGGACAAAAAGCAGTGTTGTGGAAAACATTTTTAATGCTTTGTGTAGCTTAAGCCATGCTGATGCAGGTGACACCGTGGCAGAGCCTGTCCTGGTGTGTGTTGGGGTGTCAGCATGGCAGAGCCTGTCCTGGTGTGTGTTTGTTGGGGTGTCAGTGTGGCAGAGCCTGTCCTGTGCATGTTTGGTGATCTGCTTCCTGGTACTGAACTTAATGTAGGCATGTTAGTGTTATTTACTCTATTTCAATTTGCATGTTTTATCAAAAAGGATCAGTGGCACTAAATTGTGGCTTCATGCGTCCCATGTATGACTTTTTTTAGCGTACCGATTACTCCCAATCCCCACACAAGATTCTATCCCATATTATCTGCCGCGCACTGATGTCATCTTTATCTAACACACCAGTGTGAGTTAGCTCAAACCCAGCTTGTACCCACAGTGTGCTCCAGCCTTTGTGCAGTTTTATTTGGTCCAGATGGCATTCACCCCCGCGTTCTAAGGGAGTTAAGTAATGTAATAGACAGACCCCTATTTCTAATATTCAAGGACTCTATAGTGACAGGGTCTGTTCCCCAGGACTGGCGCATAGCAAATGTTGTGCCAATATTCAAAAAGGGGACAAAAAGTGACCCGGGGAATTATAGGCCTGTTAGTTTAACTTCTGTTGTGTGTAAACTGTTTGAGGGTTTCCTAAGAGATGCTATTTTGGAGTATCTCAATGAAAATAAGTGTATGACTCCATATCAGCATGGGTTTACAAGGGATCGGTCCTGTCAAACTAACCTGATCAGCTTTTATGAGGAGGTGAGCTCAAGACTGGATCGGGGTGAATCGCTGGATGTCGTATATCTTGATTTTTCCAAAGCATTTGATACGGTGCCACATAAAAGGCTCGTACATAAAATGAGAATGCTTGGGCTGGGGGAGAATGTGTGTATGTGGGTAAGTAACTGGCTCAGTGATAGGAAACAGAGGGTGGTTATTAATGGTACATACTCTGAGTGGGTGACTGTTGCTAGTGGGGTACCACAGGGGTCAGTTTTAGGTCCTATTCTTTTTAATATATTTATTAATGACCTTGTAGAGGGATTGCATAGTAAAGTATCAATCTTTGCAGACGATACTAAGCTCTGTAACGTGGTTAACACAATAGAGGACAGCGCACGATTACAAATGGATCTGCATAGGTTGGAGGCTTGGGCTGGGATGTGGCAGATGAGGTTCAACACAGATAAATGTAAGGTTATGCACATGGGGAAGAAAAATCCAGGCTGGGAATATGTATTAAATGGGAAAACACTGGGGACGACTGACATGGAAAAGGACTTAGGAGTTTTAGTTAACAGTAAATTTACCTGTAGCGACCAGTGTCAGGCAGCTGCTGCTAAGGCAAATAAAATCATGGGGTGCATCAAAAGGGGCATAGATGCCCACGACAAGGAAATAATTCTACCCCTGTACAAGTCACTAGTCAGACCACACATGGAATACTGTGTACAGTACTGGGCACCAGTGTACAAGAAAGATATAGTGGAGCTGGAGAGGGTTCAAAGACGGGCAACCAGAGTAATAAGGGGAATGGGAGGACTACAGTACCCAGAAAGATTATCAGAATTGGGGTTATTTAGTTTGGAAAAAAGACGGCTTAGGGGGGACTTAATAACTATGTATAAATATATAAGGGGACAGTACAGAGATCACTCCCAGGACCTATTTATACCCAGGACTGTATCTATAACAAGGGGACATCCTCTACGGCTGGAGGAAAGAAGGTTTCTACACCAGCACAGACGGGGGTTCTTTACAGTAAGAGCGGTGAGATTATGGAACTCTCTGCCAGAGGAAGTGGTGATGGTAAACTCAATAAAAGAGTTCAAAAGGAGCCTGGACGTGTTTCTTGAAAGCAATAATATTACAAGTTATGGATATTAGATTAATAGGGACAGAACGTTGATCCAGGGATTTATTCTGATTGCCATATTTGGAGTCGGGAAGGAATTTTCCCCCTGGTATGGGGCAATTGGCATCTGCTTCATAAGGGTTTTTTGCCTTCCTCTGGATCAACACAGTAGGGACACAATATGTATATAGGTTGAACTTGATGGACTTTGGTCTTTTTTCAACCTTATGAACTATGTTACTATGTAAACCTGTTTTAAATGGTTTGTGGAGTGGCTTTGTTTTACTGTTCAAGTAATTTAGGATTGATAGAATTACATATAAAAGTTGATCAAAAAACTGTTTGTCCCATTATCTCTAAACTAACCCTGTATTAATACGCATTATAGAGCTAAAAGGCCATATTTTCTCGGTGAAAAAAGAATGCGGCTCATACATACATACATTTCTGATGACGTGGCCCTCTGCAGAAACAGCTTGGACATCCCCTGCTCTAGGTCAAACATTTTTACCCCTCCTGCCAAAATATTTAGAGAGCCCTCTATATGCCGTGCAGGGACAATGAGTTTTATATGAACGGTAATGGAGAACAGAAGCTAATTTAATTTCAGAAACCATACAAAAAGTTACAAGTTCTGTTACAAATTAAAAACATAAAAAAATAACTCATGGTAGCACAGTAATAAATAACTCATTATATACAAATTGCTTCTTCATGTGCGTGCTGCTGTTCCGGTATTATGGAGAAATACATTTTAGCATCATGTATTAATAAAAAACAAACAATATTTTATGTAAGGTTTAAAATCTTGCTCTGTATATCAGTGTAAACTTGATTGAAGACTTCATCTTTTGGAAGAAGGCCATCTATAGAGACTGCAGAGAATAAACACATTTAGGGAAGTTATTTAGCTTATCTAACTGAGCCTTAATTGCAAGAACGGTTAAGTCTGCTTAAGACTTATTACGGACTTCTGGTTAAAGCATCCCACTCTCCAATACCCTTTTTAGCAGGCACCTGATGTCAGACGGATCACTGCTGGCATGTGACCATGTGAAGTTAGATTAGCATTTTTTTTTTTTTTGTTTTGTTTTTTTCTTATTGGTATGCAAAAAAAGAAAAAAAAAAAAAACAAAAACAGAATGTTGCAGAATCTTGTAATATTTTTATTGGACTAACAGTATTTAAAATACTAGACAAGCTTTTGGGAGTCCTCCCTTTATCAAGTCAAAAGCATTATTGGTGAAATAGTTTATATGGGGGGTTGCAATGAAATACACACAAAAAAGAAACCAAAGTAATTTTTCTGACAGAAGATGTGGCCAGAATAAGCCCCCCCCCTTCCCAAAAAAATAAATAAAAAAAATACATAAACAAAACTACATTTCAGTCAAAATGCATACAGGATTAGAGTATTTCCTCACTAAGTATGTAAGTGATTTATTGATGCTACTTTAGAAAGGTAGAACTTCATAAGACATGGCTAGCAGAAGTACATTCTGCTCAAATACTAAAAGCCACATGTCATTGAGAGTGACCATTTACTTACCTACATTCACACCAGTTTCTTCCATTTGACTCCTATGTTTAAGATACATTGGCCAAACATGACCATCAAACAGGCCTGGAGGGTCTGGCACAGTATAGTTCCGGCCACTGCATAATAGAATATTTAGATGAGGGAAATATCACAATAATCTAACAGCAATAGCTTGACAGACAATTTATACTTGCCCACGCCTCCGCTTGCACTCTTCATAAGGAATGGTTAAGTAGTATCTCTTGGTGCACATGTCTGCTAGTAACCTATAAGAGCATAAAAGGCAAACTTTATCATAAGGGTAACTATACATATCAAAAACTAAGGTCAAACTAACCAGTATTGCTTACCAGTCAGCAATAGTCTTCCAGTAACATACAAGTCAGACCGACATGCTATGCTGGCCTAAGTGCAACTAGTATTTGGGTTTCATAAATGGATGACAGTCTAAACTATAACATATATGAATAAATTGAGTTTCTGAATAAGTACATTTTTTATCTTAGAAATTAGCATAAATACTTTAGATAACATTTTCTTATTTTGACAATGTAATGGAAAACCTAGTATCTGTCTTGACAGGTCCAATGCAATTACTTTTCAACATGGCACCTAGGTTTTATTGCACTTGATTCCAGGATGTGCGTACTGCTGGATATTTGGCTCTAATGAGGAATGCAAGTGCAATTTTATTCATTATGGGATGAAAATAGTAAAATTGAATTACGTGTGATTAAAGAGCAAGAATCCCTCTAAAATCAATGTATGAATCATATCTTCTCCTTGCTGATCATTGGAAACTTTGACTCCGTGGGATCGCGCAAACTTTACAGGGTTTTCTGCCCATGCCTTAACTGTATTCACCATGGCTTCCATGTCTAGCGACGTAATCACTGGAAAGTAAAGCAAAATGGTGAGGTGCAAGCCTGGATGACAGCAAATGTATTGCTGTATTTTGATAGGTAATAGGGATCAGAAAAGTTATTTATACATTACTTTTTCCTACAGCAAACACGGCTTACCATCCCATTGTTTAAAGCCATCTTCACCAACTTCTATTTGATCTGGTGGCTGAAACATAGTGAGCAATAAAACAATGCTGCAATTGGCAAGTGCAGCGTGGGCACACAGACATTGGATGTGAGCAAGCAACACAGGTCAGGTGTTTTACAAACTGTTCTTAACAGTTGTACAGTTTGGGCTTAACACATCACACAGAGCGAGTTTTGAAAATCAAAGCTGCTCAAGGTTTTGGTTACATAATGAAACCAAGAACTACAACTGGTATTTATAAATCTCAAAAAGTGAAACAAAAAAAAAAACAAAACCCCAAGACATAAAACCAAAAATAAAAACTCACATTAGCATACCTAACAAGTGCCTTGAGTGGTTCACATTCAAGTTAAACATTAATCCTACATATGTATAAGCATACCTTGAAAAAGTCATCTTGGTGGACGACACAGCAATTGGGGAGAGTGTTAATTAACCTTTTTGTCAGTGTAGTCTTCCCACCATTTGTAACCCTGAAGTAAAAACAAAAATATATTTAAACAGCATTTGAGGAGAACTTGGGCCTATTTGCCTATTCTTCTGGATAAAAAGACTTAGCTCCTAGATGCAGTGTGGTTCATCAATAAAAATAATGATAATTAAAAAAAAAATACATTCTGACTTAAGAGTACATGAACAGAACCATAGCCAGTTTTTGTTTCGGAAAATATATTCTTGAAGCTGCAGTAAAGTGTTGTACAGGATGATAGGCGCATCGAGTTACATTGTTAATTAGGTACAACCATTATTGGGAAGTACTAACTGGCACATTTAATCATCTCATATCCAGTAAAAAGCATATAGAAGAGTTTAGCAACCCCAGCGTGTATTTTCTTATCCACTACCATTCATTGAGAATAAGAAATCAAATTATGATTTCTAAACAGTTAATCGATAAGTAGCACGTTGCCAGAGCATAGGATACTGGATTCTAAATAGCTCGCTAGGTAAAAAAAATGTCAAGCATGGCTACATTCCGAATTATTAAGAAAAAATCCTTTACATAAATACGATCAAGAAAGTTTATCGCTCGTGAGAAAAAAAAAACCCGCGCTTTTTGGTTTCCGCGCCCTAACCTGGGATTGGTTTACAAGCTCCCGCCTTTTTTCCACTCGGCAGACCCCATCCTATGACAGCATTAGGCAAGTAAATTACCTCTAGTTACAGATTATAGATGTATCCACATGCAACATATAGAGATATCTGTACGACAGGAGTGATTCTTAGGATATATAACCCCGTTAGCAATGTATTACTGTAAAGGTAACGTGTCAATATAAATATATTTTAGTTTTACGCTAGTATCTTAACGCTATACACGATTAAAGGTTATCGTCGAATTGTATTCCATTGCAAGTAAAAAAGGGGACAGTTTCTTCAACATACAAACAAGACTTTAGATTGCGCTTGCCACAACTACAATATTTTAGCTGCAAAATTATAAACCTTATGATTATTTTATTTAACCGGAATCGATAGACTTTAACTAGAACGAACTGTAGTCAGTTTCAAAGCACGCGAAAAAAAAAGTTCAGTAAATGCCATAATTATACCCACCCGCCAATTCCAATGATTATTCGCCGCATGGTTACCACCGACCTTTGTTCCCGATATCCTACTATTTCATTGACAAAATTAATAGGTAAGGGCTTTCATTTATACCTTAAGTAATATACGTCATCGGGGGAAAAAAGGAGGCAGCCAATCGGAAGCATTCACTGAACGCGCAAGCGCAGCTCCTGGACACCTGTCTATTCTTATCAAAGTCATGTGCGATGTATTAATAGCTCTAGGCTAAAAAAAAACTTGCCTAAATTAGTAAACGATAAAAGACGTCCAATGTCACCAGCTATCCTCGGGTAACATATTTCATATTTCGTTTTGTACTATATAGTTTTATATATATATATATATATATAGATAGATAGATAGATAGATAGATAGATAGATATATGTATATAGTACCACATATGCAATAACCTCCACAACTCTGGGGCTCTCCCACCTTCTTGAATCTCTGGGTTCTGTAGAAAATTAAGTCTTTTCACTACTCCTCACTACTATTTTTATAATAGGATACATTATAATGACTTATTTAATTTAATTGCCAAGCATGTCCATGTCTTAGAATGTACCTTTATGGTTTACCGCACATTTTGGAGGCTAATCTTACTATCTAATTTGCCAACTTTTTATTCTTTAAAAACAAAATTTTGTATTATTACCTCTATTTGTAAAGGACTTGCTTGGACTTTAGTTTTTTTTAGACAATATAAAAAGGATATGATTTCCATTGTTACTTTTCTTTTTTCTCTCCTATTGTTTTACTTCCTCCTCAATCACCGGCTAGTTTGTAAGCTCACAAGAGCAGGGTCCTCTTCTCCTTTTGTAACAGTTTGTTATTGTTTGTGATTTTACTTCATTTTATGGACTCTGTGGTAACAGCGCTATGGAATCTGCTGGTGCTATATAAATAAGTGTAATGTAATGCTGTCAGTTAATTCATTGGTGAATAGATGGACCATGTGTTTCCAACCATTTACCAGCAGGGGGCAGAGTTTACACTTACCCAAAATTACTGTGTTAACTACAGTTATTATTATTTATTGTTATATATAGCACCATCATATTCTGTAGTTCTGCACAATTGGTGCATGTCTTTCATTGTTGCCTAAAGTTATATAGTTTCTTAATATTGAGTGCTTTATTCTTCCTGTTGTAAATAACCGTGCAAGTTATATATTTTTTAATTAAACCAGTTCAATATACTCAACAACAGTCTTTCAACAGTCCTCTGGGTCTGCATCTAAAGCAAGCTTATTGAAAAAAAAATAGATAAAATCAGCCGTTTTTCAGTGCTGACTATAACAAGAGTCAGTCAGGTGAACGCAAAGTTCCTGTTGATATATAAATGTTATCACTGTTATATTATTGTAGCCTGTGGCCAGTTATGTCCCACACCTCAGTAACCATCCCCGACTCCTGTGAGTCTCTCCAGTGCCTATGTGACCACATACACATTTTTCCAGTGAAATAGTGGACACTATTCTCGTTGTCCTGTAGAAGCACATTTACTCTGCGAACTGGAGCGGCTACCCACCTCTATCTAGCTCATACTACAAATAAGTTGGCAGTGACAGCCAGGGACCTCCCAGTACACTCCTGGTTCCAGTTACATCTGGTGGCAGATGTGAAATGTGTGTCCACCATCTGGGACAGTAACAGAAAGCAGGATGAAGTGAGAATGTGGTTAAGGGCTTGCCAATCCTTTTTTTGGTTCAAAACATGCTCTGGAAGATGTGAATGATGTTGTTGCTTTTCCCCTGAAAGAAATGTTTTTGGGGGTGTACCAAAACCATGAGGTTGCTTATGTCCCCAAGTCATAAAGCTTATCCACAGAGTAGTGCTGTTGTTGCTCAGAGAGTCTGTTTCAGAGTTTTGGAAATAGATTTGCATCAACAAATACAATAGATTCAAAAAGATCTGAATGTACAGGCCACATGATATACTTATGTTGTTAAGGAACATTTCTACCCTCTGCTTCATAGGTCATAGTCACAGCATAATGCTGCATTCAGTATCCAAGACATTCACACTCCCTGTTTATTTCTTGAGGTTCCACTCACCCAACCTTCTGAACCTATGCTTTTTTCTCTAACCATACTTCAGATGTTAACATACCAATGTCTGGATATAAGAGGTTATCAAACTGATGCTACATTATATTATGCAGCCCAAACTTTGAAAATAGGCCCAGTCAGGACCATCTTTAACGCGAGTGCAACACAGAAGGAAGCAGTAGGTCCCTGCGGAAGTCTGCAAGCAGCACAGAGACATCTGCAGTTCGGGTAAGGGGGTGGGGAAGCTGTATGAATGAGTATGTGAGACTGAGTGAATTAATGAGTATCTGAATGACGGAATGAATTAGTATCTGCGAAGGAGTGAATTAATATTTGTGAATGACTACAGGTAAATGAGTATCTGAATGAAGGAATTAATTAGCATCTGTGAAAGAGTGAATGAATATCTGAATAAGTGAATTAATATCTGAATGATTATCTGAATAGTTATATGAATGAGTGAATTAATATTTGTGAATGAGTGAATTAATATGTGTGTGATAGCATGGATGTGTAAGTGGGGACATGGCTGTTTGGGTGTAGAGATGCCAAAGGCAGGCTGTTTTGGGGGTAAAGATGCCATAGGGAGGCTGTTTCGGGGCAAAGATGGCAAGTCCAATACCTCCAATCTGGGTGCTAGGTAGGTCCTGTGGATGCAATCTGAGTGCCAGGGCTCAAGAGGGGGGGCTGGCTGGAGGTGATACACAAGGGGCAAAAGACATAAAGCAGTGTGGAAAAAATATATATATATTGTTAGCTTAGCAGTCCGGATGCGTGTGTCAGAGCCTGTCCTGGTGTGTGTGTTTGGATGTCGGTGTGGCAGAGCCTGTCCAGGTGTGTGTGTCTGGGTGTCGGTGTGGCAACGCCTGTCCTGGAGTGTGTGTTTGGTCATCTGTTTCCTGGCACTTTACTTTCTGTAGGAATAAATTGAACTATTTAATTTTTACTTATCCAGAAACAAAACACGCTCTTGAATTTGTAGTCACTTCAGAGGGCAAAACTTTCTAGGCCCAGAAATCAGTGAGAGGAAAATTAAAGGTTTTGTGTTATTTTATCTTATTTCAAGCTGCATATTTTAATTAAAAATTGTGGCTTCAGGCGTCCCATGTATGATGATCACATTGTGGAGCTAGCATGCAGACTTTTCCGACACCCATCACATAAGATTCTATCCTATATTATCTGCCTAGCACTGATGTCATCTTTATCCAGTACACATGGATGCCGATGAGGTAAGATTCTGTCCACTTTACTTATTTCCATAAAAACGCCACCAAAATCCTCAGCACCAGACCCATGCTCTTAATCCAGCCCTATTATAGTGCCAACAATTTATGCATCTCTTCTTACAATACATACCGTATATTCAAGGAAATGAACGCTCTGCGCACAATGTAGAGGAAATGGGGTGAGGAGAAACTTAGTACGGAGAAAGCTGAGAGGTATTTTGTTATATTGTGAACCCAGTCAAATTTCTCCTCCATATGATGGGAGTTTATAGTAACTGAGAACTGCTTCACTGCCTGGATTACTGCCAATCTATTCACAGTGCATTGATCTATGTAATTGAGTAGTTCTCAATGTCTAAACCCACATCGCTGTCAAGCACCTGTTAGTCTTGTGAATATACTACGACACGCAAAGCAAGGGTTTGGCCAGCTGTATGTCTGATATACAGCCATCATCATAGCAACTCAGAAGGAGGCGTTCAGAAGAAGAGCTGGTCACCATGAGTGGTATGCCACATAGTGTCAATTTCACTGCACTGCATCAGGTGAAAAACTAGTATTGTAATAATTTATATAATTTATATATCACTTCGTTTTTCACGAGTGCCAATTAATTTCCCCTTTATTTGATTTCACGGTTTTTTTAATTCATGGCGAGGCCCTCATCACGATTTGGCACACGATTTGGTCACCTTTGTTTTTGGACACTGTTTTCTTTTTAGAGGCAGTGAAGCCTGGACTTTGCTGGAGGAGGATTGGGAGCCTTCTGGCCCCTTCCTCTCTTCAAAAAAGGACAGCAAAGGAGTCTCACCCTTCGGGGTGAGACTCGAGATCCGACCCTCCCACGGGGGGGGGGATTTGTCTGGGTTCCCCGTGAGGGAACTCAGTATCGTATTCTGGCTTCTGCTGCCCATGACACAGTTGCAGCACCCAGGAGCACGCACCTCGGGCTCCAAAAAAAACCCCAAAAACTAGTATTGTAATAATTTTTCTTACTGTTTTCACAGATACAAGTGTTTTAATATAATTAATGCTGGTTAGTTTTTGGTAGTTTTACAGTTGTCCTCTAGTATTGTTTACAAATTCCCTAACCAGTTCCAAAAATGAAATGTTTGTAAAATAAAAAAAGACAGAATTTTTGCAATGGGAATATTCTCAGGTACATTAATACTCTACATACATTGCCTTTTATGTTTTCTTGGAGAGATTAAAGAACCTAAACACTTCCTTATGGTCTACAATGCAACAAAAAATATTTATGAGTAGATAACACGTGAGTTTTCACTTTTGTTGTTTTTTTAACCTGGGTTAGCCACAAATAAAAAGAAATACTTAGTTTGATTAATTTATAAATAACCGAAGTACCCCTTTATACAAAGCTGTAAAAGCTGTTTTCGGTGTTTGAGCGTGCATCTAGGCGAAACAACGTTAGAGAGTAAGAGATTTGTTTTTCGGGTTTGTTTTCATGTTCTCCCGAATGCACAAGTCTACTAATTATTATTATGATTGTCTGTTGACATCAGCTTTCCAGTTTGACCTTGTTTAATCTCCACCTCCCTGACCATTTGGCCCGTTATTTGACCTTGAGTTAGGTTTTCTTAAGTATTACTTTGTTGCGCAGGTTGTTGATGCTAAGTCCAGGTAGTCATGGTACCTGGAGGCTCAATAGAAGTTACATACATGTTATAGGCAAAAAAACTGAACTTTCAAGGGTTACCCACAGTTGTTTCAGACCAAGGGGTTTACATTGAATGAGGGTAATTTATCTACAGATGTGTATCATGGATCCTGACGAGGCAGCTAACCTTATAAAACTGAATAAAAACAAATATACCTCTAAAGCAAATTATATATAAGTTTAGTATGGTATACATGATAACATACAAAATCCATGGAGCATTTCTACATCATAAAAAGTTTAAAATAAATAAACATTCATTATGATGTTCCAAGTCAAGTGTGGTATGTACGTTACAGCAATTTTCTCTTCGTGGCCACATAGTACTGTGAAAAAGGCATCACAAAAATAAGCTTAATATCTGTGTAGTACACAGTATAAACCTCCTGATAGCACAAACCACGCCGTACCACCAAGAGAGAATAGAAACGAGGAGAACATTTCTGTAGCCTACGTAACTGGTACAGAAAACATCAGTTTCAACTGTGTTTATCCATCTATTCCACCTCTGAGGATGCGGCCTAGTCAGCGAAACACGTCAGGCTATAAGACGCCTAAAAGGGTGTTAAAAAATGCCTCGGATGTCAAATGCGCTAGGTCCAACGCTGGTTTAAATTACCTAGTCAGTTGGGGGGTCTTGTTAGCTGGTGAGTTTAGGGTGAAGGCAGAGTGGCCAAACACATCTCCTGGATCTCCTGCACATTAGGTGACCCGCTGTGTTCCTGCCTCCTCGGACCGGTTCACAAAAGGCTGGTCCCTGGATCCGGCCAGTTACTTTGTGAAGATGTTTTGACCAACCCTGGGGACAATTGTCCCCTGGGCCAGCATGCCCTGGTGTTAAGGAAAGAGGTCAATACACAGGGGGATTCTGCTGAATGCCTTCACAAGCTTTCTAGAGGAAGAAAATGTAACTAATTAAAGTGCATATTATGGCTGGATTGTCCCAATGAGTCTTAACGAGTAGTCGAGTGTGAAACGCCCCTGTTTCTACATAATAGACTCAACTAGATAATTAATCCAGATTCATCATTACATCTCCCTATATCTCCACATCAAAACTGATTCCTAATTTTGCCTCGCGGTGAATATCCCGTTTTCTTTAAATTATACTGCATTATAACAAGTCCTGAGATTTCTTGAAGCAGGAAGAAAGTAAAAACTCTTAACTGACTGGAACATAGGTTTCAAGGATCATGCAATGTAGAGAGAGACACACTACATACTGTAGATCCAGTTTTAGTGATCTACTAAGGAAACCATGGGAACAATGAATATGAAGCAAACAAGTGGAGTAGTCAACTCAAACTGCTATTCCACAGCTCAGATGACATGAAGATCAATGAGCTGGATGTAGGGTCTTTTTTAGCCCTGTTAAGCTCTGGCTTGGTTTGTGGCCGCTGCATTTCTAACTGCAAGCACATATGTCTCTGCATTTTAGTAACAAATCTCTATGCACAAGGGTTGCGTTTTCATGGGCAGACAGTATAACTCAGTATAAGTGTAAAAGCAGATCATTAACTAATAATATTAATTAAAAAAGTGATAAGTGATAAAATAATTGATACATTGTTCTAGATTGTGTTATGGTTTTATTTTTATCTCAGATGAGAAAGTTACCCTTTGAATCCCAGGAGCATTCATTTTGGGAACCCCAACAAATTTTCATGTTTTACTCCAATAATTAAATAAATTATTTGAGTGTATCTGTAACATATGCACATTACGCTGCTGGCTTTGTATTCGTATAAACATGCCTTGTTGTGAGTTGGACCACCTTTTCTCTATTTACTGACTGTACCACTGTGTGCTCACATATACCTTCTATACACCCGCCAACACACAGGGGGAATGTACCCTCCTCCTCCATGAACTCTGTCACCACCTTGCGAACTTTCTCATTCTTCCTTTTCTACAGTTAAAATATGACATGAGCAGAATACCCCACCTCCAACTTTACAATATGCAGTGTGCAACAGAAAAAAAAAATTATATATATATATATATATATTATAATATTCGGGGTCTACATACAGATGCATTAATGAACAAATAAGTCAATTATTTTTCTATAATGGAAGACTAGATGGTCCATTTGTTGGTTTTATGTAATCACAAACTATGTTACCATATGACAAACCAAAGTAACTTGGAAGATTCATAAAATCCTTGCAGCTCAATATAGTACCATCATACCATGTGTTCTATTGCTATTGAAAGTGGTTTCTCCATCCATTCCTCTGATAACTTAACAGATCAGCAGCACTTGGGGTTTGCATACTTCATGCATTTACACTGATGTGTACACAGCTGAGTGTGTTGTAGCATCTGTAAAACAGTAGTTGGCATTTTCAGCTGTGTATGTGTTGGTAGAAACACATAAAAAAACAAAGGTTATTCTCATCATGTGGCCTGGTTTGTGATACAAAAAAATGCAAAAAGGATACAATGATCATATCATACCTTAAAAGATACAGGTTAGAAGAAATCAAACCAGTTTACACTGTGATTGTACAGAGTACAGATTAACATGATGCATTAACATGACACATAAGCAATACCTCTTTATTATATTCATATTAAAAAATATATATTATATTAAAAGTACATTTTTTATGTGTTGTTTGTGCATTTTGTTAGGAATTTGATCAAGCAAATGAGCTACCAAGAAATTGGTAATATAAAAATGATACTGTGGGGTGTATGTATAATGGCTTTAATTGAGTATTTATTAACAAACAACTAACACACACACTATTTTTGGAATAATTAGCTTTGATGACATATAATGTATCAAATGTTCCTTGCCATATTAAGGCATTAATAGTAGTTGCACAGATATCCCATAAAATAACACAAAGCATTTGCCCTGTATGGTGGATGAGTAAGACAAGAAGAAGATATGTTGAATTTATAGATAATAATTTAGAGTATGTATATATATATATATATATATGTATATATATATATATATATATATATATATATATATATATATATATATATGCTCTAAAGAAAACCTCAATAAGGGTTTGAAGATTTTAGTGGGAGGGTTGATATTAGCAGCAGAGGTGGATGTTAGTAGGAGGGGAGTTGTATCTAGAATTGACTGCCCTTACATGACTAATTTGCAAGCAGTCACTTCAGAGAGCCCAGGAGGAGAATTTATTTGGAAGGGAACAGAAATGGTACAGTACTAGTAACCATCAGAGATCTGCACAGCCGTGAAGACACCAAGGTCCAGAGGGACAGATGCCGGTGAAGAACTGTTTCCACTTCACAAATCATTCTCAGCGGACAAAGAATCGGTTGTGTCTTGAAGCAAGTCAGACAAGGGATCAAGAGACTTGTGAAAATAGTCACGTAAGTGATTAATGGACCGATCGAAAGAAGAACTGTAAAAGGATCAGGAACAGGAGCAACGACTAAGTCTGAACCTCTAGTTGCAAGAAGCTGACCTCATGTACCCACTTAACATTATTCCCCTTATCCTCCTCCTCTTCTCCCGAGGAGCTCACCAAGATACCTCTCGGGGTTCTTGGCGCCGCAGGTTCCGCTGGGAGAGTAATGGAAGAGTTTATAGCATTCAGAGCACAGGCTCTGACCACAGACCTGGGACCTTCTACATCTCTGAGATGAACAACCGTGGAGCACCTGCAAGGTATAGTGACATTAGATTAGAGGGTGTTCGCGGCGATACCAGGAGTGGATATAACGACCGGCAGCGGGCAGTTACGCCAACTTCCATAAGAATTCCTATGACTACGAGTGACAGGGCACCCAAGCAGACCAGAGAAGTCACAGTAAACAGCCATTGGGGTCGCAGTACACAGGGTCATCTGCTAAGGACTGGGGTCACTCATGTAAACCCATCATCAGTAACGGATATCACCCCAAGAACATTTTTGCCAAGTGAAATCCCACAGAAAATTAACACGCACAGTAGTGATGGCACCCATAGCAGTGATGTCACTCAAAGAATCCCGATACAAAGTAATGTAACCCTGGGCAATAATGTAGCACAGGGAAGCAGTAGCTCACCGAGAAGCCCGACACAGAGGAATGATGTCAACCAGAGAATCGCGACACAGAGGACTGATAACACTCGTGGAATTGTTAAAGAGAAGAATGACGAAAGAAGCGTAGTAACTCAGACAATGGTTACGGGTGATTCCCGAAGAAGCGGTGCAACGGAGAGAAAGCCTACTCGGGGAAACGAGGTTTCCCAAACGGTATCTCTCCGGCAGAATGATGCCGTGCACACAGGTGCTAATGAGATCGTTTTGGACATCCCGCCACAGGCTCGTCCCGTGGGGACCCCACTTCCCACGCAGATGATGGCTGCGGATGATCCTAGAAACCGCTACAGAAACGGAAACTTCCTGATGCCTAATGTGGCAAACCGGAGAACCGGGACCAACTATTTTCAGTACGGTAAGACAAGGCAGCCTGATCATTAGCAAATTTCACAAGGATGCCATTCTTGAATCTATATTTAGACATTTGTATGAATTATGTATACTTCAGGCCTCAGTTTTTGGAAAGCAACAAAAATCAAATCTATATTTAATTCATTTGTACCTTACAGAAATAAGCATTTTTCTTTTCTCTAATTCAATTTTTGTTATGATGCTTTGCTATGCCTCTAAAGAGTGTATGCAAAGTGGATGATCTTAATGTTTCTAGAGCTAACCCCTTGATACATTACATTTGCAGCGTCAAAAAGTTTGAATAATTTAATAACAAAGTGATTCCATTGACTGATAAATCCTTATTTCTTTAATTCTGGTGCAGTAAATATTTTATTCAGCCTACTTTTGCTTCTGGTGTAAATATCTGTTGTTTGTCCACTGTTGATTTTTAGGCCTCCCTGACCTGGTTCCTGATGCCCTCTTTATCCAAACGTCCACCTACATTCAGAGGGCCCCTTTGTATAATCTCTGGTGTGCAGCAGAGGAGAATTGTCTGGCCAGGTGAGAAATAGAAACTGGAGGGCACCACTGTGCTTCCATCTGCTATATTAGTATACACGTATTGATGCTCATTTATATTGTAAACATAGGCAGGATTCCACAATAGCAGCAACGTTAAAATGTAAAGAATTGAAAACAAAATGACATACAATGTAAAATGTATAAGAAGTGATAGAGCATTCAGTAGATGGGGAGTATTCATTAACCAGGAAGATTACAGAAGAGTTTAACGATTCACATCCCCAATATCATCATGATGTATGACGTCAAATATAGTGATTTCAATTAAAAGGAGGGCTGAGTTGTCAATAGGCAATGCACAATTAATTGTATCTTAAAATGTGTCTCATGGATTTAAGCATGCTTTGGGTATGGCCAATTTAGGCTTTCTTGTAAGGAAAACTCACTTGGGCTGGACTTTTATAAGCACAACTAGTGAATATGCCTGTCTGTGAAATGATATAGCAATAGTGAAAGTCAATTAACACCAAAAAGTGATCTATACAAATGAAACACTTAAGCTATAAACCTTAAGTTGGCAAACAAGAATAGGACACGAAAATAATAAAAAAGAAAGAAAGAAAAAAACAACAACATAGAAAGATAATTTAAAGGGTTGTATAATAACACTTAATGGAATAAATAATTTAAAATATCATACCTATTGTACAGTGCTGCATAATATGATGGTGCTGTAAAAAAAAACAAATGATAATAGTAATAATAATAAAACACACTAAGTTGCCTACGTTGCCTTAATTTACATTGCTTTCCATTGGGTCCCAACACAGAGGACTGCTGTACACAAGGGGTTGCTTTAGTATTAGGTAGGGAGAAAAAATCAATAATAAAAAATTATTTAACTGGGCATGTGCTGCTGTTACCTTCAACATATATCTTCCTTTTTTGAGACCAGCCTCTATGGTCTGGAGGTGAAACTATGTACCGCTGCCAACCCAGACCCTTGCAATAACTCTTCCTCTCTTCCAGCCTGTGTGCCGCCTGCTGGTGTAGAGAGCTGGGGTATGATTTAATATACTGGTGCCCATCAGCTGGCGGCACACACATATGATTGGGCTAGGGTGTGTGACCCATTGATGGAAGCTTGGCTTGGATTTCATCATATGTAAAGATAGGCCCAATATATCTATTAACTCAATAAGATACATGTGCTTCCCATACGCATTATATGTCATTTCCGGCTAGGCAAGAAACTATTTCCATATTGTTTTTAAATTGTATTAATTGCAATTGTGACGGGAGGTCCTGTACCCCGACTGGTTACACACGCCAAACGTTGCTTCCTTCCCGAGATTTCGGAGATTAACCCTCTCGGTGCTAGACAGAACTAGCGATAGAGAGATGAAGTAGCACCTGTCGGAATGGAGCCGTGCTGGCGCTGTAGCTGACCGAAATCTAGCTGATGTAGCGCATGTACTGTCCTGACAAAGACAGTAAGTGATTATAGCAGTCCACCCCAAGCATCAAACAGAACTCATGTTGAGGTGAAAAACAAAGAACGCTTTATTGTGAAAACACACAGCCTTATATCCAAACTCTATCAGATTAGGAGATAATCCCATCACCATAAACAATACACTGCCCAGGCAGCCCAGTACAACAATCAGGCCACTAAGCACAGCAATGTCCATATAACCCTAAATTGTTGTTTTCGGGGTGATTCCAACTCCAACCTCTCCACTGTTGACTGGTTCAGGCAATCTTTGTGAGGGTGAAGTGAGTAGAAGGGCAACTCTGTTGTTCAACCGTTCCTCCTTCCTACAAAACTATTTTGAAAGCACTGAATATTAATTGTATAGATATTGGGCCCACCTCACCTGCTCTTTCTGTATGTCATCATGTTATGTTAAATATTAGTTATGTCCTGTCTATCCATTGTACAGTGCTGCGCTGTATAAAATATTAAAAAATAATAATAGTAGGACATATATCACTATTTGACATCTGTATTTACTGAGCAGAATCCATCTCTCTGATATTATTTTGGAAGTCTTGTCATGTTTAGCATTCTTGATTGTCTAGTACGCATGTTCCCTTATTGTACTTTTCTATACTCATTGACATTTGCTTTTACATCTACTCTTTCTCCTACACTCTCCTTCCATGTTCTCACCACCATACTCCTTACAGTACATTTCCAAGAATTCTCACTGCTTTGCTTTTTTTGCCACAGATCTGCTTATTCCTCAACCGTATCTGGGTTAAGCTCTAGGGTATTGCTACGTTTCCCTCAGAGGGTGAAAAACCGTGGGACAGCAGACTTTCTACCAGTGAAACCAAGCCATGCCTGGGAATGGCATAGCTGTCACCAGTGAGTATATTTTACCTGATGGATAGATTCCTTGTGCATGGTGTTAGCTGCTCTGGATTCCTCTCTTAATTTTGTCCCATCCAGGCATTACCACAGCATGGACTCCTTCAGTCACTATGATCTTTTGGATGCCGTAACTTTCCGTAAAGTGGCTGAAGGTCATAAAGCCAGCTTCTGTCTGGAAGACACAACCTGTGACCCAGGAGTGAGACGGAGATATGCATGCACTACACATACACAGGTGATCCTTTTCACATGCAACGTATAAAGAGACAAAAAGTGGTTTCTAACCCCCAGAAATGTAATATATAATAGAACACGTGCTTAGCCAGCACATTTTAAAAAGTTTGGAGACACAAACCTCTGATCCCGTGTACCAGAATATTTTTTATAAGACTCACTTGTACACCATTTTGAATCAAGGTTATTAACTTAGAATGGCAAGATTTCAAGACACTTGAAGAAAATATATACGTTACTACTTAGCTCATAAAGCTATCCTCTTAACACTACTTGTTTCGTGAAAATGGATGTTTTATCAATAAATACCTGGTATACTTCAAAGCCAGCAAGCCTAATATTTTTAGCATGTTAAATTTTTTAGCATATAAAATTCTATTGACGTTTTCTGACAGAATGCTTGATTGTAACCTATAGCCACATTCAACTCAGGATGCACATCTTTGTTTTCAAAGAAAGGCTTCTTAAAAGCTATTGCATTGTTTTATCTGAACAAACGTGTTAAAGCATTGATAGCATCCTCTAATATAAAACTGCATCCTGGTTTTGTTGAAACCTGCAATCTTAAGTACAACTATAGTATTGAAACATTGAATCTGACCTGGATCTGTTGCGTGTATCTGTTATGTACTCCTGTCCCTCTTCATACCCAGGGCCGCCTAAAATATTGATTGGACCCTGGGCAAGCACATAAATGCTTTTGAATCACTATGTTTTCAGGACCATAGATCCGTCATGCTCAACAGTGCTGTACCTGGGCAAATGAATATAACATTTAAATATATAACATTTAAAATTATATATATATATATATATATATATATATATATATATATTACTATGTGATACAGTGACACACATTTGTATCTAATAATTTATATATTTTTTCCTTATATGATATTGTTCATGCCAGGGTCTGAGCCCAGGATGTTATGACACATATCATGCCAATATTGATTGTCAATGGATAGATATCACTGATGTCCTCCCAGGAAGGTATATCCTTAAGGTATGTATTCCCACCCAATAGATATTTTGTATGTACAGCTGTATACATTGTATTTTGTAAAATGTTCCTTTTGTGTAGCTGACATGCCACATGAACAGTATGTGTTTGTGTAATTAGTGTATGGACAGATCCACTTGAGCTAGTTTTGTATACTAGATATGCATTGGAAGGTTTATATTTGTAGCATTGTATACATGTGACATGTTTGCATTGCAGGTATCCGTGAACCCAAACTTCCAGGTCCAGGAGTCTGATTTCACCAATAATGCAGTGCGGTGTGATCTGACCTACACTGGGAACCACGTGGTTACACGTAATTGCCGCATTTCCAGGTATTGATTATTTTTAGATATGTCCTTTTGATTTTCCCTTATATGTGTTTCTCAATTCCTTTAAACATTTTTTAATTAGCTTGCCTTCTGTATAGTCTAAAAGCAGACGTTGTGATGGTATCTGTGCCTTTGTAGAGCCATAGAGGAACACTAAGTCCCCAGGCTTCTTCTGGGTTCACTCCCTGAAGGTATATGTAGCCCTTTCCTCCCCGGTAAAACCTGAAGATGGGGCCCCACTGGATTCCTCAAGGAGATGTGGGACCCAAAAGGTCAACTGGTATTCTTTACCAAAAAGCAGAATCTTCAGGGACTTGGATCCACTGTGGCATTTTTAGTGCTTGCAAGTAATGCAAATAGATTCAATAAAGGTATCACACGTTCTCAAAAAAACAAAAAGTACTGTGTGTTAACCCCTTAAGGACAATGGGCGGTCCCTAAACCCATTGAAAACAATGCATTTTGAGCCCGTACATTTACGGGCTGTCATTAAGGGGTTAAAAGGGGAAAAACCAGGGGGAAAGCAGTGCCAGGTCCAAGCTCATGGCTGGTACTAAAAAACCAACAGCACCCATAGACCATTCGAGTATGGAAGAACAAAAAAGTGCAGAGGAAGGGTCCATGTATATATAAGGAGCTCTTACCACCTCACTTAAAACACCTCTTGCTTCCCTGCATCCACAGCCTTAAGGTCAGAGGATCAGGACTGTCCTCTCTACCAGGTACTCACTTCATCTTAGCCAAAAGGCAATGCTAAAAGGGACAGTTTAATGTCACTGACTCCCTTACTATGCAAGAATGCATATTAAATTACTCTGTGAATACCTTAAACCCTTTGCGCCCCTGAGGACGTACAGATATGTCCTGACTTTGTTGCAGTGGCAGGGGCATCTCATTTTTTCATAAAAAAATTTAAAGAAAAAAAGTAAAATAATTAAGGGGAAAATGAAATATAAATTAATGTATACGGAAATAAATTCTAATAAATATATGTATTGGGAGCCCAGTGATGTCACCATGACACAACTGACTTCATAAATGTATGAGAGGTCCCCAAAGGGGCCTTTAGCCGTGCAAAACCAAGAAAAAAAAGAAAAGTTATAAAATATAAGTTCCCTTAGCCCCTACCAAGTAACAATCATAAAAAAACCACTAGCCTCAAACCCATTAAGCCAATATGTAAAAAATATGTAATATAGGGTAATATGTAAAAGGATGGATATGACCATCAGGAGATGTTGCTGAACATAAATTGTGTCATTGTTGAGCTGTGGCACCTACAGTATAGAATACATTTTAGGGAAAATTGCTAATTTTACCAATGGTCATGTTTTATGCATTTCTATCATTTTAAATGAAGGCCATACTTCTCCTTAATAAAACAACGCATAGTGTGTGCAGGTTCATCAAATATGGAAAAGAGGAATCATTGTTTAATAAAAATATAGTAAAAATGTAAAACCTCTGGTCCTTAGGTCCTCTGTTTTTGCTTTTGTTGACAGTCTCACTCTCTCGCTAACACTCTCTCATTCACTCACTTTCTATGTCAATGTCTCTACCTTTTCCGTTGACCGCTTCCATGTCTCCTTCTCCGCAGCTCCACTTCTTCTGCTGGCTTTTCTTGTTCTTCTGTCCTCTTTCTCCTTGGTGTCCAGGCATTTCCGCAAAAGGGCAGAACCCCCTGTGCACACTCACTCTGTGTCGTTTAAAGGAACGGGGGGAGGCTGACCCTGTGCACACCGTGGTTCCACCCTTTTGCGGAAGTGCTTTAAGGAGCCAGAATATTGCAGATAAATTTGCAGAGAAAGAGTAGCGTTTCTACACCTCTCCTTCTCCATGAAACAAGACAGAGACACGATAGCAATCGGCAGAAAAGCTAGGGAGACATTGACAGGGAGTGTGAGAGACAGTAACTGAGAACATGAGAGTGAATGAGAGCATAAGAGTGTGAGCAAGCATGAGAGAGGGAGAGTGTGTGAGTGTGGGTGAATGACAAGCCTTCTAGGCTTAGTTGGCTGTGCTTGTTGAAGTTAACATTTTTTAAACTTCAGCCCAGTATAGTAAGTACCCTTCCAAGATATGATTCTTCAATTATGTAAAATGTTGCCTCCTCCATAATCTTTCCAGGAACACTTAATCATGTGACAAAAAAGCAGGCGCCGAAAGGTTGCTGCCATGAAACAAACAAAAAAACCATCTATGTTGTCTTTATGTGTCAAAACTTTTAGAGGAAACATAAAAGGGCAGGTCTGGTTACACGTCATCACACTAGAGCAGGGGTCCTCAAACTACGGCCCGCGGGCCACATGTGTTTTTGCCTCAGGACATCCATGTGTTCCGAAAGATGCTTTCGGAACGCAAGGATGCCTCTGTGAAGTCCCTGCGGCACGTGTTTACTTTAAAAACGCGGGGACCGCCGGGAGCAGGCGCACGCAGCGACGTCACTGACGGCCCATGCGTGCACCCATGGCAACCGAGCGCCGCAATATGCCGGCATATTGCGGCGCTCAGCAGTGAAACAGCTGGCACCAGCAAGCGGCTTTTAAACACTGATGCGGAGGAGAGAGAGGGGCGCCTAGCAACCGCTCGGCGCCCCTCATTCTCCCCCGCATCAAAAAAAAGAAGACAGCCTTTAAAAGCCGCTCGCTGGTGCCCGCTGCTTCACTGCTGGGCGCCGAAATATGACGTCATATTACGGCGCTCAGCAGTGAAGCAGCGGGCACCAGCGAGCGGTGCAGGAAGAAAGAAGCATCGTGCTCCCGTCGCTGGACTTCAAGGTGAGGGGGGGGGGGATATATAATGGGTAAGGGGGGAGAGGATATATAGTGGGTAAGGGGGGAGAGTATATATAGTGGGTAAGGTGGGAGAGTATATATAGTGGGTAAGGGGGAGAGTATATATAGTGGGTAAGGGGGGAGAGGACATATAGTGGGTAAGGGGGGAGAGGACATATAGTGGGTAGGGGGGAGAGGATATATAGTGGGTAGGGGGGAGAGGATATATAGTGGCTAGGGGGGGGAGGGTATATTTGTTGATTTAACTTTACTTGTTCTTCATTTTAAATATTGTATTTATTCCCGTTTTGTTTCTTCACTTCAAAATAAGATATATGCAGTGTGCATAGGTATTTGTTCATAGTTTTTTTTAACTATAGTCCGGCCCGCCAACGGTCTGAGGGACCGTGAACTGGCCCCGTTTAAAAAGTTTGAGGACCCCTGTACTAGAGAGAAGAATTAATGTTTTGTCTAAATAAAACAGCACATTGAATCTATTGGTTAGGTTACTTTGTATTGTGTGAGTGAATTTAAATAGCTCAAATTGTAATCTCTTTCCCCAGCATCTGATGCCTGCAACAGTCTGTACAGTTATGAGCCCGCGACACTCTCTCTGAGAAGTTTAAGAGAAGCTTAAAGTGATTTTGATGTCATCCATCTGAAGGATAAAACTCAAAAAGACATTTATTTTTTGATCCAGGGTATGTTCATTGGCCGTTCAGGTGACCTTTAAAATGTGTATCCCACAGGTATTTTCATTTACATTAACCATGTAATTTAAATGTCCCCCCCCCCCCCGAATCAGACGTTTAAGAAAAAATATTCTCATCTTGTAGGCTGTACATCTGTATTTGTTTCAAACTTCTAATACATTTTCTGTTTGTGATACGAAGTTATATGCAATTTTTAGACTGAAATAAAGGAAACTGTTTTGTTCATTTGCTATATCTGATCTGTATTTTATTTGTTGAACGTCTACTAGTCTTCATAAATCACTTACTGAGCCATCAATAATGATTTTATGTTGGGTTCAGCTAGTGCCGAAAAACAGAACTGTCTTTCACTAAAACGAATGTACAGTCTTTACACAATTTTTTTTAGTCGGCATGCAAATGGAGATTGTGATATATACTTGTGATTTTTATTACAAGCTTGAGGCAAGGTCCATTGTGACATTAGCCTTTGTTGCACAAATACATTATTTTTGTGACATTAAGGAGTTAAATGTATATATTGAGTATGTTATGTGTAAATTCTACTTGAGGATGCTTTATATAATATTCAATTTAAAAATAAAAAAAAAAATTGCATAGAGCACATGAAGGCTTCTCCAATGTGAGGGAGCTGAAGAAAGAATAAAAATAATGTATGAATCTTCTGTCATCCTCTACTCTTAGAATTCCAGCATTAAGACTCTCTCAGCCACACTCTGAAGCACATTTGACAGTTTTTATGTTTCATTGTATTAAAGCTACCCATTGACTGTCAAGATTGTTTGTTGTGTACTAGTAAAGATGCAGAACTTGGGCGGCACAAGAGACACTGTTCAAGTGAACATCAGGACAGAATTATGGGATACATAGCTTTATGTTACAAAAAATCTCATTACATGAGAGCTTGTGTACAGGGGCAAGCTGACAGGGGGCACAGCCACACCGACCCACCTCAAAGTCATTACAGCCACACAAAGCCACTTCAAATTAATTATGCAGGCCCACTAGGTTACTTAATAGCCTCCCGGGGTGTCTCCCTCCTGTTGGAGAGACTGTGGGAGCAGAGGATCCATGTCCCATAGTTGGTGGCCTTGCCCCAAAATTACATGGGAGAAATCTGGACAACTGCTAACCTCCACTTTTCAAACGAAGATTATATTCACCATAGAAATAGCACCATTTAGTTATTTAACCGACTGGGTAGCCTCTATCCTTCAGCGTCTAAGATTATTACTAGGTTTTGACCTAGTCAATAGACTAACACTATTTGAAATGTTCAATGTACGATGCCAAAATGTGCAGCCATTGTGTCAATCAAATATCAATACAATAATAATGTGAGGCTGTTGAACACATTTCAGTTCAAATTTCGCTTTATGCTTTGGAGATACATCGATGCATTGCTAGCCAGCAGATATGGTAAATACACAAATGTGTATTGAGAACCACATCTTTTAATTTGGTGCGGGGCGGGCGAAAGTAACAAAGCATTTCTTTTTCTAGCTTGATCACTTTGTATTTTTAAACAGTGCATGGGGATCTTTTGCCAGTCAACTTTTTTCCTTCTGGAACATATCCCAAAACGGGAAGGGGGAAAAAAAAACCAATAGTTTACATTTTTAAAAGAAAGCCTATCTTGTTCTGTAAAAAAAAAAATTAGCTTGGGAAAACCAAAAAAAGAAAGATGAAAATTATAGTTGAACAAAGACATAACAAAAAGTGCTTAAAGCGTTTTTATCCTTAAGGGGTTACGTTACTTCCCGTCTCCTCACCACTCCCTAGCAAAGGCTGACCCAACGAATCAACTATCTTTAACTTAACCAAAGTGAAGACAGACAGCCGTGGGCATGAATAACAGTCCACAGCATTAGACCAGGATGTAAATACGGCATAAGTTTAGTTTACAGAACTGAAATTCTAATTTAGGAAAAAAGTGACAGATCCATTAAAAAAACAAACAAAAAAAAAACGTTTGGCAACATTACACCATTGCTACTGGGAAACAGCAATGTCTTAGCGTATTTGTGTTATATATTTTTATTGTGTACCTGATAATTCACTATGTCCTTGTGCCAGATGTAAAGTAGGACAAAACAATTACCGTATTTTTCGCTCCATAAGACGCAGTTTTTTTCCTCCCAAAGTAGGATGAAAAATCAGCCGCGTCTTATGGAGCGAAGATGCAGGCAGGGAGGGGGGGGGGGGCAACGATATACCGTATTTATCGGCGTATAACACGCACTTTTTTAACTAAAATCCGGAGCTTAAACCCTACCTGCGTGTTATACGCCGATAAATCCGGGGTCGCAACTGAGGCAGGCGGCGGCGGCCACCAGCAGAGGAGTCCTGGATTTCTGCCAGTCAGGGGGGCCCAAGGGGTGCCGAGCGGTTGCTGAAGACAACCGCTCGGCAACTCTCGGGCCCCCCTGCCTGACAGATATACAGGAATCCTTTGCTGGCGGCGGCCGCCGCCACTGCCGCCTGCCTCAGCGCTTCAACTCCTGTGTTGGAAGCGTTTGTCTCGGGTGCCGGCGCTTTACGCTGGGCGCCGGCATATGACGTCAGACGCCGGCGCTCAGCAGTGAAGCGCCGGCACCCGAGACAAACGCCTCACGCTTCCAACACAGGAGTTTAAGGTAAGTGACCGGGGCGGGGGGGGGGGAGATCCTGAGAAGGGGGGGTTAGGGAGTTAGAGGGGAGATCCTGAGAAGGGGGGGTTAGGGAGTTAGAGGGGAGATACTGAGAAGGGGGGTTAGGGAGGGAGGTCTTACTGTGTGTGTCTTACTGTGTTTGTGTGTGTGTCTTACTGTGTGTGTGTGTGTGTGTGTCTCACTGTGTCTGTGTGTCTTACTGTGTCTGTGTGTGTCTTACTGTGTCTGTGTGTGTCTTACTGTGTGTGTCTTACTGTGTTCATAGCTTATTCAGTTATTGTAATAAATATTTTAGCCCATTTTTTAGCTCAAAATATTTTTTCCTTTTTTTTCTCCTCTAAAATCTAGGTGCGTCTTATCAGCAGGTGCGTCTTATAGAGCGAAAAATACGGTAAGTATTTTACACATTCCCCAATTAATATACCAGTAAAAAATACATTTATTTTTTTTTAAATGAATAAACCCGGGGTATGGTGGTACGCTACTGACTTTTGTGCCACTGAGTATTAGTGGAACAGACATGCAAGTTTTGACATCCACACGCGAGGCAGATACAAACTTTCCATCATGGTGTGAAATTTGAGTTGCACGGTTGTGCAAACTCCTTTTAGATGTCCTGTCTGGTCTATAAATACCAGGAAATACAGGAGGTATTGTATGGTATAACACTTCTTCACAGATTGTCTACTAATACTGGGAAACATCTGGTCACATTGCACATGAAGCAATGCTCTCTTGTAGCGGCATTAGCAAAATCGTCCAGGTGATGAAAACATTGAAAGACAGTTTTAATAAAAGCCAGAATACCACAATAAATACAAAGCTTTTTTTTTTTTCTTTTCAAATAAAATTACATTTAAAGGTTATATTTTACAGATTTTGTGACAGCCATACATATCCACCATTGCCCCACAACATCTGTCATAGGTTTAGGTGGCTTCCATTAAATTGAGAAGCATGACTATACCCAACACTCAGGGCACTGAACAATTTGCCGTGTGCTTAAACATAATGCCATAGAGCTGGAAAAGTGGTGTGAGAGGTAACAGGAATGAATAATATGCAAGATAACACCCCCCCCCCCATTCTTAACCATTGCTATACATCAACTTTTCTCAAAAACACAATTGTCCTCTTTAAGAAGTTACTTATTTTCATCTTATTTCCCCTTGTCTCACCATATTGTGTGTAACTAGGACCGAGGTTTCATCTCAGCAAGGTTATTGGCATCTCCTAAAGTTTAACTATACAAACCCAATCTCTTGGTTATTAACATGCATATCACCCTCTGCATCTCAACATACCCCACTATTTTTTCCTAAAGCAATCATGCACCCATTTGTACATTACATAAACAAACCCCCTTTTTACTTTCTTGTATAATTTGGTCTCCATATGTTGCAATCATCTATAAGCCCCTTATTCTCCATCAGCATACTCCCTTCGTATCTACTTCTCCCAGTCGCTCCTTTTCCACAGTTTTCAGCAACTCTTCAACAAAGCTCATCTCCGCGCTAAACTGGGATGCAAGTGCCTCATATTTATTTTCCAAAGTGCCAAACCGCTTCTTTAAGCTATTAGCACTAAGAAGGGTACTATGCAGCTCCTCTTGAACCTGCCGACGTTGACCCTGCCCACGTCGCAGCTCCTGCCGCAGACCCAATAGCTCGCGGCCCACCCCTTCTTGTTCCTCTCGATACCAGCTTTCTTTCTCCTCGTAAATGGAACGAAGAGCACAGAGGTCTTCGCTGGAAGTGGCCTGAGTTCTCTGCAGATCCTTAAGTGCATCTTCTGCTGCACTCAATTCCTCCAGCACGTGACTGAACCTTTCAAAGTTCACGTAGGTATTATTAGGAGGCATACTGGAATGTGACTTGATAGTGTATTCCTTTAGACGGGTTGTCTTCAGCCGCCTGCGCTCTGGGCGCTTGCCACTCTCCTCATGACGTACGTTCCTTCGTTTGATAGCCTGAGGAGGAACGTTTATACATCATAACTCAAACTAACAGTATGAGGAACTATCCCATACATCAACAACATTTTCTGCCATGCATTAGCCTTTACTACTTTGAACACTGAATGAATATTGCTTTATTGATCCAAGAGATTATAGTTCAAAAAAGCTTTAGGACTTTTAGTGGACTATTATTCATAAGGGAGCACGTGGCATTACTAGGCTTTCAAGACATCCCAAGGAGAAAATCCGTTCACTAAATGGTTTCCCACTGACTAGCTCCATCTCCCACAGCACTAAATGAATCATGTTACCCAAGCAAACCTTTAAGTGTTTTCTATAGAAATTGTGCAAAGCTGAGACAAAGAGTGCTGGCCTTTTTTCTCACCTTTATCCATGAATGTTCAAGACTCTGATCAATCGACATTCGTTTTCTGAGCAGAGAAAAGAAAAAACTGTCAACTCACAGAGAAACGCTAGAAGTAAATGAGCAACAGTCCCTGACCTCCCATAGGACCAAGGGAATGGGAATACAAATAAATATTAAGAATAAGAGCGCTCACTTTGGGTCCTTAACCAACAGCCGTCTGATGAAGTCCTTGGCCAGTTCACTTGTGTTGCTAAAATATTCCTCGTCAAAATCATAATTAACACCAGAAATGTTTGTAAGAGTTTCCTGTTTTGTCTCTCCGAGGAAAGGCGATGCCCCGCTGAGGCTGAGTAAGGAGGTTACAAGAGAAAGAGTTAAGAAAAGTTAGAATATGAACCACAAAGCATATCTGCATTGATATTGTATTCTGTATGAAGACATGAACATATTTATATATACATTCAGCCCTACACATCAAATATTTCAAACATCCCCACATATTTCACTCCTGAATCTAAGCAACACATTTTACAAATACTTACAGAATGTAGGTGATCACGCCAATGCTCCTAAAGAAAGATAGAAATTGTATTAGATACATCAGCAAACCCATAACACAAAACAACAAAGAAGTAAACAAAATAACCACCCCATACAGTCAAAATCAAAATAGGGTATATCTGTTGATGACAGCACTTGGTTGCAACAGGACTTAAAAGCCAGTTATCCCCCCCCCCCAAAAAAAACGTAAAGACTGGAAGTCAAGAGTAAAAAAGAACAAATACTTGGTATTTAATTAGATTTTTTTTAAAACTGTTACTAGGGTAATCATAATTATATGCTTGTTTATTGATGTGTTTGCAAGCTTTGTTACATTTTACAGATTATGCTTTGAAGCCCGACAGTATAAAATAAATAAATGTCTGCAGCTTCAACCCCAGAAAATACAAAACACTGGTTATGGAACTGCATAACAATACTACATAGGAATCGTACAATAAAAAGCTACGTTTCACCAAGTTAGTAAATGCACAACAGAAGCATTAAGCACATTCTTTGAAAGGAATTTATGATTTCTTTTAATATGGCTTCTGGTTTTTTGTGTGCAATGTTTGGACCATATGGAAATACACACAATGGTTTGCCAGTCTACTTATAGATATCGTCCCACTTCCCCTTACTACCGTTACACACACGGCTTCTTACCACATATCAGCTTCCAAACCTAGAGGTTCATAGTTGACAATTTCAGGAGCTGGAAGAGAAAAGTGAAAAGTGACACACTGTCTAACGCATGAGCAAAGTGACGCTTAATTACAGATCCCCGGCTTCTCACCAACAAATTCTGGCGTCCCAAAGATATTTTTAAACTCGTTCCCGGCTTGTATCTTGTGCGCAATCCCAAAATCTATGAGTTTGATCCTAGGATTAGGGGAGGTCTGGTCCAGCAGCATGATGTTCTCTGGCTAATGAAAAGACAGATATGTAAATTCTCCATCATCATAGAACAGTAGCAAATGTAAACATTTTATTTGTTACACTAAGGGACTACAAATCACCGGTGCCGCAGGTGTCCTTTTTTTGGAGGGTTATGATAAATGAATGACAAGACTGACGCAGCACTACAAGTGCTAACCCCTATGATTATTACACAACAGCTAACAATATCAACAGATAACCTCTAATAGCAGAATGGTACAAATTTTCTAGAATAAGTACCTCTAATATTATTTTAATGCCAACAATATCCATACCTTTAGGTCAAAGTGCGCAATGCTTTTGTGATGCAGGTAGTGGACACCATCAAGAATCTGTTTGAGGAACATGGTTGCTTCTTCTTCAGTTAAACTCTCCTTCTGCGCCAAGAAGTCGAACAGCTCCCCTCCTGATACCAGTTCGAGTATCAGCACCACATCAGTGCGATTCTCAAACACATCATGGAGGGTGATGATGTTTGGGTGCTGGATCTCTCTTAAAATATCTACCTCCCTCTCGATTTCTTCACGACTTACTCCTCGCCGGCTCGACGACAGCCGCCGCTTCTTGATAAATTTGGCTGCGTACTCCACACCTGTCCGACGATCACGGCATTTTCGCACAATAGCAAATTGCCCACTAATGACATTTGAAGAAAAAAATCATTAATTACAAATACAAACAAACAAAAAAAAAGTCTTAAAACTTCAAAAATTATTCTACTAAGTATCAGTTTTAACACACATGGCTGTGTGTTATACCACACACAAAATTACTGTACTGGGCTCAAAGTAAGACCCCCCCCCCCCCAAAGGTATCAATCATAAAAAAAAAAATAAAAAAAAAAGAGGTCAGCCTATAAACTTTACCAAATACACCGATTTTTACTTTTAATACATCCAAACAGAAACCTGCACGCAATTAGCTGTGGTGAAGGGAACTTGGGCAAACACAGTAACACCTCAAATTAAAGTGCATTTGAATACAGCTTTTATATAATAGGGATATTTGATGTTGGGAGATGGGACATTGTGTGTGTGTGTGTGTGTGTGTGTGTGTGTGTGTGATATATATATATATATATATATATTATACACACTCATACATAACACATCTATTTCAAGTAAGCCTGGACAGTGAAATCGGATAGAAGTCAAACACAAGACAATAAGCCTGAAGAGAGATGCCAAAGGAATGAGTCACACAACTAAACGCTTTAAATGGAATTTTATAGAACCATTCACTCCCTTTTACTTTATGTGTGTACGCGCGCGAGATATATATATATATATATATATGGGTAAAACGAAGACCTGATTAATCTACAACACTATACAGATAATGCTCTATTGAGCTATGAGGGCAAAGTAATAATGTACTGCTCAGGCAAAATAGCCGCATTTAAATAACCGACTTGAGGAATAAAATGCAACGTTCGTGTACCCATCACCTTCCCAGCTCCTCTCCCATCTCAAAGAAATCTTCCACATTCTCTTGGCGGAATCCGCTCATCTTGGCCAGATAGCTATACTTTCTCACCGGGTCCTCTCTCTCCCAAACAGTAATTACCTCAAAGTATCCACCCTCTATCTACCCTATTTCCGGGATCGCAATGCTCCGAATACCAGAGGAGTTACGTCACCACGCCCAGTCTCGCTGCAGATTGGTCAACTATGGTAGTGGAAGAAGACCTAAAGTATTCGTCGGGGGGAGGGGTGGTGAATGCTATTTGTCTCTAGTGCTTAACACGGAAGGGCTTCCCTTGTATACGTTACTATAGGAACAGCCCAACGGACAGGCTGTATTCGCGCTGGTAAAATCATACAGCGCGTCTTCGCAACAAATGGCGGCGCGTGGCGCAATAGATTACATTATTGGTGTCTGTTCATTGCTGGAGATGTTCATAGCAGATTAATGTATACAGTGCAGAGCTGTGTGCTCCTTTACTTAGAACTCTGAGCAATGTACAGATATGTTGCATGTACTTGATTACCTCTTTTATATAAATGGAAAATGTATAATTTTTTTGTGGTCATAGTGGCTTGCTTCTGACATCATTTCATTTCGGCTTTTACGGTTTGATTCAGCAGTGGAACCAGTAGCGCCATTCTTACTTGATCCGCTTGGTAAGGCAGGCGATTTCATGATGCAACCATTAAAGCATTTTTGCTATATCTCATAACAAACGTAATTTCCCATGCTCATAGTGCACCCACGCATTGTATAATATGTTGAACATATATATATATATATATATATATATATATATATATATATATATATGCGTTTTAAGCAGGAAAAATGTAAGGATCTCTGATTTTGACAAGGGCCAAATTGTGATGGCTAGATGATTGGGTCAGAGCACCTCCAAAACCGCAGCTCTTGTGGGGTGTTCCCGGTCTGCAGTGGTCAGTACCTATTAAAAGTGGCCCAAGGAAGGAAAAGCGGTGAACCGGCGACAGGATCATGGTCCACCAAGGCTCATTGATCACAGGATCTGCTGCAGATACCACAGCACACCTTCAGAGTCCATGGCTCGACAGGTCAGGGGTGTTTTAGCGGCAAAATATTAGGCAGGTGGTCACAATTAGCATACCTGGGAACTCTCCAGGTTCGACCCGGAGATTGCCGGGTGAAGCACCGCTTCTCCTGGTCAAGACCCGAATCCCTGACGCGCCCGCTGCCCACCCATTGGTCGACGTCAGTGGGCAGTCCCGCAAGGGAATGCTCTGGATAGCCGGAGCCCAGAAGTTCCCAGGTATGATGCACTGAATTGAAAATTCAAGATTCATTTGGCTGAAACGGAAAATAACTACACTTTTATTAAAAGTACCGGTAAGTAACACAACAACAAAATCAATTACAATATTTAATATACGGTATACACCGCATTTGCTCAATTATAAGACAACCCCTCAAAATTTGAATATAAATGTAGGAAAAAAAGAAAAATCCTGAATATAAGACGACCCTATAGGAAAAATGTTTTACCAGTAAATACTAATTCACATGTAAACAATTTTTTCATATTTAATAAAAAATATGATTGAGAAAATTGTGAGAGATGTTTTTGTTTTTATTTCCTTATATTTGCCCCAGTTATGCACATCTGCCCCCCAGATATGCCTTATACCCTCCTAAATGCCACTCTGCCCCCCAGGTATGCCTTATACCCCCTATATGCCACTTTGCCCCTCAGATATTCCTTTTAACGCCCTATATGCCACTCTGCCTCCCTGACATGCCTTTTAACTCCCTATTTGCCACTCTGCCCCCAGATATGCCTTTTAACCCCCTATATAACACTCTGCCTCCCTGACATGCCTTTTAACCCGCTATTTGCCACTCTGCCTCCCCGATATGCCTTTTAACCCCCTATATGCCACTGTGCCTCCAGAAAGCCATTATACCCCCCTACCCCGACTTACCAGTGCATCCCCTAGATTTGTCCCCCCTGTGCTTCAGACTCCCTGGTGTCCAGTGGGGCAACTGGTGGCTTCTATGACTGAGCACCGGAAGGTCATGTCACAGAAGCCCCGGCGGAAGTGCCGGCAGCAGCAGAGGCTGCCATACAGGAGGATCCAGGTCCAGGAGATCTGGATCTTAGTCTTGTAGTCAGACCTCTATTTGATTGCTGTTAACTTTTCATATACCGTATTTGCCCGAATATAGGTCTCACCCCCCCCCACTTTGAGTCTTTAAAGTGGGGGTGCGGCCTATAATCGGGGGTTTAGCGCAGGGATGCGCAATTCGTATATCATGACACTTGGGATATGCAGTTCCAGGGCCCGGGTGGTTTTTTTTTTTTCTGTTTCATTTAGCCCTGCTGCAAGAAAAGCAGCAGCAGGGTTAGGATCCAGATCCCTTGCAGTGCTGCAGGGGACCTGGATCCTACTCTCTGGCAGCCGGTGGACTTCTGTGCAATGTGCGTAGACAACCTCCGCTGCCGCCACTTCCGCTTAGAAGCCCCGGCGGAAGTGCCGCCAGCAGAGGTTGTCTGCGCACGTTGCGCAGACGTCCACTGTGCGGCCCCGCTACACACCAGGGAGTCTGGGGGTGCATTGGTAAGTCAGGAGGAGGGTGAGTGACATATCTAGGGAGCAGAGTGGCATATCTAGGGTGCAGATTGGCATCTCTAGGGGGCAGATTTGAATATCTATAAGTAAGGTGCATTATGAATTAAGGAGTCTGAGTGAAGGAGGCCTCAGCCAATCGGGAGAGACTTCTCAACTCTCCTGATTGCCTGAGAGTTCAGAAGCCTCTCCTGATAGGCTGAGTCCCTCCTTCATACCAACTCAGAGTAAGCTTCAGCCAGCGCCAGGTATGTGTGTTTGATTCTGTGTAATTCTCTGAATCTACAAATGCCTGGTATTAGAGGGGTTAACATTCTGTAATATACCCATGTCTGTAATGAGTGTATGTATATTATTAAATAAAAAAAAGGACTGTTTAGGGATAATATTCAAGAATTCCTTGGGAAGAACAGTATTATTAGCAAAAATCAGCATGGTTTTATGAAACATGGGTCCTGTCAAACTCATTTAATTGCATTCTATGAAGAAGTAAGTAGAAGTGTCGATCAGGGGGTTGCAGTGGATGTAATCTACTTGGATTTTGCCAAGGCGTTTGACACGGTTCCACACAAAAGGTTAGAATTCAAACTGAAGGAAATTGGTCTGGATGCAAATTCTTGTTCTTGGGTAGAACATTGGCTTAGAGATAGAGCACATAGAGTTGTTATAAATGGTAAATTTTCAAGCTGGTCAAAAGTGGTAAGTGGTGTCCCTCAGGGTTCTGTTCTGGGGCCAATTTTATTCAACATATTTATAAATGTCCTGGCAGTAGGCGTTGAAAGTCATGTTTCTGTGTTTGCAGATGACACTAAACTAGGTAAAGTAATACAGGGCGAGCGCGATATTACAGTGCTGCAGAGGGATCTAGATAGACTGGGGGACTGGGCACACAAATGGCAGATGAAATTCAACATAGATAAATGCAAAGTTATGCACTTCGGGGTAGGGAATGCAACCTACACCCTAAACGGTAGTGAATTAGGGGTCACGACAAATGAGAAGTATTTGGGAATTGTTATAGACAACAAACTAGGCAACAATGTGCAATGTCAGTCAGCAGTTGCTAAGGCCAGTAAGGTATTGTCGTGTATAAAAAGGGGCATCAATTCGCAGGATAAAAATATAATTTTGGCTCTTTATAACTCAATGGTAAGGCCGCACCTTGAATATGCTGTGCCATTTTTTACAGTAAGGACAATAAGGATGTGGAATTCTCTGCCTGCAGAGGTAGTTTTATCGGAGTCTGTACAGACATTTGAACAGCAATTGGATGGATACTTGGAAAAACATAATATTCGGGGATATAATCTTTAATTATGGGGAAAGAGCTTATTGATCCAAGGAGAAATCTGACTGCCATTTTGGGGTCAAGAAGGAATTTTTTCCCTGGTTAGTACAAAATTGGAAAGCGCGAAACTGGGGGGTTTTGCCTTCTTTTGGATCAACAGCAACAAATTAACCGATATAGGAAAGGCTGAACTTGATGGACGCATGTCTTTTTTCAGCCTATATAACTATGTAATATATATATATATATATATACATGTGTGCGTAATCTCATCCGCTTCATAGTGTGTCCCTGAATGGCAGAAAAAAAATGTGGTCGCCCTACCTGGGATCTTTCTGGTTTCGGCTAACCAGAGCCCCCTCTGCCGCGGCCATGCCAATCATGTGGGCAGGCTCGATTATGTTGCAGGACACAGGAAAGTGGGAGTGAAGTGTGCGGCATGAGCCTGGAGTCTCAAGGCAAACCCGGAAAGGTCCCAGGTATGTGGATATGAGAGGTCTCGCACACTGTTTTTACACGTAGCTCAGCAGCGGCCCACCATTTGCCCTGTGTGCCAGATGTCTAATCCAGGCCTGATTACAGGGTAAATATATGAGAGGCCTCGCACACTGTTTTTACACGTAGCTCAGCAGCGGCCCACCATTTGCCCTGTGTGCCAGATGTCTAATCCAGGCCTGATTACAGGGTAAATATGAAAAGATGTTCATCACATTTATCAAGCTAGGTTTTTAAATTTAGTTAATACATCATGATTAAAATATACTATCATGCATACAAGGGTGCAATACTTTCAATTAAAATTTTGCAACTTTGTTAAATAACCTGACCCGTTTTGCCTCAGCGTGCCTCTTCAGAGGTAAGTGGTAAAAACTATACAATGTTCTACGTTCCCATATTTACAGTAGTAGTACCTGAGCAGTGGTATGATCGTGATGCCACTCTCCAAACAGCGGAAGTGGGTGCCTATGTAATAGTTGAAATGCCGAGCCTGAACTGCATCCCATACGTGAAGTTGGAGACAAGAGAGCAGGATTGCTTTAGCATATTTATTTTAATCATTGATTGATATACAGAGTGGCATCACTATAAGTGTTTTATTCCTAGTCACTAGTATGTATTTTTTTTTTTGCAAAATTGAGAAATGTATTTCATCATCAGTATATTGGCACTTTATGCACCAATGTTATTGCCAATTGCTGACAGTGTGGCGATATACATATTTTCAAGTACATTGTCGTATCACTGGGAGTTTCTTCCCCAGGATACGAGAAAGTAGAGAGAAAAAAAATCAATTTGCTTTTCAGCAACATCCCGCGCATTTTGGGACAGAGGTAAAGTTCGATGGGACAGCAGGATTGAAGACCGCAGTCCAGATAGCATTCTCCGGTGTCTGAGATCCTACATGATCGTGCACATGTGCAGTAAGCCCCCGGCGTGAGAATGGGGATGTTGGGGGGCAGAGGCTTGCCAAGGGAAAGCTTGGCTTGCAATAGAGTTCCTGCACACCAAACTCGTCAGTCAAACCATGTCTTTATAAACCTTGCTTTGTGCACCGGGGCACAGTTATGCTGGAAAAAAGGACCTTCCCCAAACTCGTCACAAAGATGGAAGCATATAATTGTCTGAAATGTATTTGTATGCTATAGTGTTAACATTACCTTTATAGAAACCCATTTCATGAAGTTCCTGACACAGTGCTTGTGCTAATGTTGCTTCCAGAGGAAGTTTGGAAGGCTGTAGCGAGTGATGCTACAAAAGAACATGTGGATTTCATGAGCTAGGAGCTACATCACACATACCTTTGGTCATATAATGTAGCACTGGTATGAAACTTCCTAGCTACTAGATGCGGAGCACCAGGAAAATCATGGGAAATCCCAGTGATATCATTAAGCTGTGCCCCAGTGTATCTTACAAACCGACAGGAGAACACAATTGCAAGTATGCACCTTCTCAAAATCCACCCTAAACAGGTAAACATATATACTTCCCTAGCGCCAAATAAATGCAAACACAAGATAGCAAACTAAAAATATAGAGACAGGAGAGGCTGGTGAGAACAAGACATTACCCCCCCCCCCCCCACACTAAAAAAAAAATGTGTTTCATATCCAGAAAAATCCAACAGCAGGAACACTATTTCTAGAATATACTCCAGCTGCAGCCAATTTCAGTTTAGCTCTAACAGCTGTAACTCACATACACATTAACAAGCATTACTTGGAATCACAGTATAGTAGCTGTATATGTACACCGGGGCGTGACCTCAGATGTATAGTGCTGGGTACAGCGTACTATGGAGGCTATGCTGAAAAGGTACAATCTATGAAGGAGTGCAAATGAGGCTTGACACAATGTTCTTGAGCCTAAACTTGGCTTTTCTCTTCCAGACATGCAAAGTCACATTACATTATGCGCCCCGTGGTAAGAGATAGATCTCGATGGAGGAGGCTTTAAGACTTGCCCTGGGCTGGCAACCTACCAATTTGCTATTCATTACTGGGTGCAGACACAGACAGGTTCCTCTAGCTTTTAGGGCTGAGCTGGATCGAGTAACGCATAGTTTAATGGGTGAGGAGACTTTGGAGAAATTTGATTAATTTAAACATGGCGTGTACACGATCACCCAAGCTCATCCTGCAGCAGAAGCTTATTGTGAATGGGCCTTTATACAGTATAGTAAAGTGGATGAGCTGAAACCACAAATCTACCGCAAGATCTCCTGTCAACTGCACCCCTAGTGAATAAATCTACTGTTGCTGACAATAACAAAAAAAATATCTTCTGTAGGGATGCAATATACTCTGTGTCTGAACAGTGGTGCTTTCCTAGATCCTCTCTACACAGAGGAAGAATGGATGGAGGAGGATAGAGAGAGGGTGGGTGTCTGTCCCCCGATCTGCTCCCCCTGCCAGACATCACAATAGCAGGAAATGTTAGAGTTTGTTTCTGCTGCTTGTTCCTCCCTTCCTGTATGCTTTTTGCTAATTAACAGGAAATCTTTAGAAGTGGAGAGGTATCTTGGAGATATTAAAACCACAAGTCTTACACGAGCTCTTGAGCGTCACATCTGTAAGGTACAACTGTGGGATCAACAGGTCAGCATTCTACCTTTTCAGCACGGCAGGTGAGATGATACCTTAGATAAAAAATGGTTTAGGTTATCGTGGCATGCATTTAAATGTTTTAAATATTTAACTGTGCTCTGTTTTTTGGTTAGTTACAGGTCTGGCCTGGGGAGGGACCTTAACATAAAAAACTACCATCATATTTATATATGCATTTTATATATTAAATTATTATATATTACTCAGTCTTAAGTAACCATACTTCATACTCATTGGTGATTGGTACCCTGGTCAAGTCCAACCTTTATTGCACATAAGCCTCAAAGTAAAAGTGTGCATACAGTTTGAGCACTATGAACGCATGTCCCCACCCTTAATATTAAACATTTGCTTAAAAATCTCAACACCTGATAAAGCGCGGGGATATTTACGACACCAAGCGTCAGAATCCCAGATAGACAGTGTTTATAATTTATAAAAGGTGCTGTTCCACTTACTCCATGAATTTAAAGTGGACCTGTAATCCAAAAGTGTGTGACGCTTTGAATTTATTATATATTTATTTTCTTTGAAATATATAGTGCTTGCAAAATCAGTTGATGTGTGCGCTCACCCCAACAGTCTTTTCTTTGATTCCAGAACGTATGGTTGCATGCGGACTTCTGAGGGGACTGTAGCTGGGCACAGTAAGCAGCCATAGTTGTAGATTTATTTATATGTAATTTTAGATATTTTTTTTGGGGGGGGGGATCTAAGGTTTGAAATATTTTTTATCCCATACAGAATATATAGGTAAATTTGCAGTTCTATTTGTCTTAGTGTGACTTGCTGCAACATGCTGATAGGAGAGGATGGGAAAAAGTCATGCTACAGAGTTTTAGATAGTTTCAAAGAGTTATGTTAAGAAGTAATTTTTGCTACTAGATAAAGGATGAGCATAGAAGACTGGTCATAGTGTTACATATTATTTTAGAATTATACATTGCCATCGTATATTTGCAGTGCAGTACAATGTATAAACAGCACTTCTCTTACCCCGTCCGCAGCACTTTCTTTCAACACCGTACAGACTTGCGTTTTAAGTCAAAGCTTTGCATTTTTCAGCAAATGCAGAGGACGTGCGGTTGAAGGGTAAAAGCTGATGATCAGGTCAGCGACCAATCAACAGCCTCTTCCAATACCTGCTTGTTGGCAGGATAGTTCTATGGCACCATCAGTTTATTGTAGCTGCCAGTTGCCATGGTAATAATTGAACAAATTGTACAAAATAACAGTATAGGTGTTAAATATATATTTAATTAAAAAAAAGGTATCAGCAAGTACAAGAGGTCGAAGGATGGATTATATTTGTGAAAATATGTACTTTATGCCTAGGTTGTAATATAACAGCCTTTTCTACACTGTCACACGTTCTGTATCGTCAGCTGCATGAGCTTCATCGTTTATATGCAAGCAGAAATACTTTTAAGCTGTTGGTAAGGTTGCCATATATGGTAATTAGCAAAAGAAGAGAACTGACCCCGCCCCCAGGATTCCAAATGAAAACTACCCCAGCAAGAATCTTTATAAGTGCATTCAGCTTGCTTTAACCCTTTGAGTTGTTTTTTTTTATATATAAAATGATTTATATTATACAGTATATTCTTTTCAGGTTAAGATATGCCAACCTTTTTGCTCTTTAGTCATTCTAAATAAGCTTAAAAGCCTATTTTATTAAAAAAACAAAAACAGATCATCGTGCCAGCTGTAACATTGACTTTTTTCTGATTGTGTTTCCATGATAAGAAGCAGAAATAATAGGTTGCTTGCCTCATGAGCAAATATCATACATGGTATGTGGCTGGCATTATGTAGTTGACACTTTTTTGCTGGTTCATTACGACATATGTAGATAACACTGAAACGGATAAAGGCTAACGGACACCTAATAAAAGCAGTTAAATAAACCTATATTATTTGGGTGAAGAGTAAGAACACTTGCAAAATGCAATTTTTCTGTGTGTGTTACTGACATTGCGCACTTAAACAGTAAAAGGAATTATAATCACACAAGGAAGTGCATAAGAGTTGGCCTTCTGCACAAAGTTTATGGTAACTCAGTAGGAGGCAGTTTTTAATCTGAAGAAAGCATCACCCTATAAGTGTGCTTTAAGGATAGGAAAGAAGAAGAAGAAGAAAAAAAAAAAGCATATGGTATATGATAGTAATATTGGTCAAACATTTTTCAGATTTCTTATCCTTTCCCGTGCAGGATGGACTCATTCAACACAAAGACACTAGTCGTTCAGGCTCAGAAGAAGCTTCTCAGCAGGGTGGCAACCAAGTCTGTAATAAGTGCATTCATGGATGATGTTGGGAGCGCTATGCTGGATCATTTGTACAGGGCACTGCGAGAATACAGTAACAGCCGCAAGGAGGCACAGAAAGTGATTAAGAATCTCATAAAAATTATGGTTAAAGTCAGTGTCCTGCACCGCAATGCTCAGTTCACTGCTGATGAGGTTGCGGTGCTACAAAATTTACGGAAAAAAATACACACAGTTGCTATGACCGCTGTCAGCTTCCAGCAGATTGAGTTCACTTTTGATCGTCGAGTCCTTTCTGTCCTGCTTACCGACTGTCGGGACCTCTTGCACCATGCAGTTCGGCCTCATCTGACACCAAAGAGCCAAGCACGTATTAATCATGTCTTTGGTCAGTTAGCTGACCACAATTTTTTGAGTGCACTATATGGATCGAGTGAGCCTTTCCGCTCTCACCTGCAAGGGATCTGTACTGGCATCAATCAAATGCTGGAAGAAGGGACCATATGAAGAAATCAATGCCTAAATGTGGTTTATCCCCAAGCAGTACTATTTTCTTCAAGCCTCTAAAGAACATTTGTTACAGAGCCATTCATTTACATAGCCCCCGACATACTGCGCACTTGAACAATGAAGTTTGCAAACATATGACTTATCTAGCGAGGAAGGGTCGCCACAGAAACACTCTTAATGCAATCCTAAAGGATGTAAAATGTCTCTGCAGCATATTTTAACAAAAGCAAAACCAAAAAGAGCTACAAAACACAGCAAAAGCAATATGAGAGAACAACTTCCAATGATAAACATAAAAGGGGCCAACATGAGCCAGCCATCCACAAAGGAGGGGAGATGTTTTTATGTAACCAACCTAAAAATATTCTCGTGCATGCTTCAGACTGGTTGTTACTCTGCTTTATGAAAATGTTCATCAATAGCTACTATAGAACCAATGTAGCTTTAAAAATGTTGGATATAATAAACAAAATTATAGCTTCCCCCTTAACCCTTCCTGATCTATAAGTTTAGTTTTGACCTGGCATTATTTGCTGTAATTTGTAATTATCATTGTAACATTTATAGTTAAACGTTATTCCATTGTATCATTTAACAGTCAGTGAGCAAAATGACAATACAATGACTACTGATCTACAATATTTATAAAAGTTTTATTTAAAACTACAAGGTATTTTGGATCCAAAATATCATTATCCACTGTATCCTTCATTGCTTTAGAGGCGATACTGCAACTGTTTCCTGGAGTTCAACACACAGTTCTCAGTTAAACCCATGCACAGGGTAATAAAGCATGTAGATAGTACGTGAAACCTTTATATCATCCTTTATTCACAACTCATCATGTGCAGATCGGGCCACAATCACCAGCTTGGAAAGAGAAGATGAGAAGGAACCAGGTCTGTGAAAAACTGGAGAAAAAAAAAAAAGCAAGAAGGTAGTCTTGGTTAGGTATAAAAATACAAACAGAACGGCAGTTGCAATTCATATTGAATAGATTTATGTACCATATTTCCTCGATACCGCTTGTCTTATATTCAAGGCCTTCTTATAATCAGACCTCAAATAGAGGTCTGACTATAAGACTAAGATCCAGATTCCCCACAGCTGGATCCCCCTGTCTGGCAGCCTCTGCTGCTGCCGGCACTTCCTCTGGGGGCTTCTATGACTTAGCACCGGAAGGTCATAGGAGCCCCAGAAGAACTAACGGGCAACAGAGGTTGTCTAGGCGCATTGCGCAGATGTCTAGTGGAGGCAGCCAGCGGGCAACCAGGGAATCTGAAGTATGAGGAACGAGTCTGGGGAACCATTGGTAAGCCCGGGGGGGCAGTGGCATATGGGGGGATATAAGGCATTCCTTTAGGCAGAGTGGCATTTAGCATATAGGGGGTTAAAAGGCATATAATGGAGGCAGAGTGGCATATAGGCAGGTATAAGGCATATCTGGGGGCAGGTTGGCAAATAAAAACAAATATTTTTTCTCAATCATAATTTTTATTAAATATGAAAAATAGTTTACATGTGAATGTTTACTAGTAAGACTCTTCTTATAGGGTAGTCTTATATTCAGGCTATTTTTTCCCTAAATTAATATTCAAATTTTGGGGGGTCATCTTACAATTAAGCAAATACTGTATTTAATCTTTAAGTACAAGCTAGAGAGGAAGAAATGCAGAGCTTGTGCCATTTTGAAAGAGAAAAAAAAGTGGGGGAAAAAAACCCTAAATATAGATTATATTGCCCTCTGTACATATTTCAAATATAACCAACAATTTCCACATGAGAGCAGACTAGTCAAACTTCCAGCTACAAATTATGAATTATTAACATTTGCATACAAAAGAAGGACTTGCTAAGCAAACGAAATCCTCTCACCTGGCACCTTTTCCCCACACCCTTGGCTCTTTCGGCAGAACACAATGGCTGCCTATCGTTGTGAATGCACGTCACACTCCCCAACCCTGCATCTAACAGCCAAAACTGCTGCACAACTCAGATTGCAAAGATGGTGGTACACTGCAAATCTGGAGCTGCAGTGTTTGTTTTGAGCTTCCAGGCAAATAATGCACATTCAAGTGCAAGGTACAACACATTATTGATTGGTGGGACTTTATGGGATGCTGGGTGATTCCTGTGTATGCCCTGGTAGTACCATTATTTTTTCACTCACCTGCAGTATCAGTAACATCATACTCTGATTTCTTTAATGGGACATCACTACGGCCATCAGCTGATGCCTGAGACTAAGAGAAATCCAAAGTTAGCAACTTTCAAAACATCACAAAATGACGTTAATGTAGTAAAATTAAAAAAGTGATATGCGAACTGTAGAATTTCTCACGACACAAAACAGCGCAACATATTTATGTGTATAGTACAGGTAGATTCATAAAATGAATGCTTAATTAATAAACACGCTGCCCACTCAGAAGACTGCACTTTGAATAAGACCGGTGTAATCAGTGGGTAAACGTAGCAAAGTATTCCTATGAAAGGGGAGAAGCACTGCTGCCCGTTACTTACGTATGCTTCACTGAATTCAATTTTCCCTCCTGTTACTGCAGCTCTGAATTGCATGAAGAACAGATAGGATTTCCCCTGTGGCCTGAGACAGAGATTTTAAAAAGTCAGTTACAATAATGCCTGGTTTTCAATGCAGTATCCAGTATGCATGGCTGTCTTGGATATCTCACCTCCAAACCGAGCAGGAAAAAAGTTTGTCGTCTTCACTTACGCCCACGCTCATCTGCCATTTCTGCGGGATATGGATGAACCAAACCTCAAACAAGTTATCACTTTTTATTTATTAAATACCCACAAATTAGGCAGATCTGTATGATTTAATTGTGGCAGTTAAAACACATAAATACACAGACAGATCAGGACATGAGAACTCTGCCCATTAGTTTGCCAGCTAGCCTAATGGTAATTTTATACAAAGTTCCTGGCAGGAATTGTGGGCTTATGAGGGGCCCGCTTACAGCCCAAGTTGCATAAGGTCCTACAATCAAGATATCTGAAATGGATCTTAAAGTCATGTAAAAGGCAAATAACTTTCAAAGCGGCCAAGCTGAATTTCTAAACGGAACATATCCTCATGTGGCTCATACCTACAATATACAAACACGCCATTGTCCAAGTGGTGTTCAAAATAACAACTCACCTCATTAGTGCCACCTTGAGCCACGTATGTGAAGGTACAGGTGTACTCACCCTAGGGGATAAACAGACACACTCAGCACAAAAGATTAATAACACAAAAACATGACATGGTTTTAAATAGTAATAAATCAAGAGGACGAAACACTGAATTTGATCTATTCAATAAGAAACAAACACATTTGCCCATTTTTATTCCTGCTGTAAAAACAAAGCTTAGTAGGTCATTGGCCTTGGGTCCTGTTCCGTGTAGCCTTATGCCTACCGCATGCACTCTTACACTTAACTTACAGGCTACCAATTCTAAAATGAAGCATTCCACTTGCATGCTACTTTCTCAGTGAAACTTAAGTACATAGTTAATACAAGTCTCCTATGGACTTCTGTGTAATACATGAAAAAAGAAACAAAGCTGTGCTTTTACAACAAAAGGCAGGGAAGAAATAACGTGGAGTTTATTATACCATGAATATCTGACACACTAATCAAACCTACTGATATATCCCGGAACATGCATCGAGTTATAAAACATATATGGGCAGCTGATTTGGGAGAAGACGACATATATATGCTGGCAAATATCTCAATAGGAAAGGCAATGCGAAACGTAAGTGCAAACATGTTAGTGCAGATACCCAATGAGCTATTAATGCTCAGTGTGGCAGAATTAATTGATGTCTCTGTTTGACATGAACAGCGTTCACAGATGGTCTAAATGCTCTCATCCCTTTGTAATCATTAAACACTATTACATTAGAACTTCTCAAGCTGGCTCATAGTAGTGTCTCTATGAATTATGAAGGGTAAACACTTGTCGGCTTATTGTGAAAAGGGGCCTTGTTGACCTTCATGACCGATACTGACATTGGAGGATTTGAACATCCAGGTCACAGACTGGTAGAGAAATCTCGGGGAGGTGGGCAGTTCAAGCCGAATACAATTAAGCTCACTGATCCGCTCATTCAGGAATAAATACATCACTTCTCAGATTCTCAAAACACAAAGAACAAACAGTGCAAAGACACAATCGGTAAAACGTGATAGTGGATATTAACAGATTACACACAATAGCGGAAAATGGATTACATGATCAGACTCACAACGGTCACACACTAGATAGGTGGCTGTGCATTTATAAAAGATGAGGTATGGCATAAACATTCAGAGTTTTTCTGGATCTGACCATTAAGCCATAAAAGACATCTATGCGTGATGTACGATCACACCATAAAAAGCTGAGAATCCCATCCATAAATATATGCTGGAATATTGTGCCAAAAATGACAATATGCAAAGTGAAGTGGAGTAATTCTCTCTTATACATATTATTATGGGTTTTCAACATACATCTCTGTATTTTCATTCATTAAGGTAGAAAATCCCTTCATGCTAAAACACTAAAGCTAAATGAATGAATCAGCTGCTGCACACCACACAATCAATTAAAATGCACAAACCACTATCAACTGCAGGTAAGGGAAGCATTTTATTTGAAAGTTGCTGGGGATTACAAGCAAAAGCAGTATATCAGCAGCCGAGGACAAACCGGTCTATGTATTTGTTGCAGGGATGCTCAACATATAACATTTCACCTGGATCTTTTGGGCATATATTTCAAGTCCTACAGCGAGCAGTTTGGACACTGACAGCAGGTTCCTCCATACAAAACACTGGGGTACTGAAAACAAGGAAGGCATATCAGGCTACTTGGTCGGGCGCTATATTTTAAATCCCGCTCGCGGTAACTTTGTACATATTCTTTCACTTCAACAAGGGGCTACTATGTGCCCTATAACGATTATAACTCACCAGACTTCGACTATAGCTGTGCTCCAAGCCGCCGGGCCTCACGTCAAACTCTTCTGTGCTCGAGTTTTCCTCTGCCCGGATTCCAACAAGAAAAAGAAACGCAACAGCAAACACACCGGCCGCAGACATCTTCACTGCTACCAGTCACTGGGCAACGTCAGCAAAGCGGCATGGAAACTTCCGGATCATAGAGAAAAACAGAGCGCCGCTCCAGATCATAGAGATGCGTACCAGACTGACCCCTAATCACATAAAATGGGCGCGAAATGCATTGCTGGGAACCTTAGTGTTGACGAAGTGACTTATTGTGAGGGTGGACCTGTATGTTTAACCCCTTAAGGACCGGGCTCATTTTTCGTATTGTACCCTGTGGGACCGAGGCTGTTTTGACACTTTTGTGGTGCTTGTGTTCAGCTGTAATTTTCTCCTCACCCATTTAGTGTACCCACATAAGTTATATATTGTTTTTTTCAGGACAAGATGGGCTTTCTTCAGATACCATTATTTTGATCATATCATCTTATTTACTATGACTTTTATTTGAAAAATCTTTTACTCACCTAAAAAAGCAAGTAAAAAAACTAGCTAAATAGATTCTACTACTTGTCCTGAGTTTAGAAATACCCAATGTTTTTATGTTTTTTTGCTGTTTTTTGTAAGTTATAGGGCAATAAGTACAAGCAGCGTTTTATGATTTCCAAATCTTTTTTAACAAATCTGGTCAGTCTGCCTCCATCTCCTCTTTGGAATTATAGAACTACACTTTGTCAAACTTTGTAATAGTAATTTTTTTTATTTTTTTTTTCACACAAATTGTACTTTAGTTATAGATATACAGGTCCTGGTATATGTCACTGTCAAACAACACCCCAATGTGTGTTCAGGAACATCTCCTGAGTGCAGTGATATTTAAAATGCCACATTTGGGAAGTGCGCTTTTTTTTCTCCATTTTGGTCAGTCTGTACCTATGCCCTATCTTTGAGCTCTGCCACTCCAATTTACCCCATCAGCCATTTTTTTTATATATTAGACACCCCTTGGGTATTTGAAGTGCTTTTATTTTAACTCTTTGTTGAGATTTTTGAGAAATTTTAGCACTTGCTCAAAATAATAAACTTTATTTTTTTATTTTATTTTTTTAATACTTTTTTTATATTTTTTTATACATTTTGCTGGTACTGGATGGTTCATCAAGTGACATCACTGCATAATTATTTTTAAATGTTAGCACTTTTTTTTTTTCCATTTTTTTAATGAATATTTTACTAATCACATAGTGATTAGAAAGCTGGGTTCCATTGACTTGCTTGGTTGAATGCAGTACCTGTATTCAACCTGCAAGTGGAGCCAGAGTTCTCTAGAGGGTCTGGAGACCGTCTAGCGAACTCTTTCTTCTTTATTGTTTTTTTTCCCGGGCCACCGCCATGTTGCTGATGGCGAAGATCTCCGGAGAGCGGTCACAGCCCATCCAAAGGTAAGTGTTTGGTGTCGCTGGATGCCTCCTGATCGAGGCATTCCAGCGACACCATTTAAGTTTAGGAGGCGATCGTTGATCGCCTCCTAAACGCTTTTAAAACGAATGTATGGCGGCTGTTGATGCCCCGGGGAGGGGCCAGACATGGCCCCCGATGCCGATCTCGGCGTTACTGAATGCCTTGACATCGAGGCATTACAGTAACGCCGTTTATGCGAAGAAAGTGATCGTTGATCACTTTCTAAGCTTATTTCATTTTTTGACGGTTCAGGACCGTCAAAGGTCATTTAGTGACCTTCTTGTCATGACGGTCCTGAACCGGCAAAGGTCGCGAAGGGGTTAACAAAGGCTGATTTTACCTTTTCTACCCTTCGTGACAATGGCCGTTTTAACATTTCTGCGCTGCTCGTGTTTAGCTGTAATTTTCTTCTTTCCCGTTTACTGAACCCACACACATTAGATATTGTTTTTTTCAGGACAAGAAGGGCTTTCTTTAGATGACATTGTTTTGATTGTATCATATTATTTACTATTAAAAAAAAGTATAAAATATGGTGAAAAATTTAGAAAAAAATTACTGTTTCTAAATTTTAGTTGAAAAATCTTTTACTCATCTATAAAAGGTAATGAAATAACCTGCTAAATTGATTCTACTATTTGTCCTGAGTTTAGAAATACCCAATGTTTTTATGTTTTTTTGCTTTTTTCTACACATTGTGGGGCAACAAGTACAGGTAGCGTTTTGCTATTTCAAAGCCATTTTTTCCAAATCTGGTAATTCTTCCCCCCATGTGCCATATCGGGTATCTTTATGGTAGTAATTTTTTTTGCATTTGTTTTTTCACACACATTTTACTTCAGGTATGAATAAACAGGTTCTGGTATATATCACTATCACAAAACACCCCAATATGTGTTCATCAACATCTCCTGAGTACAGCGATACCTCACATGAATGATTTTGCCTGGCTGTTTGGGGGCAAAAGGGCTACATTTGGGACATGCGCATTTTTCAATGTTGAACTTTGGCACACCCCAATATGTGTTCAGTAACATCTCCTGAGTACAGTGATACCCCACATGCATGGGTTTGTCATTTTTTGGGGGGAACTAAAAGGCCACATTTGGTACGTGTGCATTTTTCTAATTGGAAATTAGATGTGTGGCCCCCGTGTTAATTGGGACATTGTTGAACCCGGCCAATTCAATTTACCCCTATTTAATCATAAAATTTTTAAAAGTAGACACCCCCATGGGCATTTAATATGCCAGTATTTTAACTCTTTCCATGCGAGAATTGTTTTAAGCTAATGTGCTAATTTTACTACTTGCTCACAAAAATATATTTTTTATATATATTTTATTTTTTTTGCCTTTTTTAAATATATTTTTTAAAAAAAATTTCAACTTGAAGGTTCCCCTGATAGTGACATCAGTGGGAAATTATTTTTAAATTTTACTGTTTTTTTTACTATTTTTTTCTAATTATTATTAATTTTGTTTAATTTTTTAATTTATTTTTACTAATCACACTGATTAGAAAGCTGGGCTCCATTGACTTGCATGGTTGAATGCAGTACCTGTATTCAACCTGCAAGTGGAGCCAGAGTTCTCTAGAGGGTCTGGAGACCGTCTAGCGAACTTCTTCATCTTTATTATTTTTTTTCCCGGGCCGCCGCCATCTTGGTCTCCGGAGCAGTCACATTCCATCCAGAGGTAAGTGTTTGGTGTCGCTGGATGCCTCCTGATCGAGGCATTCCAGTGACACCATTTAAGTTTAGGAGGTGATCGTTGGCGGATGTTGACGCCCCGGGGAGAGGCCAGACATGGCCCCTGGTGCTGATCGTGGCGTTGCTGAATGCCTCGAGGTCGAGGCATTACAGCAACGCCGTTTGGGTGAAGAAAAAAAAAAAAAAAAAGATCACGGATCGATTTTTTTTCACCCGTTTTAACAAATGACTGTCCTGGCACGTCATTTGTCGTAAACAACTTGTTTTTCCATGACATGCCCGGACCGGCAATTGTCATCAAGGGGTTAAGCACAATATTAATATTAGCATTAAAGATGCTCAAGAGGCATTTGTTCTGTTGAGGGCCAGATACCAGCATGCATCCTTGCCCCTATAGTGTGGTGATTCTAGCGATACCCAATCCACCGATTTCTTGTTAACTAGAAGACTGGTACTTACTTTATACTCACCCCTTCGTGATAATGGCTGTTTTAACATTTGTGCGGTGCTCGTGGTTAGCTGAAATTTTCTTCTCTCTCATTTATTGTACACCACGCAAGTTATTTCTTGTTTTCAGGACAAGAAGGGCTTTCTTTCAGTGGTGTAACCAGAGTTGCGGTTGCCCTAGGGCAGAAAAAAAAGTGCGCTCCCTGCCGTGATAAATATCCAGTGTTTAAATTTTACTAAGATGCACCTAGGACTACAACTAACGATTATTTTCATAATCGTTTAGTTGTCCGATTAATCGGATAAAAAAAATATGCAAATCTTTCGTTTTTAAAAATAGTTAAATGAACAAACTGGGTGTTAAAAACAAACATCCTGTTACAGGCCTCAGTAGAAGTTAAGGTTAATGACTGTTACAGGTCTCAGTAGAAGTTAAGGTTAAGGATTTAACTACGCAGTACTAGTAGTTTCTGCTACATAAGATTTTTTTAATGTTTTAAGAATAGAATGTTTTGGCTATTCTATAAAAATTATCAACAGCTTGGCCTTGGTGATTTTCCTCTCCTGATTTTCTCCTGAGTTTTTTATGACCGTTAGTACTCTTTTTGAGGTAGCGATACGCAGGTCTAGTTATAAAATTTTATATATATGTAGACCTTTGTTTATACTCTGGGGGCAGACCGAGAGACTGAAGCTAGACTTCATATCGAGACTGACTGGTATGTTTATTTTTATTTTTTATGCATATAAGCTTTAACAGGCATTCTATGTTATACTCTGTTTTAATTTTGGATTTCTGTAATTTTTATTATTATTAAATAAATAATTACTATTTTGAATTCTCAGTCCTTTCTTATAATTGTGCTCACGATTTCATCTATTGAATGTGAGACCTATCCACATGTATAACATTGAAATTTGGTAACTTATCACTTAGGGTGGAGAATAACCTCTTTTTAAGACATTACATGGGAGGAAAGGTGTGAACCTATCACAATTGGCGCCCAACGTGGGGCTCGAGAATTCTAATTTTTTTATATTACCCAGATATATTTTATACCGCGGTCCTCTTATACGTAAGGGAAGGTACTTTCAATATCATGGCGAATAATTTTGCTGATATACAGCGATTAAATTCATTGTGCAGATTGCAACAAGGCAGAGATGTGCAAAATGATGAAGTTTTAGCACTTGAAATACAGTATGGTCCCTGGGGATCAGGAGCTAGATACTGTTTAATCCGTGTATTGTTGTTAGGACCAAATGGAGTTGTTTTGCAAACACCTATGTTTGAGTTTGAGGATATTGATTTTAATTCTGCCAGGCATACCATTGTTAATCTGATCTATGATGAAAGTCAGATCATTTTAGGGAGAGCCCCCATAATCCCAAATAGTCTTCGCAGACATGGACCATACGTCCAGAGTGAGAGGTGGGGTACACCTCGTTCTAAATTATATTCACCAGTGAAGAGGGAGGAATTACCTCCACTGGCGGCTAATCCTCAGCTAGAGAGAGAACAGTTATTAAGAGAACTGAATCTAGTCACTGCCACTTTAGAGCAGATATTAATTAGAGGAGCTTCGAATGTTTCTCAGTTTTCATTACAGACTACAGGAGGAATTCCTATGTCTAATATTAAAGCAACTGTGGGTCAGGTTCCCTCAAATACTAAGGAGATTCCCCTGTGGCTTAATGACAGAATACATGCATTAGATGGGGTATTTCCTACACCTACACCTGCACAGAAAGAAGCCTTAATTAATGCTTTGTTACCTCCTGGTTTGTCTGTTACACTCCAGGAAGCTAAAGATTGGAATTCTATAGTGAGTACTTTGTATGAAAAGACTCATGGAAAGGTTACCTTGGCTTCTTTAGCTGACACATTAACACAAGTTCACAGGTCCAGTGGCATTGTTGCAGCATATTCTTTGGGATTGAGATTCACTCAAAATAATCATGAGATAGTTTGGGGTTGTTTAAAGTCCCTTATAAGGGGACAAGGACTTATATTAGATTTAGAAAGACAAGTTGAAAGACTTCCTAAAGAGGAACGTTGTGAAAAAGTCCCAGAAATTTTAAAAAATACTTATATTCTTTTAGGTAAGGATTTAACTGGTGAAGGGACAGCCGGTAATAAACAGAAGACAGACGAAAAAAGAAAAAGTGTTCAGTTTCGCGCTAGACAGTCTGACTCACGCAGGAATGCAAGGTCACAGCTGACCAGCTGACCAGTGACTGAGGAAATAAAGAGGCAGGAACCCCAAAATCGATATGGCTTGCGCCCTTTCATTCGTACCCCTGATAGATACGGGCAGCCTCGCCAAGATGCGCGACCAAGAGAGAGATCCCAAATTGCTTCGTCTAACAGAGTAGACAGGGAGGGCAGAGTAGAAGAAAGGGTTACAGCATCTGCAGCTGTACCCGCGGCCACTAAAAAGGTAAATAAGATAAAGAGAACCTCAGATTCTCCTGCACCAGAGTCTGAAGAAAAGACTAATGAGCAGTAAAATGGAGAGTTTAAAATTACATATACTGTACAAAGATAATTCTTATACTGGACTTCTTGATACACAGGCAGACATTTCATTAGTACAACCAAATATTTTACAGGAAGAAATGTTATATTATGTTTCTGTACAAACTTTAGAAGGAGAAGGGTCATACCCATCTTTTTATACAAATTTAAAGATAAATGGAAAATGTGTTTCTTTGGAATTGGTTGAACATCCTAATTTAGATACACAGTTTCTTATTGCTTTTAAAGATGTAGCTCATTTTATTCAGATAACTCAGAGTACAGAAACACAAATACCTGATTTAACAATTAAAGTAGATGTTGGATTTCTTATAGAACAACAAATAGCTCAATCTATTGTAGAGAATAAAGATAAATTGGTTTTGTTTTTG